>OY804605.1:12595396-13340750 GCA_963680895.1 Fragum sueziense | reverse complement strand
TGCTAGCACTTATACTTTAGGAGATATGTTCCGTACAAAAATGTAAGGATAGAAACAACAAAGGGCAATACTCAAAATGTGGACATGGCAGAGTAACTGTTCTTGTACATGACACTTGTCCTTGGTGAGATCTATCAGTGTACAAAGTTTGAAGTTGCTAGCACTTGTGGTTTAGAAGATATGTTCTGGACAAGAATGTAAGGGTAAAAACAACCAAGGGCAATAACTCAAAAAGTGAACGTGATAATGTAACGGTTCTTAAACATGACACTTGTCCTCAATAAGATCTATATGCGTACAAAGTTTGAAGTTGCTAGCGCACATAGTTTAGGAGATATATTCCGGACAAGAATGTAAGGTTAAAAACAACAAAGGGCAATAACTCAAAAAGTGGGAGTGGCAGAGTAATGGTTCTTAAACATGACACATCTCCTTAATGAGATCTATAAGTGTACCAAGTTTGAAGTTGCTAGCATTATGGTTTAGAAGATATAGCCCAGAAAAAAGTGTGACGGACAGACGGACGGACGGACAGACGGAATCGAGCAAACCTATGGTCCTCCAACCGGTAACCGATGGGGGATTAATAATTGAGACTTAGGGCCTACCCACCCGCTCGAAGAAAGTTGAACCCCACTGCAGAAATCATTGATCCACCTTTGGGAAAAATGTGGTGTGATCTAGTATGCTCCTTTTCCACAAGGCCAATAATTACGCACGTATAATTATGCTATATGCCAATAGCAGGGTTCTCCACAGAATAATCTGAAGCTGTTGTGGCGGAATATAAATGTTGATAGGCCCTAAACCTTGAAACGCATTGTGCTCATGCAAATATTTGTATATATAAAAAAACATACTGGGGAAAGAAGAAATTTCTCAACTTGAGCATTTTCTCCTTTTCCTACAATGTTTTATACTGAATTATTATAGGGTTAATTCACATTTTTGAGGTCGTTAACATTCGAAGAGGCATAAAAAATATGTTAACACCCGAGTGCGAAACACGAGGGTCGTTTTCGTATTTCGTGGGCCTCTGCGAATGATAGTGACCGAAAAATACGTGAATTGACGCTATTAATACATTTAAAATAAGAATGCCTTATTTATCAGTTTTTGACACGAACTACATCTAAATGTCTCTATTTTGTGTCCAATTTGAAGAAATTGGTTGTAGGGGTAGGCTTAGGCTACTTTTGAAGCTGTGGGGCATTATAGCTAGTGATTTAGGCTACATGAAGCTGTAGTTGGGCCGATACAGCTTACTGGACTGGGGGAGAACACTGGCCAATAGGCATTTTCAGATTGGAGTGGGTGTATTTTTTACAAGGTGGGCGACTCGAACTTTGATTTTCCTAACATTAAAATGCAAAGCGTTAACGTGGCACAACAACAGCAATTGAAACAGCAGAAGGAAATATTCGACAACAAGTAAGTTAACCCATTACCAAACTGCAAACGTTAGAGTTGTCCAAATTCAGAGATGTTGCAGACGACAATTTCAAGTGATTTGAATTAAAAATTTAATGATCTTTGTGGATAGTAAACATTGTGGGAAATGAAGAAATGGCTTGTCACAAGCCATTTCTTCATTTTCCGCAATGTTTTCAAAAACTTTCATCCTTTGAGGAGTCAAAAAGAGTCATTGTGTTGGAATGGGTCAATACGTGACCGATTTGAAAATAGTTAGAAGCAGAGAAGGGTTCCCGGAAGACAACGTGATTTTTTGAGATGTGGTTGATATTTTAATTCAGGGCGTTTTTTAGGATTGGGGGGAGACACAGGACGCTGGTAGAAAGGGGAAAAATCACATGTGGTAAACTAGTTTTGGGGAAAATTGTATAACATCGAAAAAGTACATTTGATAGGCTAAACCCCTCTTATACCCACTACTGTAGACTTGAGAACGAGCAGGGCTAGTTTGTAAAGTTGCAGAAATTGTGGAAAAGCTTTCCTAATTATTTTATTTGGGTTTTAGTGTGATTTTTGAAAACATGTCTTGGGGAAAATTTATTTTTTTGGGGAAAATGTGCAATATTTCTCTAGGGGAAGACACTGGAAACCAGTGGCACTTTCTTAAGGGGAAAACCCCTGTACTCTATTACCAAACGACAATATTTTAGCCTGGTCCAAATTCAAAGATGTTGCAAACGACAATTTAAAGTGAATGAAATATAACGTTTTTTTTCTGTATGGAAAATATTATGGAAAACGAAGAAGCTGCTTGTGACAAGCAATTTCTTCATTTCCCACAATGTTTTCAAAAGCCATTTTCTCATGGGGAGTCAAAAAGACTCACCGTGTGATAATGGGTTAAAAAGTTAAAACCACGTGATAGAAAGGTTGTCAGCGGCGAAACAAAATTTTGTTTGGTCACCAATAACTTTTTTTATCATGTGTTGTGTAAAAGATCATTCGCATTCAGGAACTCTCTAGTGTTTCCCCCCTTTTCCAAACAAGACCTGGTTTTGACGTCCCTGGTAGGAAAGACTTTGTATTTTACATTGAGCCAAGAGAAGAATATGCTGATAATCAGCATTTTCTTCTTTTGTATCAATATTTTAACGACTATACTGCACACATTGACAAAGCATATCTTTATTAACTTCACTTTTGTCGCCTGCAGCAGCTTTTAAATTGGATCACCCTAAAAATCTGTCGTTTGGGAAAGGGTTAAAGTAGGATTGCCCATCGGATCTCTTTAAGTCCTTATCAGATGTCCAAAAACTTTGACTGTTCCAAATTCACAGCTATTGCAAACGACAAAAAATATTTATCAAAATGTTTTTTTGTGCATTTATTTTGGAAACTATTTTGGCAAAAGGAGAAATTACTGGTTATCAACATTTTTTCTTTTCATTCAATGTTTTTTCCAAGCCTTAGCTAGACCTACTAGATTACAATCGGTATTGCTTGAGGGGATGTTAATTCTGTGCCCACGTAAAAAGAATCATATCCAGACTTGTCCTAGATAATACTACAGAATGCTTAAAAAATTCAGTGTTTCTTTTTTTTAGATCTATAACGACGAGGCTTGTCAGGCTTAGAAGAATCTAGTCCTATTTATAAGCTCAGACACTTTGAATTTGACATTAATTTTTGACGTTATATGACGTCGTGGTTAAACTTCAGATAAATCAAAACCACGAATAGTCTAAATATTTGGACTAAGTAGAATCATGAAATTATTCTTTCAAAATGGTGCACTATCTTTGTCCATCGTGTGAATTTGGACAAAGATTGGAATGGCTGTTCCTTGGTTGAGCTATTTCAGAACGTGTTCGTGAATGTTTGATTCGCCAAGAATTTTGGGCATCGATGGTACGGGGTTATCAAAGAGAAATATTGCAAGACAATTCTTAAACCCATTGTCAGCTGGCAAAATTTTAGACGTGTCGAAATACCTGGTTTTGACGTCTCTGAGAGAAATGGCGGTGTAAACATTGAGAGAAAAGAAGAAAATGCTGATTACCAGCATTTTCCTCTTTTGTCTCAATATTTTCAGTGTTGTATTTTTTTCTGAAATAACATTCATTTTGTCGTCTGTAACAGTTTTCAAATTGGAACACCATACAATTTTGCCGTCTGGTAATGCCTTAACTGCCGACCTTTTTTCAGACCCTTGCTCAGGGTGTATTCAGTGGTCTTTCTGTCCACATTTCTATAAGTTCATATAAAGGTAGTCCAAGCCTAATTAGATTCGCACGACGTCGGATTTATTCGGGCGCCGTCGAAAACATTCGGCGTTGGAACTCTCCATCGCCGAATGTTTACGACCGGGCCCGAATAATATCGGACACGTAACGACGACGCCCCAAAAATCCGATGTTTTATTAATCTAAAAAAATAGCGACAATACGGGTATTCTACCTTAAATGAAATTAGAATAAATAAGACATAATATATACGTTTTTTAAAATTTCTTTTCAATGAAAACTTAGTGGTAAGAAGTTTTGTACTTTTGAGTTATCATCCAACAATTTCATCGCTAGTGAATACTCCCGCTTCTTGATAGAGCTGGAAATAAATGAATAAATTAATAAATAAATAAATGAATGAATGATTAAAAAATGAATAAACAAATGAATGAATAAACGAAAAAGTACTAACTGAATAAACGAATAAAGTAATGAAATGAATAAATGAATGAATGAACAAATGAAGTAATGAATGAATCAATAAATGAATAAACGAATTAATACTAAATGAATACACGAATAAAATAATGAACGAATTAATGAATAAACGAACGAATTAAAACAAAATGTTCGATGATCAATAATGAATGATATGAATTAGTGAAATGAATAAAATAATAAGTGAATAAATGAATAAGAAAGTAAAATTAATGAATAATTAAAAAAACAAAGTATTGAAAGCACTGGTAGCAAGCGCCTTACTACAGGAGTGTAACTAATAAGGGCTAAAATAGACTTGGTTTTATTTAGCGTTATGTTTACCGTTATGTCTTGATTAACCGCCAAAGTGTTTGTAAGTGCAAAACGAAAGTGGAAAGCGTTCACATACACCGAAAAAAACTTTCGCTTGAATGTTTGAAGAAACCCCGGGATTCGGAGCAGAGTGAATTACACACGGGGATAGCCCTCTGAAACGCGCGTTCCGTGCACTTTATCTCGGCAAAATCAATAGAGTATAAGCTGATGAATTAAACAAAACATAACTTGAAGCGGAAGATTTTTTCGGTGTTAACGCTTCCCAAAAGTCACATGGGTTATCCACCGTGAACATATCCCAAAAAAGACCTGAGGCGCGTTCTTCAAAAAGAGATTTTTTGAGATATCTCGAGATTTCTTAAGATGTTTTAGGATAAAACGTTCTTTAGAACAAGGTTCTTTAGACGCTCAATGAGAGGCGCCATTACCCTAAATATCATGTGGAACCCCTCGGTTAACTCTGTAGAAACACTTATTAGAGAGAATTGACCGAGTTGTTCCGCATGCTCCATTGTACCATGATAATGCACAATACTTCATACAAATGACGTCATCATGAAGAATGGAGCATTTGGAACATTTCGGTCAGAATCTAATTCTATATCGAAGCATCTTACAAAATCGTAAAAAAATAATAAAAAAAAATATCGCCCTAAAGAACGCGCCTCTGGTTTCGACGTCCTTGAAAAGCCGATTTGGAAAGCATTAGGGAAAAGAAGAAAATTATGATAATTAGCATTTTTCCTTTATCTCCAATGCTTTCTGCGCTACATTGTTCTTTTCATATTTTTTTTCAAATTTGAACTACACTATGAATATATATTTTTTTGTTGATCAATATACATTTCTTGTCTGCAGCAGCTTTCAAGTTGGTTGGACCTGTCAAAATTCTCGCTGTTTGGGAAAGAGTTATGAAACACAGGCTCTGCTATTTAAGGTAGTCCACCCCTTATGAGATTCCAGTCGGAATTATTCTGGCGACGTCTTCCCCAAACGGCAAAATTTTAGGATAATCCACTACAAAAGACAAAATGGATGTTAATTAAAGATAGGGTTTGTGTACAATATGGCACAGAAAATATTAAGACAAAAGGAGAAACTGCTGGTTATCAGCAGTTTCTTCTTTTGTTTCAATGTTTCCCCCAAGCCTTTTCTATTAGGGACGGCCAAAACCAGGTCTTGTTTGGGAAAGGGCTAACGATTCCAGTTGGAATTATTCTCGCGACGTCGTAAACATTCCGCCGTGGAATCTTCCACCGCCAAATGTTTTCGACGTCGCCAGAATAGGTTCGGATACGTAACGAATGATTGACGACGTCGCACGAAAAGTTTCGACGTAGTGTGGTACTCATTAGGGATGGAATACCTTAAACTAGTATACTTACATATCTAAAGTATGGCTGGAAATCAAAATAATAGTCAAGGTAGCCTGGTGCTGTATAAAAGAAAATGAAGTAAATGAAAGGATGGGTTGCGACAAGGGCTCAAAATTGCTCAAAAAAATAGATTTTCTTTAAATCCGGTGAATTGATAGGGTAACATAATATCTTTAATTTGTATGTGACTGTAAAAAATCTGACCAAGTCTTACTTTTGGAGATAATGGCTAACAAAGTGGGTGGGATAAATTGACATGAGAAGCAAATTTTTACTTTGAAGTTAAATAACTTTTTCTGCATATATCAGATCAAATTGAAATTTTGTGTACTTCTAAGGACAAAAGAATTTTTGAATCATTAATCATATTTATTAGTTCGTTGATTTTCTGTTTTCGTCCTTCTGTCAATCTCAGATTTTGCTTATTTTTGATGTACTAACTTTACGAAACTATCTCTATAACCTTTATTTTTGTAAGGAATTCACAGGATATTTTGTTAACATGATTCTATAATGATGTAACTAAGCATATATTAATTTTGGGCCAAATCCATTATAAAGAACCAAAGTTATTTGAGCTTGACCTTCAAAGGTTATGTAAAAATTTTAAATTTCAAGATTTTGAGCTAAACTTTATCATGAAAATTGGTATATGAAGTGAATTTTAAACAAATAAGGTTCTTTTCATAATATCCTAGTTGTAATTATACTCCCCGTCATAAGAAAGTAGCCACTTATCTAATGCAAGTGGTCGGCAATTTTAGGATTATTCATAAACTTACCGAAATAAATATATACCATTTAAGCATGCCGAGTAAAAACGCTTTCGTGAAAGTATCGAAAACAGTTGAATTACCCCATAAGTTATGGTAGCTCCCATTAGTTATGGTAGCTTGGTGGTCGTTCCTGGAAATCTGTAACTGATACGGAACACACTTCTGAAATTCGTGGCCATATATAGGGCCAGAAACGGAACAAAAATGAATAAGAACATGTGATTATGATATTGCTTTTATTCGAAATGATTAGTGACTAATAAATGATTTTCATTACACCCAAGACCCTAGCAAAATGGCGGTTTCCGGTTTTAGCCCAACCAACCCCAAATTTCCTCTCAAATGCTCTATTAATTGAATTTTTGTTTCTGTTTGATCTTATCAAGTTCCAAATTTAGAAAATGTTTTTCTTCACTATACCCATTAACCACTTCCGGTTATTATCAAACATTTAAAATATTGAGACATGCTATACTTATAGTGCTAAATTTTCATAGACCTCTATCATTTCAACGGAATGATTGACTGTAAAATTGCAATTTGGGATTTTTGTTCGTGTTTCAACAGCGTCAACTTATGTAGAAAATGACAGCTGTGAGTAAACAAAATTGAACTTTGTATCATAAAATACTGTTTTGAACCTATATTACAACTAAACATGTTTCTGGGCATGATGAAAGCATTTTGCCATTGAGGTGTGAAAATGAACCAATGGGAATGCGTATGAATGTGTAAAAACAAAAAGAAATTAATAATTGTGAAAAGTAGGATTATTTGAAAAGTGGCTACTTTTTATGACGGTGAGTATACTTAGTTCAGTGGAAAATTCAAGATTGATACTGACTTTTACGCACATAATAACAATGATTCTTGAAGGGGCAAAAAAAGTCATTATTGTTCTGTATGTCAAGGTCTACTGTAAAATTAGCATTGAAAAAACTAAGAACAGCAAGAATATTATACCTGTGAGTTTATTTAATGAAATATACTTTCTAAGACCATTTTTATATCAAGATATAGCTGAAAATTATAAAAAGTGACTTTTTAGAATGACTTTTGAAGGTCAATGTCAAATAATTGTTGTTGGATATGGATTTGACTCAAAGTGTACACATATTTAGTTACTTCATATAGGATTATGTTAACAAAATATAATGTCAATCCATACAATAATAAAAGCTGTATAGATAGTTTCGTAATGTTTGTACATCAAAAATAAGCAAAATCCGAGATTGGCTGAAGGACGAATACAGAAAAATCATAAACAAACTGATCTACATGATTGAAGAATCCAAAAATCTTCTGTCCTCAGTACATTTAAAGTACAATAAAGTTCAATTTGATCTGATCTATACAGAAAAAGTTATTTAACTTCAAAGTAAAAATTTGCTTCTCATGTCAATTTACCCCATCCACTTTGTTAGCCATTATCTCCAAACAAGCCCTTATCAGATATTTTACACATACAATTCAAAGATATTATGTAACCCTATCAATTCACAAAATCTGAAGAAAAAATATTTTTTGAACCCTTGTTGCAACCCATCCTTTAGGCCATATAATTTGACCGCCTGACCTGCATGACCCAATCGTGAATGGTAAATTACTACATCGATCTCTTTTCTATTTAAAACTTGTTTACTTGAAATTGTTGCATACGATTATACGGGCCATATATTCTATATAATGGCATATCTGATTGTAGACTATTCTAATTGTTATCTAGCTTATTTAGATCGTTTTTTTCTTGTTTAGGAGGAACTATTTTCGTTTTGAGGTACATTGGAAGATGACAACAAAAGGGAGGCTATGCTCTCTAAAAACCCTCGTAACTTCAGCTTAAAACAAGCAGTTACGATTTTCTTTGTTGAAAAGCAGCGACTTACTGGCAATCTGATTAAAATGCGATATGTAAACGTTTCAGTAACATCTGAGATCCACCCGTTAGGGCCATCTCCTGTGACCCCTACTCCTACTCCAAACCCCCCCCCCCCGACCCCCCCGCCGAGTCCGGATAGCTCAGTCGGTTACGTCGGAGTCTGTCAATCCCGGGGTCTCGAGTTCGAACCCCGGCTCGGGCAGTATCCATTCTGACATTTGACAAAAGTCATTTGTCTCTCACCAATGGATGTGAATCATCTATGTGAGAGAGCAGCTGGAGGCTCGGTTTGGATATTGTGGTTGTACTGGTGCGAGAAATACCAGGAACCCACGGTTAGGTGCTCCAGCCGCCGCGATATGACCATAGAAGTTGAAAACGGCGTAAATCCCAATAAAATCAAATCAAACCTAAAAACCCAAATCGGTTATCCCTTTCCCAAACTACACAATTTTAGGGCACTCGCTTGACTTACTTGCATTACTGGTGAAATTGTCTATGGTTTGAAACAGATGCTCTTCGTCCTTTAGAGTGATATTTCCATCCATTGTTGTTTGATCCCACGTGTTGAAAAAATGGCGCGTTACAATATTTGAATCGTTGTACACCAGGCCCCAAATTAGGTCAAATGCGAAAAAGTTTAGGGATTCTGAAAAGTGGAAATATAACAGATGATTATATTGTTCAGTATTATTTTTGGGCTACACCATTTGCATTTTTTTTGCTTTCGAGAATGTCCATTTAAACTTTGACTACTGTTGTTAAGCATATTCATAACAAAAACTATCTGCTTCACAAATATCATGTCTATGCTTTGCAAATTAACAAACTTTGCTCCTTAAAATACCTTTGTAGTGAAATCACCAGATATGAAGCAGACATTTCAGAGTGTGCCAGGCGTACTTAAATAGCCTAACCAGACTACTATTTTACGTGACCAATTTTTCGCAACACAACATCAAAAATATGAAAATAGACATAGTATCGCAAACTGTCTTTCTTTTGTCTGGTATGAATACATATTGTGGCTCTAAGCTGTGCATGATTTCAGTTTTAGTAATGCCAATAAAGTTGAAGGCTTTTGGGAAAGGTAATAGGTTAGTAATATATTGTGTAACAATGGGTGCGTTCGCGGTTCTCCAATCGGTAACCGGTTGTACCTACCGTCGGCGACCAATGATACCATAGGAAGCCGATGACACCCTCCGCAACCAACAAATTCTAAACGAAAATCGTGCCAATCGGTAAACAAACATGGCGGATAAAGAACCACCAAGAACGAGGCCTATGATTCTTACCATGATTATGCTTCAAAAACAAAGCTATGAGCTTGCTTCTAATGTTACGAGGGCCGATTAAAAAGTTCGCATAATTTCATCATAACTTTTTTACCAGTGATGTATTACATGTATGTTAATAATGGACGAATGCTAAATAATCTTTATTGTAAAGGTCAGTGTAGTGTCAAAGTTTTTTCTTCATTCTAAATGCAGACATTTGCAAAAGAATTAGAGGTTGAGTTGTTATCCGCCATCTTTAATGAAATCAAAATGACGCTATCAGCACTAACTGACTTGTCTATCTATCGGCATACCGATGGTTACCGATGGCTACCGATGACTACCAACGATACCAATAAGCACCGATGGGAGAACCCTGAACGCACCCAACGTATATAACTATAAATCAACATGCCTTCACCGAGAAAGTCTGTGTAGACCTTAAAGTAGGCCTGCAAGTCACTTAAGGTGACATAATTACTCCCATCCATGTCCATATCGTCGTAGATCACCCGGATCTTGGTGTTGTTTTGGCATTCACTGTAAACAGAAATGAACGATCGTGGTATAGCTCACGATAATTGACCTGGCAGAGCAGTCCAAGCAAATTTGCTGGAATACTCTGTCAGGTCATTTATCGTGAGGTATATTGGGCAAACGTGTGTGGCCAATTTTTACATGTATTTATTATGGCTGACTTAAATTGGGACTATTGCTCAAGCCATTGGGAACAATTTTTGGGAACCAGTGCTTTTCTGTCTATTGAATTCCTCCCCGTTCTAAGTCAGCCATTCAAATCTTTATTTAGCTCGAGGCTGACTGGTCCGCTGTTATCGGAGGAGTTCTGACTGACGTAATGACTTGGATGCCCGGACCACACTTTTTCCGGTGGTCAGACTATTGCTGCGGAAATGACGTCAAATAGCTCGCACTATTGCTATTGATTGGAGCTATATCTACAATAGCTCCATTTTGAATACCTCTATTTAGATTTGACCAAACACCAATCGACAGATCGCTCCGCCCAACATAGAATTTAAGACAAACAATAGGGATGTGATCGTTAATAGGGAACGATTTTATAAAGTAAATCGTTACGCAAATTCGGACAAACAAAATAGTATTTCGTAGGTGTTGTTATACAATCTAGTAACTACTGCTTGATTTGAGCAGTAGTTACGAGATTTTATAACAACACCGACGGTTTATCAAAACAAAACGGTAAACCTAGTCTATTGTTAGCACAAAATTCTTTGTCATTGGCATGTCGATTGTTTTGATAGTCAGTCGATAAATCGATACAATAACACGTGCAACGAATAACAATTGGAGCATGAAATTTTTCTGATCGTCCATTGGCTAATCGATGTTTTTGATTGACAGTCGGCGTTTGGTCAATTGTCCGAAGTGTTCCAAATGGCTCGAGCTACATGTATAGTCCCAATCGAAAACGGCCTATATGAGTGGCGAATTGTTTAGCCCATTCATGCATGAGATTCACGTTCCACCGCCGAACACATGTATTTATAACCTCGCCCGAATAATTCCGATGTCGCGTGAATCTCATTAGGGTTGACTACCTTAAAATGATGATTAAAAAGTATACTAGTTGGTGCGAACAACAACCACAACAAAATTAAAACAACATCGCATACATGTATATCTGCAAAGTTACAATGTAATAGGGAACGATTTTATCCAGTTAACCATGACGTAATTTCGGACAAACAAATGGTATTTCGTTTGTGTTGTTATAAAATCTCGTAATGTTCAACAGCTTGGTTCAGCTTGGTTGGTTTCGTAGTTACGAAATTTTATGACTGCACCAACGGTTTATCAAAACATAACGATAAACCCAGTCTATTCTTAGCACAAAATCCATTTCCATTTAACAAAAATGATCGCTATTAAGAGGGAGACTATGATGATGGGAAAATAAAGACAACATGTTGTGTCATGTGATTGGAAAATGCCGACAAAATGTTGTGTCATGTGATTAGAAAATACCGACAAAATGTTGTGTCACGTGATTGGAAAATGCCGACAAAATGTTGTGTCACGTGATTGGTAAATGTCGACAAAATTTTGTGTCACGTCATTGGAAAATGTCGACAAAATGTTGTGTCATGTGATTGGAAAATGTCGACAAAATGTTGTGTCATGTGATTGGAAAATGCCGACAAAATGTTGTGTCACGTGATTGGAAAATGACGACAAAATGTTGTGTCACGTGATTGGAAAATGCCGACAAAATGTTGTGGCATGTGATTGGAAAATGCCGACAAAATGTTGTGTCATGTGATTGGAAAATGCCGACAGAATGTTGTGTCATGTGATTGGAAAATGACGACATAATGTTGTGTCATGTGATTGGCAAATGCCGACAAAATGTTGTGTCATGTGATTGGAAAATGACGACAAAATGTTGTGTCACGTGATTGGCAAATGCCGACAAAATGTTGGTCACGTGATTGGAAAATGACGACAAAATGTTGTGTCACGTGATTGTAAAATGCCGACAAAATGTTGTGTCATGTAATTGGAAATTGACGACAAAATGTTGTGTCATGTGATTGGAAAATGCCCTCATAATGTTGTGTCACGTGATTGGAAAATGCCGACATAATGTTGTGTCATGTGATTGGAAAATGATGACAAAAAGCTTCACGTGATTGGAAAATCACAGGGGTCCGTAATTTGAGCCTTGGCACCATCCAGACTATTTTTTATGACAAGGGATTTCTCTACGTTCAATCTGATCGTCACCCCCTCTATCACAAAATACGGCGGAACTTTTTCAAATTAACAGATAATCTGTCCAATCTTTCGTTAAGCGAGAGCCAACATATTTTTCTTCAAAGAAAGTGTAATTGTTTGGGGGTGGGTAACGAAGTCTGACTGCTACAATGGCTCAAAGTTGAAATTTCCATCGAGGTTTTGCTTCATTGACACTACTAAGTTCAGTCGATTTCAAGATATGAACACGCTTGAGATCAAAAGGAACGTCATTCTAACTGCGTGAACACCTAAAGCAAGTTTAAATCAAACACTGACCTGTCACACTCGTCTTCTACAAACGCAAACAAGTGAGAATACGGTGATTTGAGGTTTGTTGTCAAATTTTCAAAAGGAAACTGCCAATCTGGGTCAGATGTTACGATGGGTAATTTCGTTGGATAATCGATGTCACGTGTTTGGTGACGTAATTAGCGGCGAATGATTTTATTGGCCGACTATCGTTTTGACATTCTCGCGCGAGATTGGTACTCGATTTCTAAAGCTATTTTTAAACAGTTTCATGATGTAAGAGCGAGAACCAGAGGGTATTTAAACATTTCGCTTACGGAGACAAAGGAAAGTTAGAAAAATTCGCTCATGTTATTTTTTCAGCAGTAAAGAGAAGATTATAAGAATGTAGATTATCAAAAACACATTTAGTCAAGCTAGTGGCGCTAGCGCTAGTAGGGGTGCCTCGATTTTCGGGGGAATATACGAACAAGTTAACAAAAACGAGTCGACCAATGAAATTATTCGTAACCAATTACGTCACCTTTTCAAGATGTCTACTTTCATGTCAATACTTTAGCTGAACGGAAAATCGTAAAATGTTTGATTCTAAGCCATTAGAGAAGACGAATGTGACAGGTTAGTGTTATATCTAGACTTGCTTTTGGTGTTCATGCAGTTTAAAGGGCGCTCTGTTCGATCTCAAGCGTGCTCATATCTTGAAATCGACTGAACTTGGTAGTGTCAATGAAGCAAAACCTCGATGGGAATTTCAACTTTGCGCCATTGTAGCAGTCAGACTTCGTTACCCACCCCCAAACAATTGTATTTTCTTTGAAGAAAAGTATGTTGGCTCTCAGTTAACGAAAGATTGGACAGATTAGCTGGTAATTTGACAAAAGTTTGGCCGTATTTTGTGATAGAGGGGGTGACGATCTGAGTGAATGTAGAAAAATCCCTGTCATAAGTAATGACTTGAATGTGTCAAGGGTCAAATTACAGACCCCTATGTGGAAAATGACGTCAAAATGTTGAGTCACGTTTTTCCCCCGCCAAGTTATTAGGCGTATTCGACTGCAACATTTAATGACTCATCCGAAATATTGGAATGACGGGAAATCTAACCAGGACCAATACATATGCAAGTGTAGGCCTACTGCTCAAAATGCGTCTTTCTCACAATCAAAGTTAGGCTATAATAGAAAAATGCAATCATACCAACCTCAATGCAATACAAATGGCAAAAACTGCAGCATATAAAAGCCCTGACATCTTGTTGGTTCTAGATTAAGATCTATCCTGTATAAGAAATATAGCACTTTGCTTTATGATAAGACATTGGACGTGTTCCACTGCCGAATATTTACAACGTCACCAGAAAGTTTGGATACGTAGGCCTAACGCACACAAGAAAACTCCAACTCCGCTTTGCTTAAGCTCATTAGGGGTATGCTACCTTAAAGTAAGTGATGCCTTTTGTATTATGTTCATTTCCAGTACAAGAAATAAGAAATTAAGACAAACACATTGAAAATCTAACAAAATAAGAAACATTTTTTTCGGTAAACAGTGACGTTATTTTGGACAAACAACAGTATTTCGCCGGTGTAATTCTGAAACCTCGCAACTACAGCTCCATCAAAGCCGTAGTTACGAGATTTACAATAATATCGATGATTTATCAGGTATATCTGGTAGAACCAGTCTATCTTTTAGCGCAAATTTTATTCTTATTCTGTAACGCCTTATTGCTTCACAACGAGACTTTGACTAAACCCTCTCCCAATCAAGACCTGGTTTTGACGTTCCTCGAAGAGATGGCGTTGGGAAACAGTGAGGCAAAAGGAAAAAAGTGCTGACAATCGGTTTTTTTCTTTTGCCTCAATATTTTCTATGGTCTATTGTACAGAAATATAATCTTTACCGAAATCCATTTTGTTTTCTGTGCAGCAGCTTTTGAATTTGGCAATCTTAAAAATTTGCCGTTTAGGAAAGGGTTAAACTATAATAATTTTTGGAACGACGAGTCATTAAAACCTCACTCACAGCTCCATAAATTTCTTGCAAAAAGATTATTTTAAGATAAAATAGAAAATGGCACCTTTCCTTTAGAGTCCCTTTCAGATAAGAATGTCTTACTTATATTATCATTACCGTGCTGTCCGTTCTTGTCCAAAAGTCAGTCTAATCTAGGGCCAATCAAGTTCATATGGAACAGGCGTGGCATCTCAAAGTATGTTGGATTGTTTTGCTTTGGGGTCGGATTTTCCCCGTCTCTTTGCGATGCATCTGTCCCCTACAGGCTTTAAAGGTAAAGGTTTGTTTATTATAGTGTCATCCCTATTTAAAGGGCCAGCCAGTTTTGGCTTATGAGACACTCTCTTTCTCAATACACAGTACCTCCCGATTCCCCACTCATGATGCCGGGCGTCTGGCAGAGACGGGTCTACGGTAACCATTAGTTTAACTAGCTGGCGGCTCACCAACCGGTCTCATCAGTTCTAACCCGCCAGGCCGGCTTCCACCGGGATTCGAACCGTCGACCTCCCGCTTCCAATGCGGACGCCCTAACCACTAGGGCTTTAGTTCAGCATCCGTATCTTCCTAATAAATCAAAGGACTGGAGCGAAATTCAAACGTGTTATGTAACTCTTTAATACACACACATTTACCAAACTTCAGCTCAATATCTGCAAGCATTTAGAAAAAAGTGTGGAAAACTAATTTCCCAGTAATTTTCTAAGCAAAGCATTCGTATCTTTTATAAAAATCAACGGACTAAAACGAAACTCAAACTTGTTCTATAACCCATAAATACGCACTCATATAATTATATAAAAAATCAGCTCAATATCTATGAGCGCTAAAGAAAGAAGGTTCGGAAAACTGTAATTTCCCAGTAATTTTTTAAGTAAAGCACCCGTATCTTCCTAGAAACTCAAACTTGTTCTGTAACTCATAAATACACACTCATATACCATTTGTTTTGAAAATAGTATTCTCAGAGGAACATTAATTTTGTGCCAAATTTGGTGCTTGTATCACAAAGTGAATATATTCGGCCACTTTTTGGACTTTTAAAAAAGCTACCCCACCATTAATGTTTTCCAATCTTACTACGATAAATTGTGGTCATTTCTGAAAATGGTACATATGACCTTCTCACAAGGTCCCTTTTGGTGTGACGTGCCACATAAATGTTTCTCGCAACAAAATAACTTTGTTTATACCTGTTTGAAGAGTAAATAATGATAGCATGTACAATTTGTGTATCTGAATTTCCTTGATTTTCTCAAACACTTTCACAATCTTGAAATATATTTTGGGAAAGAATAGGGAACGATTTTATTCAGTTAATGGTGACGTAATTTCGGACAAACATATAATATTTCTTGGCTGTTGTTATAGAATCCCGTAACTACGGCTTGATTCAAGCCGTAGTTACGAGATTCTATAACAACACCGACGGTTTGTCAAAACATAACGGTATACCGGGTTTATTTTTAGCACAAAATTCACTGCCATTAAGGTTGTTCCACGATGTTTGCATGTGTCTTTATCACGAACAAGACTATCAGAGTTCGCGTGAACTAGTTTATTGACTTCTGCATATGTGACCCGTCACGCTAAAAGGGACCTTATCCGAACTCCAAAAATCCAAATTTTGACAAACTTGTCAGACTCAGCACAGGTAAACAGATCCCGTATGCGTAAAATGAACATATGGTAAGATAGGGAAACCATTCTGGATTTAGAAAATTACATACAAGTGAAAAGTGTCGGCCCTAGTCTGGCTGCGCGGATTGCGCAGACAGACTAGGGTTGATATTTTTCACACATCCGATAAGGTCCCTTTTAGAATGACGGGTCACATATGACAAATTTATACGGCACCAGGATAGTCAACTTCCGGTTCCAAGTTAAACCTTCATTTTTTGTTCACACGTGTTCTCATTCAGTTAATTAAATATGTCATTTTCATTTTTTTTTTATTTATTTTCCCTGTAATTTAAAATTTTCTGTTTTAGGATAAATTCAGACATTATAGTCGCTTCATTATTTCTTTTATACATGTAGTCTTGACCTTTAAAGACCCAGTTGGGTCATTTATTATACGTCTGTGGCGGATCGAGGATTACGGTGAAGGGACACGAACATGCAAATACGGAGTTTCGTTTTCATAGTTTTTTTTCACAATTTTGACTGAATTTCTATATGAAAATGACATAATAAGGCTTCAGACGTGGGTCTTTTGAACCCCTCTGTATCCGCCACTGCACGTCTGGGACATAAATGACCGTGTTTTGGTGTTATACGTTTTTCACCGATACAAGCATGATTTTACAGACCTTTGTCAATCTGGCAAACGGGTCACTTTTTCTTGTACATTAGACGACGTATAAGAATTACCACTAAATGGTGTACTTGGGTCTTAATCGTCATTTTATTGTATTACTTTTTTCAGATAAAACATGACCAGGCAACGAGCAAACAAGTTGCTATTTTTTCCCTAACTATATATATATATTTCCTAAATATTTATGTTGAAAATAAGTAATTCTCTGTCAAAAATAAAGACTTATTTCTGAAATTGTATCCGGGGTGCGTCTGTTCGTTAGTATATACTATACTCCTCACAAAAAAGTTAAGCAACAAAGATGCTTTTCTTTCTCAAATGTGTTTTATCACATCTAATGATCTATGTTTTATATACTTAGTACATTTAAAAACGCAGAGTTTTCAAAGCCTTAAATCAAGATGCTACAAGCTGTTAAAAGAAATGAAAATATTTGTTATGAATCTCCAACAAGTTTTGAAACGTGAATAAAAGAAATAAGAGTTAGTAATTCCGAAAGATTTAACCGTACCACGGTCAAAGCGTTAAACACGTTTTCACTGCGTAAAGTTGGTGCACGTGAAACTCGAGTTTAATTTTGACATGCTTATAAAGTTTGTCTATAGGGACACTATAGAAACAAGTTTTATCGAAAGTTTCTCAATTCTATCAGTATACATCGTCTTCTTGAAAATGTGAGGAACCGAGGTATTAGAATGCATTTGATTGGTTTTTCAAAATTGGACATTTCACGGCGCGTAGGATGCCATCACGACTAGTGGCACGATGGCTAGGCCACATGCTGTGGTTACACACTACTGACTTGTGTTGTCTTCTGATATGTACCTTATAGAACATGCTTGGAATGGCCTGAAGAGACGCGTCTATTCACTTACCCCACTACCCAAAACCTTGCAACAACGTCGTATTGCTGTTATTCAAGTGTGGAACAAAGTATCACACATGGACGCATTGCGAGAAAGCATATTTCTATGTGACGGAGAGGCCAGGCTTTAATTCATGCTTTAGGTGGACATACTCGTTATTAATTGATAAGACCCCTCTCAATTTAAAATAATCAAATGTTATTCCGAAGTGTATATAAAACATTGTCTACCCTTTGAATTTGATGGAATCAGATAAATGAACGAAAATAAATTCGCATTGCATAGCCTTTGCTTGTTATTTCAATCCTATCAGCGAACGAAGTACCTCTGCGGAATTAAATGTACTCAGTATACAATACAAAGTTGGGGTCTTATTACACAAAATACGTTAAATGCTTGGGAAAAGCATCAAACAATAACAAAGTTACAGATCCTCGAAAACCGTCCCGACGAAACAATGATGCAAAACGTCACTCGCCAGCAGTTCAGAATATGTAAAAAAGTTGTTTTCCGGCCACTTCGGGCCATGATCGAGCATCAAGTACCCTACGATGTTCAACACACGCCCGAACACACCTTGGCATCAAGCAGATTTGTCTGTCTAATGTCCGTTGTGGATTGATCCTCCATTCTGTTTGCAAGACCTGTTGCAGTTCATCCAGAGTCTGTGGGCGAACATGCTGACCATAGACACGCCCTCAAAGAATGTACTTTGTATGTTCTGTCGAAATAAGGTCTAGAGACGTAGCAGGCCAGTCTATATGTATGATGTTGTTGGTCCACAGAACTTCAGTCACAATTCCAGAACGATAGGGACGGGCATTATAATCCATTAACATAACAGTTGGATCTGTTTACTGTGCCAGAAGGATGATAACAGGCGTGATGATCTCGTAAATGCACCTTACACCAGTCATTGACCCTCGTCTGATGACAACCAGCTCTGTTCTGTGGCAAACACTGATACCTCTCCAGACCATCAAACTCCCACGTTCATATTGGTCGTGTTCAGCGATGTTACAGTCGGCAAACCGTTCATTACCGTTTCTCCACACACGTGTCATGCCATCATTAGAATCAAGGCAGAATCTTGACGAGTCAGTTAAGAGTTTGTCACGCCAACGAGTGACCCTCAGTTTTGATAATGATGTTCCAATATTAATCTTTGCCGTCGGTGATTTGGGGGAAGTTGGATCCGTTGATGTGGTATTCTGGACCATAGACCTTCTGTGTGAAACATGTTCCTCACGGTTTGGATGGAAAGTCTGTTTCCTGACACCCTCTGAAGGTCATTTTCCAGCGATCTGACCGTTGTAAGCCAGTTCCTACGGACTAAGGTTGCAACATAACGGTCTTCACAAGGTGTTGTTACTCTTAGACGACATGAACGTGGTCTCTCCGACATCTGTCCAGTTTGATTGTATCGGGTTATTGTTCTTTAGTCAATACTGCGATGAAATTTAAAGTGAATGGCAGCAGCAGTCTTGGTTGCCCCACCCTGTAGCATTCCAACAATTTGAGCCACTTCAGTTGGAGTCAAGTGACGTATTGGCATGATTCAAATGTTGATGACATCAAAGTTGTCAAATTGACGCGTTTTAAGCACATACGGGGATAATGCCAAGTTTGAAATCCGTATATGCGACACATTTCGCATGCATGTTTTGAGGGTGAGTGTGTTCTAATCACGTGATAGCTGTTTTTGGAGACGATAACATTCAGTATTCTTTTAAGTGTGTTCAAGCATAGATATGGCTGTCCAAATAACAAATCTGTGCAAAAATTTCCGCGTGTATAAAAAGAATATTGAGAGAATTACTTTTGTTGCTTAACTTTTTGCGAGGAGTATAGTTTAGCTGGCTGTTTGAGAGCTACAGGCATTCATGGAATTGCGAAACTTTTACAGAGTATTTTTCTAGTGAAAGTGATGTGTAGGCGTAGTAAAAAAGGTTGAATAATAACTAGAAACAAGCAAGAAACACACAAAATATATTTTGTTTTCATTATCTTTTATTGAAGTTTGTTATCAACCTGGCATCAGTATAAAAATCACGTATTTTTTCAAACAACAAAAGAGCATTAATTTATTAGATCTAGGTTAATCTCAACGATTTTGAAGACAGTGTAATTCTTAACAGAAAGTAGACAATTTAAATGCTGAATGGCATGGTAATATGGGACGAAAAGAAGAAAATGGTCGGAAGTTTCTTGGTATTACTAGTATCTCTCAAACTTCGAATAAACTATTTTCAGTAACGATACACTCTTTGTGCCATAGCTTCCGGCAATTCATGAAATTTTACGTGCTATATACTATTAAACATTATATAAAATGGATTTATGTATTTACAATGTGTTAAATATTTCTTTTAATTTAACATAAACGATCCTCATGATATTATTACACGCCCTTATTCCAATGACCATTGAACATGGTTAACGAGGATGGATGTAAATGCAATTGATATCGCGGCTTTTCATCGAAAGCCTCGTATCTGCAGCTTTATACAAGCTGCAGATTCTAGGTTTTTGATGAAAAGCGAAGATACAAAATGTTTGTATACTAAGCCAAAGAATGTAATTAATTCAACAAAATGGAATGTGTCTATTTCATATTTGTAAATTGTTTGATATCGTTATCGGTTAAATTTTCAGTAAATTCTAATCTCCGTAACGAAAAACTGCTTAATTTTCTAACGTTGATACCGATTAAAAAGCAGTATTTAATGAACTATCTACAGTTGCAATTGCGTTTACTTCATTATGTAGTCTCATTCAATTGTAAATAAGAACTTATTCATTCCGATTTAATGTTTTTTTTTTATATAAATGTTGTTTTTCAGTTTCTATAATCCGTAACGCAATATGCATCCACATTTTGTTGATATTCCTCAAAGATGGCATAGTGGGATGAGTCAAAATTTTAGGATAGCATCTACAATAAACAGAAACCGATTTGCAACCCCCCAACATTTTCGATATTTTGCTCTTCGAAATTGTATCAATTTTCGGAGAAGGACTGAGTTTCAAATCTTTTTGGAGAAAGAGGACCTTGCAATATCCAGATACAGTCGACACACGTTATGTCGACATCGGATAAGTCGAATTTTCGCTTAAGTCGAAGTTCGAATCTGGTCCCGTCCTCACCAATGGACATATTTTTTTCAAACAAAATAATTTCGAACTGAATATAGCTATAGGCCTATCTATTGAAATATAGTAGGAAAAGGATAGAAACTGCCCAAAACGAGCAATTTCTTTCTTTTTCCTACTATATTTCAATAGATCTATAAATAATAATCATACTTGATTAGTTTCAAAAACGGCCAAATATCAACTTTATCGAAGCCGAACAAAATAAGACGAGTCGAACTCCGGATATGTCGATGTATTTTGACGGCCCCTCCGACTTCGACACAACGAGTGTCGACAGTAACTACATAAATCGTTTTGTCATGACAGCCAGGTCAAACAAGAAATTCATGACTACAGATAAGAATAAACCACCGAAAAATAAACGATTGCGTGTCACAGGAGAACTAGACAGAAAATAGCCGGGACATGATTAAAGGGGCTTCATTGGCATTCGAGATTAACATGGATCCAGATTAGCATAAGCATTCGCAAAACCTGTTTTGATTGGTCCATAAATGTGGGTGTTGCAGGGCGGGGTTTATCAGACTAAGAGAAATCACTAAATAATTCTTTCAAAATCAACCATTTTGCCAATTTTGACCAAAGTTGGCAGAAATGTACCTTTGGTGGCTCTTTACTTAAATTGTCCGTAAAAATTTGATTGGTCTATCAATGTGGGCTTGGCATGGCGAGGTTCATCAGTATGGGAGAAAATATGAAACCATTCTTTAAAAACAACCACAGGGTCTATTTAGTACAAACTTGACAGAAATATTCCTTCGGTGGTCCTTTACTTTCATTCTTAGTGAAATTTTGATTTGTTTATAAATGTGGGTGTGGCAGGGCGGCGCTAATCAAAATTGGAAACATCATGGAATAATTCTTTAAAAATAAACCAATGGGACAATTAAGACCAAACTTTGCAGACATGTTCCTTTAGTGACCATTTTTAAGATTTGGCAGTGCGAGGCTTACAAGAAGTCATGAGATTATTCTTTTACTTTAGCCACCAGTGGAGCTATTCAGGCCCTCTCGGGACTCTTGTTTAAATTACACTATGTTTCATATATCGTAAAACAAACCCCGCATATGGCGGCCATGTTTTTTTTTATCAGATCAAATTATTTTCAAAAAATCTATTAGAGAATGATACAATGAACAATCACGCTAAATTACAATGAAATCCAACAAGGAGTTTTGAAGGAGATTTTTTTTTAAACTTTTTTTAATTACACTGTTGCCTATAGCAAAAAATAAGTCCCGCCAATCAAAAGGCCATCTTTTTTATCCAACCGAACTTTCTTTCGGGAATTTGATAGAGGTCTATATAAAGAACATTCATGCTCATCACAATGAAATTCAAGAGGTTTCTTAAAATTACACTTTGTTTCATATCGCGAAAAATAAGCCCCGCCCATAGCAGCGACGTTTTTTTTTCATCAGATCAAAATTTCTTGAGCTACACAATGAACATTCATGCTAAATTCAATGAAATCCAATGTGTGGAATATCTATGCACTACCTTTAAATCGATATAGGCGAGATGATTTCTTTTACAAAAGTATGTCAAATTGTCAAATTACAAGGTCAGTATGTCAAAGGTCATGTTCCCAAATTAAAGTATTTCACAGGAGACCTTTTTCTGGACGTGCTGCGACAGTCGTTGGGATGGAAAATGTGTGTGATCGGGTCTTAACCCTTTCACAAACGACAAAAAATAGGGTGTTCCTATTTAAAAGCTGCTCTAGACAAGTTAAAAAGGAAGGAACTTTATGTACAATATAACACAGAAAATATTGAGACAAAAGGAGAAACTGCTGGTCATCAGCAGTTTCTTCTTTTGTCGCAATGTTTTTCCAAGCCTATTCCGCCAGGGACGTCAAAACTAGGTCTTGTGTGGGAACGGGTTAAGTTTCAATGAACTAAAGGTTTTATCGTCGCTTTTCAAGAAAAAACATCGTAACTGCAGCTTGTTTTAAACTGCAGTTACGAGGTTTTTGTTGAAAAGCATCGTTATGAAATATGAAATTTATTTGTTACGCTTTATGAACTCTACTACATCATTTTGCTAAATATCTTATTTAACACGGATTGATATTTTTTCCTTTGCGCCCATTGAAAGGTAGGATAATTTTAGAGTTTACAGTTTAAGATTTTATCGTTAGCAACAATTATAAATTCCTAACAACCCAAATGTTATCCCATTCCAAAAACGGCAAAAATTCAAACTGTTCTAATTTGAAAGCCGTTTGCAGCCGACAAAATGGAAGTTGATTGAGAAAGTAGTGTGTGTTTGATACACGTATATCATAAAAATGATTATATAGAGGCAGAAATAGAAAATGCTGATTTGACTCATGTTTAGGACAAAATCGCATATTGCCCCTTCCGTCAAACCATAGGTTATAGGATTTTTGTTTTAAGTGTTTCGTAAGACATCGTTCAGTAAAAAATAACAAATTGTATCCACCATAAAAATCAATATGGCTGCCTTTTTCAAAGATGGCAGCCAATTCTATGGGTAGAATCAGAAAAAAAATCGTTTCTAGATACAAGCACTAAATTTGACAAAAATGTTCCCCAGAGTATACTATTTTTAAAACATGTAGTATCCACCATGAAAAACCAACATGGCTGCCAAATTCAAAGATGGTCGCCATCTCCACAGGTAAAGAAAACGAGGAAAATTTTGAACAATTTTTTCCAAATTAAACTTTCTTCAAAACACACGGTGTCCACCACGAAAGCCCAACATGGCTGTCATTTTAAAAGAAATTGATTCTCTTTGTGTTATAGACAACAAGTGGCCACAGTGTAGTTATCACGATCAATACATTGCTTTTTGAAGACAGTACAATCCGGGAAACATTTTTAGAAACATCTGTGCCAAATTTGGTGATTATATGCCAAAGGTAAGGATTTTTCTGTTTTTTTCTTCTACAAAGATGGTGGCCATCTTTGAAAATGGCAGCCATGTTTTTTTTAATGATGGACACCATTTGTTTTGAAGAAAGTTTACTCTGAGGTTTTGTGCCGAATTTGGTGCTTGTAAATCAAAGTTAAGTTTTTTCTCCATTTTTCTGTAATAGTAATGGCAGCCATCTTGGAAAATGGCAGTCATGTTGGTTTTTCATAAAGTGGACACCATATCTTTTGAAGAAAGTTTACTCTAAGGAAGATTTGTGCCAAATTTGGGGCTTGTATTTCACAAAGAAAGATTTTCTCGCTTCTCTTCACCCGTAAATGTGTTTGCCATCTTTGAAAATGGAAGTCATGTTGGTTTTTCATGGTGGATACCACATGTTTTGAAAAAAGTATGACGTCGCGCACGGTATTGCGGCACTAAAATGTAACGTCAAACTAGCGAACGTCAATTCTAATCATTGCGTAACGTTAAAGTTTTTGCGTAGACGGTTGTGATGTGTTTTTAATGTTTACTCTCTTTACAAACCAAAGTGATGTATAAATAAAAGACCGAATTTTAGGAAATATCCCACTATTTCCGTCCATTGTCTTTTCTTAGCTTTAACGCCACTTTGATTCATTCTATTATTTGTCTGAAAAATGTGACAATTAGATGATTTTAACTTAACTTTAAATAAAAAAAATTACGTTTATAAAATTTCTGTCCACAAGAAAAAATTCGAATATCTCTTTTACTTTGAATTACTTTGCGTTGAAATTTTGATATGTTAAATAAGAAAAAAACGGTATTTCCCCATCGAAATTATTTTTTTGTATGAATAAAGGAACTGGTATTTTTTAAAGAGTGAAAAAGTGACGTTTTCAACGACCCGAAACATTTTCTGTCCACACGCATTTAATGCAATAATTGTTTCGTTTATTATTCTAACCGGCTTTCTTCTATATATTTTAGAAAAAGAGAAAAATGGTATTTTCTATATTAAGTTTGGTAGCATCTGAGTCATTAATTACCAAAATATTTAGGAAAATTGTCATTTTTTCTGCGACGTAATTTTAATTGTTACACTTCGATTTTTGGTAAACAAATTGAGATAATTTGCGTAATCGACATCGAAATTTGATTTCTTTGCGACAACACATTCTACAGCATCTCCATTATCATAAAACATATTTTTCTGTGTGTTTGACGTTAACTAACCACAGAATTTTTTATAAATATCCGTCGCATTTGTACATTTATGTTACATGTTACGCGCGTTTTTTCGCTTAATTTACGAATAAAAAGTCTCTCTAGTAAATTTATACAAACTAACGAGTTGAAAAAAGCATCACATTGAAAAAGATCACAAATTTACTGTTATTTTGATATATAACAAAGTTATGAGAAGGTAAATGGGTCTTGCGAAATTTAGGTATGAAACCCGGAGGGTAGCGTTTTTTGAAAAGTGACGCTATACCGTGCGCGACGTCTAATATACTCTTTGTGACTATGCTGGTGCTTTTACATGTATCTTAAAACGAAGTTTTTTTCTCGTTTTTTTTAACTATAGAGTTGGTGGCAATCTTTAATTACACGACAAGGGAGATGACTATTAAGAGATGAAAAATTGTTATGGACATAAGCCGTTATGGAAGTTATAACTTCGTATATTACAATGCTTCTAAATACGCGAAATGAACAAAAATGTCTCGATAAACCAACTCAAGTTCAACAATTTGATAACATTGATATTGTGAAGTACATACGGGTTCCTGTATAAAAGACCTTTATGGATATTTGAAGACCTCGTGTGACAAACGTATGAGTGTCAGTTTTTGCACAAAAAGTCACCATTGTTTGATAAAAATCTAGCATGTGTAATATATTTATCGAAAGACATTGTTCCTCTTCTTATAGGCGGAGTTTTATTTGTTGCAGATGTAACAGAACATGTTTAATTACAAAATTCCTGTGACAAGCAAATTTTGGCACCCCAGCCAACTTAATAAGACTCTTATGACTCGAAAAAGAAAACATTGTGCATACAAAATACATTAATTTTGCGGTGAAAGGGGCTACAATACGAAAGAAATATCAAGATTGTACGCTTTTGGTCAACAGTACAAATTATTACGATTAGAAACACGGCGACGGGATTTTTTTGTAATTTTACCCATTTTTTTGAGAATGGCCGTATCATTAGGTATCCGCTGAGCACTTGGTATGCACACAACACACTCTTAAGGGGGGATGCTCCAGTTTTTCGGAACACTCGGTCATTACTGTAGTAAATTAAATGTTTCGTACCAATATGTTTCGCTACCATAATTTCAATAATATAACACATCATTACAATTTACCATTTTCGACGGTAAAAGTGTATTTATTATGGGAAACTGATTTCCTCAAGATGGAAAACAATTATTTAGAGCAAGACAATCTTAAATGTGTATGCAGTTAGCACTGTTTTGCGTCATTTTATCATGAGTAGCTGATAAAAATTGCTGTAATTCACTAATAAGTGCGCTGACCTATACATTTTCTTTTTGAATTATTACCAGGAGATGTTGCTTAATACAATGAGGGAGTTTTATCAAATTCTATTATGTAGAACTTGAAATGTTTTCAAAAATATGCAAACTTTGACATAAAACACTCCAGCTTCGTTCATCAAACCGAACACGCGAGCATGCTGTTTTATACATTAACGCATTTATAATAGCACATATTTTTGGTTTTCTGTTCTTATTTAATGTAAGACGTTACTTTAAATCCGTTTTTGGGACTAAACGATGGATATACATCATTTTATTAGCATTTTAGTGACCTTGGACAGGTCAAGAAACTGTGCATTTTTTCGATGTGGGTATGTGATACGAATGCCTATAAAATTCAAACAAGATCGCTGACCCTCCATTTTTATTTTATTTTTCAATTGGTAATAACATGTAATTTCAACATACAAAATATAAATGAATTCTATTATTGAGAAAAAAATTAGGAAACTGGAGCATTCCCCCTTAAGCATTAAACCCATTCATCCGCGACGCTAGCCGTCCAAACTTGGTAAATAGGTTTTCTGCACGTGCTGCAGTATTGACCTCATGTGCAATTTAGCTTATCGGCTCATAGAGGGTGCGTTCTATTGGCTGTGCCGAACAGTCCTTTACTCAATGGAATGACACGGAACATGTTCTGCTTGTTCTCGGAGAAAAGGTGGTGCAAGCAGAATAGTGACGTCATTAGCATGGCAACCTTCGATTTCAACTGCGGCGTGTTGAAATGAATTAACATTGCTAATCAAACTGTATGATAAAAATCAAATCATTTCAGCAAATATGATGAATTATCCATTTTAAGACCATAATTAAATTACAAATACACGACAATCAGCAGGTGGTCAAAAATTATTTTTAGACTGGCTTGTAGAGATTTGTCTGCGGTTTAAACATTTCCCCACTGTTTCTGTTGCGGGAGCATTCCATTCGGCACGAGTAGGGCAGAAAAGTTAGAACAGTAACGCACAGCCCAATGGAACGCACCTGGAGTAAACGCAGTCGGTGACAGAAAGAAAACACCGAAATATTTTATCTGTCGGAAGTTTTCGATGCTTTAAAAATGCCAGGACTTTCTACTGACGAACGTAATCGTGCTATTGGAATGCTGTAGGCAGTAACGTCGTCACGGACTATTGCACACATGATGGAACTTCATCACGAGACTTTTGGGCGGCTTACAGAACCATTCCAACAAACTGGGACAGTGCTGGACTGTCCGGGAAGGATTGAGTCAAAAGTCCCAACTGCAGCTAAAAATATGTAAGCATGTCAAAGTGCAAATTGATACAGGGAGAGTGGCTCTAGTCATACCAAAGGCCAGAATCCAAAATGCGATCAGTGTCATGCGTCGACGAAGCACAGACTGTAGTGCTCTGTAAAGTGGTCACACGCAGTACTGATTTTGTGACATTCACTTTAGATGGTAGTCACGTTTGCGCGCTCGTTACGCTTTGTTGCTCTAAGGTAGATAACACAATGTTTGACCAGAAACGAATAAATTGATATCAGTTCGGGTTGTGGTTGAACAGTTTAAAAAAGTAACATAATAAAAAGGTATAGTGAAAAATGTCAGTGGTGCGTTATTTCTGGCGATCAGTATATTATTCCAACAATATTTTGGTAAAATTTCGCGTTGTCTATATTTCATGTTGTCTCAAAATACGTTGTATTCTTGCAGGAGGTAGGCTACAACTCATACAAAATAATTTTGAGCCGTCGCGCTAAAAGGGACCTTATCCGAACTAAAAAATTCAAATTTTGACAAACTTGTCAGACCCAGCACAGGTCAACCAGACCCCGTATGTGAAAAATGAATATATATTAAGATAGGGAAACCATTCCAGATTTGGAAAATTACATACGAATGAAAGGTGTCGGCCCTAGTCTGGCTGCGCGGACTGCGCAGACTGACTAGGGTCGATATTTTTCACACTTCCTATAAGGTCCCTTTTAGCCTGATGGGTCACAATCTCTTTTTAGCCTCTAGGTGACAATATGGGCTCAACCAAAGTATGCTTGATTGGAGCGGGCCCAAGTGGGATGTCCATACTATACCATTGCGCAAAACTAGGAGGGGATCTTGATATTCAATGTTTCGAGAAGCAGGCAGATTGGGGCGGACTCTGGAATTATACGTGGCATACAGGTATAGCGGATGAGAATTGACCTGGCAGAGCATTCCATTCGATTAGCATGGGTTACTCTGCCAGGTCATTTATCGTGAGGTATAGTTATAGTTGATTTCAAATGACATGGCGCAGCTTTAGCTTTTTTATACGAAATTGCACACTTCAACTTTCCCCCCAAAATAATTAAATCATATTTTCTTACATTACCTTTATATCTCGGTAAATATGAATCATATATCTGATGTAAATCAGGCTATTTGCAAAATACACAAATGTCTTGCATGAAGGCCAGTGCACCAGAAGTGCTCTCAAAGTATTGATCTAATTAAAATGGAACTATTTTCTTTCAACCGTCTACTATTCCTTATATTAGTTTTCATATCCTTCCGCTACGAATGACAGAGGCAAAATGAAAGAGCCTCTGTGAAAGAGAGTGATCTATTTGATATATAATGCAATACATATTTGCTTAGACGTTTTTATCCAATGTGTATTTCTTGTTCAATTAATTAATTAACTTAAAGGCCTGGTCACATACAACATTTCACGTCCACATTACGGCCGGAGTACGTCTTAAACACGTGACAAATGCAACTAATAGAAAAAACTTGGGGGGAAAAACATTGATGCAAAAGAAGAAAGTGCTGATAACAATCACTTTCTTCTTTTGCCTCAATAGTTTCCTTTGTTATAACATACACAATTTCTACCTATGACACCAATTATTTTGTCGTTTTCAGCTCCTTTTGAATTGGACCACCCTAAAAGTTTGTCGTTTGGGAAAGGGTTAAACGATATGTATTCCAGGAACGGACGAATATGGCGACCTATGTCATGGCAGTATGTACAAACATCTCTGGTCTAATCAGCCTAAAGAAGTAATAGAATATCCCGATTATTCGTTTGAGGAGCATTTTGGCAAATCATTACCCTCCTATGCGCCACGCACAGCAATCAGGGACTATTTGGAAGGTTATATACACTTTACTACTGAATCCAATCAATACATTTATGCTTTTCAGCAAAAACCTCGTAACTGCAGTTTAAAAAAAAGCTGCAGTTAAGTGGTTTTTGTTGAAATATGACTACATGTGTTTCAAGTCGCTGACAAAAACCAAAAACAGCAAAAAAATCTTTTGGAATGCAATCAGGGATTATTTGGAAGGTAAAGCACTTTTCTATCGAAGCCAAAAATTTATGAACCAATACGTGTTTTGAAATCCCCAATAAAGAGGCTCAAGCATTTTCTCCTTTTTTTTCCGTATTGTCACTGTTTTAGTTTTCACGAATCCCATTTTCGAGAATTACAACCCATCATTAACCCTTTTCCAAACAAGACCTTGTTTTGACGTCTTTATTAGATGGGCATTGGGAAAACATTGAGGCAAAAGAAGAAAGTGCTGATAATCAGCACTTTCTACCTTTGCCTCAATATTTTCTTGGGCTTCATTATACACAAATTGTATCTTTATAAGCATGAATTTTGTTGTATGCAACTCCTTTCAAATAGGACAAGTCAAAAGTTTGCCGTTTGGGAAAGGGTTAACAACAAACACTTCGTGCATCTTCGGGCGTCATCAGTAGCAACGGAAATTGACGAGGATAACCCTCTTCTAATTTTCGTTACGACGGATTGGGCCCGGAAATTGACGAGGTAATCTGTCGTTTATTTCTACTGTCACGGACGACGCCCGAATATGCACGATGTATTTAAAGTGACATTTCACAATTATTTTTACACAAATTCTACTCTCATTCTATCTGAAAGAGCATCTTTTCTTATGAAAATTCTGAAAATTTCAAGTCAAAATATCGAACAGTTTACGAGAAATATATATTATTTTGCTAAAATTAAACAAATTGTTGTGGACAACAGTTCAGATTTATATAGAATTGGTCATTTCTGTCTCAACCTTAAAGGCGTATTTTTCGCTTATAAATGACAGATTCAATAAACTGATAGTATTTCTACGCATTAGAATGAACAATCTTTGCATCAAGACATACTTTTAAAAAATGAAATAAATGTGAAATGTCACTTTAATATCTAAGGATTGATTGTAATCCTTTTAAAAATATCATCAATTTTGTTTCCTTAATGATATTTCAAGCTACAACAGTCTAAAATTGTGTAGTTTGGGAAAAAGGTTAAATGACGTCATAATTATGTCTGCCCATATTCACAAAATATTACTGTTAGCAAATGTCACCAATATGGATCCAGACAACTTCGTAGTAGTCAAAGTCCGTTCATTGAGCGTCTTAACCCTTTCCAAAACAAGACCTGATTTTGACGTCCATGAATTTGTTTTGGAAAACAATGAAACAAAAGAAGAAACTGCTGATAACCAGCAGTTTCTCCTTTTGTCTAAATATTTTCCGTGCCAGATTTTACAGAAATCATATCTTTTATGACATCCATTTTGTTATTTTTGGCAGTTTTGAAGTGGATCACCCTAAAATTTGTCGTTTGGGAGAGGATTAAGGTAACTCCGGGTTCATTACATAAAATAGATATCGCGGCTTGTTGCTAGTGGACTACATGAAATCTCGATTTGCCTGCCCGAAGCAACAGATGAGAAGGGCTAAGATCATTTCAAACCCAAACTCTATATTTAGCTAAGCAGATTGGTGTAAAAATCATGCATTTAATGATGCAAGCATCAAATTTGGCACATACATTCATAAGACCATGTAGTTTCATAAAAACCCGTTAGCCACTCAAAAATTCAAGATGGCCGCCATTTTTCAAGATGGCCGCCATTGTCGATTTGAAAATATCGTTTTCACCCTAAAACCGGATATAATTGGCCGATTTTTGTAATTTTTATACCAATATGTATGTTTCTAAACACAAGAAAACAGAATTTCAGCATATTTTATGCATAAAATCCCTCTTTCATATGTTTTTTTAGCAAAACTGGGGAAAATAAGCGGAATTTATCAACCTTTAGGGATATTGTTTCTTTCCAAAAAAAAATGTAGTAAAGTTCATGTTGGCTTTCTTCTTCAAGGCGGTATCTTCTTAACATTGAGGTCATTTTAATTTCTAGTAACGGTAATGGGAAGCTGTTTTTCAATAGGAAGTTATTTTACTTGGTACCAGCTCTATAATTCCTTTCGTTTTGGTCAGAAATAATAATGTGACGTACTTGTAGGACGCAACGGTGTAATATGTTCGTAAATTTACTCCAACTTGATTACATAGATTATCTAGCCTGGGTCTCCTTAAATAGTTACATACATAGTTTACCAACATGCTTTCCTGGAGCTTCAGCATTTGCATCTGCAGAAACCAGGACAGGGTAGGCTTTACCAATAGCATCAATTTTTTCATGCCTTCTTACAGCCACAGCAATTGATGGAAGTGATTCCAGACAATATGCCATGTGCTGCTTTATTGCTTCCACTGCCATTCAGGGGGCCTCAGTACTTCCATTTCGTGGGTAGTTATCTGACCCCCATGTGTACTCTGCTTGATGAACATCAGGCTTTTTGTGTATTCCAAAGTTGCGCTAGCTTGGGATATTGCATCATAAAATAACTAAGTGTGCAAACATTTCCAGTCTTACACTGGCAATAAAAAGAGAAAGATTTAGTCTTTTATATGGATGACCAATGTTTCTTGATCTGTTTTGCCAATTTCTTTCTGGATAGCAGATAGCAGTCTCTTGCCCTATCCCGTAAAGCTGAAAAAACATCACAGCCACTGAAGGCATGAACTACAGGAGTATCTCTCACTTTCTCTCGCTTTATTCCCAAAACAAATACAATATGTACAATATTGTATGTAGTGACATCCACCACAAAGTGATACCATAAACGAAAGCTCTTCAACACAAATATCATTAATATGATGAGGACATCTTTGTTGCTGGCTTAATTATCAAATACATATTTCCTCGTGGTATAAGACACGGTTCCCTCGAGACTGGCTGTGCACATCTCTCTATTCCCTTGTTACAATATGACAATATGTTGCTGGCGTATCTGAACAATTTGTTCAGCCAGAAATTGGAAAATCAGAGTTGTTCTTATTGTCCCCAACCATAAACGCTTTACTTAGGTGAACTGTCTTTGGTCAGTTACTCTGTATTCAATGTATTGTCTATGCTTTACCCTAGTTTTAGCTTTTAGGAAAATATGAACTTGATTGACCTATGAATACCCATGAAGCGTCAACTGATCCATCAACTATGATGGCATAAACCACTGGTCTTGTATCTGCGGCTGCAGCTTTGATTTATAGAAATTGGGCAATTTGGGACTTAATATTGGTGTGAATTTTTCAGCCCCAAATTAATGCAACTGGGAAATATCTATTTTAATAAGGAAAGATTTATATGAGGTAGCTTTCTCATGATTAGCAAGTTACGAACAACTTAGAGAAAGGCTTACGATTTTATTTTATGATCTTTAGCTGTCGATCACCAGTAGCTAGGGCCCGTGTTATCAACGATCTGACGACCCATTTTGGGTAAACTGCGCAACAATACATCTGATTGCATGAGAAATAAGATTGGACCAATCAGATTTGTTGTTACAAGAAGTTACTCAAAACATAATCGTACGATAAGAAATAGGGCATATTTTCAATTTGATGGCGGATAATTCAAGAATGGCTGGAGTGGCATGTACAACAATTTACTAGACACTCTGGAGCAGAGATTCATTCTTTCATGTTTGATTATCTTCTGATAGAGACTGTAAGAGGAGTTGCACACATAGTACATTGATAAGGACAAAAAACAGATGGAGGAGCAGACAGACAGACGACCAGTGCCATAACATTATACGACTATTCATGCGTATTAAAAAGAAACTATAGACGCTCAATATGACGTGCCTGGGGCACAAGGCCAAAAAATAATGACAAGTGTCATCATGTTCATTAGTTGCATTGCCATATTATTTATATGCACATTTGATGTGGTTGTACAAATAACTTTTGATATGTGAACTGGCCATGTTCTAGTAACAATAGAAACGGACAGATATTATAATTCTACAGTTCCACTTGGAGCTTTAGGAGCTCAATCAGCATCTACAATAGCGCCGGCCCAACCAAGAAAGTGTATTGGAGTATCAATAGATTTAAGAGCATCAATTTGAATATGTTGACTAAAAAGCATGATAGCAAAATTGTCTTCATCGTTCTGTTCTGACAACTGCCATTGAATCATTTTAGCAATTTCTAAGATATGTTGATTAGCAGTAGTGACTTGAGTATGACCAGGTATTGTTGCCACAGAATGAGCTTCTTCAAGCAAGTTTAGGGACAACAATTCAACAGTATATCCTTATGTATGGATACATTGTGTGCCAATAAGTTTAAACTGAAATCCAAACCAATTATTTAGGTGAGATCCTACTTCTCCAGCCATTTCTTAGCTGAAGTATTGGTATGGGATCTACACCATATTAGTATTCCATGCCCCATTACAACTGTTTCGGCTCTCCTTCGTTTGAACATCTTGTCCAATCAGATGCAGCTATCTAGTTAATGCATACAACAAACGTTATGCGGTAGGACAGACATATTATGATATAAATATATAGCTCACTAGATTGCATATTGGACACTTAACAATCGTCCAAATAAAAATAGAATTTTGCTAAACCGACACCGGACCCTTTTCAAGGTTTCACAGCAGTGCGGTTTACAATGTGTGCCTGGTTGATTCATAACATTCTTTCGTATATTTTCAAAGAAACTCCTCTATCGCCGATGTAGCAATTAGGAAGTAGGAGACTAGTAACGATTCTGGAATGCTCTTCGGGAATAATGAAGATTTTTGCTGCGGAAAAATAGATTGAGATATGAAAAATGGATTTTTCGGATAAACTGGCGGCCATGTTGACGAAAAGCGGCCATATTGACACATTAGTACAGCTTTTTGCCATTTTCTTCACCCCTTTGCACATTGCAGTAATTTTAACATTTAATTCCTTGAGAATTCGCCCTTAAGGTGTATACAAAGTTAGTAGGGGTGTAACTCCTATTGCGATTTGGCGGCCATCTTGAAAAATGGCCGCCATGTTGAAATTTCAGATGGCTAACGGGTTTTTTCTGAAGAGAGACCCAATATGAATGTTTGTGCCAAGTTTCATGCTTGCATCACCAAATGCATGATTTTTCGGATAAACTGGTGGCCATGTTGACGAAAAGCGGCCATATTGACACATTAGTACAACTTTTTGCCATTTTCTTCACCCCTTTGCACATTGCAGTAATTTTAACATTCAATTCCTTGAGAATTCGCCCTTAAGGTGTATACAAAGTTAGTAGGGGTATAGCTCCTATTGCGATTTGGCGGCCATCTTGAAAAATGGCCACCATGTTGAAATTTCAGGTGGCTAACGGGTTTTTTCTGAAGAGAGACCCAATATGAATGTTTGTGCCAAGTTTCATGCTTGCATCACCAAATGCATGATTTTGGTGAAAAATCCAATTTATCTGCTGGACTAATTGTGAGTAGATCTACTCATTGGAATCGTCTCGAAGAGACAATTTCAAAGAGTATCCACAAAATAGGGTTTTATCAAAATAGCGTACTATTTTTAATGAGTAATATTTTGTTATTTCAAAATACCCCACCCCCTCTTATCTCTAGCTCTGTCATTCATTTCAGCACGATTTTCAAAGACAGAGAAGAACTTGAAAAGCTTTATTAAGTTCAACACAGTCGTTAGGAATGTTAAGTACCGAGAAGAAACTGACGACTTCTTTCTGACTGCGCATGACAAGAAAGCGGATGTGACATTTTCGGGAGTTTTCGCCTACGTCATCGTTGCTTCCGGAATATTCTCCAACCCCAACAAACCGACATTTCCGGGAATAGACGAATTTCACGGAATTGTTATGCATTCACATGACTTTCGAGAAGCAAAAGCATTGTCTGGTCAGACAGTGTTATGCGTCGGTTCGAGCTTTTCGGGAGAAGATATCTCAATTCAATGTAAAAAATACGGCGCGAAGAAAGTTATTTGCTCTTGGAGAACCCAACCAATGAATTACAATTTTCCGGAAGGAGTCGAAGAACGCCCCATGGTGGAGAGGTTCGACGGCAAGATGGCTTACTTCAAGGATGGCTCCGAAGCCGAGATAGATTGCGTCATTTTGTGTACCGGATACTTTACCAGCCACCCCTATTTGAACGACACCTTGCAGCCGAAGGGGAGACAAAGTGTATATCCAGGTGGTTTTTATAAAGGCATCGTCTGGACGAAAGGAGCAAATAACAAGCTGCTTTACATCGCAATTCAGGATGCCTTCTTCAGTTTTACGATGTTCGAGAGCAAAGCCGTATGGATAATAAAGTAAGCTGTCCTACATCACGGTCGATAATCACGTGATACAACAATTTCAGAAAATCTTCAATAGATTTGTTGATAGTTGAGCAATTTCTTTCCTTTTCCTACTGTATTTCAATATTAATCGTACTTGATTAGTTTCAAAAACGGTCAAATATCAACTTTTTCGAAGCCGAACAAAATCGGATGAGTCGAACTCCGGATATGTCGAGGTATTTTGACGGTCCCTCCGACTTCGACTCAACGAGTGTCGACTGTACATACATAGAATCTACATACATTACACAGTGACTGATCCTGAGGTGGCTCGAGGGATTCAAACGAACACCACTCAGTCCCTTTTGCCATTCATGTTTTAGACATAAACATCCAGTTTTGTTGCAATGAACCAAATTTGAATCCACTTTGAAGAAAGTTGACCCCCTTTGACGAAACGCTGGATCCGCCCTTGATAACTTGAAATAGTACCCGCTTTCTGCACCATCTTTGTAACCAAAACATTCTACTTTCACTTTGTTCTTCAAGACCGTTCGTATGGAACAAAGTTGAGGTAGAATAATTGCCTTACAAATATGTTCACTGGATGGATCACCCGAATATCCGCGTCAATTTTGTCTGTAGAAAGTACATCTTGTTAACAAGACCTGTAGTCCCTGGGCCAGAAACATGTTTGCTCCCCCCCGAGGGGGAATTTTGTAGACATAGATTTTCATAAAGTACAATATCTTAGAAACATTTTGAGCATTGTTTGCACTCTGGCCGTTGGGGCTTTTGGCTGTAACCCTTATCTAAAACCCTTAACCCTATCATTTTTTTCATTCTAATTTACAATACTTATTTGGTCATATTTTCATTGAATATTGTCCTACAGATGTCAAAATGGTATCAAATGAAAGCTTATGACCTGCTCTTTCATTTGTAGTTATTTTATGCAAATTAGCTCATTTGCATATTCATGAATATTAATGATTTCCCTTAAAATTTCCATTTTTTGCCGAAAATTTGATAAATACTTTCTTAAAAAAGGTGTTTCTGTCCAAGGGGAATCTTGTAAACATAGTTTATCAGTAAGAACATTTTATTAGAAACATTTTGAGCCTTGTTTGCACTCTGGCGGTTGGGGCTTTTCGCTGTAACCCTTAACTAAACCCTTAACCCTATAAAATTACTCATTTAAATTTTGAAAATGAATTTGGTCATATCTTGGTTGAATATTTACACAGAGATATCAGAATGGTATCAAATGAAAGCTTATTACTTGTTCTTTCATTTTCAGATATGTTATACAAATTAGCTCATTTGCATATTCATGAATATTAATTATTTTTCCTAAAATTGCGATTTTCGAAGATAATTTGGTAAATACTTTCCAAAACAAGACATTTTTGTGCAGGGGAATTATGTAAACATGATAAATATTAAAGAAAATCATATAAGAAACATTTTGAGCAATGTTTGACTTTTGACCGTTTGGGCTTTTAGCCATAACCCTTATCTAAACCCTTAACCCTGTAAAATTGTTCAATCATTTTAAAACGTTTTTGGTCATATCTTGGTTGAATATTGACCAACAGATGTTAGAATGGTAGCAAATGAAAGCTTGTGACTTGCTTAATAATTTGTTATATACATTTCATGCAAATTACCTCATTTGCATATTCATGAGTATTAATGACTTTACTTAAAAACATGACCTTTTTGCTAATATTTGGTGAATAAGTTAAAAAAATATGTTTCTACTCAGGGGGGATCATGTAAACATGGTTTATCTTAAAGAACATTTTGTTAGAAACATTTTGAGCGATGTTTGCACTCTGTTGGTTGGGGCCTTTGGTCAAAATCCTTATCTAAACCCTTAACCCTATAAAATTGTTCACTCAAATTTTCAAAACGTTTTTGGTCATAGCTTGATTGAATATTGACCTACAGATGTAAGAATGGTATCAAATGAAAGCGTATGACTTTTTCTTTAATTTGCAGTTATTTAATGCAAATTGGCTCATTTGCATATGCATGTACATTAATGATTTCTCTACAATTTGTGATTGTTTACAAGTTAAATTCTTACCAAAAGGTGGGATTTTTTCTTTCTCATGAGTTTTGAACCATCTGATATCCATGTTCACTCTTTTAACAACATCTAAGCTTTGTTTGAGATCTTATTTGATGTTTTGTTTGGAAGTAACTGCGATTTTAAAGTGTGCAACCCATCATATTTCATTCCTTTAAATCTTCTTACCAATTTATGTATTTAGTTTTCATCTGATTTTTTTCAATCTTTATTGTTTTAAGTGCAAATAAGTTTAATTGATTCCATGTATTGTACTGGTGTTCTTGCTTATATCTAGTTAAGTTGACAGAATGTTATCCTTTGATGAATCCAAAATTGCCGCAAAATAGGACTTTGAACATAAACATATTATCAAATGCCATAGAGTGATACAAAAGGTGTCTAACCTGCGGGACTTTATTCTGATACACATAAAAAATTAATTATTTCAATTATTTTTGTAATTTTTATGGCTGAATAGAGATCTTGGAATGTAGACCAATTGCATGATACATATAGCAGAATAACATTGTTAAGCAATTGTCAAGCCCCTATTTTTTCCATTCACATTGAGAAAACGGCATGATTTTGTTCCATCCGGAGAGCCCTTCCTTGTGTATTCCTCATAGCCAAGTCAATTTGTTGGCCTTAAGTGTATTTGATATGTGGCTGACAGATCAGGGACATTGGTGTTACCATTCCTTTATGCTCTATTTAGGTATTTTCACTTCAGATGATTTAAGCTTGGGGTGCCATATGTAAAGCCTATGTATCAGATGCATGAAATCAAGAGATGTATGCGCTTTATGTATGCAGCTAGAGAACAGACAATAACCGATTGCGATCAATAGATTATTGCAATTATTTATGATGCATTTATTTGTCTGTATCAGACCAGAACAGATGTGAACTGATCCATACTACAGACAGCCCATGTTGAATGTACATTCACATTCTTTCGAACCTATACATATTTCTTATATGTGCTTTAAGTATAGTATAACCTCACGATGAATTTAAAATAGTTCCCTTGCGATACATATAAAATATCTTTCAATATGGCATATGTTTTCAAGGATGGCATTAGATAGCCATAGATATCTTCAGTTCAATACTTTCCTGATATTTAAATGCTACAACTAAAACCTGGTTTAGATCAGCATATGAAATCCCATATTAAGACACTTACTTGTTTCACTGTTCTAGGACAATTTGACGGAAAATGATTAACATCACACTTGTTGGCTATCTTGGAATTACTTACACTCTGGGAGTTTGGCAAGGTTATCATGATAGAAACCGACCTAGATCAACACTAGAATGTCTATTAAATGCAAAGAACCATCAACATTTATTGCACTAAACATAACAGAGTTACTATGTACTTAACATTAAATGCTTACTATATAACATATACTATAGCACTGTCAAATGGAATACATTTTATGGATTTTCCTTAATAAATGTGGTTTTATCCCAAACATTTAAACAATCAATAATATTCATGAATGAGCAAATGAGCAAATTGCCAATATACAAGCAATTCACTAGATTTCATTTGATACCATTATGACGTTTGTATGTCAATTTTTAATCAAGATATGACCAAAAACATATTGAAAATTTGAATGAACAATTTGATAGGGTTAAGGGTTTAGACAAGGGGTTTTACCAAAAGCTCCGACTACCACAGTGCACATCGCTTATAATGTTATTTATATAATGTTCTTTAAGATCAATCATGTTTGCATAATTCCCTCTGAACAGAAACGCCTTGTTTCTGAAAGTATTTTCTTAAAGTATTTAACACGTTTTGCTGAAAAATCACAATTTTAAGGAAAAGTATTAATTCTCATGAATATGCAAATGAACTAATTTGCATAAAAAGAATAGCACGTGAAAGAGTCTTTCATCAGCTTTCATTTGATACCGTACTGACATCTGTTTTTAACTGTTCAATCAGGATATGACCAAAAACGTTTCGAAAATTTAAATGAAAAATTTGATGGGGTTAAGGGTTTAGATAAGGGTCACGGCCAAAATCCCCAACCGCCAGATTGCAAACATTGCTCAAAATGTTTCTAATAAAATGTTCTTTAAGATAAACTATGTTTACATGATTCCCCTTGAGTAGAAACACAATGAGTTTGAAAGTATTTACCAAATACCCGCCTAAAAGGTCACAGTTTTAAGTAATATCATTAATATTCATGAATATGCAAATGAGATTATTTGCATAAAATTTATGGCAATTTATTGGGACAGTCATAAGCTTTCATTTGATACCATTCTAACATCTGTAGGTCAATATTCAACTAAGTTACGATCAAAAACATTTTGAAATGACTGAACAATTTTATAGGGTTAAGGGTTTAGATAAGGGTTTTGGCCAAATGCCCCCACAGCCAAAGTGCAAACATCGCTCAAAATGTTTCTTATATGATTTTCTTTAAAATTAATTCTGTTTACACAATTCCCCTGCACAAAAATGTCTTGTTTTGGAAAGAATTTACCAAATTTTGGTCGAAAATCGCAATTTTAGGGAAACTAATTAATATTCATGAATATGCAAATGAGCTAATTTGCATAACATATCTGAAAATGAAAGAGCAAGTCATAAGCTTTCATTTGATACCATTCTGACAACCATGTGTAAATATTCAACCAAGATATGACCAAATTCATTTTTTTGAATGAACAATTTGGTAGGGTTAAGGGTTTAGATAAGGGTCACAGCAAAAAGCCCCAACCACCAAAGTGCAAACAAGGCTCAAAATGTTTCTAATCAAATGTTCTTACTGATAAACCATGTTTACAAAATTCCCCATGGACAGAAACGCCTTGTTTTGGAAATTATTAAACAAATTTTAATCAAAAATTGACAATTTTCAGGAAAATCATTAATATTCATGAATATGCAAATGAGCTAATTTGCATAAAATAACTACAAATGAAAGAGCAGGTCATAAGCTTTCATTTGATACCATTTTGACACATGTAGGTCAAAATTCAATGAAGATATGACCAAATAATTGTTTGTATTTTTAATGAAAAATTTAAAAGGGTTAAGGGTTTTAGATAAGGGTTACAGCCAAAAGCCCCAACGGCCAGAGTGCAAACAATGCTCATCTTGTAGCATTTGTTATAAGCTTTCAGAAAATCATACCCTTCAAAATTCCCCCTGGGGGGGGAGCAGGGGTTATTGGTGGCTCAAGGTCTACTGCTTTTGACGTCCCAAAAAAGAATGATTTGGGAAAGACATTTTCTCTTTTGCTTCAATATTTTCTGCTCTATAACACCTACATTATTTTTTTTTATTTTGCAACAATTTATTTGCCGTCTGCAACCACTTTCAAATTAAAAAAAACAAAACAAAACAAAAAACAAACAAACAAACAAACAAACAACATACAAATCCTTCGTTGAGAAAGAGCAAAATAAAAAAAGATCGAAAATGTAAATTTACCAAAAACAAAATTATTTAAGTAAAACTACCAGCCTCTATCATGCATGCATTTCTTTTTATTCCTTTATCGATTTTATTGCCTATTTGATAAATTAAACATTATCCATCCTATTTTTACTTTTTCCAAAGCAACAGATTTAAACATGGAAGAATTTGTAGATCATGAAATAATAGTCTACAATGATTTCATTTGTGAAGCCTGCAACATAGCACAGTAAATATTGAGACAAAATGGCAAAACTATGACGTATCACGTCAAAGAAAAATAAATATGAGCCGGGATCTGGAAAAACGTCCTCTAAGGCTTTTGAGCCCAACATGTTTCCAGATCAGCCTGCGTATACACGCAGTCTGATCAGGAACCATGTTGTTCTCTAATAGCTTATTTTATGGTCTGTTACATCCATTTGAGCGTGGCATGGGTAACAGTCAGACTGCATCTAGAAACAGCCGGATCTTGAAACATGGCTATCTCAAATGCTATAAGGGACGTTTTTCCAGATTCTTGCTCATAATTGTGACCCGTCACGCTAAAAGAGACCTTATCCGAACTCCAAAAATCCAAATTTTGACAAACTTGTCAGACTAAGCATAGGTCAACCAGATACTGTATTCGAAAAATGAACGTAAAGTAAGATAGGGAAAACATTCCAGATATAAAAAATACATACAAGTGAAAAGTGTCGGCCCTAATCTGGCTGCGCAGACTGCGCAGACTGACTAGGGTCGATATTTTTCACACACCCGATAAGGTCCCTTTTAGCGCGACGGGTCACATATATGTTTTTCCTTTGTAGATATATAAAGGGAGAACTCGAAGGTGAACCGAAAGGAAAGTCGGAAATGGAAAACGACGTACGAATCTGGGTGGAAAGACTAGCTAAAATAGACCCGGACGGAAATGACGGAGTTGACCACTCAGCCGACTACATTTGTGACCTCAACAAAATGACAGGCTTCAACAACCAGATAGAGGAAAGACGTGTTCTCGTTAAACGTTGGGTACAGTCTCGCGCAGAAAACATTTCAACGTACAAAGACGTGCGTTTTACGTCAGCCGTTACGGGAAAATTAGCCCCGCCCCTGAGAGCCAAATGGTTAACCATACTAGACGATAGTTTGGAGTATTATCTTAATTCTGCTGGTAAAGATTGTTAAGAAGAATAGGCCTAAGTAAAAATGAGCCGGGATCTGGAAAAACGTCCCTTAAGGCATTTTGGGAACAACATAAATCCAGATCAGCCTGTGCATACGCACAGTCTGACCAGGATCCATGATGTTCTCTAAAAGCTTCTTCATGACCTATAGTAACTTGAATATATGCCAGCATGGATCATTTTTGGGCTGCATTTGACCACAGGTTGATCTTAAAACTCAGTTTTCTAAAATGCTATAAGGGACATTTTTCCAGATCCTGGCTCAAATACATTGTATATTACGCAATGTGTGGTCATCAGACGTTAAAAATCTACCTCTTTCAAATTTCTGAAACAAGTTATCTAGTGATAACTTTCGATAGACTGATGTTAGACCATAATTTGTATTAACCATTTGCCAAACAAGACCTGGTTTTGACATCCCCGATTGGAAACACTTGGGAAAATATTGAGACAAATGAAGAAAATGCTGATAATCAGCATTTCTCCCTTTGCCTCAAAATTTTCTGAGGTAAAATATAAACAATTTCTAAATATTTTTGCACCACTTCTATCCACTACAGTAGATGTTATATTAAAACAGCGTAAATATTTGTCGTTTGGGAAAGGGTTAATCCATTACCAAACGACAAAATTCTAGACTAGTCCAAATTCAAAGATAATGCAGACGACAATTTCAAGCGAATGAAATGTAGCAAATTTTGGTCTTTTGGGGTAGGAAATATTGTGGAAAATGAAGAAATTGCTGGTCACAAGCAAATTCTTCATTTCCACAATGTTTTCCAATGCCTTATTCTAACGGGGAGTCAAAAGGAGTCACTGTGTGGTAATGGGTTAAGACCCACATAGAACATAGAAACATAGAAATCTTATGTTTATATAAAAACTATAATTTTGAAGGTTTGTCATATGTTTGTGTGTCTTGACATTTCGAGAGATAATCATACAGAGCCTGTCACCATGTAATAAATTTTGTGCTAAAAATAGAATGTATATAGAATGCATTATATTGATAAGCTGTCGGTTTTGTTATAAAATCTTGTAACTTCGGCTTGGTCCGAAGTTTTATAAGCTATACCTACGAAATACTAAAGTTTGTCCGAAATTACGTCATGTGTAATTGAATAAATTGTTCCTTATTGCACTTATTCGTCGTTCGAGAAGAAAACTCATTGATTTGCCGAGAGAGATAACCCATTTTTCTTTATTCTTATTTCATGGAATCAATTATCTCCCTTATGTTACAAAATGTACCAGGACAAAAAAGATATGCAACCCAATTTTTCATAATATTTTCGACAAAATATATGGCTATTGGGTACATATTTGATATACCTACATCCATACGCATAAATATGGTGTCATTTTCTTTAGATAGCGTAAATTCGTCACGTAATACATTGTTAATTTTTAAAAACTGATTATCCCTTCCCGTGTTTTCTAAATGACAACTATCAAAAAAAAATCTTCAAACACAAGCTAAAATATAGACAAATAAGTGACCAAAGCGTTCATACACTTCTCACTACCCTACGCATAGCACGGCTACGCCAAAACCAGCACCAAGGTGCAGTATGGATGTTGTTAGGTGCATGAAGTCAAATATTGTCGCAAGACATTGATGGGACAACAGATCGACACTTTTTCGACTGTATACGCTATTTGCTCTCAATGGGACCACAACCGATCGAGTACGGAGCGGACGTGCAAGAGATATGACGCCAAGGAAGGACCGCGTCACCATGTTAACCCCACCTACGAGATGGGTTTAAGACTGCAACGGAGACAGCTAATAAATCGCTTGGACTTCACAACATCCTGTATTCACCCTTGGTCTATTTAGTCTGATTTTCCTGAGCCGCGTTCTTTAGAGCGAGATTTCTTGAGATATCTTGAGATTTCTTAAGATGATTAAGGATAAAGCGCTCTTTTGAGCAAGATTTTTAAGACGACCACTGAGAGCCGCCATTGCTCTATACTTCTTTCGGAAATCCTCGGTAAATTCTGTAGAATCTATATGGGAGAGAATTGACCGAGTTGTTCCGAATGCTCCATGATTCATAAACCGCGGAGTTCCGAATGCTTCATACTTCATACAAATGACGTCATATGTATGAAGTATGGAACATTCGGAACACATCGCTTATAATCTCGGTCTCAAAGACGCTGTATCAAAAACATCTTAAGAAATCTTAAAAAAATCTCGCTCTAAAGAACGCGGCTCTGGTCTTCACATCTTCGCAAGCCAATGGTGACATCTACGACGTAACGTCGTTTCTGTATTCACCCTTGGCGTATTTAGTCCGATTTTCTTGGTCTCCTGGAAAGCGTTTTCATTGGTTCCAGCGAGGTCTCGCTGGAACCAATCAGATTGTCGACTGATACATTTGTTATGAGTAACCAAATCATGGCAACGGGCGGGAAAAAGTATTGCATTTGCAACTCAAAAACGCGAAGATGGGCGATTTTTCCTAAGAATTTCACTGCAAAAGACAGGAATTCCCTAACTTTATTCGACGAATTATTAAACTTTCGACAATTAGACCAAAAAAGCTGCTAACTTTTACATAATCCGCATGACGTATGACGCGAAAGACAACGCGCGTTAATGACGTCATCAATAATGGACGTAAACAACCAGCAGAACAACCGCTAGGCGGCGCTTCGCGATTTCAAGAAAATCGGACTAAATCCGCCAAGGGTGAATACAAACGTAGGTGGGTTCAACCTTGGCTAGCGAAGATGTGGTCTTCAAGGGTGAATACAAACGTAGGTGTGTTCACCCTTGGCTAGCGAAGATGATTAACCGTCGGCGTTGTTATAAAATCTCGTGATTTTATAACAACACCTACGAAATATCATTGTTTGTCTGAAATTACGTCACGGTTAACTGGATAAAATCGTTCCCTATTCAAGGAAACAACAATTCGATTATAAAACAATTAAACAATTTTATGTATAAACACATCCACGGGACAACAGGAATGAAATGTTACTTAAGATTCTTTTTAACTACAGAAGGATTTTGTTATAGCGTTAAGTGCAGGAAACCACAGAATCTCAGTCATATTTTGACCTATGTTCACGCAAAATATCGACGCTTCTTCAAAGTCGTTTGTAATTAAGACAAAAATGTAAACGCTGTATGTTGAATACCCACTGCATATTTGACTAGTGTTCATATAGCATATATCACATAAAAGTTAACACTCAAAGATAAATCTGCAGAATCTCTACCATATATTTGACAAGTATACTAACGGAAAAAGTAACTGTGCACATTTCCTTTCTATATAACATTTTAAGTACAAAAGTTAAATGAGTTAAATTTTACAATTTTGGAAAAGGAACGTTTAACCTTTAAATTTAAATGAGTGTCAGTTTGCTACCTCACTTGTTTTCACAGTTACAAGCTTGGAAAGTGGATAGGGGTAAAAATCAAGTTCACAAACCATTTTCGAGTATGAACACTATTGACACAGATAATGCTCTGCAGCAACGAGACAGCTAAACTGCCACAAACGGCTCTTTAAAGGTTCTTCTTGAGATATTGATCAATAACGGAGTCAAGTAGTCAAGCGCTGACGTTGAATAAAGCATGAATCCATATGACGTTCCCCAACGTCTATGAATGCGAGCTCGAACATCGGACTGTACAGATGTAATTGAGGCGTGCCATATAAGCAATACCTTGTTCAAATCGACCTTACGAAAGGCTAGATGCTGTCTAAGCCACTGTAAACGATGTCATCGACGACGTCGTAGCAAGACTAGACGTATCGGAGTACGTGTAAGAAGGATGTAGCGCTCCATTAACCGATCTCTAACAGGCCTTCTGCTGATAGAACTCAACTCTGGAATCAACCTAGCCGTAGCTTTTGCTGACAACATTCGATTTCACTGGTGGTTGTTCCGATTATGGCTGACTTATTGGAATGACGTCACGCGTCGACGTATCGAATGTGGCAAGTTGCGTGCGTTTCTAAGTTGTCGAAATTGTCTCAAAAGTGCCTATATGGTGTTTCTATGCAAACCAAAACGCTTGGTGACTTATTGCTTTGGCATTAGGGGGGCTACTTTCTAAAGCATGCATTAACGTGCATCTTTGGATAAACGTATCGCGTTGTTTTCTGTTCAATTAAACAAATTTACTTGTTTTTCTAAACAACAAGCATGTTAAAGTGACATTTCAGAATAATTTTTACATAAATTTTACTTTTATTTTATCTGAAAGAGGATATTTTCTTATGAAAATTGCAAGCCAAAATATTGAACCGTTTACGAGAAATATACATTTTTGTGCTTATATTTAACAAATCGTTGTGGACAACAGTTCAGATTTGTAACGAATTTGTCATTTCTGTCTCAACTTTAAAGGCGTATTTCTAGCTTATAAATAACAACTTCAAAAAACCGATAGTATTTCTACGCATTAGAATAAACAATCTTTTTCATCTAGACATACTTTTAAACAATGAAATAAATGTGAAATGTCACTTTAACGACAGTTTCGCCATAAAAACAAATTTCAACCTCACTTAGGAATAACGCAGTGCAACAAAACACTCAAACGAAAAAGACGTTAACGTCGAACGTCCGTGCATGTGCAGTTGGTGGCATTCGACATTTCGTTAACAAGCGTATCTTATGGACAATTGTGAGAGATGTTTCTTGTCAATAGGTCATATATTTACATAATGAATAAGAAAATAAGAATGCACAGTTACTTTTTTCCATTAGTATATTTCAACAACATATGATCACTGTATCACGTTGTATAATCATGTGACTCAGAATTTCCGATAATCTTCAATATCTTTTTTATTACTTGACAAATTTGAATTCGGTTTGAAGCAGAGAAGGTGGGAAAATGCCAGAAATAAGTTGGACGTGTTTCATTTTTGAAAAATCAACTGAATAATAAAAAAGGTATTGAAGATAAACCAAAATCTTGGTTTATCTTCAATAACTTTTTTATCAGTTGATTTTTCAAAACTCCAACACGTCCATCTAATGCGTGACGTTACAAAACTATTGAAGATTTTCTGAAAATATTGTATCACGTGATTATCCACCGTGTGCATGGAAACTGCTGTATGTGAGGTTTGTTCAAAATGGCGGACGGGATTTCTTTACAAGGTAGGTGTCATGTATTTTTGGTTTCAAACTATTGAATATGCACTTTCATGCAACTTGACGGATATCAGCGTGAAGCCAATTGGTTGGAAAACCAATGAATATAGCCCTCTTTTCACGAAGTTGCCTCGTTTGACTGTGAAGTTTGACTGAACACGGTGTCGTGTTGACTTTGAATCCGAAGCTTTATATTTTGAAACATCGGTATGTATTTCCGATCCCTAACGTTCCTGACAACAACACAGAGTTAGATGGACGGAGAAATAGTAGTGTTCCCAGAGCATACATCACCACGAAAACTAACACTCAAAGACAAATCTGTAAACGCTATTTGCCGAGGTCCCGCCACATATTTGACTTGTATTCCCATAGCATACATCGTCACAATTGTCCGCGGGTCCGTCGTTGTCGTAGTTGACGTCATCACACGCGCACGCGATATGATTCTGAAATAAACACATTACCACGGTGTATAATCAAGTGACTCAGAATTTCCGATAATCTTAAATATCTTTTTAATACTTGACCAATTTGAATTCGGTTTGAAGCAGAGAATGTGGGAATATGCCAGGAATAAGCTGGACGTGTTGGATTTTTGAAAAATCAACTGATAAAAAAGTTATTGAAGATAAACCAACATTTTGGTTTATCTTCAATAACGTTTTTATTAGTTAATTTTCAAAAATCAACTGGATCTTCTACGTCCACCTAATGCGAGACGCCTGTCCACATTCTCTGCTTCAAACCGAATTCAAATCGGTCTAGGAATTTACAAAATTATTGAAGATTTTCTGAAAATATTGTATCACGTGGTTATACACCGTGATTACGATCAATGGAATGATGTCAAAGACGACGGGGAATCAGTGAAACAGTATTTTTGACATTTTTTGATTACAGTCGACACTCGTTATGTCGACATCGAATAAGTCGAATTTTGCTTAACAGTCCCTGGACTAGGCTCCAGGGCTGCGTTTTACTAACATAGATTTTTGCAAAAACCTTGTAACAACACATCTGATTGAAAGGGAAATCGTAACAGTAATTATTCGGCCAATCAAATGCGCTGTTGTTTCAAAAATGTTCGTAAGTTCGTTAGTAAAACACGGCCCAGTTGACTGAAACCGACTGATATGTGGGACTAATAACACAGAGCACCGTGAAGGTGCTGGTTGGGGAGCCTAGTCTCCTATCTGTTAAGTCGAAGTTCAAATCTGGTCCCGTCCTCATCAAGCAAAATAATTTTGAACTCAATATAGCTATTGAAAATATATTGTAGGAAAAGGATAGAAATTGCTCGAAACGAGCAATTTCTTTCCTTTTCCTACAATATTTCAATAATAATCGTACTTGATTACTTTCAAAAACGGTCAAATATCAACTTTATCGAAGCCGAACAAAATCGGGTGAGTCAAACTCCGGATATGTCGAGGTATTTTAACGGACCTCCGACTTCGACACAACGAGTGTCGACTGTATTGTTAGTAATAAGTGGCTGATTTGAAAATGATTTAAAGTAGAGAAGACGGAAATACGTCAGGGCAAACAAGAGATTACCCCCCCCCCCCCGTCTCCCCGTTGAAAAATACGTAGAAAAGTAAGATAAGCAGTATTTTTCTCCTTGTCACACAATACTCTTGATCACATAAAAAACACCTTCACTAAAAGTAAACATGGATATCATTGATCCTTTTGATTTTTGTTCATCCCTTATTTTGTTTCGGCAAGAGGATTGGACTCCCGGACCATACTGCCTTCTTGAATCGCGCATGATCACTATCAAACTCACATCTCGAAAGCAAAACTGATATCTCTGTGGTCAAAGATTACACGTTACCACTGGTGGTGAACAAAAACAATTTTCGCTACAACAAGGTATATATATTTTGCCTTTAAATGTGAGTTTATAGATTTTTTTAATGACAATGAACTTGTTCTAAAAAACAGACCGGGTTTACCGTTTTGTATTGAAAAAAAAACTGTCGGTGTTGTTATAAAATCTCGTAACTACGGTTTCGATAAAGCCGTAGTTATGATATTTTATAACAACACCGACGGAATACATTGATCGCGAAAAAACGTCCCTCGCTTTGGCCGAGTTCACTACCAGTGGTTACTGCGTGACGTTATTTTTCAAAAGTGATGACATTCCTTCTAATGTTTATGAATTCTTCACACGTGTAATTGTGTTATTCTACCTGAAGACCAATCTATCTTAATCTCCCGCCAAACGGATTACAATAGTCAGCACATATTTTTATTGCCAAGGAGTACCAGTACGTTACAGTGGCTATTAAGGTAGTGAACCCCTAATAAGATTCACGAGACGTCAGAATTATTCGACTAGATCGTAAACATTCGGCAGTGCAACGTTCCACAGCCGAATGTTTTTGGACGTCGGCCGAATAGTTTCGGACACGTAACGAATGTAAACGACGTCCCACGAATTATTTTGACATCGCGTGAATATCGATAGGGATGTACTGCCTTAAACAATCCAGTTTCTTTTTTGCATTTTGAATTCTACAAACAAATGCAATCGAAATGTAATACTATGAAAAATTACCTGAAGACCAAAATATTTCCTGCCGTACGATTTACAGTGGTCAGCGCACTTTTCTATTGTCAAGGAGTAAGAGTTGATTCTGACGTCTTGTGCCATTACTCTACGTGGACATGGACTGGTGTTTTGACAATCTCTATAGCAACCGAGATACTCGTAATGCCACTTTTCTGAAATAGAAAGACAAAACATCAAAATATCTTTAGCAACCGATATATCGTTGGTGGGGAGTCAAAACCTCGTAACTACAGCTTGAATAACCTGGAGTTACGAGGTTTTGACTCCCCACCGACGATATAGGCCTACGTGGACATGGACTGACGTTCTGACAATCTCTATAGCAACCGAGATACTCGTAGTGCCACTTTTCTGAAATAGTAAGACAAAACATCAAAAATAATAATTTACAAATGTCAGCACACATTTCTATTGTCAATGAGTAACAGTTAATTCTGACATCTTGCTCCATTACTCTACGAGGACATGGACTGACGTTCTGACAATCTCTATAGCAACCGAGATACTCGTAACGCCACTTTTCTGAAATAGAAAGAAAAACATCGAAATATCTTTAGCAACCGATATAATAGGCCTACGTAATGCTACTTTTCTACAATAGAAGAGGCACATTAAAGTAAAAGGTTTACAATGGTCAGTGCACATATTTCTAATTGTCAATGAGTATGAGTTGATTCTAGCATCTTGCTCCATTACTCTACGTGGACAAGGACTAATGTTCTGACAATCTCTATAGCAACCGAGATACTCGTAACGCCGCTTTTCTGAAATAGAAAGAGACACATTAAAAATAACAGTTTACAAATGTCAGTGCTCATTTCTATTGTCAAGGAGTATGAGTTAACCCTTTCCTGCTTTTGACGCCTATAAGAAAATAAGAATGGGAAAACATTGATACAAAAGAAGAAAATGCTGATAAACAGCATTTTCTCCTTTTGACTCAATATTTTCTGTGCTATAATGTACACAAATATTATCTTTTTCAACATTCATTTTGTCGTCTGCAGCTGCTCTCAATTTTAACCACCACAAATTGTTTTCACTTTTGGTAAAGGGTTGATTCTGACGTATTGTTGCATTAGCCTACTCTACGAGGAAATGGACTGATGTTCGGACAATCTCTATAGCAACCGATATACTCGTAATGCCACTTTTCTGAAACAGAAAGAGACACATCAAAAATAACAGTTTACAAATGTCAGCACACATTTATAATTGTCAAGGAGTATGAGTTAATTCTGACATCTTGCTCCATTACTCTACGTGGGCATGGGCTGGCGTTCTGACAATCTCTATAACAACCGAGATACTCGTAATGCCACTTTTCTGAAATAGAAAGACAAAACATACACACATCTTTAGCAACCGATATATAGGCCTACGTAATGCTACTTTTCTACAATAAAAGAGGCACATTAAAGTAAAAGGTTTACAATGGTCTGCACATATTTCTATAGTCAATGAGTATGAGTTGATTCTGACGTCTTGCTCCATTACTCTACGTGGACATGGACTGACGTTCTGACAATCTCTATAGCAACCGAGATACTCGTAACGCCACTTTTCTGAAATAGAAAGAGACACATCAAAAATAACAATGTACAAATGTCAGCACACATTTCTATAGTCAAGGAGTACTAGTTAACCCTTTCCTGCTTTTGACGCCTATAAGAAAATAAGCATTGGAAAACATTGATGCAAAAGAAGAAAATGCTGATAAACAGCATTTTCTCCTTTTGTCTCAATATTTTCTGTGCTATAATGTACACAAATATTATCTTTTTCAACATTTATCTTGTCGTCTGCAGCTGCTTTCAATTTTGACCACCACAAATTGTTTTCACTTTTGGTAAAGGGTTGATTCTGACGTATTGTTGCATTAGCCTACTCTACGAGGAAATGGACTGATGTCCTGACAATCTCTTTAGCAATCGATATATTCATAATGTCACTTTTCTAAAACAGAACGACAAAACATAAAAATAACGGTTTACAAATGTCAATGCACATTTCTAATTGTCAATGAGTATGAGTTGAATCTAACATCTTGTGTCATTACTCTACGTGGACTTGGACTGGTGTTCATGCAATCTCTATAGCAACCGATATACTCGTAACGCCACTTTCCTGGAAAAGAAAGAGGCACATCAAAAATAACAATTTACAAATGTCAGCACACATTTCCTATTGTTAAGGAGTATGAGTTAATTCTAACATCTTGCTCCATTACTCTACGTGGACATGGGCTGGTGTTTTGGCAGTCTCTATAGCAACCGAGGTACTCGTAATGCCACTTTTCTGAAATAGAAAGAGACACATAAAAAATGACAATTTACAAATGTCAGTGCACATTTCTTTAGTCAAGGAGTATGAGTTAATTCTGACGTCTTGTGCCATTACTCTACGTGGACATGGGCTGGTGTTTTGGCAGTCTCTATAGCAACCGAGATACTCGTAATGCCACTTTTCTGAAATAGAAAGAGACACATAAAAAATAACAATTTACAAATGTCAGTGCACATTTCTATAGTCAAGGAGTATGAGTTAATTCTGACGTCTTGTGCCATTACTCTAAGTGGACATGGGCTGGTGTTTTGGCAGTCTCTATAGCAACCGAGATACTCGTAATGCCACTTTTCTGAAATAGAAAGAGACACATAAAAAATAACAATTTACAAATGTCAGCACACATTTCCTATTGTTAAGGAGTATGAGTTAATTCTAACATCTTGCTCCATTACTCTACGTGGACATGGACTGACGTTCTAACAATCTCTATAGCAACCGAGATACTCGTAATGCCACTTTTCTAAAATAGAAATAGGCACATTGAAATAACAGTTTACAAACGTCTGTGCACATTTCTAATAGTCAAGTACGAGTTTTTCTGACTTCTTGTTGCATTACTCTACGTGGGCATGGACTGACGTTCTGACAATCTCTATAGCAACCGAGATACTCGTAATGCCACTTTTCTAAAATAGAAATAGGCACATTGAAATAACAGTTTACAAACGTCTGTGCACATTTCTAATAGTCAAGTACGAGTTTTTCGGACTTCTTGTTGCATTACTCTACGTGGGCATGGACTGACAATCTCTATAGCAACCGATATACTCGTAATGCCACTTTTCTGAAATAGAAAGACACACATAAAAAATAACAATGTACAAATGTCAGTGCACATTTCTATTGTCAATGAGTATGAGTTGTTTCTAACGTCTTGCTCCATTACTCTACGTGGACATGGACTGACGTTCTGACAATCTCTATAGCAACCGAGATACTCTTAGTGCCACTTTTCTGAAATAGAAAGAGGCACATCAAAAATAACAGTTTACAAATGTCAGAGCACATTTCTATAGTCAAGGAGTACTAGTTAACCCTTTCCTGCTTTTGACGCCTATAAGAAAATAAGCATGGGAAAACATTGATGCAAAAGAAGAAAATGCTGGTAAACAGCATTTTCTCCTTTTGCCTCAATATTTTCTGTGCTATAATGTACACAAATATTATCTTTTTCAACATTTATCTTGTCGTCTGCAGCTGCTTTCAATTTTGACCACCACAAATTGTTTTCACTTTTGGTAAAGGGTTGATTCTGACGTATTGTTGCATTAGCCTACTCTACGAGGAAATGGACAGATGGTCTGACAATCTCTGTAGCAATCGATATATTCATAATGTCACTTTTCTAAAACAGAACGACAAAACATAAAAATAACGGTTTGCAATGGTCAGCACACATTTCTATTGTCAAGGAGTATGAGTTAATTCTAACATCTTGTCCCATAACTCTACGTGGACATGAACTTATATTCTGACAGTCTCTATAGCAACCGAGATACTCGTAATGCCACTTTTCTGAAATAGACACATCAAAAATAACAATTTACAAATGTCAGTGCAAATAACAATTTACAAATGTCAGTGCACATATCTATAGTCAAGGAGTAGGAGTTAATTCTTACGTCTTGCTCCATTACTCTACGTGGACAAGGACTGACGTTCTGACAATCTCTATAGCAACCGAGATACTCGTAACGCCACTTTTCTGAAATAGAAAGACAAAACATCAAAATATCTTTAGCAACCGATATATAGGCCTACGTAATGCTACTTTTCTACAATAGAAGAGACACATAAAAGTAAAAGGTTTACAGTGGTCAGCGCACATTTCTATAGTCAAGGGGTATGAGTTTTATTACAGTGGCTATTAAGGTAGTAAACCCCTAACTAGATTCACGAGACGTCAGTAAGAGTTAATTCTGATGCCTTGCTCCATTACTCTACGTGGACATGGACTGGTGTTCTGACAGTCTCTATAGCAACCGATATACTCGTAGTGCCACTTTTCTGAAAAAGAAAGAGACACATCAAAAATAACAGTTTACAATGGTCTGCACATATTTCTAATTGTCAATGAGTATGAGTTGATTCTAGCATCTTGCTCCATTACTCTACGTGGACAAGGACTGACGTTCTGACAATCTCTATAGCAACCGATATACACGTAATGCCACTTTTCTGAAATAGAAAGAGACACATCAAAAATAACAGTTTACAATGGTCTGCACATATTTCTAATTGTCAATGAGTATGAGTTGATTCTAGCATCTTGCTCCATTACTCTACGTGGACAAGGACTGACGTTCTGACAATCTCTATAGCAACCGATATACACGTAATGCCACTTTTCTGAAATAGAAAGAGACACATCAAAAATAACAGTTTACAATGGTCTGCACATATATCTAATTGTCAATGAGTATGAGTTGATTCTAGCATCTTGCTCCATTACTCTACGTGGACAAGGACTGACGTTCTGACAATCTCTATAGCAACCGATATACACGTAATGCCACTTTTCTGAAATAGAAAGAGACACATCAAAAATAACAGTTTACAATGGTCTGCACATATTTCTAATTGTCAATGAGTATGAGTTGATTCTAGCATCTTGCTCCATTACTCTACGTGGACAAGGACTGACGTTCTGACAATCTCTATAGCAACCGATATACTCGTAATGTCACTTTTCTGAAATAGAAAGACAAAACATAAAAAATAACAGTTTACAAAGGTCAATGCACATTTCTTAAAGTCACGTACGAGTTTTTTTCGGACGTCTTGTTGCATTACTCTACGACGACATGTACTTATATTTTGACAATCTCTATAGCAACCGAGATACTCGTAATGCCACTTTTCTGAAATAGAAAGAGGCACATCAAAAATAACAATTCACAAATGTCAGTGCACATTTCTATAGTCAAGGAGTACTAGTTAACCCTTTCCTGCTTTTGACGCCTATAAGAAAATAAGCATGGGAAAACATTGATGCAAAAGAAAAAAATGCTGATAAACAGCATTTTCTCCTTTTGCCTCAATATTTTCTGTGCTATAATGTACACAAATATTATCTTTTTCAACATCTATTTTGTCGTCTGCAGCTGCTTTCAATTTTTACCACCACAAATTGTTTTCACTTTTCGTAAAGGATTGATTCTGACGTATTGTTGCATTAGCCTACTCTACGAGGACATGGACTTATATTTTGACAATCTCTATAGCAACCGATATACTCGTAACGCCACTTTTCTGAAATAGAAAGAGGCACATTAAAAATAACAATTTACAAATGTCAGCAAACATTTCTATTGTCAAGGAGTATATGAGTTGATTCTGACATCTTGCTCCATTACTCTACGTGGGCATGGACTGACGTTCTGATAATCTCTATAGCAACCGAGATACTCGTAATGCCACTTTTCTGAAATAAAAAGAGACACATAAAAATAACAATTTACAAATGTCTGTGCACATTTCTATAGTCAAGGAGTATGAGTTAATTCTGACGTCTTGCTCCGTTACTCTACTTGGGCAAGGACTGACGTTCTGACAATCTCTATAGCAACCGATATACTCGTAATGCCACTTTTCTAAAATAGAAAGACAAAACATCAAAATATCTTTAGCAACCGATATATAGGCCTACGTAATGCTACTTTTCTACAATAGAAGAGGCACATAAAAGTAAAAGGTTTACAGTGGTCAGCGCACATTTCTATTGTCAAGGGGTATGAGTTTTATTACAGTGGCTATTAAGGTAGTAAACCCCTAACTAGATTCACGAGACGTCAGTAAGAGTTAATTCTGATGCCTTGCTCCATTACTCTACGTGGACATGGACTTATATTTTGGCAGTCTCTATAGCAACCGAGGTACTCGTAATGCCACTTTTCTGAAATAGAAAGAGGCACATCAAAAATAACGATTTACAAATGTCAGTACACATTTCTATTGTCAATGAGTATGAGTTGATTCTGACATCTTGCGCCATTACACTAAGTGGACATGGACTGACGTTCTGACAGTCTCTATAGCAACGGATATACTCGTAATGCCACTTTTCTGAAATAGAAAGAGACGAATAAAAATAACAGTTTACAGTGGTCAACACACATTTCTATTGTCAAGGAGTATGAGTTAATTCTCACGTCTTGCTCCATTACACTACGTGGACATGGACTGACGTTCTGACAGTCTCTATAGCAACCGATATACTCGTAATGCCTCTTTTCTAAAATAGAAAGACAAAATATCAAACTATCTTTAGCAACCGATATATAGGCCTACGCAATGCTACTTTTCTATAATAGAAAAACACATAAAAGTAAAAGGTTTACAAATGGCAGTGCACATTTCTATTGTCAAGGAGTATGAATTAATTCTGACGTCTTGCTCCATTACTCTACGTGGACATGGACTGACGTTCTGACAATCTTTATAGCAACCGAGATACTCGTAATGCCACTTTTCTGAAATAGAAAGGGACACATCAAAAATAACAGTTTACAAATGTCAGTGCACATTTCTATTGTCAAGGAGTATGAGTTCATTCTGACATCTTGCTCCATTACTCTACGTGGGCATGGACTGACGTTCTGACAATCTCTATAGCAACCGAGATAGGGCCTACTCGTAGTGCCACTTTTCTGAAATAGAAAGACAAAACATCAAAATATCTTTAGTAACCGATATATAGGCCTACGTAATGCTACTTTTCTGAAATAGAAAGAGGAACGTCAAAATATCTTTAGCAACCGATATATAGGCCTACGTAATGCTACTTTTCTGAAATAAAAAAGAGACACATCAAAAATAAAAATTTACAAATGTCAGCACACATTTCTTATTGTCAAGGAGTATGAGTTGATTCTGCCATCTTGCTCCATTATTCTACGAGGACATGGACTGACGTTCTGACAATCTCTATAGCAACCGAGATACTCGTAGTGCCTCTTTTCTGAAATAGAAAGAGGCACATAAAAAATAATAATTTACAAATGTCAGCACACATTTCTATTGACAAGGAGTATGAGTTGATTCTAACATCTTGCTCCATTACTCTACGTGGGCATGGACTTATATTTTGGCAATCTCTATAGCAACCGAGATACTCGTAATGCCACTTTTCTGAAATAGAAAGAGACGAATCAAAAATAACCGTTTACAAATGTCAGTGCACATTTCTATAGTCAAGGAGTACTAGTTAACCCTTTCCTGCTTTTGACGCCTATAAGAAAATAAGCATGGGAAAACATTGATGCAAAAGAAGAAAATGCTGATAAACAGCATTTTCTCCTTTTGCCTCAATATTTTCTGTGCTATAATGTACATAAATATCATCTTTTTCAACATTTATTTTGTCGTCTGCAGCTGCTTTCAATTTTGACCACCACAAATTGTTTTAACTTTTGGTAAAGGGTTGATTCTGACGTATTGTTGCATTAGCCTACTCTACGAGGAAATGGACTAATGTTCTGACTATCTCTGTAGCAATCGATATATTCATAATGTCACTTTTCTAAAACAGAACGACAAAACATAAAAATAACGGTTTGCAATGGTCAGCACACATTTCTATTGTCAAGGAGTATGAGTTAATTCTAACATCTTGTCCCATAACTCTACGTGGACATGGACTTATATTCTGACAGTCTCTATAGCAACCGAGATACTCGTAATGCCACTTTTCTGAAATAGACACATCAAAAATAACAATTTACAAATGTCAGTGCACATATCTATAGTCAAGGAGTATGAGTTAATTCTAACATCTTGTCCCATAACTCTACGTGGACATGGACTTATATTCTGACAGTCACTATAGCAACCGAGATACTCGTAATGCCACTTTTCTGAAATAGAAAGACAAAACATCAAAATATCTTTAGCAACCGATATATAGGCCTACGTAATGCTACTTTTCTACAACAGAAAGAGACACATAAAAGTAAAAGGTAAACAATGGTCAGTGCACATTTCTATTGTCAAGGAGTATGAGTTGATTCTGACATCTTGCTCCATTACTCTACGTGGACATGGACTGACGTTCTGACAGTCTCTATAGCAACCGATATACTCGTAATGCCACTTTTCTGAAAAAGAAAGAGGCACATCAAAAATAACAATTTACAAATGTCAGCACACATTTCTTTTGTCAAGGAGTATGAGTTGATTCTGACGTCTTGCTCCACTACTCAACGTGGGCATGGACTGATGTTCGGACAATCTCTATAGCAACCGATATACTCGTAATGCCACTTTTCTGAAATAGAAAGATGCACATCAAAAATAACATCTTACAAAGGTCAGTGCACATTTCTATAGTCAAGGAGTACTAGTTAACCCTTTCCTGCTTTTGACGCCTTAAGAAAATAAGCATGGGAAAACATTGTTGCAAAAGAAGAAAATGCTGATAAACAGCATTTTCTCCTTTTGCCTCAATATTTTCTGTGCTATAATGTACACAAATATTATCTTTTTCAACATTTATTTTGTCGTCTGCAGAGCTTGCTTTCAATTTTGACCACCACAAATTGTTTTCACTTTTGGTAAAGGGTTGATTCTGACGTATTGTTGCATTAGCCTACTCTACGAGGAAATGTACTAATGTTCTGACAATCTCTATAGCAACCGATATACTCGTAACGCCACTTTTCTAAAATAGAAAGAGACACATTAAAAATAACAATTTACAAATGTCAGCACACATTTCTATAGTCAATGAGTATGAGTTAATTTTAACGTCTTGCTCCATTACTCTACGTGGACATGGACTGACGTTCTGACAATCTCTATAGCAACCGAGATACTCGTAATGCCACTTTTCTGAAATAGAAAGAGGCACATCAAAAATAACAATTTACAAATGTCAGCACACATTTCTAATTGTCAAGGAGTATGAGTTGTTTCTAACATCTTGCTCCATTACTCTACGTTGACAAGGACTTACGTTCTGACAATCTCTATAGCAACCGAGATACTCGTAATGCCACTTTTCTGAAATAGAAAGGGACACATCAAAAATAACAGTTTACAAATGTCACCACACATTTCTATAGTCAATGAGTAAGAGTTGATTCTAACGTCTTGCTCCATTACTCTACGTGGGCATGGACTGACGTTCTGAAAATCTCTATAGCAACCAAGATACTCGTAATGCCACTTTTCTGAAATAGAAAGAGACCCATCAAAAATAACAGTTTACAAAGGTCAATGCACATTTCTTAAAGTCACGTACGAGTTTTTTTCGGACGTCTTGTTGCATTACTCTACGACGACATGGACTTATATTTTGACAATCTCTATAGCAACCGATATACTCGTAATGCCACCTTTCTAACAAAGAAAGAAAAAAACATCAAAATATCTTTAGCAACCGATAAATAGGCCTACGTAATGCTACTTTTCTACAATAGAAAGAGCCACATAAAAGTAAAAGGTTTACAATTAGTCCATTTGAAATTTTCGGAACCTTGCAATGTCAAGTACAATGAAGTTTTATTTTTTCTTTGCATCATATAGGTGTTCTAGAGCAGATCTAGCTTGGTTGCCAGAATGGCAACCTTGGGCAACGCCCACAATTCGTAAAAATCCAAGATGGCCGCCAAACCCAGATGGAAAAATCAACTTTTTGTCAAATTGTCCAACAATGATGCGAAAAATGTCTATCTTGTTTTTTTGGGTATGCTGAATTCAAATTTGATGATAAATGTAGCATATGGATATCAGAAAAGTACTAAATTAGAGATGGCTGCTGGACGCCATCTTGAAAATAACATTTTTCTACATTAGTTTTTATATGGCCTCTAAAAGGCACTTTCTAAGAATACTTGGTAGGCCAAATTTACTTTGCTTCTCATTTTTGAGAAGCAAATTTGCAAAATTTGCTTTTCTTTGCAGTCGTGTTTCTCTGCACTTTACCATTCTCTGCATACCACACAACATCTCCCGGTCCTCCTCACTATAAATAGTTCTATCAAAAGCAAAGATCAATGACAAGAACAACCTTTCGAATATTCAATATTGAATTCTATAGTTGTACATAAGATATTCAATTGTGTGACCGATGATGAAACATCCAATTAAACATGTGTTAAAAGAGGAGAAACGATCACGTAGTAATTTGCTTTCATTACGGTTCAATAGCCAGTCCAATATCTTTCGTTGAAAATGGGTCAGTCAAGTTTACTGAACTATGAAATATGCGACCCACTTCAAGCGCTAAAAATAGGAACTAGGACACGTCTATTTTTAGAATCTTTCTATGCCCAAATTCTTACACGTTTTATAACGTCCGAAACTAAACAATGATATTCGATAAGCCATGCATTTAATCGCGTTCACAATAATTGATTGATCAACTAAGTGGGTATGTCAAGGTTAATGACATAGACATCTTGTCTAATAGACCTTGCCAGTATTCGCGTGTAGCTAGGCATTTCAAAGCGAAAGTAGAAATCTGGGAAACCAGAATATGTAATGATATGCTCAAAATGCATAGAAATCAGACTAGCAATCCTTTCACCATTCGGTTTAAAAAACGGTGTTAACTATATAGATATAGATCTAGATGAATAGGCCTACATAGAATCAAATCAATTTACATTGTTGGTATATTAACCATTTCCCAAATAGAAACATTTCAGATTGGTCAAAATAAAAAAAGCTGTAGCATACGACAAAATTGGTATATACCTAGATAAAATTAAAACTATTTGTAGATAATACCAAAGACAATATCGAGGTTAAAGAAGAAAATTCTGATTATCAGCAGTGTCTTCTTTCATCCAAATATTCCCCCGAACATTTTCTTTACGGGCTGTCAAACCCGGTCTTATTTGGGAAAGGGATAAAGTAGTGACGGAACACATGTTTTAGCAAGTAAGACATGTAGTTTTCAGAGATCAAATGCATTCTAATTAGGGTATAGACTCCTTTCATTTATATTTTAGTCCGTACCCGCAGAACACTTCCGGTAATACGAGACTTCTCTGATGAAAATGCGCTCGATGATACTTGGATGTCGCTATTTACAACGGAACGCTGTCCCAGTCAAACACAAAAGAAAATTCCGACACAGCGACATAACTTGTGTCGGAATTTTCTTTTGTTTTTGAATTGGACAGCGCTCTGATGTAAATAGCGACATCCAAAATTCCAAATATCGAAGAGCGAATTTTCATCAGAGAAGACTCTGATTAACTTCCGGAGGCAAACAATGGGTTTATGGGAAATTAACATTGTATACATGTGAATTGTTACTAAAAATAGTAACAAATCGACATTTTCAAAACGAGGCTCCCAAAAAAATGCAGAGAAATCAATAAGGACGCACGTGCATTCAATATACAGCGATTAAGAGCACGTGCATTCAATATACAGTGATAAAGAGAAGTTTTAAGTGGAACAAAAACTATGAAATTGAATGAATTCGTTGATAGCCGGTAAGATGGTTATTTTATTTGATTTACAGTCAACCGTTCCCAGTTTAAAAATTTCGCCTTTTGCATGTAAGGACGTCTTCCGGAGGCTGTTGTGTGTGTGTGTGTGGGGGGGGGGTCTTAGTGGAAACTTGTCCATTGTACCGAATTTTGCAAAAGTTCACGTCATACATCAAATAGATTTATGAACCGTGACCTATCGCACTAGTCTATTATACAAGAAAACCTACTTCAGATATAGGAGAACATATAGAGTGCTAGAATGCCTTATATAGTCGTTTTCGGCTGGGAGAATTCGGCCCCCGGATAGGAGGCTCTGCTCTCCCAGTCCCTGTTTGGAGAGGACCCAAGACCACATGCCTTCCAATTTCTTGCTTTCTACATCGTTTTCTTATAACATTTCATTGAAAATTAGTGCCCGAAATGAATTAAAACAGCACTATGTTTCGGCCATTGGATTTTCCATAGAAACTTTATAGAACCTACCATAGTATACTGAACAAAAGTGAAAACTTTACAAATACATTGCTTGTCATATTTCTTCTAAATTCAACAAGCAAAGAAATCAAATGAATGTGCTTCGCATCGTTCATTGACTTGGTTGTGCCAAACACTAAACGTTTTTTTGATCTTAATTATAGGGATGAAAAACGGACCCTTTAAGTGTGACAGGGGTCCGTTTTTCAGGTGTGCAATTTATGAATATCAAACATTTTAAATTCCCTATTTGTTTATGTCAAAGGGGGGTAATTCGCAAAATTGACAGATTAGACCTTTATTTTAGAGCTTGCTACAAGTGATAAGAGAGATGTTTTGTGGGGTTTTTTGGCAACCCGGATATGACCAATTCCGTAAAAATAATGAATCGTTTATCGCGCGTATGTGGCATTAGATGAAATTAGCTGTAAATGCATTAAGGGCCGTAACTCTGACATTAAAGGAGACAAGGCAATGAAATTTCGACAAAACGATTGCCGAATGCAATGGAAATATTGTAAAAATAAAATCAGGCTTTTAGTTCGATACTTTTTCAGAAACAAGAAATCTTACAGCGTAAAGTTTTCTCTTTTGTTCAGTATATTTTGCTGATATGGAACAGACATTATCCTTTCATAATTTGTATTTTGTAACTTTCTAAAGAATCAAATTCAATTAATTGCTTTTATCCAACTCCGTGTAATTCATATTGCTAACAACTAGAAAGGCCTTTAGACATAATCAGCAAATTTGCTTCCCAACAGTACTTTCAGTACTTTGATTTAACCTTCTTATTTCTTCTTTTCTGTTTTATACCAACATTGTGTATATAAAATTCAGAAATGGCAGCTAGATGCCTAATTGACAATAATTATTGGTTGAAATACTGGTACAACATGCTGTTATATTTCAACATTTACGTGCTTTTAAATCTCTTTACTTATTTTTTTACACATTTGGACTAAATTTTGATATTACATACTCTGTATTTCCTTACTGTTCTCATATAAGTGATAGTAACAGATATGGCAACCAGTTGCCATCTTGGCATAAAGAGCAAAATTTAAGGCAAATTTTTAAAGCAGGACATCAAATGCCTAAAATTTGCTCTTTCTGCCATCAATGACATAATATCAATTAACCTGTGTTAATTTCTTCAATTTAAGGACTCTCAAAGTTTTGTTTATAAGTGCACTTGGTGGAACCTTTCAAATAGCCTAATTATTGTTACATGCTATTGTTAGGCATTGCTGTTGTGGTTTGAAGCTTTTGCTTTGGAAAATCAAATTTTGATACACAATATACAGGGTGTCCCAAAATATGTGTCCCCATTTTAAACATCTACAAAATTGGCAAATGCTGTCACTGATTAAAATCAGTTAAATAGGTATTTGCACCATCGTCCAAATTTTCAGTGAAACAACATCTTTCCTTATTTTAAACTCTAGTTCTCGTGATTATTTTCACCTCTTCAAAATTTAATGATGTTAAGACTTTCACTGTATGTATTAAGCCACAATGGCCAAGGGAGACAAAATTGCAAGAATCAATTTGATCATCTTAGCTTTGGAAAAAGAAACTTTGTTTAATGCAAAAGATGACGTCGTTGGCGTCACTTGGCCAAAAAGTTAAAAAAATGACATATTTTTTAAAACGTTATGTGGAATAAAATTTCAAAGTAGATATAGATGTTCTATATATCAAACAAAACTTTATCATGTCCTCTTCATACCTATGTAACTGATTTTAATCAGTGACAACATTTGTCAATTTCATAGATGTTTAAAATGGGGACACATATTTTGGGACACCCTGTATTATGTATAGGAAGTTGTTTATTTTTAACACTAGAACTAAATGAAAACATTTATATGAAATGTAATACATATGCTTCCAGTAACCATAATTAGTGTAAAATGAAGGCGATGTCTGTGTTGTAGGCTTGAGATATGTCTTTATGTAACTGTAATTTTATTCAATTATGGCCACCAGCTACAATGTTGAAATCTTAAGTTTAGGTTGTTGCTGCTGACTAATTATAAACATCTTTGGCATTTTGCAATATTTCAATTTTGGCAAAGTTCTAAGCATCTTATCAACATAATTAAATTAATGTAAATTTATTGATATTATATAGAAATTAAAGGTGACTGCCATGCTAGGAAAAATATACTAGTATTATTAAAAGTGTTTCAATATTTATCATTTAGAAATTATTTTCCTTGAGAATATCTTAAGAATTCGTAATAGAACAATCGTGATTGATGCGCTATTTAGTGAGTGCCTTTGTGAGCTGATCTTTCAGCTTTCGTACATTTACAATTGTAATTTATGAAGAACACCCAAGTGATCAAGGTAAACACTACAACCCTTTGAGTGCCATGCATAATTTAATTCTTAGTATTGTCATACAACAGCCATTAACGATTTAAATGCACAACAGAAAAAGTATAGTCGTGGATGTACCTTCATGAAAGCAATGTTAGCCCTAGATAGCTCCAATAGAATAGAGTATGCATGTACATAATTGCGGGAAAGTTGTCCCATTATGTTTTAACTTGTTTACCCGAATAACGAAACTACAAGAATGCATGTTCTGTCAAGACTTGTCATGAGCGCTTTGCAAAGACAATTATACTAGATAGAGCTATCTCGCCTTTTGAAAAAAAATTATAAATATACACAATATATTTTAGACAATATGGGATTTTAGCATACAAATATTTCATTTTGAGAAATTAATGTAAATTAATTATAAATGAAGTACATGCATGTCATTTTTACGACTTTCTGACTATGATTGATATAGATTATATTTCTGCCATGGTTATATCTTTCCTTTAGATGGGTTTGTAAACAAAAATAGGAATCATTACCAACTTTCATGCATTAATGAAGGAACTGCATCTCATTCCCTCACTTTAATTTGTTCTTGTTTTCTTTAAAAGACTTGCTGGAGTATGGTAGGATATATCTAATTAAAAAAATCATTAAGACTTATTTCTTGAAGACTGTAAGTATACACAACACATAGTTGATGTACAAAATGGGCCTTCAAACCATGAGATTATAGATTTAGATCACCTCTGGCAATAAGTGAAGTGATACTGTAAATGCAATGAACGTACTGTTTAAATTCAAACAATGCTGAGTAGATCTTCCGCAACATGGTATATGCCAAAAGAAAAATTATTTGGGAAATTCATTGAAAAGTTATACGAGCGAAATATTCTAGTAAAATATTGTATGCTAATACATTTGAAGAGGATTGAAAGGCATACACCATTCAGAATCAGATACAGAAGTGCCTAGGAATCAGAGAATGTAAAATCGTTCAATTTTAATCAAATTGTATCCTGTCATTTCTGTTCTATTCCCAATAAATGTGAATGGACAACTATTAGTTTAAGGTCCCCCGATACAACGAAATAAATGGACAGAAATTCTCTGTGAATTCATGTAGATGCTTTGTAGGTACGGAAACATTTGCATACTCTTTCTTTAAAAGTAATGCTTTGATGGTATCTTAACCATGTTATAAAATGCTTGGCAATTTCAACCTTCTTAATTAATTGTTTGTGTCTTTTTCTTCGAGCAAAGTTTCTTGTAAACAGTATAATATCTTCAAGACCGACTAAGAACCAGCGTTGTTTAATCAAATATGCATTTTGATATATGCCTTTGTTTTTTATTGCTTATTCTATTAATCTATTTAGAATGCGGAATGATCGCATAGTATGGTCGCATCGCATGGTACATGTATCTACATCCAATGTTAAATGTACATAATCATGTTTTCTTTTATTGTTTATCTCTATCAATCTACTAAGGATGCGGAATGATCATATACATGGTATTTACATCTATTGTTAAATGTACATAATCATTCCTCTTAAGCTACACACATTTCGTAGATCAGATTGAGAACAAGATTAACACTGTCCCTCTGAATAATCATCAAATGTTTTTTTTTCTGCAAGACGGTTAATTAGTTAGTTCGATTAGTTTGGGTGAATTTCAGAACTCCGAAATGAAAGTTACAAATTCCTGCTTTATGAGCCAATGTTCTATTTACACTTTGGGTGGTATTTACATTCAATACTTGGATGTAGATCATGGGATTGCTTCTTCAAAATAAGGTAGAAGTCATAAAATTATCAATTAAATATTAATGCTCTCAATTCATAATGGTACTTTAACCCACACTGACAACTTTTGTTATTCAATGTCTGAACTGTGTATATTATTACATAGAGGTGATGGTCGTCTTTTGAAATAATTAAACTGATTCAAACATATCCTCTGTAACAGTTTCGAAAATACTCCAAGACTGTCAGAATTATATAAATGTTTACAATAGAAAAATATAAGGTTTTGATGAACTCTGGGATTTATAAGAATTGAAATAGCACAATAAAGTACAAGATGTTTATTTTCTTTCGTAATATTTAGTACCAGTATTAATTTTACTGTCACCTTCAATATGCCATCTGGTGGCCATTTCCCTATTAATAAAAACTTTAGATAAATGTAAAATCTAAATTAATATCAAAATTGGTTATTAAATGAATAGAGGAAATATGATACATAAATATTTCATTTTTCTCCGCATTTTCTACTGGTAGAAATATACAAATATAGTGATAAGTAAATTAAGCCAGCAGCCATTTTCAATAAGACGTCAGGCGTCCACGTCATAATTTTATGTACACCAGATAAACCAAAATGTGAATTTAAGAAATAAATTGGATTTACCTTATCAATTGTGTCTTAATACATGAATTCTATAGGCCATATAAAAATGTGATTTTCAAGATGGCGTCCGGCAGCCATCTCTATTTTAGCATATTTGTGTTATCTAAATGTTACATTTATCAATGGTTTTGGAATCAGCACACAGAAGAACCCCTAAAAAGACATTTCGTGCATCACTTTAGGACAATTTGACAAAAAGTTGATTTTTCCAGTTGTATTTGGCGGCCATCTTGGATTTTTGCGAATTGTGGGAGTTGTCCAAGGTTGCCATTCTGGCAACCAAGCTAGATCTGCTATAGAACACCTATACAATGAAAAGAAAAAATAAAACTTCATTGTACTCGACATTGCAAGGTTGTCATATAAGGCATATAGCAGCGTCAAATGGACTAAATGGTCAGCACTCATTTCTATTGTCAATGAGTAGGAGTTAATTCTGACGTCTTGTGCCATTACTCTACGTGGGCATGGGCTGGTGTTTTGGCAGTCTCTATAGCAACCGAGATACTCGTAGTGCCACTTTACTAAAATAGAAAGAGGCACATAAAATAACATATAAAATCATCGAAATTGGATTAGGATACAGCAACGAAATTATTAGTTTAAAATTCACGTTTTTTTGTCCAGCCCTTTTTGGTTACATCATAAATCTTTTTGTGTCCAACTTTTTCCACAAAAATAACATGTTTTGCTGCGATTAGTATTTACTGTAGTGTCGAGGTAAAGTCATATACAAACACTTTTCCACAGAAGAAGCAAAGCTTTCCAGTAGTTTTGAATTTATTTGCGACTTAAAATTCACAATAATTAGTGATGTAACAATGGACGACGCACTGGACGACACAATAAAATCAGGTCTGTAGACAAATGAATTGCCTCTTTCTGCTTTAGTTTTCAATGTTTATTGAAATCATTTTGTTATTGAACTTGAAATCTGCATAATTTGTGCTAGTTAACACAAAACTAAGGGATGGACTGTACCGAAAGCATTTGGGAGGTAACTGGAAAATTTTGGGTCATGGTTACATCATCTTTCGTAAACCAAATATATCCTGTAACAGTGTTCCAAATAAAATTAGACCTCTTGCAGAGGCTTCAAAAGAAAAAAAATATCAAGATATAGTACTGCTTATAGTTACAACCTTTTAAAAATGATTTTACCAAATTTATTGCAAACTTTCTTGCTTAGATGTAACTGGGACACAGTGTTTTTTTCAGTTGTGTCTTTGTTAGTCTTAGTACCCGGACTTCTTTTGCATAAAAAGTTTAAAATGTAGACATTTTTTATTTGCAGGGTTAGTTAACTAACTTCATTTAAGGACATTTTAACATAACTTCATCATGTGTAAAGCATCTTCAATTCAGTTATCATCCATTTTAAGCAAAGGTGTAACAGGACGAGAAAACAACATTAAAATTTTGTTGTCCAGTTACATCTTTGCATCTTATTATAAATTTATCCTGAATGCTGGTCACAATTTCGAAGAAAAGCATTAAAAAGGGAGGGTTTGGCTGATTTGAAACTGCTTCCATTTCAGTGCTATTACCATAGCCCATTCGTACACGATTTATTGATCAAAAATATTTCATACACAGTGTGGCTCGAGGGTGGGGTATTCAACGTCGTATTGTGGCCAGAACTCGCCGCGAAATGGCATCTTTCTCCGCATCAATTACAAGCACAGAGGTGCAATGTGTAATTCATCGGTACATTCGCATGCTTTTGCTGCACTGAATTAAACAACCGGACATTTTTTCTTCATCCACGACGCAACATTTGAAAAACTTACAACTGCTTCTTCTCCCCAGCTTGTGCGTCCGCCATGCTCGTTGTTTCTAGCCGCTTACAACGCGTAAAACAGTAGTTTGGCGCCAATGAACAAAATCCCGCGATCTTTTCGGCGATAATTCGCACTGTAAGGTTACAAAATAGATTTTTTCAAAAATTTGCGACGTAACATACTGGACAACAATTATACCCAATCGATTGTGATTTGCTCTTTATTTGTTTTGTTCAACGTTGTAAGCATATCGATTCGCCACTGGCACGTTTCGTACACGTTTATCTCTATTGGAAATGTTTAAATACTTAATGTTCTCAATAGTATTGGGGTTTGGTACTCAAAACCACGACGTAACTTCTTGGACGCGAAAAATTACGTCACCAATTTAATTTTGGAATTTGATTTTATTTCTAATGCCATTAATAAATGGCTATTTTATAAGTTGCAGTTTGAAAGAGTGAGCTTTTGAAAAAACTATAAAAGCTGGATGCATTTCCTAAGGCTTCATATTCAGTTTGCGCCAGCAAAAATTTCAACCCTCTTACTTAAGCGGTCCATTAAAATGTCAAAAAATCACCACTTTTATGACCTTTTTCCCTGTTAAAGGCATGTACTAAACACAAGTTTTTAAGATATATTATTAGAAAAGGTATTATTCTGTCTATTCCAATTAAGTTTTGTTGTGTATGACACACTTGAGAAAAGATATTTTTACATTTGTAGAATTATTGGTGATGTAACCAAAACGGGCTGGACAAAAAAACGTGCTATACATTTAAACGTGTCGCTGGTCCAATTTTCTTTTTCTTCGAAGAACTATGCAAGTGATAGTTTACATAATTCATAATTTAGATAACAAAGCCTGTCATTATAAAATAATTTTTGGAAACTCACTGTTTTAACGTATTCAACGAATCTTTAGATACCAAACATTTCGCGTAACTGGGGTCGAAGATAATGGAAATTGACGAAGTTAACGAGGATTCAAAAACTTTACAAGATTTCGAGTAGCCTTTGAATTTTCGTTGTCACAGATATAACGAATACATTGTACGAAGTGCTCTGTATCAATTCATGGGTGGAATATCTTAACCAACCACTCACACATGATTCGACTTCGTCTGCATTTGACTAAACATTTTACATTTCTAAAACATTTCCTTTTTTTTGTTTTGAAATATAAATTTGAACCAGTTTTCACTTTACTTACTTATGTAATAAACGCTATCCTGTAACGTCGAAAGGACGTCATTTACGTCATAAATTCCTTTACACCCGTGACATTCCTTTGAAGTGCTAGAATAAAATACGCCAGAACACCCGTCCCGACACAATTCTGCACACTCTATTCTGTCTTTAACGCCAGTCAAAACAAATAATACATTATCACTGCACGTTTTTCCTTGAATATTAGTCTGTTTGATGAAACAGTTTTGATTTACGCAAAGAAGCGTCCAAATATTCCACACAAGAATAATGAAAACTTGCTTCATGTTTACCATTTTTCCGTAAAAGGGAAACTTTGTGCAACAACCATAATCATTAATCCGTTCTGTATTAATCAACAGTTAATTAACATATAACACCATTAAAATGTACAATGACAATTTTGTTTAAAACTGCGTATAAAAAGAGATACTTTAATATTGTAGGCAATCTATTCAAAACCAACTACCTTAAGTGCCAGTCCATTTACAAAGTATTATTTCAAAACAAAAACCATTGTTTTGTAAAAATGAAAACCAATAAAAAGATTCATTTATGATTAACACCAAAAAGATTTTATTGAATAAAGCATACATTAAACTAAGTTTTTAATTCAATCCGTTTCTCAGACAATCCACTGCTCTGACGTCCATTAAAAAGGAGACAGAAAAAATTCCAAAATATCTCCTTTTATTATTTAAATTGTCTAACCGTTCCAATTTTAAAAATGCAACGTTCGATATTTTTTAATTAAAGCATGTTGAAGCGTTTGATAAATTGGATAAATGTTAAATTTCACTATCAAGCTGGAGGAGATACGAGATTTTGCAATAACACATACGATTGGTAATACATCAAATGTAAACAATTGGTAGACGATTGTACCAGACATTATAATCAAAAGAGCTTGTTAATTCTGATTATTGCATAAAATGTGTGTTTCGGGCAGAGATCGTGAAAAACCGGTCTTTAATCGGGAGATTCTCGTTCGAAGTCGGACCGGTTTTGCACTCAAATATCCTCGATCGGGATTTGTTGCGACTGATTCAGTAAATTGAAAAGAAAGTCAAAATTTTGTCATTCTCCTTTCCGCGATGTAAAATCTTGGAAGACCCCCTTTACACCCTAATGAATAGTAACTAGTTATCTCCCAGTGTAATCATATCTGATGACGCAATATAGTGACGTATGTTTCAGGGCAGCTGACGAATTTAAAACTAAACTCACTTGTAAACAGACATTATCCAGAGATAAAGATCTAATATTGTCTGTATTAGGCTTGACGAGAGCAAATTTGATGGATCCTACAATCAAATGCGGTGGTAAGCCTATGCGTTTCTTGTTCTTGTTTAAGTTACTGCAATTTTTCCTTTTCAACTTTGTTTTTTAATGAAATGGACGAATGCCCGAAACGATCCAGAGGTCTACCTCGGAAGTTCCGATCTTTTTTTTTATTTCTCGCACTGAAATGAACGTTAGAATATCCAGAGTATGTTTCAGAAAGAAAACTTAGTCGAATTGTTACTTTTCACCAACTAAAATGAAGGTTATATCAGTAAAAAGGCGATAAAACTTAACTACATAGCTACACGATGAAAAGCTAACGGCCCGTCTAATGGATACCGTACACACGCCATAAATGTCAAGTCGAATGCCGGGAAAATCCGGTATCTGTCGGTGTAAATGTGGCTAAATTTTCACAAATATTTTTAGTTATTCGTCTTACATGTATCTTATTACATTTCTGTTCAAATTCTTCATATTTTTTTGCAATAATAGCGTCAATTCACGTTTTTTCGGTGGTTCTCAGGCGATAACGCATTTTTTGGGCCTCTGGAAATGTTGACGACCTCAAAAAACGTGAATTAACCCTATATCATTTCATAAAATGTGTGTTTTCGGGCCATTAACAGAATTGAATAACGAGAGAAAAAAAAAACCGGGCTGATATCGTGAAAAAAGGTCGTTATTCGGGAGATTCGCGTGCGATATCGGACCGGCTTTGCACTCAAATATCCTCGATTTGACCCTTCAAAATAAATAATTGCCTCTTTTCCGGCAAAATTCTCAACGTCTTACGTTTTACCGACGTCACGCATAACGAAAAAATCTCGGAATATTTATCAGAACAAAACAACAATGGCGGACAGTTTTTTTTTTATCTTTTATCTCACCTCGGTTCACTTTTCACACATATCAAGGGATTTGGGGTAAGTAATCATTGGAAATTTTGTGCCTTTTATGCAATAATAGCGTCAATTCACGTATTTTTTGGTCGTTAACATTCGCAGAGACCCGCAAAATACGAAAACGACCCTCGTGCTTCGCACTCGGGCGTTAACGTGTTCCTTGGGCCTCTGCGAATGTTAACGACCTTAGCAGGGGTAAAAGTTGAACATTTTGAAAAACCTGAAAACCTGGAAAAGTCTGTATTTATATAGTAAAAATCGAGAAAATGGGGCATTTTGGAATACTCAAAAACTTGAACTTCAGGCATATGCCTGAAAACTTTTACCCCTGCCTTAGAAACGTGAATTAACCCTATAATGTTTCCTACTCTCTTAAAACAGAGTATATTACCTCTTCGTTTAAAGTCGTATTTTGATGGTTGTATCAATAGACCCCGGCTTTGGAGAGTAAATGTTTACATGTATAAACTGTCTATGAATCAACTCGTTTTATTGTTACGTTTTATGTGGGCATTTTAAATAACGTTAAAGATCAGTCATCGTAAAAAGATCAATGTTAAAGATGCTATCGTTGTGTTCCATGACAACGGAAATTAATGAGGTAGTCCGCTTGTTCTGCATTCTCTGAAAGCCGGGCAACACCGTCAATTTTCATTGTCATTGAGGTTGCATGAATTGTTTGGAATCTAATAGTGGACAGAATACCACAAGCGCATATTTGATATTTACGTTAAGTCACAGTGTTGATTTTTTTTTTATTTTCATTAAATATGGACGCAATTTTCTGCTAAATAGAATGCAAAATATTCAATGTTATTGCAAAGCCTCGTAACTACAGCTTGACTAAAGCTTTTTGTATGAGTTACGAGTTTTGTAATAACACCGATGAAATATCTGATACAGGCAGACCCTTAAGTGGAAAATATAGAATACGAATAATTCTATCATTGTATGCTTAAAGAAGTACCCTTATGGGCTAAGGGAAATATGAATACACGTTTTGAAATTAAAATTTAAATTTCGAATGACCTCCAAATACATGTAGCGATGTACATGATAATTCGGAGGTCTAATGGTTCCGCTATATTCATCTGGGGTACAGTGATCCAGTTTTCTCACCACAAGTTGGTATAATATGCATTTGGAACACCATGGATAGTTCTGTCGAATCATACCTTGGATGTAAGTCGTGGATCTACTTTCAGACTATGAATAGAATAGAATTGAACAACAACACAAAACGTTCATCTGTAACTAAATCAACAAAGAAGTGACAATGATACTGAAATACATCGTTTGCAGTTCCAGTGTCCTCTCTTTTTAGAATGATTACATCCTGCAAGTCCCGCAAGTTGCCATGGTTGTTCATTTGGTTGACCTCGAAAACTACTTTATGAAGCGTAACTACTACCGGCTAAGAAATCGCATTTGTTTTAACATTTCTTCATACACATACTTCCGAGTCGACGATTCGATAGAATTACTCAAGGCGTTCCAAATGGTAGAGTATTGTCCTTTTATTGCCGTTGGCATAAAAACGTCTAATTGGCGCTATTCTTCTGAATTTGGCAAAATTTATTAAGATCGGCTTTAAACGCAGAACTGGTATCGTGTACAATACGTAGTTTATTTATTTCGTTATAATAAAAAATTTGAATCCATGCTTCTTTTCTCAAAAAAGGTTTTTCAGCTAGTGCGAAACTCTTCAAAAAGAAAACAAAAAATGCACTTCCGGTTTGACTGAGGGCGCACAAATTACTTCCGGAAAATTATTGCTCTATTTTGTTTGTAGAAGACACGTTTAAAAACTTAGTTTAATTACGCATTTAAGCTGGATTATATATCGAATTGTTTGCGAGATGAATCATTTAGACCGAAATATGTCATAGTCGGTCAAAATTGATTTTGCTATATTTTCGACATCACAAATGGCTCGTTTTGACCGAGCCAGAACTGCGCAACGTTTTGTTCAAGCACCTCTCTGTTTCACGTTTGTTTTTTTAAATTCTAAAAGGCCTACATTCTATTTCTCCTGATATTTGAAATATTCATACATAGAGGCATTTTTGTATGCAACTTACAATTTGAAGCCAATTTGTGGCGGATGCTGCATTTGTTATATCAAACGAGTGCAAATAAAACCACTGTATTGAACAAATATGGCTATTGTTATGTGATGTTTTCCCTTATAAAGTAATCGATTTGTATAATCCTTTCCAAACAGTGACGCTTTGGCGCAGCTTGAAAATATTGAAGAATTCATTGACCTTAGGAATTGAATTAATCTCTGCAAGCAGACTAATGTATATCGTCGCTTTTCAACAGAAACATCGTAACTGCAGCTTAAAACAAGCTGCAGTTACGAGGTTTTTGTTGAAAAGTATTGATAGTTAACCTCATCAGCTTGATTTGGATCTAATGCCTTTGGTCGAATCGAGGAGACTGCAGCACCTAACCGTGTAGTCCTCGCAATTCTCTCACCGGTAGCCTATTTATCGGCTTCAGAAGTCAAAGCATAGCTGTAGCTAAACACACAATAAATCAGTTTTGAACTTTTATTTACCGTCGGAAATTTTGAGGGCGAGCTGATTGATTTGATTAGAAAAAAATGACACTCAAAGGGAGGTAACTTTTGAATCTTGTTATTTCCGCGTCGAGCTTCATTACGTCCCTTCCTAAAAATAACCTCTTTAGGTGGCAGGTCACGCAAATCGCACACAAACTGACCCAGATTAAGGCACACGTGTATTTAGTTTCCTACCTTCAAACGGATAAGCAAATAATGTCAATTCCGAAAATGAAAGAACTCCCACATGTCACATTCTTCGCTCCAGTATAGAAACATTGCGAGGACAATTCAGAAAATCTTCCAATAATCTGATTACGCAATCGATTTCAAGGACTTAGATTTGTTGGATAAGATGGATCTTTTAAAAAGCACATGATAAAAAGATTATTGACGAGCAAACAAAATTGCTCGTCAATAATTTCCCCAACAGGTTCCGTCTAAATGGTCTTGCACATTCAGAAATTCGCAACATGTAGAAGTAAATTAGGTAATACAAATTTGTTTATAGCCAAACAGGTTATCTATTTGTGATAAAACAGCTGATTTAAACTTGCTGATGTCATTGTTAGGAATAGCTCACTATTAATGACCTGGCAGAGCATCTCTAGATGATATCTAGAAACGCCCTGCCAGGTCATTTATCGAGAGTTATACTTGTATGTAAAATAGATAATTATTGTTCTACTTTCATATTTGATTTGCAAAATCAATTATGCTTAGGTCCCATTTATAGATACAAGTTGCAACTTTGGTCCTCCGAATCTATTTAAAGCAAAGCGGGTGTCTTTTGTGATAAAAAAGCTTACTTCAACGGTAGGCCTATGTGATGCCCTTCTGAACTAAAATAGATAACAAAGACCTACTTTTAAATCGACGATAAAAATGCAAAACCTCGTTTGTCGATTTTTGCGATTTTCAGAGTTTGAGTTTATTGGGGTTTTACGCCGTTTTCAACTACCAGGGTCATATCGCGGCGGCTGGAGACCTACCCATGGATTCCTGTTGTTTCTCAAACCAGTACTACCACAACACCCTTACCGAGCCTCCACCTGCTCGCCCACTTAAGTTAACGATTTCAAACCCATTGGTGCGTGACAATTTTGTCAGAAAGGGTATTAGCCGCGGCCGGGTATCGAACCCGGGACCTCTGATTTTCAGAGTACAAACTGGGTTTGAGTTTATTGGGGTTTTACGCCGTTTTCAACTACCAGGGTCATATCGCGGCGGCTGGAGCACCTATCCATGGATTCCTGTTGTTTCTCAAACCAGTACTACCACAACACCCTTACCGAGCCTCCAGCTGCTCTCTCACATAGATGATTCACACCCATTGGTGAGAGACAAATGACTTTTTGTCAAATGTCAGAATGGATACTGGCCGAGCCGCGGTTCGAACTCGAGACCCCTGGATTGACAGACTCCGACGTAACCGACTGAGCTATCCGGGCTCGGCATTGTGTTGTCTAGAAGGTCTACCATATTAAAAACATCGCAGCATGTACAAATAAATGGGGTCATACATTTCTATTTATATACAAACAGGTTATCTAATTGTGGTAAAACAGCTGATTCAAACAATTTGCTGATGTCATGTTACGTATAGCTCACGATTAGCCTGATAACCTGGCAGAGCATCTCCAGCTAATAGCTAGAGAAGCTCTCACAGGTCATTTATCGAGAGTTATACTTGTATGTAAAATAGATAATTCCGCTTTTCTCGCGACGCGGCTCAATTTATATAGTCCTACTTCATATCTGATAGTCTGGTGTCAGACTCTGAATATTTATGTTATGTCTAAAAAAATCAAGACACACAACCGTGAACAACCTTCAGAATTATAGTAAATTATCTTTCCTTGGTCTGAATATTCAGAGTCTGGGAAACTCTCTCTAGCCACCAAGCGAAATTTAGGTTCCTAGACATTCCTTAGATCATATAAAATTTAGTCGCAACAGGTGGTTCATATTCCAGACATCACTTTGTAAGATAATCCGACACCTAGCAGTACTTCACATCTTGATAACATAATTAGCTGATCAGATTTATGACTGCAGTTTTTTTAATCCTTTCTCAAAGAAGACTTGATTTTCACCTACCTAATCGAAAAGACATTGAAAATATTGAGCCACTCAAAGAAAATTCTAATCATCATCATTTTCTCTTTTTGCTTTAATATTTTTCCGTATATTATTGTACACAAAATCAAGTTTTATCAGCAAACCTTCTTTCGTGTTTGGACTGGGCAGCCCTTAGATGTTGCCGTTTTTGGAAAGGGTTGATCCTCTACAACACTTACTTGCTGCTGCTGCTGCTGCTTTATAACAAACACCTCGTAACTGCATCTTAAAACAAATTGCAGTTACAAGGTAACATTTTAGAATTGTCCAATCCAAAAAACGAAAGAAGGGTTGTTGATAGAGATTGAATTTGTGGATAATAATAAACGGAAAAGGTATTGAGGAAAAAGGAGAAAATGATGATAATCAGAATTTTCTTATTTTGGCTCTATATTTTCAATGTCTTTTCGATTAGGTAGGTGAAAATCAAGTCTTCTTTGAAAAAGAATTAAAAGACTGCAGTTATAAATCTTGGCAGCTTATTGTGTTATCAAGCTGTGGATTAGGGCCTACTGTTTGGTGTCGGATATTATCTTAAGGTCGGATTACCTTACAAAGGGATTTCCTCAGTCTGTTAAGAACGACACAGAGCAACAATTTTCTATGTACCTTATTTTCATATTTCTCAATACAAATGATGTTATTCTTAACAGACTGACATCAGTCTACATATCTGATTGTAAAAATGTAACAGTACGCTTAGGTCCTTTTTATAGATACAAGTAAGAAGTTGCATTTTTTCCCTCCGAATCTACATTTAAAGCAAAGAGGGTGTCTTATGTAATAAAACAGCTTAGTTCAACAGTAGGCCTATATGATGCCCCTCTGAACAAAAATAGATAACTTACTTTTAAATCGACGGTGTAAATGCACACCGTCGTTTGTCGATTTTTGCGATTTTCAAAGTACACACTTGTTTCTTGTTAAGACAATTCACGCAGGTCTGGGGATATTTTTACTTGTCAGAATTGATCAATGACACATTATATGTGAACAATATGTCCGAATTTCAAGTAAAACCCTTCAGTTTCGGAACCGTTTTTCAAAAATTATTTTCCCCTCTAGAAAAAAAAAAAAAAAAAAAAAGAAACAAGATACGAGGATTTGCATTAAGGACAGATCCACCAGTTGTTACTGCGCAACTTACTGCGCATATCCTAAATAACGAAAAAAAAGCTGTTTAACTAAATGGCCTTTTCAGCAAATGTATTTATTACATTTAGTTAATGTTTGGTTGATAAATGACAAAACCCTTTTCGGTCATTTCCATTTTCTCTGTTTGGTCAATTAAAGTGTAATAGTACTCGGATGATACATTTCGCTTTCTGTTACACGTCCAACATGTGGCGTTAGCGATCAGAAAACGAAGCAACAAAAGCAAAGTGACGTCCTTATGAGCTAGTACGCTTCAGATGGACACAAAAGACGACACTTTTTGTTATGTAAAGCTGGTTATAAGGAAGAAAATGGATAAAAGTAGTGAAGCAATTTCGGACAGAGCTGCAAAAAGTAAACAAAAATTTACTTATAACTAAGAAAAACGCTTGGTTTGATATATTTTTCTTTTCTTGCTTTTGTAGGTATGACCAAGCACTATGTCTATACCAAAAAAGAAAAAAAATCTTACCGCTGGAATATTTTTTATTATCGGAAACGTTGCGAAAAAGAGCAATTTCAGCTACTTTTGAAAGAATGTTTTACTAAAAATTTCTAAATCATCACTAAATTTTCCCAAATTGATATTCATTTAGACAGAATAAAACATATTGAACGCAATAAAGACTTATTTATGTAATCCTAGTCATTTCGAACACCTTTTTTGTGGGTATTTAAGTGACACCTCATTTTTGCAATTTTAGACAAGAGTAGTCTCCCTTGAAATCCAATAACTTTTTAATTCGCTTGGTGACCTATAGTTTTTAAGTTATTTTTTTTACTTCTCGTATATTCAAAAATCAGTACATAAAAATAAAAAAAAATCTTACTGCAGGAAATAAATGGAGGATCTGTCCTTAACACCGACGATATGCGATTTGCAACATTATAATTTATGTGCCATTTTTAGGGGCATAATCAGAAAAAATGAAAACGAAAGCTCGATACAACATCATCTACATAGGCGCTCCTGACGGTAGAGCACGAAATGTCTCCAGCAGCTATGTCTGTTATTTACAGGTTCGTGTTTTGACTTTTCTGAAAATTTGTCGTTTAATGAAAGTGTTTATCTTCACATTTAGAGAATCCATGATCTCACTGATAACCGACTTGTCTACATAAAAACGTTCAAACACTCGTGTAATGTCCAAGTTCAAGTTCACACAGGAAAACAATTATGAACTCCTTGCTAAATGAAATAGAGAAGTTTTAAGTTTTATTATTGCAATTTTCTCCTAAGCGTCTTAAAACCTTGTAGTATCAAATAATTAACTGGGCGGGCCAGATTGTACGTGTATTAACTTTAGTTAATGCTTTAGGTCTGGAACAATGACCTGACAGAGGATTTCTTAGATAGAGATACTCTGCCAGGTCATTTATAGATTCATTTAACTTGGAATTTGAACAAAACAAGCGTCTTACCATTTGGTTAACGCTAACCAAAGTGTGTGCAATCGGGTCTTAAATTTTAATGTTTGACGTATACACATCAGTCAAGCCATATGGCTTGAGATATAAGACGCGGAATACTATATATATTAGAAAAATACCATGCTGTATAAGAAGGCGCTTTCATCATTCAATCGTTCATATACGAAGAAGAATAAACCCTTTATCTCAATAACGGTGCTCTTCTTACCAAGCACAGACAATGTAGTTGAATCTATTTTCAGATAAATATCAAAACGGTAAGTCAGTAAAGTCACCATCCCCTCCATAGGCCTACACTAGACGGGCCTCAAGATAAGATGAATGGTCTCTTTGAACTACATGTAGACCTTGTTTGTGTCGGTCACGCTCAGTTGGAGTGATCTAAAGCAATGTTTGCACACTATGCATTTAGACCACAAGCCTGAATTGCCGATGCAATTATGGTATATTAGTCTCCTTTCGTGGCTTATGAAATCTCGCATTTTCACGGTAGATAACCGCGTAATGTAAAAAATTCAGGGACCGATTTGAATTCAGTTTGAAGCAGAGAAGGTGGGAAAATGTCAGAAATAAGCTGTACGTGATACATTATTGGAAAAAATCAACTGATGAAAAAGTTATTGAAGATAAACCAAAATTTTGGTTTATCTTCAATTACTTTTTTATCAGTCATTTTTTCCAAAAGTCCAACACGTTCATCTAATGTGTGACGACTGTCCACCTTCTCTGCTTTAAACAGAATTCAAATCGGTCTCGTATTAACAAAATTATTGAAGATATTCTGAAATTCTTAGTCATGTGATTAACCATCGTGTTTTAGAAACAATTTGCATTAGCATGTGAAATGTTGTATTTCGACACAGCGAAATGAAACGATACGAACGCATCCCGTGCTTAGGGCCTATAATGTGAAATGTAGTATTTCGAGGCAGCGCACCGAAGCGGTCTTTACGGTTTACGAACAAGAAATGACAACATGGTAGATCTATGAAATTTTGTAATGTGATCTACAAGATTGCGTTCTTCGCATTTCTGGGTCCAACGACCCCAAGACTTTACGAGACTTGCATACTATACCCCAGGTATAAGATAGAGGATGTAAGGTAGATTCTAAGCGACATAAACATTCAAATGCGCAAAGCGCATTTAATGCTTATATCGCGTAGAATCTACTATACAGACTCTATCTGACTTAGTTTCCGCTAGTGGTTCATTGGAGACTGGGCGTGGCTATGTATAGACGTCACATAAACTAACCGGCAGCCCGATTATGCGAAATATAGCGGAGAAATTTAAGAATATACTGCAATTTCATTGGCCCAAAAGTAGGTCAAACGCTAATGTTCAATTGATTGTACTGTTATCGGTTGGTAGGGGATAGAATTGAGAAAAATGTTAAAGTACACCAATATTGACTAGGGACAGCTTCATTCTCGGGGACAAAGTATGATAGTGCAACACAGTAAGAAGCATGGCCGAAAAGGAGTAATTACCTTTGCAGATGTCCAGGGATTATGTTACTCTCTACCAGAGTATACAGCTCATTATCATATTGATCGATTCATACAAGTACTCTGTCGTAACGCTATCAAAATGGAACTATTTACTCTATTGTTACGTCATTTGCGTCACTATTGTTATTTTGACATTATCCAATAAGTGTCTTCAATTGTAGTGATCATGCACACGGTCATTCATCCAAACAATGATAATCACCCAATGAAAGTGAATTTTCGGATTAAGTCGATTCGATTTTTGGTTGGTGACGGTAAATTGAGGTTGCAACCAATGAAAATTTGTATCAGAATTTTGAATTGTTATGCATTTTACAGCGAACTATTTGATAATGAAATCACACAAAGGCCATGATATTAGACGAGATTCGCTATCGTAATGCCAGAGCTTAAGGTAGGAGACCCATAATGAAAAACACCACTTTCCAGTCATACGAAATGCACCAAATTAAACACACTTGTAAATACACTTCACATAAGTTGATTCACCGTACCGGATTTCAAGATTATGCTTCAAGAAGAAGGTAATTTACAAATATCATTTTACTCTATATTCATACTCAAGGAAGGTAATTTTGAACATTTTTGTCAAATATTTTCATAAGTATGCATGAATTCAAAATTCTAAACCGTACAAAATTCTTATGTTTATATTTGGAATGGAAATGTAACACAGTTTAGGAATTACTGGCATTTTGCAAATTTTGCCACTGGCTCTTTGGTGCTAATTATGGGTATTCTACATTAATTGTTTCGGAGTAAAATGGAGTAAACAAAAAGCGTAAGAAACAGAGTAGGTTGATGTTTGTGCACTACGTTTCACTATCATTTTGTTATCGTACGGTATTTTATGGGTTGATGGCCTAAATATCTATATCTTTGGCTATGACTGATTATAGCTGTCAAGCAATTTAATTATTGACAAATATACAAAACTAGACCACATTCAGTCACGTGTACACCCGATGTAACGATCTCCTTCTTCTTCCAGGTAAAGTACATGGCTCTCTCTGGAGCATCAGTATACTTAAAATAGAGACCTTAGCCGGGAGCGATTCGGGCCAGAAGTTGTCTTGAAGTGGACGATTGTTAATTCCGTTCGATGAAAGTCTTCTGAAAACAGGAGTGACATATGACTTCCGGTTAAACCGAATAGGACTCTTCTGTTTTTTGAAGATCTTCTGAATTTTGAGCATAGGAGGGAAAACAGAAGAGATCGCGTAATCGCGCACTTGACAACTTCTTCAGTTAAAAAGAGAGCGTTTCCATTATTAATCTTTATAACTTCCAACCATTTTATAATAATTAAAGGACCGACACGAGTGCAAAATAGTAACGAATTGGAAGTCGCCATTCTACCCTGGATTTCACACACCCAGAGAATAGTTTGGGAAAACGTGAGAAAAGAAGGAAATGCTATCTATCACATATTCTTTTCCCCCAATGTTGTCCATAGTATAGCACTGGTCAGTTTACAGTCGCTACAGATCGAAATCTTTATGCGCATGTACAAGGGTACAGTGAAAATGTCGTTATGAAAGGGACAATGTCAATGATTCTCATTTTCACACGACAAGGCAATTTTGAACATAATAAGTGTTCATCAGCTGATGTAATTGACAAAATAAGTATTTCCGGTGTCGGCCTACAAGTGACGTGATAAAGAGAAATTGTTCGTATTATCACGACGTGGGAAAATGTGACAAAACAATTGCAGAAAATCCTCAAGGTAAACTATACATGTAATGTGACCATTTTGAGATTAATAAAACATCGGATTTTTTTTTCGGGTGGCGTCGTTACCTATCCGAACTTATTCGTGTGCGGTCGTATTTATCCGGCTGTGGAATAGCCCATCGCTGAATGTTTTCGACATCGCCCGAATGATTCCGACGTCGCGCGAATCTCATTAGGGGTAGACCACCTTAAACACGTGGCCGATAAGTAAATGGTTTGAAGCAGAGAATGGGAAAATACGAGGGTTGTTAAAAAAATATCCGGACTGTGTCTATAGACACAGACCGAATAATTTTTATACATCCCTCGTACGTCAGGGATTACATTAAAGGCACCAGGCACCGGCATCGGGTATTGTTCCACGCTGCCTTCTGAAATTGGACAATATTTGAAGCTTAAGGGGGAATGCTCCAGTTTTTCGGAACACTCGGTCATTACTGTAGTAAATTAAATGTTTCGTACCAATATGTTTCGCTACCATATTTTTAATAATATAACACATCATTACAATTTACCGTTTTCGACGGTAAAAGTGTATTTATTATGCGAAACTGATTTCCTCAAGATGGAAATCGATTATTTAGAGCAAGACAGTCGTAAGTGTGTATGTAGTTACCACTGTTTTGTGTCATTTTATTCATGCGTAGCTGATAAAAATCGCTGTAAATCACTAATAAGTGCGCTGACCTATACATTTTCTTTTTGAATTATTACCAGGACATGTTGCTTAATACAACGAGGGAGTTTTATCAAATTCTATTATGTAGAACTTGAAATATTTCCGAAAATATGCAAATTTTGACACAAAACACTCAAGCTTCGTCGATCTAATCGAACATGTAAGCATGCTGTTTTATACATTTACGCTTTTATAATAGCACATATTTTGGGTTTTCTGTTCTTATTACGTGTAAGACGTTACTTTAAATCCGTTGTCGGGACTAAACGATGAATATACAGCATTTTATTAGCATTTTAGTCACCTTGGATAGGTGCTAGAAATTGTGCATTTTTTCGCTGTAGGGGTATGTGATACGAATGCCTATAAAATTCAAACAAGATCGCTGACCATCCATTTCTATTTCATTTTTCAATTGGTAATAACATGTAATTTCAACATACAAAATATAAATAAATTCTATTATTGGGAAAAATTTTAGGAAACTGGAGCATTCCCCCTTAAAATAAGTAATAAACATTAACAATAAATAAATAACATTTACATGTGGATACTATAACATTTTCCTCTGATAACGTTCAGTTTTCGTCTACAACACCTTGAACGAATTTGGACCAGGATGAAATATCGTCTTTTGAAGAATGGTAATTAAGTTTATAAATAATTCTCATTTTTACGCGATAATTCGGTTTTGGAAAAAAAGAATACACACACACAAACAATCCCACAACCATCAACAGCCGTAACTGCTGATTGTATAAATCTATAGTTACGATGTTTTAAGAAAAAGATTTGTTCATCAGCTGATGTCATTGACAAAGTAAGAATTTCCGGATTATAAGTGACATGACAAAATGAAGTTTGCACCTTGTTAACCCTCTCCCAAACAAGACCTGGTTTTGATGTCCCACATAGAAGAGGCTTGGGAAAACATTGAAACAAAAGAAGAAACTGCTGATAACCAGCAGTTTCTCCTTTTGACTCAATATTTTCTGTGCCATATTTTACACAAATCTCATCTTTAATAACTTCCATTTTGTTATTTGTTGTAGTTTATGATGTGGATCACTCTAAAATTGTGTTGTTTGGGAAATGGTTAAATGTTCTATGAGTTAAGTGCGTGATGTGTCACACAGAGCCTTTTCGTGACAAATGAAAGCAATGGACTTGTTGACTTTGTTCCTTGTACCCCCCCCCCCCCCCCCCCAAAAAAAAAGTAGACGTTAAATAGTCCATGCGATTCTTTTAACAATACTACAGTCACAAACGGTTTTTAGAGAGCGTAGTCTCTCTATTGCAGCCAGAAGCCAATACCGGTATTTTGCAAACCGCACAACGAAAATAGTTCCTTCCAATCACGACAAAAAGATCTAAATAACAATTGGAATAGTCTACTATTATACATGTCATTATATGAAATATATGACTTGTATGATCTATGTAAAAAAAGTCAAGTAATCAAGTCTTAAATAGAAAATAGATCAGTGTAGTAATTTGCCATTCACAATTGGGTCATGAAGGTCATTCAGTCAAGTCATGTGGCCTAAATTTTGGACAATGCAAACAGTCTAAACATAGAATCACATTCCACAGAAAGATATGTACAATAGTCCCAGCCGAAATTGACAGTGACGTAGGCTGATGTTTACTGATGCAAAACCAATCAATTCGTCTGATTTGCACCGTTACAAATACGAACAGAGTTGATTGGTTGTCAAGTAGTAAACATTAGCCCACGTCATTGTCAATTTCGGCCGGTACTATTGTATAGTATTTGTTCTAGTGTATAGTGAGTGTCTATCTGGGTAATGTGTAGTAAAGCCATAGTATGTTGTGCCATGGATAAAAGGGTCATTAGAGCAAATTTCCTCATCAACCCAACTCCCCATACATTTATGAATGAGTTGATTTAAATTTACCTTTCCCAATCAAAACGTGTCTCTAAGAGAAAGTTTTTGAAAACATTGAGGCATTTTCTCCTTTTTCCTCAATATTTCCTGAACAAGTGTGTGCATATTTCTAAATTTACTTTAATAATATTCTTTCATTTGCATCAGCTTTTGAAATGGACCACTTCAAAAATTGTGTTTTGGAAATTTTTGTGGTATGGTGATACTATGCTGCATCACAGAAAAAGGGGCTTCGATTCTTTTGTCAAAAGTTAACACATTCCTCCATTTATAGTTCAGTGCATGGCCAAAAGTGCTGAACTTACCTTTTTTCACACTGAAAATTTAGGGAAAATCCAAGTTAGCCTCCCCCTCAATACTCAGACACATGGGCTTCAACAATATAAAATTGCTTCATAAGGGCCTGACACAACTCCACCTACATTCGAGGATATGCAATATTGTCACAGTTTTCGAAATTTATGTTGTGTCAAATACGCTCTCTAACAGTACTTTCAGTACTTTGATTAAGTTTTGCACTGTAGTCCGTCTGATGACCCAGGTAAAAAATAATTTCGCTGCACCCCCCTAGGTACCAAGGTTGTTATATACCATTTTAAAGCTTTAGATATGCTGGGTACGATGCACGATGTTGTCAAGTTGTAAACCTGTGCAGCTCCCGTTTTAACACACAAATATGTGGGTGGGGTAAGACAACACATAAATTATTTGAAATGCATTTGTCAAATAGAAATCGTCTTTAACCCAATAACTTAGGAATGTACTCTTTCCAATTTATAAAACCACAATTAAATAAACCAGAAGCGATATACAAAAGACATTTCAATCAATTTTACGCAGAAATAATGCTCATATATCTCGTCAATTTGCATATGGTGGGTGGGGTAATTTATGCTCAGTAAAAAACTTAGCCACACAAACAAATAATCACATTATTGTTCCATGAAACGTTTGCACAACCGTTTTTAGATTGAATACAATTTATTCAGGTCTTGGTAAAACATCTCTACCCAAAATTTTAACAGATTTAAACAAGACACAGTTCTAGGATTCTCTTGAAAATGACCCCTCTTTCCCTGTTTCTTACAACATAGTCCGTCTAATTCTTTGAAATAAGTGGGCTTTTTAAGGACATCGTTTCACCCCTAAGCATCGATGTACCAATGTTGTTATATAGCATTTTAAAGCTTGAAATGTGCCGGATACGATGCACGATGTTGTCAAGTTGTAAACCCACGCGGGTCCTGTGTAAACACACAAATATGTGGGTGGGGTAAGATAACATATAAATCATTTGAAATACAATTCTCAAATAGAAATCGTCTTAAACCCAATCTCGTAGTAATGTACTCATTCGAATTCATCAAATTTCTATCTAATGAACCAGAAGAGATATACAAAACACATTTTAATCAATCATACGCAGAAATAATGCTCATATATCTCCTCAATTTGCATATGGTGGTAGTGGTAATTAAAGCACAGTAAAATACTTAGCCACACAAACAAATAATCGCATTAGTGTTCCGTGAAATGTTTGTACAACCATTTATAGATTACATACAACTAATTTGGATCTTAGTAAAACATCTTCACCCAATATCTTAACAGATATAAACAAGACACAGATCTATGCCGATCTTTAAAAAGCCTCCCCTTTTCCTGTATCTTGCAATATAGTCCGTCAGATGATATTAAATAAGGGCGCTATTTAAGGAATTATCTGCACCCCTTACCCATGATGTACCAAGGTTTTTATATACCATTTTAAAGCTTGATATATGGCAAATACGATGCACGATGTTGTCAAGTTGTAAACCTGTGCAGGTACCGTGTAAATAAACACATATGTGGGTGGGGTAATACATTACTTGAAATACATTTGCCAAATGATAATTTTCTTAAACCCAACCTTAGGATTGTGCTCATTCAAATTCATAAAATTATCATCAAATAAACAAGATTGGATATACAGAATACGTTTCAATTGTTTATAAGCCGAGCCAATTTGCTTATGGTGGATGGGCTGTTTTATAAACAATAATATACTTAGCCACACAAACAAATAATCGCATTATTTGTCTGTGAAAACTTTGTACAACCGTTTACAGATTCAATACAACTTATTTGGATCTTAGTTAAATACTGTCACCCTATATCCTAACAGATATATATGCAAAACACATTTTAAGACTGCACTTGACCCCCCCCCCCCCGCTGTAACTTACAACATAGTCCGTTAGATGATATCACACGAGGGGCTATAGAAGGAGTTACTGCATCCCACCCCGATGTATGCTGTAATATACCTTTTTAAAGTTTGAAATATGCTGGATACAATGTACGATGTTGTCAAGTTTTAAACCTATGCAGGTCCTGTGTAAACACACAAATATGTGGGTGGGGTAAGACAAAAAATGAAATGCATTTGTCAAATATAAATTGTCTTAAACCCAACCTTTTAGAAATTTTCTCACTCAAATGTATGGCATTGTGATTGAAATAACCGGAAGTGATATACAAAACACATTCCAATCGATTTCACCAAGAAAATGGCAATGGCGGATCCATAATTTTTTTGAAAGTGGACTCAACTTTCTTCAGGATTCTACCTTAAGAATTTAAAAATTAACTAAACTAAATTCTTATGAAACAGAAAGTGATGTCAGGACCCAGAGTCTTGCTACATTTTGTGTTTGGGCCCTGGGCCAGTGGAATTGGAAAAAAATAGCGACGTTTTATCCTAGATTGGGGGAAACTAAAACATGTTTTAAAGCTTCAAATTAGACTGTAGGTATGTAAGATGTACTTGTAAATACTTTTGATTAAGAAAATTCATCAAAACTGTGGGAAGTATGGGTGCTTATTGGAACTGTTCACTCAAGAATTTAAGTTATCAGTCTCAATCTAATAACGATTACATTGTGATCAGAAAAAAAATATTACAGAGATTCTTTTTGTGGTGATCACACCAAAGATGTGCTATCGGTACACATAATCGCACAATGACAGCTTATAATCGTGATGGCTGTAGTGCTTATGGTAATCATAGGCCTCAGTCACTTTATAGCTATTTAACTAATTGTAACATGTTTTTAGAATTTGTTTATATTTGTAAATTGTGTGGTAAAATGAAGTCTGAAACGTCAGTTTTGCTAATTCAAACGAAGTCAATTCGAGACTGGTACCTAATGGCACAAAATGAGAATACGTCTTAGATAATATGGATATTACAATGCTTATCAAGGTTGTATATATCATAAGAATTTATACTTTGTCGTTAATGAGAAAACGATATATTCATTAATTGAGTGGGAGATGTATTGGGATTTATCTATCCGATTTGGACCTAAACTTCCAGAACAAAATATATCCAAAGTAGTAATCCAAATTCGATGGAACAGATGAAATGTGATGGTTATTAGTCTACAAAACTATATTTTGAACGCATGGCTTAACGAAATTATTACGAAAGCCATTGCGATATAAAGTAACCGTTACAATATAATCATTATAATATTTCTATGATAGGTACACTTTTCACCATAAGATGGGGAATTATAAAAGTATATTATTCTATATAATCTGATCAATTAGCCTTAAAAACTTTTCAACTAAAACTACTGATGTCACTATGATACTTGTTAAAGTCAGTTTTTTTCTAAAATTGTGAATCCTAATTTCGACGAGACATAATTATTAGCATCACTGGAATTCAGTGTGAATGTCCATGAAAAGCTTAAAAAGAAGACTTTTATTATAAAGATCTTGCATCAAATAATAAAGGTTTGTAACAATTATGTCGTTAAAAAATAGGACAAACTAGTTGTGGTACACAAGATTGATGTAGCAAAATGTTAATGACCATATTAAAAAGAGGAGCCAAAAGTATAATGTAATTGTTTCAGATGGATAAATGGAGAAAACAACTTAAGATATATAATTGCAATAGACATAGAATACCATATATAAGTTTAGAAATGAAGGAAAATAAAGACAAACTATACATATATAAAAAAAAACCCCAATGGAATTAAAATGTATGAGCAATGCCCTAATCATCCTCAATTTTGTGACAAAACAGTAACCTAGTGTTATCAAGTTTTGCATTTTTATAGTGTTGAATTCCCGTCCTTCAGAATTCCAAATAAAATGAGTTTTGATATACATCACACATTATATCATACAAATTAATGACGAGAGACCACAATGGCGGTGTATGCTTACATGGAGTTACAATATAACAAAATGTCCCTTACTCGTATATGTCCTAGGTCGTATGATCAACACCGTCTAGCCAACTTTGTTAAAGATCGGTCAAAACCATCATCGAAGACCCAGCTAATTCACACCATTTCGTCCCCTTTAGAAAATAGCTACTAATCTGTACAGTCAGATAAGAGCTCTCTTTTAAGGACCGTTTTGGTTTAATTTTCCCTAAATAAGTGACGAGAGAATCAATGAAATGACTTCATTCGGTCAGCTGTATCACCAATTGAATTTTAAGATTTTGTAATAGAAGTTAAACACATTGTAGCATGTGTAGGTATCCGAGATTTGGTAAAAAAAGCATCTTAGAAATTTTTCGAGGACAGTAAACTCTTGATATAATGGTCTGATTTATTTGAAAGTGCAAAACTTAAAAGAGTTAAATTGCAACATCTTCGATAAGGGCATAGAAGGCCCATTTGATCACAATAGCTGAATTGTGCCCCCGGTTTGGTAAATTTATAAAAGATAGATAAAGGTCAAGAAATTTACAGAATAATTTGAGAGAGTGGAAACATGAACTTAACAAAACGATTCTCCAAAAGAGATTTTTTGCTAAGCCCATGAAGGTATTTTACTCCCAAGGGGCTATTCAGAAATTAATTACGTCCCTCTTATTAACCATTATTCAAAGTTTAAATATTCATCTTTGTGTGAATCTTTACTGTCCTCAAAATTATTTGTATTCATTTTCCAGATCAAGTCAGAATCAAAATGAATGTTCTATGTATCTATTCCATGTGCATATCTACTGTTGGCCGCCATCTTGAAGGCTATCATATTATTAGTGTGTTGTCCAGTGATATCACAGTGAAATCTTTTGGATTCACCAATCAATATATCTATTATATCAAAGAATGCTAAAACATTTTCAGTGGATGCTCTTGAAAGGATTGTGATCCATAGAAATTAAGTTTTACTATCTGACTATGAATGGTTAAAGCAGAGATTATTGTAAGCTACAGGGACAGAAGGGACATTTGAGAGCAGCCTAGAACTATGTTTTGTTTATATCTATCAAATTGGGTAAAGATGTTGCACCTGTACCAATGTCCAAATAAGTTGTATTTAATCTATTTAATATTTATTTATTTATTTAATGTAAACGGATGTACAAACGTGTGGCTAGTACGTTTTCTACTGTGTATAACAATAATCTAGCAACAATATGCAAATTGACTAACTACTTGGAATTATTTCTGCGTATAAACTGCATATAATCAATTTAAATGTATTTTCTATGTCACTTCTGGTTATTTTAATCATAACAGCATGCATTCGATTAAGAACCTTCAAAAAGAGTGGGTCTAAGACGATTTATATTTGACAAATGCATTTCTTACCCCACCTACATATTTGTGTGTTTACACGGGACCTGCGCAGGTTTACAACATGACAATATCGTGCATCGTATCCAGCACATTTCAAGCTTTAAAATGATATATAACAGCATTGGTACGGGGTCGGATGCAGCAACTCCTTCAATAACCCCTTGTGTGATTTCATCTAATGGACTATGCTGAAGGATATAAGGGGGGGGGGGCATTTTCAAGTGTAGTCTAGAACTGTGTCTTGTATGTGTGTGTCAAGATATAGAGTGAAGGTGTTTTACTAAAGTCCAAATAAGTTGTATTTCATCTGTAAACGGTTATACAGACGTTTCAAAGAACATCAATGCGAATATTTGTTTGTGTGGCTAAGTATATTACTGTTAATAAAACACCTCATCCACCACATACAAATTGACGAGATATCTGAGCATTATTTCTGCGTATAATTGATTGAAATGTGTTTTGTGTATCTCTTCTGGTTTACTCCAGAGTAATTTGATGAATTCGAATGAGTACATTACTACGTAATTGGGTTTAAGACGATTTCTATTTGAAAATTGTATTTCAAGTAATTTATATGTTATCTTACCCCACCCACATATTTGTGTGTTTACACAGGACCCGCGTGGGTTTACAACTTGACAACATCATGCATCGTATCCAGCACATTTCAAGCTTTAAAATGGTATATAACAACATTGGAACATCGATGCTTAGGGGTGAAACGATGTCCTTAAAAAGCCCTCTTATTTCAAAGAATTAGACGGACTATGTTGTAAGAAACAGGGAAAGAGGGTCATTTTCAAGAGAAGCATAGAACTGTGTCTTGTTTAAATCTGTTAAAATATTTGGTAGAGATGTTTTACCAAGACCGGAATAAGTTGTAAAAACGGTTGTGCAAACGTTTCATGGAACAATAATGTGAATATTTGTTTGTGTGGCTAAGTATTTTACTGTGCATAAATTACCCCACCCACCATATGCAAATTGACGAGATATATGAGCATTATTTCTGCGTAAAATTGATTGAAATGTCTTTTTATATCGCTTCTGGTTTATTTGATTGTGGTTTTATAAATTGGAAAGAGTACATTCCTAAGTTATTGGGTTAAAGACGATTTCTATGTGACAAATGCATTTCAAATAATGTATGTGTTGTCTTACCCCACCCACACATTTGTGAGTTTACACGGGAGCTGCACAGGTTTACAACTTGACAACATCGTGCATCGTATCCAGCATATTTCAAGCTTTAAAATGGTATATAACAACCTTGGTACCTAGGGGGTGCAGCGAACTCCTTAAATAGCCCCCTTATTTGATTTCATCAGACGGACTACTGTTGCAACATTGATAGGAGGGAACCAAAAGCATTTTAACAAGAGACGTGCACTCAAAGTTTGAAGTGGCGCAGTACCATACGTGCCAAAATATCGTGATTATGGAAGAGAACGTTTAACCCTTTCCCAAACGAAAAAAAATCTTATCTTGGCAAACTTTTAAGTCGTTGCAGACCGAAAACTGTGTGCTAATGAAAAATTGAAGTGTGTGGATATCATTGCACAGGAAATAGAAAACTGTACAAAAATGGTGGCCCTTAGCATTTAATTCTTTTATCTCATTTTTTTCTGAGTTTGTCTGTGTAAGGGACGCTAAAGGCAGGTCTTCTTTAGCAAAGGGTTAAATATTTTATCAGGAAGAGAACCTACCATTTAAGCATTTTAGATAACTTATAAAATCGTGACGACCCTTTGAGCTAACGATCTGTTTAAAAGACGAAATTCTTACTTATTCATCGTGAAATTTCATCCCTTATTAAACGACTGTTTTGATATGACAAACAACAGAATTTAAATTCAACTAAGAAAAACAGAGTAGGAAAAGAATAGAATATGCCTAACCAAAAGAATGTTTAGTTTAGTACCGAATTATATTCTATACAAAAAGTGTAATGCTTGTAGACATTATTTTGTCATTTATTCATGACATGCAATGGCTAAATAATAATTTGCCATCTATCTGTCTATTCTATGGTCTTCCATTTCATTCCATACTTAATTTTGAATCGTTTTTAAGAAATGAATAAATACATAGATAAATAAACAAATAATGAAGGAAAGAAATGAGAAATGTCGTTTTGTGAAGGATAATGGCCGACTAGAGTTAAAAAGATAGGATGTGCCCTAATTTTCGTCAGCTGATCGTTGGACCTGCTCATAGTTGGTTGCTTGAAAAGGAGGCTTATTAAATCACTTATATCCCATACAAACGGATCACAGAAGAATGCAAGTAAGCATTGTCTTATTTGTGTAGCTGTTGTCAAATTACTGTGTAATAAGACAGAATGGACATCGGGTGCATGGGCGGATCTAGAGGGGTGGGGGGGGGTTTAGTGGTGGGGTGGGGTTGGGACCCCCTGGCATGGGCCGAAATTAATTTCGTTTTAAGTCATTATTTGAGCTCGGACCCCCCCCCCCCCCCTGTAAAAAAAATCCTGGATCCGCCCTTTGGGTGCACAGAAAAACGACCAGGAGCGATAGGCTTCGATCCTGGCCTTCGCGGACAGCGAATGTTGGTCAGGGTCGAATCCTTTTGATTTGCCAATAAGCCCCCTTTTTGTGTCAATACTTTTTCTCAAACAGTTTCAAGACCAAGACTCACAGTTTAGTCTAGCGACTCATCGAGTATGGACAAAAACGGATGGTCTTGTTTAAAAACGTGGAACCCATTTATTGATACATATTCGGACAGTTCGAATTCGGATAATCTTTATTTAATAACAGATATAAAGACTGTTTGGTTATAACAGTTTCGTGACCAAGGTAAGACAGATTTTTTTTATTTGTTTATCTTATTTGTATTTGTTAATGTAATTATCATTTTCACTCTGTTTTTTCCCTTAATTATTGCGATTTTTTTCACATTTGCATGTTTTTGACAAGAAACAATTAATGTTAGGTTTACATCTTTTGAATACTACCCTTAAAACTTAATCGTCACTAAAGCAAGTGAATTGCTTGTCAACTCACAACATTTGACGAATGGTAGGTATGCTTTTAAATAAGTTAATTATTTGGTATGTTGTGGTGTGCGTCCGCCTAGGTTAAACGTCTCAATTTGGGGATCGGATTGGAATGACCACAGTTTCACGGCATTTGAACCATGGTTCGTTTTTATCGCGAATGTTGGAATACCTAACTACGAGTCTCTGCTATACCCCTCTCCAGTACTACCACAACATCCCTTTAGGATTGTCCATTTAACCCTTTCCCAAACGGCAAATAATTATGGTAGTCCAATTCGAAAGCTGCTGGAAATGATAAAATGTGTGTTGATAAAGATTGGATTTGTGTACAAAGTAACACAGAAAACATTGAGACAAAAGGAGAAACTGCTGGTTATCAGCAGTTTCTTCTTTGTCTGAATGTTTTCCCAAGCCTTTTCAAAAAGGGACGTCAAAACCATGTCTTGTTTGGGAGAGGGTTAACTTAAGAATTTGAGGAAATAGAAATAAAACTATAAAAGCTGCATGACTAGAAAATCGCACGTTAGTGAAAAGCTGAAACAATTTCAAGCAATGTCATACGACGGATACGTGACAAATTGGTGCAAAAAAATCGGTCGCATAACTATCAGATAAAAAACGACTCTCATACTTATGTTGCTAAGTAATACCAACAAAGGGCAGCTTTAATAAGGTATTTCGCAGACCAAAAATGTAGGTATGCGTCTATAAATATTTAATAGTTCTGACTTACAATTCTTTTATATTTGTCTTCAGTTTCGATCTTGCGGGTATAAATGCACTAAATTACCTTTGTCCATGCAATAATAAAGACTGTATTTACCAATAAGGGAATTCATTTATTGTCCACCCAAATTGACCAGGGACAACTTAAATTTCGTGTGCAAAGTCCGTTAGTTGAGCCTCTTAACAAAACATTGCCGAAGTGGGGTCATTACATATGCAGATGTCCCGGGTTAATCTTGCTGGACTATACTCCGCGACTGGTATATTTATATACTATGAAAAATTCTTTTCTCGAAATTATACTTCAGATGTAAACTTTGGAGAAAATCCCACGAATCTGTTAATTGAGAAAGGGTAAATTCTTTCATTTGCCTAGTTTATTGCCCGACTGGTGCAATGAACCATGTGCTGTGCATTGCTTGCACCAATGCATCCAACTGGAGCAAAGACCTGCTCATCCAACTTTAATAAGTATTGTAGACACAAATGGCTTTTGTCGAATGCCAGAAATGATTTAGTCAAATTGGGATTCTAACTCAGGCTATTACATTGAGCTATCACAGCATGCCGGTGGATTAATCCCATTTAGGACAGGTACAACTTTAAAGACTGTGCTAGAGCAGTCGATAAGAGGGGGTGAAACCATTCTATTTGCCATTTCAAATCCAAATCCTATGTTGTGGGTACTCATTTGAATAGTCTCGACGAGACGATTCAAATGGGTATCCACAACATAGGATTTGATGGACAATAAATGATAAACCATCATATCATCTCTTCTTGTCTGCAGCTATGCTGTGTAAGCAGTGCTCGGTGTGGGATTCGAAGCTGTGCATTGCAAACCCCAACTTAACCAACTAAACTATCTCGGCTACAAAGGCTCACGTACTTTATAATTTCTCGGGACTCGGTTAAATTGTGACCTTATTGTTACAAAAACTTAAGTAAGAAAAGAGATAACGGGCAAATATAATCTATTGTAATCCCAATTCACAAAATGAAAAAATGGGACGAATCAATAAGGGAATCTTTAGAAAAACATTGAAGGAATATGAGAAAATGCTGATTATAAGCATTTTTCACAAATTCTAACTGCTTCCAGAATTTGTGGTCTAAATAATACCGATATTTTATACTTTCGTCTGCAACGTCTTTGAATTTAAGGCCTTCTTTTATACTGTCGTTTGGTAAAAGGTTAACCTATTCCCACGCAGTGACGCCTTTTGACGCCCAGAAAATAAGGGCTTTGGAAAACATTGTGGAAAATGAATAAATTGCTTGTGACAAGCAATTTCTTCATTTTCCACAAAGTTTTCTCTAAAGAAAGACCAATAAAATTGTAAAATTCCCGTCAGTTGACAATTTTCGTCTGCAGATTCTTTTAATTGAGACAAATCTAATCCATATTTTTGTCTGGTAAAAGGTTAACCAGTAGGTGCTTGGCCCCAGCAGGTCGAAAATTGGCGCTCCTAGTACATGACAATAGAAATTCCCGATAAGAAAAAAAATGGTTCTGGGGCCCGTTTTACTAACGAACTTACGATTTATTATCCTTATTATTTTTTGCGTAATTACTTGTAACAACAAACTTGATTGGCTTAATCCGATTTTTCGTGCAATCAGATGCCTTGTTACACTGCTTTTCACAACAACAACATGATCGTAAGATCGTTAGTAAAACGGGGCCCATGTTCTTTAACAAAAGACATTCATATGGACTATACGTATATAAAAGCTGCTACAGAAGACAAAATGTATGTTGATTAAAATAATTTTTGTTCAATCAAATAATGACGCACAAAATAAAAGGGCAATTTACAGCTTGTTATCAGCATTTTCCTCTTTCTGTATCAATATTTTCACAAACTTTTTCAGTAACGGACTTCAAAACACCAGAAAGGATAAAGCCCCTTGTTCTTGTGAAGAATGTGTTTCTTATGGTAGATTTAGTGTTTCAAAGTCGGCAACAGAGTGAATGTCATAAAATATCCGCCATTTTGAAAATCAAGATGGCCGCCCTCTCGGGGCAAATCTGGAGTGGCACTACCTCTAAATCTTTTTGTTTTGGACCCATCTAAAGTGTGCCAAGTTTCATGCTTTTATCAAAAAATGCACAATTCAGCCAAAACTGGTAACCAAGAAGCTCCACTATATGAGCATTTGGCGTAAAAGACCATTAAAGTAGTATGTAACTGAATTCTGCCATGATGTTTGATGTAAAGTGAGATAGATACGATAATGGCAATCGCCATTTTCCTTCTTATTTCTCAATATTTCCCAAGCTTAAACATTTCAGGACGTGAAGACAAGCCTTGAGTGGAAAAGTATTAAAACGTTCCTAAACGAGACATGGTTTTGTCCTAAATAGAAGAAGGTTTAGAAAAACATTGAGACAAAAGAAGAAAAGGCTGATATCAGCATTTTCTCCTTTTGCCCCAAAATTTTCCGCAATATGCTATACACATATCCTTGTTCATTAACATACATTTTTGTTGTCTGCAGCATTTTTCAAATTGAAGCAGTCTGATTTACGCAATTAGTGAAGTAGTAACTGCTAGGCGATTGACCCCCCAGCGAGTTCACAAACATTTTTTTCTCAAGGACAATGGACCAAAGTCTGATAAGACCTGAGTACATGTACGAGTATCCATTTACATTATCTAATATTTTTGTTTTTTAGCGAAGCAGTAATTAGCCCTTTCCCAAACAACAAAAAAATGAAAGCTATTGCAGACGATAAATGATATTTTAACAAAAAAAGTCTCTGTGAAGAGTACAACAGTGAACTCTATAATTGTTTTCTTTTTTCCCTCAATGTTTCCCCAGTTCTTTCTATTACGGTCGACATACGTGCTTGTTTTAAAACAAAGGTCTAGAAAAAAATATTGGTAGTCAATGAGTAATCTAAATGATGAAATGGTAGCCTACTTATTAACGGGGGTATTCACGTGACTCATCATTTTCGAAACTTTTTTTTCAATTTATTTACCCTTTTCCGAATGCAAGTTACCCCAATTTGTATGGAGTTGCAGACGAAAAAATATCAAAGAATGTTATTTTGTGCATCATAGGTTTGAAAATAATGAAAGAAATTGCTAACTATAAGAAAATTCTTCTTTGCAATCTGTGTTATTCCTATTGTTTTCCATACAAGGGATCAATTAGGAAATCTTTAACCTATTCCCACACAGTGACGCTTTATGACGCCCCTCGAGAAAAATGCTTGAAAAAACACTGTGGAAAATGAAGATATTGCTTGTAACAAGCAATTTCTTCATTTTTCATAATGTTTTCTACCCCAAAACGGAAAGATTTTTAAACTGCTGTCAACTTGACATTGTCGTGTGCACCTCTAAAATTGGAACAGTCCAAAATTTTGCCGTCTGGCAAAGGGGTAAAAACAACATAAACCTAAAAAATATCGCATTAGTGGGGAAAGTTTGATGAAGGTGAAACGGGTCACGCTGTTGAATGAATCACGCAACTGATGCAAGATTGATGAACATTGAGTTTTTTTGCATTCGTTTTTTCCCGAACGACACGATTTTATGTTGTTAAGAAAAGAGCTAATACATGCATTATGTGTCTAAAATACCAGTGTCGAAAAAGGTTTGATGATCGTGACGCTGGTCACGCTGTTGGATGAATCACGCAATTGACCAAACGCCGACTGTCAATCAAAAACATCGATTAGCCAATGGACGATCAGAAAAATGGCATGTCCCAATTGTTCTTCGTTGCACGTGTTTTTGTATCGATTTATCGACTGACAATCAAAACAATCGACATGTCCATGGCAAAGGATTTTGTGCTAACAATAGACTATGTTTACCGTTTATTTTGATAAACCGTCGGTGTTGTTATAAAATCTCGTAACTACGGCTTGAATCAAGCCGTAGTTACGAGATTTTATAACAACACCAACGAAATACTATTTTGTTTGTCCGAATAAACGTCACGATTAACTGGATAAAATCGTTCCCTATTATATTCTGATTTTTTTCGGGAGAAAGGGCGGAGCCTAGTAAACGGTTATTACATTGAAGATTGAGGAGAAACAGCGTTTTCAATTAGCGGTAAATCGTCGGTGTTATTGCAAATTATTGTAACTGCAGCTTGAATCAAGCTGTATTTACGAGGTTATTTAATAACACGTTTTACAATCGCACAGTCTTTCAATTTCGAAATGTTTTCATGCTCGTGCCGCACGTTTTTCCCTTATGTTAACCAAGGTATCGAGAAGTAAACTCGTCGAATAACCTTTTGGCTTAGCCACACCCTTTCAGGTGAATAAAAACGCAATATAACGATCACATCCCCATTGTTTGTCTTAAATTCTATGTTGGGCGGAGCGATCTGTCGATTGGCGTTTGGTCAATTGAAACAACATAAATAATTTTGAAGTTTTTTTTGCTCTTGCTTAATCTTTGCTAAATGACAAATTCTTACGCTTGTCGAAATTATTAGGCAATGCGCACGACAAAGTAAATAAGGATAAGTGTAAATGCACAATGTACTAAATACATGTACACCAACGTTGAGGAAGGTTTGATACAAGTGATCTTTGTCACTCTGTTGGGTGAATCACGCGACTGATGCAAGATTTATTCTTTTGAAGATCTTATTGATTTGTGTTTGTCTATTCCTTCCCAGACACCGCAAATTTATGATGGTTTAAAGAATAAAGTGCCCAGAAGGCCAAAATACATTATTAGAAACAAGAGAATATCATACATACAATACTGTTACGACTGCATCCCATTTTTATATGGAGAAGTTCCATATTTTCTCGCCTGGGAAAGGGTTAACTAACCACAGTCATACAATATCAAAGACATTTCTGAAGAGTAGGCGTGACGGGCATCACGCAATATAGACGGTGTACGTGACTGAATGCTGCACCGTTCATCTTGTGTAGCATACATTGAATATTGGATAATTATTGCAGGTTTTTCGTCGATTCATGGCTACAAGGATGCATGGATTATTCAACATTTAAATCTGGTCTTAGAATTTGGTTGCCCTGGAATGGTTTGATCAATATAACATTTCCAAAGAGTATATAGTTGGTGGGGAGTCAAAACCTCGTAACTACAGCTTGAAAAAGCTGGAGTTACGAGGTTTTGACTCCCCAACGACGATATGTAGGCGTATCACGCAATAGTTTGTGTACGTGAACGTGACTGACTTGATGCTGCACCATGCATTTGATGTAATATACATTGAATATTGGATAATTAATGAAGAGTTTTCGTTAAACCGCGGTTACACGAACACTTGCATAACCCTATCCCAAATAGCAGCACATCGCCGCTTTTTAACGAAAACATCATAACTGCAGCTTTAACCCTTTCCCTAACAAGACCTGGTTTTGACGGCCCTAATAGAAGAGGCTTGGGAAAACATTGAAACAAAAGAAGAAACTGCTGATAACCAGCAGTTTCTCCTTTTGTCTCAATATTTTCTGTGCTATATTTTATACAAATCCTATCTATAATGATATCCATTTTGACTTATGTGGCAGTTTTTGAAGTGAATCACCCTAAAATTTTGTCGTTTGGGAAAGGGTTAAACAATCTGCAGTTACGAGTTTTTTTCGATGAAAAGCGACGATATATGATTGTTCAAATTAAAGTAATTAGCAGACCACAAAATGGATGTTACTAAAGATTAAATTGTGAAATATATAGTAGAAGTAGATTCTAATGAAGTTTGTTATTAAAAGCAATGAATGTTTTGCTAAAATAGACTTGGTCTACCGTTATAAATTGATAAACAGTCAGTGTTGTTTTGAAATCTCGTAACTATGGCTTGATTCAAGCCGTAGTTACGTGTGTTTTTTTAAACAGGTCTATGGAAATACTATTTTTGTCCGAAATCACGTTATGATTAACTGGATAAAATCGTTCCCTAGATGGAAATGCATTAATGATTGAATGCTGCAGACCAAGTGAACAGTAGGCAAGTGTAACAGAGGCTTAATATGCATTACATCAAATGCTTTTTCTCTCAACTGATTTTATCTGATCGCTTAGGTGAAGCAAAATGAATTATTCAAAATATTGCGACAGTAATACACTGAAAAGTAAAATACGTTTTTGTGTCGTGGAATTCGGAATAAAGATGTTTGTAGTTGGAAAAAAATGTTGGATTATATGCAATAGCGTAAGCTGACCTTGGCAACGTATGCTTTTTATTTATATAGATCTAGGTTTTTTTTTTCAAATGAATAAAATTTTGGACTGGTCCAAATTTGAAGCAGTTGTAGACATTGAAATACAAGAAAAAAAAAAAAAAAAAAAAAAAAAAAAAAAAAAAAAAAATAAGAATAAAACAAAATTTATCATAACGATAAAATATCGAGTGGACAGGAAGTATTGCTAGTATTAGCGTGGTCACAGTCTCGTTTTAAAAGTACTGCCTCTATCTGATTCTATGTAAAAACGAGTAATTTACAACGGCATTTTCAGCCTAAATAACACATTAAATTGCCAAAAAGTGTGTAAAAACTTAAAGCTAAATAGTTATATTTTATCACGATAAAATACTTTTACCTTATACACTTTCTTTTCGTGTTAAATCTCTATTTGAAAAAGTGGGTCAACTCTGCGTTTCTTTGTTTGAACTCGGTCGTTACCTTAGAAGGAAGTGTGGGTATGTGTGATAAAATTGCTTTGGCACTGCCATTTCTGAACGGATTTTCATAAATCTTATATCAAATTAAAGAGGGAAAATAGATCTATCCATCCGTGTATGTTAATACGATGAACCGATGAATTATAAGTCGATGATTAGGTATTCAAAATAGGTCATTTTACTCGGCTTCAAATGGCAAGAACTATGCGGCAGAAAAGCCTAGAAAAACCTATATATGTTCTTCAACATCCTATCTATTCAAATAATAAAACATCTTGTGCTTTTAGCTTAGCGCATTTAAGCGCAAAGGCTTTAACAATGGGAAGTATTTTTCAATTCCCCGTGATTTATCGATAATTTCTGTCTAAACTCAATTCATCCTAAATTTATTCATAAATGTTGACGACAGTGACTCAAAGAACATTCTTGCAAAGTTTGGTTGAAATTGGCCGAATGGTTGATTTGTTAAGAATGATATCATGATTTCTCAAAGTTCGATTAGCCTTGCCCTGCCACGCCCATATTTTTTGACGAATAAAAAAATCACGAACAATTTTTTTGAATATGGTCATCCAAGGAACATTCCTGTAAAGTTTTGTCAAAATCGGCCCAATAGTTAAGGAGTAGGAGGTGTTTCAAGGAATCATGAGCGAACAGACGGACGGTGAGTGACCACAATAGCTTATCTTGAGCACTTCGTGCTCAGTCCAAAGGGATTTACAAAATCGGCGTTTCTCATGGGCTTCCTAAACATCCATTTAACCCTTTCCCAAACAGTAAAACTTTATGGTCATCCAACTCGAAAGCTGTGACAGGCGACAGAATGAATGTAAAAGGAAATAAGATTCTTTCGCCTATATCTTTTCACCTTCAATAAAATCCGTTCAAGACGTCAAAACCATGTCTTGTTCGGGAAAGGGTGAGGCAGCCAAAAATTAGATTGAATTTAGAGGTTCCAAAATGGACACGTTCAAATGTATGGTGCTCTTTTTGGTCAATGTTTTGAAAGCCTATTTCGTCACGAACCAGAGATATAATGTTAATAATCGATCACGTGAAAGTTTGAATTATTTTTTTTTTGTTTGAAATTCCTATTTTATATGTCGTAAAATCTTGTTTTTATCGGAGGCAATGACACGGAAATGATATGCGCACAACGAAGCGCAGAAAATATTTACGCAAAGGGAGAAAATGTTGGTTATCGGCATGTTCTTCTTTTGTCTCAATGTTTTCCAAAACCTTTTCATATATAATCGTGAAAATCATGTCTTCGTGGAAGGGTTGAAATAATGTAACAAATATTTATATAATTGTTTTTGGGTAGAAATTGAAGAACTAAATTGTTTGGTAGAATAATTTCATCCTTTGTAAAACTTCAAAGGGGTGAAACTATTTTATCAAATGTCCGATTTTAAAAACGTAAGCAGTTTTGAGTTCCTCTCATTCAGACCTTGAAAATGATATATAATTTGTCGAAGTTCTTTGAAAAATAAACAATAACGTAATTGGGCAGAATTATCTCCCCTTTGTAAAAATCTGAATAAGCATTATTCCATAACACAATGTCCGATTTTCACAATTCAACCAGTTTTATGTTTCTCTCAATATTCTCTGTAAGCTGGTATATATTTTGTAGGGGCTGGAATACTTTTGGAAAAAAGTGTGACCACCCTACTAGTATATCAATTTATCTCGAGATTTAAAATAGTTTTCTTGGTAAAATTCAAATTTAACATTTCCTAGATGTTTAAACATAATTGAACGGTTCTGGAAAATTACGTCGTAAATATTTCTCAGATAGATAGCATTTTGGGAAAAGATCAAAAGCATTTATCCAATGTAATCTATCAATTCTTTTTTAGAGTTGCAGAAAATTGTGTCGTGTGGTAGAGGGTTGATAGGCTCTTGAACTTGAGCATTTCGTTACTATTGTAAGACTAACCCTTTCACAAACAAGAGGACCATGATGGTCCTATATCGCTCACCTGAACCAAAATGATATGAGCAACACTTTTGTTCAATTCAATAAATATTTATGACTTTGAGACTCAAAACGAACTTATGGTCAATAACGTTGTGAAAATCAAACTCATCCAAGATCTGATGGTACCATCATTGTGTCCAAGTTTTGTCTTGTTTGATAAAAAATTGTAGATTCTGGCGTATAAACAAGGTGGAAAACAGCCGAAAACAGCAATTTTGTCCAATTTTAGGGCACATAACTCTCATCTTTCTGGTCAGATCAGACTGAAAATCAAACTCATCCCAGATCTTATGATCCCCAATATTGTGTCCAAGTTTTGTCTTGATTGATCAATAATTTTAGATTCTAGAGTGTAAATAAGGTCTAAAACAGCTGAAAATGACAATTTGGTCAAATTCAAGGGCAAGTAACTCTCAACTGTCTGATCAGATCAGACTGAAAATCAAACTAAATCGAGATCTTATGGTCCCCAACATTGTGTCCAAGTTTTGTCTTGATTGATCAATAATTGTAGATTCTAGAGTGTAAACAAGGTCGAAAACAGCCGAAAATGGCAATTTTGTCAAATTCAAGGGCACATAACTCTGGTCTTTCTGGTCAGATCAGACTGTAAATCAATGTCATCCAAGATCTTATGATCCCCAACATTGTGTCCAAGTTTTGTCTTGATTTATTAATAATTGTAGATTCTAGAGTGTAAACAATGTCGAAAACAGCCAAAAATGGCAATTTTGCCCAATACAAGGGCGCATAACTATCATCTTTCTGGTCAAATCAGACTGAAAATCGAACTCATCCGAGATCTTGTAGTCTGCAACGTTATGTCCAAGTTTTGTCTTGATTGATCAATAATTGTAGATGCTAGAGTGTAAACAATGTCAAAACTAGGTATTTTTCGCATTCAAGGGCAGATAACTCCTGACTTTCTAGATCGATCTGACCCATATTCGAACTCATCCGAGATCTTATGGCCATACATATTTTGACCAAGTTTGGTCAAGATTGGCTTATATTTGTAGATGCTAGAGTGTAAACACGAAATTGTGGACGGACAGACGGACGGACAGACAGACAGACAGACAGACAGACAGACGGACGACGGACGAAAAGTGACCACAATAGCTCACCTTGAGCACTTTGTGCTCAGGTGAGCTAACAACAGGGTTTAACGTCCCTTATAGAAAGGGCTTTCAAATATTCATCATGTTTATCTTTTTCCTAAATATTGTCCGGTATATAATGTTCATAATTTTCATACATGCGCCTATATTTATACTAAATAACGTTGTCTGTATCAGCTTTTAATTTGGTATAGTCAAATGTTTCGTCACTGATGCGAGCCAAAAATACAGAACACTCGTGACTTATGATTGGGACACTTAACATTGTTTTCAACAAGACAGGCATGATCTTTAACCTAATCCAAGTTACGAAATATACTTGTAAATAAGACTATCGTGTATAATTACCCACTTCCAGAGCCGCGTTCTTTAGAGCGAGATTTCTTGAGATATCTTGAGATTTCTTAAGGTGTTTTAGGATAAAGCGTTCTTTTGAGCAAGATTTTTAAGACGATCACTGTGAGCCGCCATTGCTCTATACTTCTTTCGGAACCCCTCGGTAAATTCTGTAGAATCTATGTGGGAAAGAATTAACCGAGTTGTTCCGAATGCTCAATGATTCATAAACCGCGGAGTTCCGAATGCTCTATACTCCATACAAATGACGTCATGATGACGTCATTTGTATGAAGTATGGAACATTCGGAACACTTCGCTTATAATCTCGGTCTCGAAGACGCTGTATCAAAAACATATTAAGAAATCTTAAAAAATCTCGCTCTGAAGAACGCGCCTCTGGTATATCTAACAAAACACCAATACTCGTAGTTCTAACTTTGTATTAAAAATGTGTCAAATGAATATGATATATCAATTATCTCTTTCCCAAACAAGACCTGGTTTTGACGTCCCTAGTAGATATGGCTTGGGAAAACATTGAGACTAAAGAAGAAACTGCTGATAACCAGCAGTTTCTCCTTTTGTCTCAATATTTTCTATGCCATATTTTACACAAATCTTATCTTTAATTAAATCCATTTTGTCATTTTTTTAAGTTTTTGAAGTTGATTACCCTAAAATTTTGCCGTTTGGGAAAGGGTTATATCATACAAACATGTATAGAAAGTAATGACGTGAAAGTAAAAAATCCTTTCTGTCTCCCATTGATTCCCAAAGCTTTTCTAAAAGAAATGGAAAAACATATGAATCGTTTGGAAAAACAGTTAACCCATTACCAAACGACAATATTTTAGACTGGTCCAATTTCAAAGATGTTGCAGATGGCAATTTAAAGTGAATGAATTTTCACATTTTTTGGTATTTCGGGGTAGAAAACATTGTGGGAAATGATGAAATTGCTTGTCACAAGCAATTTCTTCATTTCCCACAATGTTTTCCAAATCCATTTTCTTGTAAGGAGTCAAAAAGAGTCATTGTGTGGTAAAGGGTTAAACTGAAATACTCCAGTAGGGATTGGACGACGGTTGGGGAACCAAATCGGGAAGGGGAGGGGGTCTGTTAAAATACAGTATATTTTCTTTCTCCTTACTGCATTATATTAATTGTATTACACGTGTTATATAATTATGGTCTGATTTTTTGTCAGCAAATCTTTAAACTCGGAACGATACAGAACCATTATCTGATAAATAGTTGAAGGATTCTTAAATCATAGAACATTAGGTTGGTCCAATTTAAAAGACAACACAATTGATGTTGGAAATTACAGAATTAGTGTATAACATGACATCGGCATCAATGAGGCAAAAGGAGAGAATACTGAGCCGCGTTTTTCAGAGCGAATTTTTTTAAGATTTCATGAGATGTGTTGGATAAAGCGTTTTTAGGATCGAGACTTTGACCAAGCTGTTCCGAATGCTCCATACTTATACAAATGACGTCATCATGACGTCATTTGTATAAAGTATGGAGCATTCGGAACACCGCGGTTTATAAATTTTGGAGCGTTCGGAACAACTCGGTCAAGTCTCTTTTATATTGTTTCTACAGAGTTGACCGAGGGGTTCCGCACGAAGTATAGGGTAATGGCGCCTCCCATTGAGCGTCTTAAAAAATCTTGCTCTAAAGAACGTTCTATCCTAAAATATCTTAACAAATCTCAAGATATTTCAAGAAATCTCGCTCTAAAGAACGCGCCTCTGGTTAAATGCTCTTTCTTTTTTTATCTTAATGTTTTCTCAGATCTTCCTCTCGGTTGCTGCAAAAGCCAAGTCTTGTATATGGGGGAAAGGTTTTAGCAGAGTAACAGATAAGAGAGGATTAAGGCATTCTAAATTTGTTTACTTCGAATCCAAACCCTATGTTGGAATACTCATTGGAATAGCCTCGATGAGAGTCTTCTAATATATAAGTACCCATAAAATAAGGTTTGATGAACAATTTGCAACTCATTGAATGTATTGTATAATGAGAAAACTTTCCCACTTCACGGTGTATAATCTCGTGGCTCCGAAATTCGGATAATCTTCAATATCTTTTTCAATACTTGACCAATATGAATTCGGTTTGAAGCAGAGAAAGTGGGCAAATGCTAGGAATAAGCTGGACGTCTTGGATTTTTGAAAAATCAACTGATAAAAAAGCTATTGAAGATAAACCAAAATTTTGGTTTATCTTTAATAACTCTTAAAATTATCAGTTGATTTTTCAAAAATCAACCACGTCAATCTAATGCGTGGCGTCTGTCCACATTCTCTGCTTCAAACCGAATTCAAATCGGTCCAGTATTTACACAGTAATTGAAGATTTTCTGAAAATATTGTATCACGTGATTATCCATCGTGCACTTGTTTGCATCTATAGATAAAGTTTGTATTCATGTGTTATAGCATCGTGACTGCACTATAAATGACGTCAAAAATTTGGCAAAAAAATCTACCAAGGTCTTTGAAGACTAATGATGAAAGAATTACAAAGAATTATATCGTTGCATCATCTCATCTTATCACTTCATTCTTTCATTTAACTCTTTCTAAACAAGACATAGCCAAAATAGAGAGATTTGGGAAAAGATTAAAGTGACATTTCACATTTATTTTATTTTTTAAAGTAGGCCTATGTCTTCATGCAAAGATTGTTTATTCTAATGCGTAGAAATGCTATCAGTTTTTTGAAGTTGTTATTATTTATAAACAAAAAATACGCCTTTAAGTTGAGACAGAAACGACAAATTCTATATAAATCTGAACTGTTGTCCACAACAATTTGCACAAAAATATATATTTCTCGTGAACGGTTCAATGTTTTGGCTTGAAATTTTCAGAATTTCCGTAAGAAAACATGCTTTTTCGGATAGAATAAAAGTAAAACTTATGTAAAAATAATCGTGAAATGTCACTTTAAGAGAAAATATGACAATGCTTGAATTAATATTTTCGTCTTTTCATTGGTTTTGCTTGCCATTCTTCACAAATATTTCAAGCCTGTACTGACAACAATATCTGTCCTACACAACACTTGTTTTAACCCTTTCCCAAACAGCAAAAAATTAAGGTGGTCACATTCAAAAACTGCCACAAATGACAAAATGGGAGGTATTAAATTTAGAATTTGTTTAAATTGTGGCACAGAAAATATTGAGACAAAATGAGAAACTGCTGGTTTATCAGCAGTGTCTTCTTTTGTTTCAATGTTTTCCCAAGCCTTTTTTATTAGAAACGCCAAAAACCAGGTCTTGTTTGGGAAAGGGTTAACCCCCTTCCCAGACAAGACCTAGTTGTGAGGTCCTCGTAAGAAAATGCTCGAGAAAATATTGAAAGAAAAGACAAACATTAAAAATCAGCATTTTCTCCCTTTGCATCAATATTTTATGTGCTATATTGTGTATATAAATCCATTCATTGTCAACATCATTTTTACATCTCTATGTAGGCTTTGGATTGAATCACCTTAAACCTTTGCAGTTTGGAAAAGGATTAAACAAACATAATATTTTGTCATTTTGGAAAGCGTGTGTTAACCTTTTACAAGCGGACGAAATGCTTCAAGACTTGTAGAAAAAGTCGAGTTGACACGGCTTATACAACTTTAAAAAAATACGAGATCTTTCTTTCTCACAAACAAACTGCACTCATTCTGGGTACACAAAACCTGATAATGCATTGACATATATTTATCAACATTGAACAAAAATAAAATGCAGGTATTCACGTTCAAATGTGGAGTAATTTTCCGAGTATTGATTAATATATAGATCTAAAAAAACCAAAACAAAACAATTTAACCCGTTTCCGCCAATCTCCAAGACTGCAAGACCGACGTCTTTATTGTTTCTCCAATTTCAATTTCGGAGGTTATCTAGCAAATTTTAGAAAGTAGAAGAATAGCCTGAAAAATCATTGAAACATGTTTCGTTGAAGCCGTGTCTTAGCTCACATTCGCTCACATTGCTATGTTCCTCTAAACTGGGTGTGGCAAGCGAGATTTCTATTAAGTGTGAATACATGTCTAGTTGAATGATGATTCCCTCGTCGTTTTCCAAACAATTTCTTTTCCCTAACACACACAATTTTCATTTCTGTAACATTTATATTATTTCTTTTGCAATTTCTTTTGTTCCAATTCAGTCGGACATTTTGCAGTTTGGATAAGGGTTAGTTTGTTGTAAATTTACATGCATACTCAGTAATCTAACACACTTTCTATTGGTATGATTCCAGCTCCATACATTTCGTTTCGGTATGGAGCGATGTATTATAAACACTCAAGTACGCTCTACGTAGCCAACCCGGTGTGACATGTTCTATCCCTTGGAACGGGGTTAGCATTTGTATGAGTAGAATATGTCAGTCCGAGCAGTGCTGGAATAGAATTATTGCCAACAATGAAAGATCTTGATGATTTGATAAATTATACATATTGCCATGTAACGAACTACAATCTCTTAGTATAATACGTGTGGTGTACCTCACATTTTTATTTATTTTTTTATAAAAACCCATTGTACATCTAATACTAATGTATTTTCCCTCCGCACGTTTGTAAACATTTACCTCGTGTATTCCTGTACAGGAACTGTGTGAAATCAAGAATTTGTATTGTATTGTTACAGGTACAGGGTGTCCAAAGAATGGAAATTAGATAATACAAACTGATAAGAGATCTCAAATTTCATAAACCAACAAAAACGACAGACACAGCAGAAACCATGACGGCATCAGATGGGCTAAAAAGTGAGGACAACGACGTCGACAAAGGAACCATGAAAGAGAATACTCAAACAGAAAACAAACTTTGCAATGGTATTAGAATTGACACAACCACAACAAAAGATTCAGACAAAGGCGACGCAATAATGACGAAAGAAACTGATATAGATAAAGAACTAACAACTGAAGAAGAAAAGAAAGGCGACGATGATGAAAAGGTCGAAAGCAATGTAAAAGAAGATATAATTGACATAATGGAGACACAAGAGAAACGTGAATCTCGAGGAGACGAATCTAAAGACGCCGACAAAGACGCCGACAAAGACGAAGAAGATAGCCTTATAGATATGGACATAATGACGCCAGAAACCGAGGTCATGCTACAGATACAAAAGTCGCAGAGTGACGCCTGGTTTCCGGATGGTGGGTTTGGATGGGCAGTAGTCGTTGGAGGTGTCATCATTCATATCTTTATAGGTAGGTTTATTCTTTATTGTAATTCTCTATTCTACCTTGAGACTCATTGTAAAAACGATAGAAATATGGCTTCGTCGAAAAGTGGTTATTATAGAAAGACAGAATACTCTTATTATGTTTTCGTAAGTTAAGCATCGTGGTTAAAGTGATGAAAATGAGGCTATACCGATATTCTAACTGTTTTGAAAAGATTCTTTAAGGTTTATGAACTGAGAATGAGAACACCACTTTCTAGCCATACGAAATGCATCAAATTACACACACTTGTAAATACACTTCACATAAGTTGATTCACCAGACCGGATTTCAAGATTATGCTTTAAGAAGAAAATAATTTACAAATATTATTTTACTCTATTTTCATATGCAAGGGAGGTAATTTTGAACATTTTTGTCAAATATTTCCACAAGTATACATTAATTCAAAATTGTAAACCATACAAAATGCTTATATTTGTATTAGGAATGAAATTGTAACACAGATTAGGAATTACTGGCACTTTTCAAATTTCGCCTCTGGCTCTGTATTTCATTCTCAGTTCGTAAACCTTAAATGAAAAGAGACACTCTGCAACCGGATCTAGTTAAATCATGTGTGTATGAATTTGGTGTGATCAATCATAAAAACTCATGGTCAATACATGGTCCATGATTTCCAAAATAAAATTATACAAACAAGATATAAAACAGGAAAAGGTTATTTTCTTCGCAACCACAATAATGATTACAAATAATGTCATTTCATTTGACTTATCTTAGCTTTTAAGTATGGTCAACAAGCTCTATTTTCTAACACTATGTGAAGTTAAGTTGATAGATGAGAGTAAGGTCAACATAAACCACAGTGAGTTTGCTTTCATTCATTCAAATGTTTTGTTAAAATCATTTCGGTCAACGTGTCCTATTTCATAAGCTTATGGTTAAACGATATTTGGAGGATGAATGACGTCAGCTTAGAGTTGAGCCAAAATTAGTACGCTTTTACTTAGACATATTATGCCTTTTTGTTATAAATGATTATTTTAGCATAAAGATATTCCCATATTTAATGTTTTCAAGAGGTTTCATGAAGTCATGTGGCGTATTATAATGAACATTAGCTTGAAGGTCAATGGTATTTCGTTAGGGGTTAATGCAAAACATGGTAACTCCAGCTTCATTTAAGCTGGAGTTACGAGGTCTTGCAATAACACCGACGATTCAATCTTATCGTTGCTGACAAGTTTTACGAGGTCAAAATGGTCCATTTGCTTCTTTCAGGTTAATCTAAGAAGAGAGAGAGAGACGTTGTTATGTTTATCAAGATGAAGACCAGCTTATCCAGAGCAAACGATGTCGTGGCGGCCTGAATGTTTTCTTTGTTTGTAATGTTTTAGGATGAGCATCCTCCTTTACTTCAGGTGGATTTATGAAGTCTAGTGGGGTCATGTACATCAAACTGAAGGACCAGTTTAATCAGAGCGCTGTAGCCACGGCCTGGGTGTTTTCTTTGTTCACAACATTCTTACTCATGATGGGTAAATGCTTAACTATGTCCTCTCTCACTTCACTTATAAAAATTAATGTAATTTAGCTTTGACATAATGGTTTTGGAGCAAATACTTTGAAAACTATATGAACGGCTACTTTCAGGTGAATTTAAATCTAAATTGCCTCTAAACCTTTGAACACGCGAAATAAAAAGAAAAAAATTTGCTATGAAAATAGAATGTTAGTAAATTTTGTAAGTCATTTGCATGCAAGTGGTTGCGTTTGGTACATTTTGTTGGTTTTATTTGCCATGAAAGGTCTATAATATTATTACATGCATATAATTACGTTCAAGCTTCCTGTCAGACAGATTAGAATTGTACAGTTTATACCACAGACCTTCTTTTCTGTGAAAAAATAATGACAAATATGGGACCTTTCATATATATTTAAATAATCTACAGTCTCAAGATCCTTATTTTAGTGTGTTTGAAATGTTTCTTTTTTTGAAAAATATAAAACATTGTCCGTTATTTCAGGACCAATCGCCAGTGCCCTGTGTCACCGGTTTACTTGCCGTACTGTGGTGTTTTGGGGTGGTTTGCTGTGTTTTGGTGGTATCATTCTGTCTGCGTATGCACCGAACTTGCAGTTCCTGTACTTTAGTTACTGTGTGGTAGGCGGTAGGTATTGATTACTTTTATCATCTAACGTCAGCCCACAGTAATAATAGCAGGCTGTCTGATTTATTTGCGTATGTTTGTTGAATTGAAGCAAAAGTTGCGTCGTCATATGTGAACTAAGCTCACTAAGCTTTGTCAATAGAATCATTTTTTATTGAGAAAGATATATTTCCAATGATTTGTAACAGTGGCCTGACTTTACGCAAGCACAAAATTCCCCAAATTGTTAACATTGTTGGATGATCGTTTGATCAAATGACGAAATTCAGAGAACCTTTTGGATTTTCTCGGGAATTGGAGTCTTATATGTCTTTTTAATTGGTTACCGGCTCATGTACGTGTATTCTAATCTGATACTTATCTATGTGGTCATATTTGACGAGCGGTTGTAGTTAATAATGGCCTTACATATTTCAGGATTTGGTCGTTGTTTGACGTACACTCCTAGTCTCATCATTATCACGACATACTTCAACAAAAGGCGAGGTCTAGCTGTAGGGCTTGCAACCGCTGGTGTCGGGCTGGGAATGTTCTCATTTCCACCTTTGTTAGGTGAGAAGGCACACATCATATTAAATATCAAAAATCTAATTTAACTTTACCATAATTATGTCAAATGGGGTAGCCCTAGTTAACATTTTTTGCATTTACGATTCCAAGTTCACAAAACAAGTTTGTCCGAATTATGGTTGCGCTTTTATCAGTTCACTGTCTTTATAGATGCATTATTAAATAGATTCATGGTATTATGTCTTTTTAATCTATTTCTTCTCGCGGCTCTTCAGAAGTATTTCGTGTTGTAAATGTTTTTACAAATTGTTATTGCAAATTTGCGTTCTCGGTTTAGGTTTCTCCTATTAGTCGTAACACATCTCTGAATTATTTTTCTCAATTCAGAGGGACTGTTTGGAACATACGGATATCAAGGCGCCATGTTATTGCTAGCAGCCATCAGTCTCGAGTCGCTTGTCTGTGCTGCCTTGTTTAGACCACTGGAACTGCATAAAAAGATCACCAAAACAAGAAGAATTAATGAGTAAGCATTTATCTTATTATTTACTTAACGTTGATTGGTGCAATTTGTGAAATAATTTATAAGTAAGCCTTGTCTAAAACCGGCAAGAGTTAAGGTCAGTTCTAATCTCGACAAAATGATCAATACAGTTCCGACATATTATAGTCAAATAATGCCATTTACGACTTTTTAAAGACACTTAAAAAGTTTATATACTGTCATGTGATTCATATATAAGTTTAATCACATATAGCTCTAAATTGAGGACATGTCATATTCTAAGCAAGAAGACGGTCACTTATAAAAATACTACCTTAATTTCGGTTATCTTTTCTCCTACCTAGTCTCGTAGTCATGGCACGGAGAGGTAGCGTGGACGCCCGGAAATTTGTGGGAGAGTTGACAGGTGTAAAGCCGCGGAATAAACTTCTCGACAGAACCAAGGGAGATGACTGGCACGGAAGTAACACATTCTCGTCCACGACAGAGTTCACGTTCGTAGTTCCAGAACCGAGACGAAAATCCGTTTTCTACGACAAAGTATCACAATTCAAGAAGGCTTTCAAAAGATCGGACTCAAACGAGCCGAAGAAGCCATTTTTCGAGTTCAGTCTCCTGAAAGACTTTCCATTCCTGACGTTATGTTTAGGAATCATGTTTTTCACGATGTCCATGATGTCTGTGTTCGTTTTTCTACCTCCACTAGCGAAGAGTAAAGGTGTCACACAGATGCAATCTTCCTACCTAGTCTCAATCATCGGTGTGAGTGACTCCATAGCGCGATTCACATCCGGGTTCGTGCTCGATCTCAAACGTGTGAAGAAGTACCGGCTTCTAGTCTATAATGGCGTCATGTTTGGCGTGGGTATCGTGTCTATGATTATGCCCTCCCTGGAATCGTTTCTGGGGTTTGCGGTAATTTCATCATGTTATGGACTGCTTGCCGGTGTTTATGTGGCCCAAAAATCAGTGGTTGTTGTGGATGTACTGGGGATAGAGAAGATGACTAGTTCGTTAGGGTTGTTGTTGGGATTTCAGGGATTTGGTTCCTTGTTTGGACCTCCAATTTCAGGTAAGTCAATTAGCTGCGAGATTTCCAACCATGAAATTACAGTTTCGAGTATCACACTTTCCACGTCTGGGTATAATTGAATCTCGTGATGCTAAAACGAAATATGTATATTGTTTTTTTACTCTTCCTTAAAAATAAGTGTTGTTATGAATCATTTTATGCTAATGAATATAAGCATATATGCGCATCGCCTTTGACGTCACTAAACATATCAACCCCGTTGCACTTACTAATTAACATAACTTACACTGAAAAAAAACTCCGAGGTCATTTCGGTGACTGAAAAAGAAAAATAAATTGCAGAAAATAAAGCAATCAAATTGATATCGCTGTAATTGATTGAAGATTGAACAAAATGGTGCATATTGGATTTTAGGTCACCTGACCGAAGGTCATGGTGACCTATTGAGACCGTGTTTCGTCCGTCGTCGTGCGCCGTGCTTCGTGCTTTAACTTTTAACATTTTTGACTTCTTCTTGAGAACCATTGGACGGATTTCAACCGAACTTGGCAGAAAGCATCCCCAAGGGAAGCCCCTTCAGATTTCTTTGAATCACAGAGTTATCTCCCTTTGGGGCCCCATAAGGGGCTAAAAAGAGGGTAAATAGGGTGCATCTTTAAAAAATCTTTTTCTCATGAACCGGCTGTTGGATTGGATATACATTTGGTGAGTCTTTATGGCAAGGTTGTACAAGAGAAAAAAAATCTGTCAAGAAATGGCTGTGCTGGAAATAGGGGATCGGAGGGGTTCGCGTTATTAGTTTATTTTTCACATTTTCTACTTCTTTTTGACAACCATTGGACAGAATTCAACCAAACTTGGCAGGGAGCATCCCCATGGGAAGCCGTTTCATATTTGTACAAATCATGGAGTTATCTCCCTTTGGGACCCAAAAGGGGCCAAAAAGGGTAAATAGGGTACATATTAAGAAATGTTCTACTGTTGAATTGACTTGACATTTGGTATTTAGAGTCTTTGAATAGCGCAAGTTTGTACACGAGAAAAAAGCTGTCAAGAAATGGTGGTCGTGGTAAGAGGGGGGGGGGGGATTGGGGTCGCATTATCAGTTGACTTTTAACATTTTCCTTAATTGTAAATCCATGATTTTTCTGCTCATTTGATTCAGGTGACCGATAAGGCCCTCTGTACCTCTTGTCATCTGGAAACTTCAAAATCAACCACAATTGACGACCGATTAGTTTCCAGGATTTTCAATATGTGCGCGTGACCGGGTCTTAATAGACAGTTTTAATCGCATCTTTTTCCAGGTTTGCTATGAGATGTTTTCGGTACTGTACGTACGATCAACCATTATACATTGGCGGTATCGGAATATTTTGTGGTTTTGCAAAGCAATCTAATGAAACCTATTTCGAACTATTATTTATTTATAAACCCTTTTATGGCGTGTGGAACGTTGCAAAATTCGATAGATATTTTTATGTGATAAAATTTTATATTTACATTCTATAATTTTTTATTTATATTCTAAAATTATTTCTATGTGATATAATTTTTTATTTATATTCTATATTTTTTATTTATGTTCTATATTTTTATTTATGTTCGATAACGCGAAAAAAATTATGTGATATAATTTTTACTTTATATTGTATATTTTTTATTTATGTTCTATATTTTTTATTTATATTCGATAACGCGAAAAAAAAATATGTGGTATATTTTTTTATTTATATTCTATATTTTTTATTTATGTTCTATATTTTTTATTTATATTCGATAATAGCACGAAAAAAATTTATGTGGTATAATTGCATCATGGGATACTAGTGACATTTGGTGATGGGGAGTAGTTTGGGTGATCGACCTTTATCTACACATCGCTAGGACCTCCAACTCAAATATTTTGACATGTCAAAAATTATCGTGTGCGATCGAGTAGGAGATTGATCTGGAAACGACTGTGTATTGGTCGCTTAGAAGATGGATCTACTCGAGAGTCAGTCGTGTCTAAAGGTCAAGTGTGATCGGATTGATAATTTCTACCCGGCCTGTACCCAACCTGCTTTCGGTCATCCCGACTTGTACTCGATTCACCCTCTCAAAACGACTGTAGATGTTATGTTTTGATTGTCTACAGATCCAGAATCCTAGGTTCCGACTGCCGACCAGATCAACTCGATCAAGCCCAAGCAAGCGATCGAGTTCAGATCGAATTCGATCGGCATAGGTAATCGGAAATTGTCTGGTAATCAAGTTTGATCGGAAACGCCACGGCTTTTATCTCGGATTTCTTTAATTGTAAACAAATTGGCGTGCGATGGAGTATAAAATCGATCGGAAAGCGGCTTTATGTTGATTTTGTGTTGATCGGGTAGAAAATCGACCTGGTCAGGAAATGATAGTGTCTGGGAATCGAGTGTGGTCTGGTTAATATCTTTCACTCGACCAGCACCCAACCTAAACTAGACTACCTCGACTGATATTCGAGTGAATCCAGACACTATTGCAATTAACTCGTCCTCTGCTTCATCTGTCAATCCGATCAAATCGACCGTTGTCCAATCAATGTCACGAGTATCCCATGATGCAATTATACCACATAATTTTTTTTCGTGCTATCATCGAACATAAATACAAATTATAGAATATAAATAAAAAATTATATCACATAATTTTTTTTCGCGTTATCGAACAAAAATAAAAAATATAGAACATAAATAAAAAAAATATACAATATAAATAAAAAAATATATCACATAAATTTTTTTCGCGTTATCGAACATAAATAAAAAATAAAGAACATAAATAAAAAATATACAATATAAATAAAAATTATAGAATATAAATATAACATTATATCTCATAAAAATATTTTTAGAATATAAATAAATAAAAAAAAAAAAAAAAAAAAATAGAATATAAATATAAAATTATATCACATAAAAATATTTATCGAATTTTGCAACATTCCACACGCCATACCCTTTCGGTTTATTAACAAATTCCATTATTCTTATATTCACAGGTTTGTTTCGAGACGTTTTCGGGACGTACGATCATGCTTTCTACTAAGTTAGGCGGTATTGTGATATTCTTCGGAGGTTTTGAAAACTATTGAAAACATTTTATCATTTATTCATTTAATCCTTAGTTTATTTATTGTATTCACATGTTTGTTCCGGGACGTTTTCGGGACGTACGACCAAGCCTTCTCCTTCGGCGGTATCGGAATATCCTTCGGTGGTTTTGAAAATTAATGCAAATTATTTCGGTTTTTTTTAAATTAAAATCCTTTGACTATTTAAAATTTCCATTGTTGTTTTATTCACAGGTCTGTTTCGAGATGTTTTCGGGAACTACTACCAGGCCTTCTACCTCGGCTAGTAATGCAAACTATTATATTAATTAGCTATTCCAATACTTTGTTTATTCAAAATTTTCATTATTGTTCTATTCACAGGTTTGTTCCGGGACGTTTTTGGGACCTACGACCAAGCTTTCTACTTCGGCGGTATTGGAATATTCTTCGGCGGACTTGTTCTTATGTGTGGAAATATCTTCAAGATTATTAGAGACAGACGTCTACGACGTGAACAAAAACGTAACGATGACGTCGAAGTCGAGTGCTAATCACGTTGAAATGACATAAAAAAGAACAATATATTGACGCGGGAATCTGGTAAAAGGACCTTATCGTCGCTTTTCAACAAAAACCTCGTAACTGCAGCTTGTTTCAAGCTGCAGTTACGAGGTTTCTGTTGAAAAGCAGCGTTATGATATTTGAGGTCAGCGTGAATCTAGATCAGTCTGTGTATACGCACTGTCTGATCAAGATCCTTGCTGTTCTCTATTAGCTAGCTTCTGCATTTTCTGTAAAAAGAATTCAGATAGTAGCGCGGACCATTATCAGACTGCATTCAAGACGGCGGGGAATTACGTTGCACAACAATTTAGGAAAATCGTCAATAATTCTGTTAACCCTTTCCCAAACGACAAAATTTTAAGGTGATCCACTTCAAAAACTGCCACAAACGACAAAAAGGATGTTATTAAAGATATGATTTTTGTAAAAAATGGCACAGAAAATATTGAGACAAAAGGAGAAACTTCTTCTTTTGTTTTAATGTTTTCTCAAGCATTTTCTATTAGGGACGTCAAAACCAGGTCTTGTTTGGGAAATGGTTAATACACGATTTGAAAATTGTTTGAAGCAGAGAAGGCTAGAAATGTCCGAGATTAACCAAATAATCTTTCAAAAATTAGTTGATAAAAAGTTATTGATGACCAACAAAAGATTTGGATTGTTGTCAATAACTTTTTGACTAGCTGACTTTTTATAGATCTACGACACCCATCACATTCCTGGCGTCTTTCCACTTTCTCTGCTTCAAAGTTGGTCATGTATTTAATAATTAACAAAATAAATGAGCTGAGATCTGGAAAAACGTCCCTTAAGGGTTTTGAGCCCAACATAGATCCAGATCAGCATGTGCATACGCACAGTCTGATCAGGATCCATGTTGTTCTCTAATAGCTTCTTCGCGACCTGTAGTAATTTAAAGAGAGCAGCATGAATGCACGTTTGACTGCATTTGACAATAGGCTGATATTGAAACTAAATTTTTAAAAATGCTTTAATATATAAGGGACGTTTTTCCAGATCCCGGCTCAAATGATTTTTTCTGGAATTGTATCACGCTGTTCCTCGCTGTGTTCAAGTTATAGTGCTAAAAGTGCTTCAAGTTGATTATACCTTCTTTTTCCAAAAGACGAAGGAAAAAAACAGAAAGAAAATTAAAAAAAAAGATGTGTGTAATAACAATTTCTTCTATATCAATGCTTTCTATGATATAACATCCATATTCCAGTTAAGTATGTTGTCGCTTGCATCTACAAATTTATACAGAAATGCATTTATCATGTCGGAAAGTCATATTAAACCGACCCTTACTATTTCAGAGTCTATAATACATGTATAACTATGAGTAAGTCTTTGTATAGTTTTGTCTTTTTTGTGCAAAAATTACGTTTTCTGAATGAAAACAGTCAATCTTAGAAATCCATGATTTCCCTTTTATTTCAATAGTTTTTTTTCAATACTATTCATGACATTTGTTAATATGTAAGGTTACCATTATATTTTTAAAAATAAATGTTTCATTGATCGTGATTGTTATCTGAATTTACTTACAGTTGTCGCCACATCGTATGGCACAATGTTTATATTTTGTTCAAATTCAATTGAACGTTAAACAAAACGTGCCATACGACGTGGCGCCAACTGTAGCTACATTTACGAGGGAACAATGGTCTTTCAAAAAGCCAAAAATAACTATTGATACTTTAACCCTATGTTGTTTGTACTCGTTTGAATCGTCTCGTCGAGACGATTCCAATGAGTACCCACAGCGTAGGGTTTGGATTTCAAATAAAATTCAATCCGTATTATTTCAGAATGTCTTTAATCCATCTATCCCCTCTTATCTGTCTGTAGCTCTGTATTTACTTTTTTCTGTATATTAGCTAGAACACTAAAGGTAGAAGACCCATAACTAGCACCAAAGAGCCAGTCGCGAAATTTGGAAAATGCCAGTAATTCCTAAACTGTGTTACATTTCTATTCCAAATATAAACATAAGCATTTTGTACGGTTTAGAATTTGAATTCATGCAATACTTATGAAAATATTTGACAAAAATGTTCAAAATAACCTCCCTTGCATATGAATATAGAGTAGAATCCTCGTTGTAAATGCAAAACCTCGTATCTCGTTTTTGGAAAATTTAAAGGGGTCGGAAAAAAGTGTAATAACTTTTACCAAACTGGAAGGATTTGCTTGAAATTTGGACACATTGTTCACAAATAATGTGTCATTAATACTGTTTAGTTAAAACACCTCAAAACGTGCAAGAATTGTCATAACTGGGCACACAAGATTTGACATTGAAAATCGCGGAGATCGACATACGAGGTTTTGCATTTACACCGACGAAATGATATTTGTAAATTATTTTCTTCGTGAAGCATAATCTTGAAATCCGACACGGTGAATCAACTTCTGTGGAGTGTATTTACAAGTGTGTGTAATTTGATGCATTTCGTATGGCTAGAAAGTGGTGTTTTTTATAAATGGGTCTTCTACCTTAAAACACGTTCCTTATAGCATCTGGCTCAGTCATATTTTTAGAACAATTTGTACATAGGTTCAAGCTGACCTTTAGCCATGACACAACGGTTGCTGTAGCAGAATTGATTGATAAAGAATGAGTGTAATGAAAAGAACTTACTCGATTCATGGAATGAATGATACAATAGGGCCAAATGTCTCCTTCCAGCAGGATATAGCCGCGATTTGATGCACTCCAAAACTGTCGAATACATTTTCTTCAAATTCTCAGCAACTTTTTGCGCAACCTCCATCTAGGTCTACACGTAGTCATTTTTCTGGGAAAAATATATTTGTTGGGTTATTCAAATCGCAAAGTGCAGAATGCAACTGCACCTATTACCGGACGTGTATAGTTACCGATCGTGGATACGTAAATAATTCGGTTTACGGACCTTCTAATTGAAAGAATGGTCTGGAGAACTGTTTAAATACATACACTTTATTAAAAGAAGTAAATGCGTTTTTTTTGGAAAGTTTTCGGAAAGCAGAAATTGAATATTTTATTGCTAAAAACTTAGTAAAAAGCGAATGCGAAAGGTCGCTACATTTGCGGGATGCCGCTTTTTGTCATCCATTCATGCACTACAACTGCGTCACAAATACCGCCCCCTGGAATTATGCTTTGTCACGTTGTTGATCTCTTACATAAACCAAGGCCAAATATATAACCAAAACCATATTTTCTCCATATTCTATGATTTACTGCGGAGAAAAAAGTATCTGGTCCATAGAAAAAATATTAAACCAAACATGAAACATAAGGCTGCTTGAGCTATCTGATAAAAAGCTGTGTTGCTGATTGGACTTACTCCGCTTTCACTCCGAATTAGGCGGTTAAATCAAGTGTGTTTGGGTACTGACCAAGATTATTATTGCAGAATGCCTCATCACAAAATCGCTAATTAACATGCCAAATACATTTGTTTAGCTTCTTCATTAAAATCTGGTGTCTTTTCGGTTCTAAAAAGGAGTATTCTGTGTCAAGTTGTCAACAGAGTTGCCCAATCAAGTTCGCCCTAAAGTTCGTTCGAGGTGAGTCCGACAGAAGTGGTTTTTTTTCGTTGGAAAATGGTATTTTCTCGCTGGAAAAAAATGTGCGGAGTTGGTTTGTCATTTTGGTAGACAGGGAACTTATTGTTACTTGCATCAGCTGTAGAATAAGTGATTATTTGTGAAATGTAACGAGATTTCGTTCTCGACCTCAATGCCAATTGACGGATTTTGCTAAATGCTCAGAATCATTAGAATCTGATTGTAAATCTTAACGACCATATTTTGAAAGGTAAATCATGTTTTCAATTCGTTGCTTGTTTGTTTTGCGTTACAATTTTTACGCAACCCCCGATGTAAGTAGAACAATGTTGAAAATGACATAATGTGAATGATAATAAACATGGGGTGTAAGCAAAAACCATATCATGCTAAGGTTTCTTTTAAACCTATCGGTATTCAATCCCCTTCCAGATCCGCCAGTGTACATAGCATATCATGCCCGGACGGTGTCCGTTGAACCCACACAAATAAGAAACGATTTTATCGAGTTAACCATGACGTAATTTCGGACAGACAACAGTATTTCGTGGGTGTTGTTATAACATCTCGTACCTACGGCTTGAATCAAGCCGTAGGTACGAGATTTTATAACAACACCGACGGTTTATCAAGACATAACGGTAAACCAAGTCTATTTTTAGCACCAAATTCATTGCCATTCAACCCCCGTGAGCCTTCTGGATCTGCTTATTTAACAATATGTGTACTTATCATTATCAAAGTTTTGATTGATTGATTTTGCTTTTGCTTGACTGATGTCTTTTGTTCTGTAGCACATCTTCTGGAAAAGAGCTTATGCTTCACATACAATGAGTTTGGATTACTGCCGTACTGTGAATGATATGGTACCGAAGAAGTCTAAACAGTGGCAGGTCCAGAGTCAGTGGGGTTGGGGAGTGTATTTTTTTCAGTTGCATGATGATGTATACTTTGAAAAAAAAGCGAGGTATAACATTGAGGCCATTTCAATTTTTATATCTACATGAAACTGCATTCAATGAAGAGCCAATCAGAATCATCCATGTGACGATTTCAGTATGACACAACATAAACAGGGGTTCGAGGGCGCCGCCCACGACATAAGACTTCGATGGATTGGTGCATGAGCAATTCCTCAGTAATCATTTCGATAAGCCTTTTTTACAAATATGAGAGTGGCCCCCACCCATGGATCCGTATTTGTTCTTCCAAACAGAAATATGTAAAAAATGTTTGTTTTGTATTATTGCAGCAATGATTGACAACAAAGGAGGTCCAAGATGGGTCAGTAACTTCTTGACAACGCTAAGACGCGACGTCAAAAGTTGGGGTACAACAGCGTAACGTCACGTAACGTCGATTTTTGTCATTTTAAAACATTACGTGCGTGGTATACGAACACTTATTGATAAACACAATACTTCGCTTATCCATCTGCCAAATCTATTGTTAAAAATGAATAAAATTATATGTGTTTTATCCATAATTGAATGATTAAGCTAGACTTATCCTTTACTTCATAAATATCTAAGCCATTTATTTCCATGTAGATTTACGGCGATGTATATTTCTGTTTTACACGGGAAAAGCGGACGTTCCTATAATTCATCTTCATGTGACATCATTTCTTTTTAAAATAGATAATCATAATTTGAATCAACTCACTTGTGTTAAAATATCGTTGCCCAGAATTTGACGGATTTAAACATATTGCCATAGAGAGGTGCATTATATAGCATTTGTTTACGGGAAAACGTACAGATGTGGCCATGTCGGTTTTACCTGCGTGAGGTCAAAATAAATCCCGAAAACGATGTATTTGATTCTTTATTAGTCATTAAACTACAGTAACTGTTCATTTGATGAACTTAATTATGCATTTTATGTTACATATCACGCTTAAAAATGGGCGCATTTTTCATTAATTCACTGTCGAAATTCTGGACTTTCCATTGTTTCACGTCCATGTAAAACTACATAGACCTACAGACAAATTAATAAATACAGAAACAATTTATATCAAGAAAATGATTCTCCAATAGATATATGGGTAATTAACCAGCGTATCGTTCGTTAATTGATGACCTTTTTTCACGACTGATCGCAATTATTTAACGTGTGCGACATCACCTGCAAATGGCGTTAACTCATTTTTTCTAAATTGGGACATTTTTGAAACGCTGCTTTAAACACAACCATTGCTTTATTTTACGCCAAATCATTACAAAACTTTGCACATCGCAAATATGGATCAGATGTATTCTTATTACAAGCTACTTTTGGACAACTCTAAATGCAAGGGCAAAACTCGCTGATTAAAAAAAAAAAAAAAAAAAAAAAAAAAAACAATCATGCGTATGCCACGTCACCTGCAAGCATCTTCGCAAGCCAAGGGTGACATCTACGACGTAACGTCGTTTCTGTATTCACCCTTGGCGGATTTAGTCCGATTTTCTTGGTCTCCTGGAACGCGTTTTCATTGGTTCCAGCGAGGTCTCGCTGGAACCAATCAGATTGTCGACTGATACATTTGTTATGAGTTACCAAATCATGACAACGGGCGGGAAAAAGCATTGCATTTACAACTCAAAAACGCGAAGATGGGCGATTTTTCCTAAGAATTTCACCGCAATAAACAGAAATTCCCTAACTTTAATCGACGAATTATCATACTTTCGACAATTCGACCAAAAAAGCAGCTAACTTTTACATAATCCGCAGGACGTATGACGCGAAAGACAACGCGCGTTAATGACGTCATCAATAATGGACGTAAACAACTAGCAGAACAACCGCTAGGCGGCGCTTCGCGATTTCAAGAAAATCGGACTAAATCCGCCAAGGGTGAATACAAACGTAGGTGGGTTCAACCTTGGCTAGCGAAGATGCCTGCAAGCGACGTTAACGTATTTTTTTTGTAAATTGGGACATTTTTGAAACGCTGCTTCGAACACAGCCATTGCTTTATTTTACGCACAATCATTACGAAATTTTGCATGTCGTAAATATGGCTCAGATGTATTTTTATTACAAGCTATATTTGGACAATTCTAAATGCAAGGGCAAAAATCACTGCTTTGAAAAAAAACAAAAAAAAAAAAAAAAAAAAAAAAAAAAAAAAAAAAAAAACACTATCAGGTTTTCGTGCGTATGCAACGTAACCTGCAAATGACGTTAACGTATTTTTTCTAAATTGGGACATTTTTTTAAAGGCTGCTTCAAACACAACCAATGCTTTGTTTTACGCGCAATCAATACGAAATTTTGCATGTCGCAAATATGGCTCATATGTATTTTTATTACAAGCTATTTTTGGACAATTCTGAATGCAAGGGTAAAAATCGCTGCTTTAAAAAAACTACAATTGGGTTTTCATGCGTATTTTACGTGACTGGGACATTTATGAAACGCCGTAAAACAGTAAAATTACATGGGTTGCAATTAAAAATCTTAAACCATACTTAAGTCGATTAAAATATAGTTGAAATGTATCTCGTCATTCAAATATAACACAGATATCTTAAAAAATGTTAATTAAATCAATGTTTTAAAAATTGACCCTTGAAATTTAATTAAAAAGTTACAAAACTTAGCGGTGCCATTTTTCGCCACCACCTTGCTGCCGGTTGACACCATTAATGTGAAAATCGCACAATGTTTTGGCTAGCACCAGTGCTCTTCTGTGATGCAATTTCGCGCGTTTGTTATAAGAATTCGCGAAACACCTATATTTGTTCCTTTCGATGCAGAGCGTAAAGTGTTACAAGTTATAACGTCATTTTTGGTGTATTGTACATGCATTACATTAATAAAATGACAGTTATAGTTGTCACAGTTAGTCGAAAAATATATGGTATAAAAGAACAAAATAACAGGAATCCGATGGTATATAATTATTCTATATGTTTGTTGACAAAAAACAAATGTTTTCCGTTTAGTACACTGAGTAACGTTTTTTCACACGTGTACCCCAACTTTTGACGTCGCGTCTAAATGACCCTGTATGCAACAAAAACTCGAATGCCATGGAAAGGCGTACTGGAGAAGCTGTGAAAAAACGAAAGCCACTATGGTTCCAGGGCCGCGTTTTACTAACACAGTTTTTTGCAAAAAACCTTGTAACAACACATCTGATTGAAAGAGAAAGAATAATAGTAATTATTCGGCCAATCAGATTTGTTGTTGTTTCAAAAATTTTCGTAAGTTTGTTAGTAAAACGGGCCCCAGATCCTTAGCGTTAATTTATCACACAAGAGGGAAATCTTTACTTCCTTAAACAAATGGCGAATGACCGAAAGTACCTGAATAGACTGGATTTCTCGTTTGACAGGCGTTTTCTGATCTTTTTCTTATCCAAGGGAAAAAACTCGTATAAAGTTTAAATAATTTGCCAACAGGAGTTGTTTACCTTAAATTCGATTACATTTGCGGTGCCAAAATGCTAGAGACAACTTGCGATATTGTTTTTTTTTTCTTTTTCTTTTTTTTTGCCTCAACTTCATTACTTTACCCTTTCTCAAGTGATGCACCTTCAAAATGGTCCAAATCTGATTAGATCTAGATTCTGCATTATGCATAATGCCGACGACAAAATACAATGATTATTAAATTTCTTGTTTTGCCCCAACGTTTTGGAACCCAAACTTTTCCTTAACCTACGAGCAATGTTACATTATTTGTAAAGTCTGGCTTTGGAAAGGGCATACGTCAGAGGTTATATACGAGGACTAGATCTAGCCTGGGGACTGTTCCGAATTCAAAGATGATGCAGACGCACAATTCCAAGAATGAAGTGAACATGATTTTACATGTTTTGGTCTTTGTGGGCAGAAAACATTGTAGAAAATGAAGAAATTGCTTGCATTAAGCAATTTCTTTATTTTCCACGTTGTATTCTCAAGCCCCTTTCTTTTAGATTAAGATATATCTGCTGTAGGCCTGTTTAACCCATTAACAGCAATTTCTTCATTTTCCACGATGTTTTCCTAATCCATTATCTCGTAGGGAGTCAAAAAGAGTCATTGTGTGGTAATGGGTTAAAGCCTGATTGTAAAATGTGTCTGCAGCATTCAAAATGATAATATTATGGACTTATATATAAAGATGCAGAACAATCACAAAGATATTAAAGTTGGCAAAAAAATGCAGAATTCTTCTTATACTGAAAACTTAGGGAAAATCCCAATTCGCCTCCTAAATAGGCCCTAATCTGACACTGGCCCTGGTAGCCCACCCAATATGACATTGCTTCCTACTGGCCTGTAAGAAATTTGAAACACACAGTCACATACACTACTCAGCACCCACAATCATACTCTCTTAAGAACGGAGCACATTATCTCTTCATTCCATTATGATAGAATGATGCTCTGTTCCCGCGGGGTCATTTCACGTCTAATCTCGGGGCCTTGGCGGGATTTCGGTATCCAATCGTTGGCTATACACAACAAAACAATTTAAAAATCTGATACAAATTTTCATTGGCTGACTCTTCAAATTACCGGCTTCAGCCAAAAATAGAAGCGACGTAATGTATACGTAATCAAACAAGATAAAACTGAATGATTTTGATTCGATAATTTAAGCATCTCTTAAGCCTCTCTTACAACCAGTCGTGCGTGCTCCTGCGTGCGGTCAGCGTGCGGCCTGCGTCTAAGACATACGTTTAGTCGTGCGATGCAACCACGACGCAGACTGCAAGCAGCAAAGAATTGACCGGACAATATTTTGAGGCGCTCTTACAACCCGTCGTGCTTCTTTATAAATCGTGCGATTTTGCAGAGTTTTAAAACGTACGATTTAAAAAGACGCACGACGGGTTGTAAGAGAGGCTTTACAACCGGTCGTGCGTGCTCCTGCGTGCGGTCTGCGTCTAAAACGTACGTGTAGTCGTGCGATGCACACACGTGCAACGTACGATTTTGGTGGACGCAACCACGACGCAGACTGCACGCAGCAAAGAATTAACTGGACAATTCTTCAAGGCGCCCTTACAACCCGCCGTGCGTCCTTGTAAATCGTGCGATTTTGTAGAGTTTTAAAACGTACGATTTAAAAAGACGCACGACGGGTTGTAAGAGAGGTTTTAAACGTTGCCGGCTTCAGCCGAAAAATAGAAGCAACGTAGGCCTAATGTATACGTAATTATCATGCAAGATAAAACTGAATGATTTTGATTCGATAATTCAAATGATGTGCTGTAATTAGATTATGACGACCAAATAGATTGTTGGTGTATCAAAAACGGCAGAGGTCATATTTGATGGTTTAACCTCGGCTTTGGAGAGTACCACAATCACAGCCGGAGCTTGTCTGTAAAAGGAGAACCAATCAATACTTGTATATTTTGGATGTGACATGGACGCCAAACCATATGTGACTAGGCTCAACGTTTTTGAAAAAAGACTAACCTCTCACTAGGTGATGCAAGGGCGGATCCATGATTTTTTCCAGGGGGGGGGGGGGGTCAAAGCCCAAATGACAGCTTTAATAAGAAGTTATATAGTCAAAATTCAATTTTCGGCCAATTCCAGAGAGGGTTATGACCCCCCTGACCACACCCCTAGATCCTCCCTTGTGATGGGTGTAACATCAATCCTACACCAAGATCTTTCTCAAAACTCTTCATTTCTACAGCTGCCTCACGTGATTCGTGTTCTGCTATCTCCCTACAAACACTACAGAAAAACAATTTATTTATCAAATCTTATTAAATCCTTTAATTTACATTGATTTGGACAAAAGCTATAAGCTTATTTAACCGTTTCCCAAACGGCAAAATTTTAAAGTGGTTCAATTTGAAAGCTGCTGCAGACGAAAAAAATCAATGTTGATAATGATAGGTTTTGCGTTTGAAATTGCTCAGAAAATATTGAGTCAAAAGGAGAAACTGCTGGTTATCAGCAGTTTCTTCTTTTGTCTCAATGTTTTCCCTAGTCTTTTCTTTTAGGGACGTCTAAACAGGTCTTGTTTGGGATAGGGTTAAAGTAGTCCAATCCAAATGAGATTTCATGGGATTTCATTTGTTACCTTTCCAAACCAATTCCGGCGGATGAGTTCCACAGCCGAATGTTCTTTTATTTTTAAACACGTATATAAAATATGTATGCTTGACCCTTTCCCAAACAAGACATGGTTATGACGTAACTAATAGAAAAGGTAAGAGGAAAAGTGCGCCAAATGAAGAAAATTCTGATGACAAGCATTTGCCCCTTTTGTCTCAATACGTTTTGTGTTATATTATAGGCCTACAGGAATTGTATTTTAAAAAAAACAATTGATTTTATCGTCTGTGGAATCTCTCCAACTACACAACCCATTTTTTATCATTTGGGTAAAGATTATAGACACAATTCGATGCATTTCTTCAAAAACCGCGTAACGGCAGCTTATATTAAGCTGCAGTTACGAGGTTTCTGTTGAAAAGCAGCGATCTCACACCGTACAACCGGCTGCGTCGAAGACAGATGAGAGTCATCGAAGACAGATTCGGCAACTGATGTCAGGTGCACGGTAGGTCAAATTAATTAATTCTCATAAATCAGCAAAAGGATCTATGATATTGTATAGTTGATAAATACACGTGCAAATGTTCAGTGCTTCTACAAAATAAACCTTTCTACGTACCCCTCGCAATTAAGGCCACAGTCATTGATTATTTCGGAGGTTTCCCGCAAAAAGTTACGAAATTTGACTTCGTGCTCGAATATTTCGCATATCTCTCAATATGTACCAGTTTAAGTTGTACACGATTACAGTTTAACCATCCAACGATATTTATTCCAAATTTGAAGCCGTAATTCCAAACAATAAACGAACTGTGTGTCCTGAAAGACGACATGTAGTCCAAAAAATGTTGCCTCTGTGGACAGATTCCAGTTTACGGAGTTGCTGGAGAAGACAGATAGGGAAATATTTGATTGTCGACGTCGACAGATCTGCATTGACTTATGCAATCGTTGCTAATTAGTTATAGGTGTATAAAATGGATTTGATGAAACGCCGCTACAGAGAAAGGATGCGTGACACCCCTCTCCCACATAAAAAACTACAAACGAACAAACAACAACAACAAACAAACAAAAAAAACCAAACATCAAAAATTTGTTTTGGTGATATAATTATGCCATTTCCCGTTGATTAAATGAAACGCATGCTTTTGAATATTATAAACGAAATGAAAATGTATCGTGGATTGACTGGCTTTTAGCTCCACTGGCCGAACGCCAGCGGGGCTTATGTCATGACCCTGTGTCCGTCGTGCGTGCGTCCGTCCGTACAACTTTTCTTTAAACATCTTCTTCTCCAAAACTACTGGACCAATTTCAATCAACTTTCACAGAAACCTTCCTTGCATATACCTATTCCAGATTCCTTCCGTGTAAAACTTAAATTTCAATCAATTGAATTAATTCAATTTTTCGAAAAATCTTTGATAATCTTCTTCTCCCAAAGTACGGAGCCAATTTCAACCAAACTTCACAGAAATCTTCATTGCATGCATCTCTTCCAAATCAAATCTTTTCAAAAAGTAAATTACGTTTAGAACTTAAATTTTAATTGAATTAATTAATTTATTTTTTTTTTTTTTAAAAATCTTTGAAAATCTTTTTCTCCAAAACTGCTGGACCAATTTCAACCAAATTTCATATGAATCTTCCTTGCAATAATCTATCTGAAATTCCTTCCAAATGTACAGTTCTCCATTAGATTCATTGAAAAAAATGATCGGGTGAAACAAATGTGCTTATTGTTTTGCTATATGAATCATAGTGTAATTCTAAGAAAAAAAATACATAACAACTTATTGGATTTCATTGTGTAAACATGATTCTTCTTAGGATAGAACTCTAATAAATTCCTTGAAGAAATTCGTAGTTTACACGTCTAGAGTCTAAAAGGTAGTGGGGCGATAAAGGGCCATGATGACCCTCTTGTCGATACCCTTACGGTCCCGGATAAACGATGGGGAATATAGGGAATAACCTTGTAAATTTTGGCCGAATCACACACATCTTACCTATTAAGTCTACAGAAATCCCATTTTCGCAGATATTTATTGAACAAAGGTTGAAAATACAGTGATTGTAAAACGGACGGTAAATAGGCATTTTTTTGTAAAGTTGACCGGTTTTCGTGACCTTTCATATCTCTAGTGTTGAAGAGTATTTTTGTCCAGCATGGCCTAAAAGGTATGCAACATGCAAAATGGAGGCCAACTTGGTTTATACAAATGGAATTAGTTTATAAATGCCTCTAGGCACTTGCGATTTCTAACTCATTACCGTTGTCAATAACTTTTTAGCAGCTACTTTTTTTTAAAAAAAAATCCACTTCCAGTTAACCTCTGACGTATTTCCGCCTTCCCAGCTTCAAACTATTTTCTAATCGGTCAAGTATTTCCATAATTTTTGAACGATTAAAAATCGACACAAACACGATTATTTACAGTTTTTTCTTTAATTTCTATCCAACGTTTCGCTCTTATGGGCTCCTTCAGTGATCATAATTATTGAAGAAATTCTTGAATTTTTGTGTCACGTAATACCATACATTGTTTCCTCTCATTGTCAATTCCATTGTCAAAACGATGACACAAAATACAAAATCATTTTATACACTTGGGCCCGATTGTAAATTGTAAAAAACACTTGTGTTAGCACTGACAAAGAGATAAAACACATGATTTGGTTAGATATCCCTATAACAACAAAGTAAATTTACCAAAACAGGTATATAATCATTTGGTTAGCGCTAACCAATGTTTATAAACCAATGCTGTATAAAAACAACCGGAATATTGAGTTGGGGTTAGAGTTTTAGATTCAGTCTAAATCAGTACCACAAATCCCAGAAAAGGTTCACCCATTGTCCCAGATTCCATTGAAAAAATATGGTATGTACATGCATATATGTCAATCTACATTGTTTCCATATGTTATTTGGAATCCGACATTAGAAATCACCACTTTTTTCTGTATATAAGTCAATGCAGATCTGTCGACGTCGACAATCAAATATTTCCCTATCTGTCTTCTCCAGCTACTCCATAAACTCGAATCTGTTCACAGAGGCAACAATTTTTGGACTACATGTCGTCTTTCAGGACACACAGTTCGTTTATTGTTTGGAATTACGGCTTCAAATTTGGCATAAATATCGTTGGATAGTTAAACTGTAATCGTGTACAACTTAAACTGGTACATATTGAGAGATATGCGAAATATTCGAGCACGAAGTCAAATTTCGTAACTTTTTGTGGGAAACCTCCGAAATAATCAATGACTGTGGCCTTATTTGCAAGGGGTACGTAGAAAGGTTTATTTTGTAGAAGCACTGAACATTTGCACGTGTATTTATCAACTATACAATACCATAGATCCTTTTGTTGATTTATAAGAATTAATTAATTTGACCTACCGTGCACCTGACATCAGTTGCCGAATCTGTCTTCGACGACTCTCATCTGTCTTCGACGCAGCCGGTTGTACGGTGTGGATCTATTATACCAATTTGATGGATTTCGTATGGCACGGACCCGTAAGAACAGTTCACGAATCTGTCAATCAAAAACTAGTAAATGAAAAGAGGCACCACGAAGGGATTTTTTAAATGTATATTTGATAAATAAAGGGTTTAACCATTTACCACACAAACCCTTGTTTCGAGGTTTCAAATTCAAATGATTAACCCATTACCACACAATGACTCTTTTTGACTCCTTACGAGAAAATGGCTTAGGAAAACACAATGGAAAATGAAGAAATTGCTTGTGACAAGCAATTTCTTCATTTCCCACAATGTTTTCTACCCAAAAAAGACAACAAAATTTAAAATTTTATTCACTTGAGATTGTCGTCTGCAGAATCTTTGAATTTGGAACACCCTAAAATTTCGTTGCTTGGGAAAGGGTTAAAAGAAATCATTGAGTGAAGAGGAGAAAATATATTTTTCTCGCAAGGCCCTTTCTACGAGAGAAAATAATAATATCAGTGTTCATTATATTTCAAGAGTTCAGACGAAAGCAAAGAAAACTTCGACGGAAAAGAAGAAAATTAATGCTGATCATCAGTGTCAGCATGTTATTCTTTTCTCTCCGTGTTTTCATTTTTTATTGCAGGCGCCTGAAAAGAATGGAATATTTAGTAAAACCACTGTGTTACAAAATGTAGAATTCTTGAATATCATACTATAAAAAGTATTGCGGGAAAAAGAGATAATGCTAGTCAGTCGTAGGTCTACGTTCTCCTTTCCTCTCTATGTTTCCAAAGCTTTCCCTATTGGAGACGTCAAAACCTATACTTTGAGACGTTGTTTATTCTCACAAGGCTTCGGAAATCATTGTGTGAAATGGAGAAATTGTTTCTCACAATGCTGCGGCGGATACAGGATGAACTGTAAATGGGGTTCGAACATAGGAGAGTTCGTTTTTCTTGTTACATAATATTGACTGAATTTCTGCATCCTCGGAAACTACAGCGGTCATAGCTCAAGCTGAGCTATGACCGCTGTGGTTTCTGAGGATGGAATTTCTGCATAGAAATGTAATAATCAGTCTACAGAGGGGGTCGTTTGAACCGTCTGAATTTGCAACTGTCCAATCAGTGTTGTCCCCAGCCCAATAAGCTGTATCGGCCTCACTACAGCTTCATGAAATTATGTGTAGGCCTAATGCCCATACAGCTTAAAAAGTACCCCACAGTTAAATTTCTTAAAAATGGTCACCAAATAAAGGGTTTTTTAGGCATTTTATATCAAAACAGATGTAAGACATTTTTATAATTATTAATGTAATAATTGGTTATAAAAACATTATGAGAAAAGAAGAAATTGCTCAAAATGAGCAATTTCTCCTTTTCTCGTTATGTTTTTTATTCACAAAGATTTACATAAACACTGCGTTTGAAGGTTTATCGATACTTATATAATCTGCCACTACAGCTTCAAATTATACAGTGGAGAACCCTGCCAATGTTTCTATCCTGCTAAAAGACCAATTTTTTCTCAACCTAGAATTGTGTGATACGCCCCCTTCCCATTTTGCATGTTCGAGCCTCCTTCTGAGGAATCCTGGATCCACCGCTGTCAGCGACTCTTTTCTACGTTTTAAAAGACAGGTCCGTAGGAACAGGGGGCTAGGGCGGGCTTAGCCCCCCATGCCGGGCAAAAATGCTGAAATTTCCTTATTTTACACTGACAATTTACGGAAAATCTAAATAAGCCCCCCCCCCCCCCCATACTCAGACACATATTTACACTCAATATGAAATTGCTTCCTACGGGCCTGAAAGATACTGGTTTTGGAAAACATTGCGGAAAATGATGAAATTGCTTGCGACAAGCAATTTCGTCATTTTCAAAAAAGGTTTTACGCACACAAGAGTGCATGTACACGCAAAAACTCATTCATTTAGACTTGTCGTCTGCAACGTCTTTTAATTTAGATCCCCCTAACATTTTGCCGATTGGGAATGGTTTAACTCCAATAAATTAATCAATCGATAAATCAACCAATCGATCAATCAATCTAAAATATAAGACCCATTTTCATGTGATATGATATCAGCCTTGTTCACATCCCTTGGGTGCCCCGTACAGGTGATTGGTCGAATTGAACAATAGCGATATTGTATCACAAAATCCAATCGTGTGAGAGAAGGACGCCATTTTACTGACGACGCGCCAACAGTCAATTTGGAAAAAATCTTCGAGGACATGGAAAAAGGCCAGGTGAGTTTAGATTTTTGTTTTTTTCTTTTTCAAACAATATTATAATTTATATATGTGCTGCTGCAGATATCGATCTAATATCTTCTTTTTTTTAAACTAGAATCTTTGACTTCCGAAAATTTGTTCTGTTACTGAAAGATTTCCCCATTTTTCCTGAAATGTTTTCTACTTCTAGGCTTAGTTTACTACAATCCTTTTCCAAACAGCAAAAAATACGACTGCTCTAAATTCAAAGCATTTTCTGCTTCCCGTATCATGCAGAAGATTTGGAAGTTTTTGCGCGCGTTTTGACCTGGGAATTTTCCAGTTTAGAATTTATATATTTTTCCAAAGATTCTGTTACTCATTCCCAAACAATGACGCTTTTTGACATCCCTAATTAAAAAGTCATGGGAAACATTGTAGCAAAAGAGGAAATTTCTGATAATCAGCATTTTCTCCTTTTGTCTCATATTTTCTGTGCTAATAGACCTTGCTTTGATGTCCCTTTCTGCCGCAATTTGACCTTAGTATTTGAAAACGGTGTAAAATCCCAATAAACCAAAACCCTTTCTCAGAAAGCCTGGAAAATATTGAGTCAAAAGAAGAAAATGCTGATAATCCAGGCCCGTGGGAAGCAATTTCATATGGGGGGGGGGCTAAAGCCCTTGTCCTGAATATTGGGGGGGGGGGCTAATTTGGATTTTCCCAAAATTTTCAGTGTAAAATTAGGAAAATTCGGCATTTTTTGCCAACTTTGGGGGGGGGGGGGGCTTAGCCCCCTCCTAGCCCCCCCTGTTCCTACGGGCCTGTAATCAGCATTTTCTCCCTTTGCCTCAATATTTTCTGTACCATGATATACTTATATCTGTAGCAACTTTTACATCTACATCTACATCTACTGTTTACTCCCCATCAATCAACTTTGATTATAACTGGGAGGCGCTTGTCAGGAGAAACTTTGTTAGTAAAATATTAAGTGCAAAGTTAAAAGATAATAGTAAAAGGACCTGGATCAAGGTGTGAAAGATAAAAGATAATAGAAGTGCAGGATTAAAAACAAGAATTGTATGAATTAGGGCTGTGGTGTCACCAGCCTTTCCTTAAAGGTGTTAAGGCTGGGACTAGATTTAACCTCAGTTCTAAGACTGTTCCATGATCGTATGGTTCTGGGGAAAAACGAATTTTGGTGGTACTGGGTTCTAGATTGGGGAATCAGATAATTAAGGTTTCGAGTTGGGAGAAGGTGATTGTGATCTACATAGACAAGATTATTTTGGATTTTATATAACATGGTGAGAGAGGCAAGGTTTCTTCTGCTTTCCAATGAGGTCCATCCAAGGTTACCTAACATCTGAGAGACACTGCTGTGGTAGCTAAAATCGTTACAGACATATCTGGCTGCTGCTCGCTGAACACTCTCTAGTTTGTAAATAAGATGTTTTTGCCATGGGCTCCAAATGACTGAACAATACTCTACTTGTGGTCTGACATATGTGAGATAGGCTGATGTTTTTACTTGTTTGTTACTTGTTCTTACATTTCTACGGATAAATCTTAGTGAGTTTCTGGCTTTAGTTGTAATGTTGTGTATGTGGTTCGTCCATGTCATGTCTTTGGAGAGGGTTACACCAAGGTACTTTGCTGTGTCAGCGGAATTTAGAACTTTATTATGGAGACAGTAGTAATAGATGAAAGGATTTTTTTTTGCGGGTAATGCGTAATACTTCGCATTTGTCTGGATTAAATTCCATTTCCCAGTCCCGCTCCCACTGTTCCAGCTTCCGCAGGTCGTCTTGTAAGTCTGTCGCGTCAGTCAGTCCTTTTACGGTGAGGTATAGTATCGTGTCGTCTGCAAATAGCCTAGTCCTACTTTTAACTGTATCCGGAAGGTCATTGATGTAGGCGAGAAATAGGCAGGGTCCTAAGACGGAACCCTGTGGGACCCCAGACAGCACTGGAAGTCTGTTTGAAAACTCGCCTTCAACAACAACCTGTTGGCTTCGATTTCTCAGGAAAGAGCTTATCCAGGTAGATACCTGTTTGTTTACTCCCAGTCTGTTGAGTTTGTGGATGAGTTTGTGATGGTCCACCTTATCGAACGCCTTGGAAAAATCCATGACGATGACATCCGTCTGCTGTCCTTGCTCCAGATTATCAAATATTTCCTGGGAAAAACTTAAGAGTTGAGTTTCGCAGCTGCGTTTCGAACGAAAACCGTGTTGGTATGGACTGAGTATGTTATGTTTGTCGAAAAAGGTCATGAGATTTGAAACAATGATATGTTCAAGTAGTTTTGAGGCTATACACGTTAGGGATATAGGCCTGTAATTACTGGCTTTGGATTTGGGGCCTTTTTTATAAACAGGTGCAATATTTGCGTGTCGCCAATCTTCAGGGACAGTGCCACTTGTCAATGAGAGCTTAAAGATCTCAGTAAGAACTGGGGAGATTTGGCTATGAAGCTCTTTGAGGAGACGTGGGGATAGTTGGTCAGGTCCCGAGGCTTTATTGGGGTTTAATCCCTTTAAAAGTTTGTTGACTCCTTCTTCTGTTATAGTTATATCTGGCATTTGATAGGTAGGTTGGCTGAGTGTATTCTTACAAATCTGTCGTAAACTTAGAGGCTTTGGTTTAGAAAATACTGATTCGAACTGATTATTCAGTATGTTTGCCTTATCCTTGGCTTTGGTATATGTAATTCCTTCAGACTTTAGGGGGGCTATCCCACAATTTTCCGACTTGGTACGTTTGATAAAGCCGTAAAGCCGTTACTTTGGACCACCCTAAAATTTTGCAGTTAGGGAAAGGATTAACCCTTTCCCAAACAAGACCTGATTTTGACGTCCCAAATAGAAAAGTCTTGGGAAAACATTCAGACAAAAGAAGAAACTGCTGATAACCAGCAGTTTCTCCTTTTGTCTCAATATTTTCTGTGCCATATTTTACACCAATCATATCTTTAATAACATCAATTTTGTCATTTGTGGCAGTTTTTGAAGTGGATCACACAAAAATTATGCAGTTAGGGAAAGTGTTAACTTAGATAATTCTAATTTTGCTTTCTGTTTCTTTTACAGATACAGCTACACTGCCTAACCTAGACATCTTGCTTTGAAACTTGGCACAAAAAGGACTTCACTTCATAATTAAGGTAAATCTTTATTCTTGATCCTTATTCAAATAAGCCATCAGGGTTCCCAAAACCCCCCGAATGACGGTTTTGCACCCCCAAAATTGAATCTTGCACCCCCAGTTTTTGCAGGCAGCCTTCTATGTCTCGTATAAAGGGGGTGCAAGTATGCTGTAAAATGACTGTTTTCACCCCCAGATGTAACCCTGACCATGGTTTAACCCATTACCAGAGGGCGAAATTTTATACTGGTTCAAATTCAAAGGTGTTGCAGACGTCAATTTCAAGTTACCAGAATTTCACATTTTTTGGTCTTTCTGTGTAGAAAACATTGTGGGAAATGAAGAAATTGCTTGTCAAAGTTATCATTTTCCTTCTTTTCCAAACCCTTTATATTTTGCAGTGTCAGAAGGAGCCACTTTGCAGAAATGTGTTAAACCCATTCCTGAACAGCGACGCTTTTTGACACCCACAAGATAGTCTTTGTCAAAAACTCAACAGAAAATACAGAAATTGCTTGTGACAAGCAATTTCTTATTTTCCTACATTGTTTTCTACCCTGAAACACCCAGAAATGCGAAATCCAATGATCTTTGAAAGCACTGTGGAAAAAGGAGAAATTTCTTGTTACAAACAATTTTTTCATTTCCTACATTTTTTTCTACCCAGAATCACCCAGAAATGCAAAATCCAATGATCTTTGAAAGCATTGTGGAAAAAGAAGAAATTTCTTATGACAAACAATTTCTTCATTTACTATAATATTATCTACTATGAAACACCCCAAAATGCAAAATTCAGTTAACTTTGACATGTAGTCTGTATACATGTATTGTTGAATAAGGACCGGTTTTAACCCTTTCCCACACATAATTGACACTTTTTGACGCCCTACAAAATAAAGGCCTTGGAAAACATTGTGGAAAATGAAGAAATTGCTTGTTAAAAGCAATTTCTTCAGTTCCCACAATGTTTTCTCTCTAAAAAGCCAAAAATATTTCTTGTTTCATTCACTTGAAATTGTCGTCTGCAACATCTTTGAATTTGGACTAGTCTAAAATTTTGTTGTTTGGGAAAGGGTTAATTTTGCTGTTTTGGGAAAGTGATTACCCATTACCAAACAACAAAATTTTAGCCTAGTCCAAACTCATAGGTGTTGCAGACAACAATTTCCATGGAACAACAGGGTTCTCCGCAGAATATTTTGAAGCGGTAGTGGCATTGGTAAACCTTGGGACACATAGTGTTCATGCAAATAATTGTGAATAAAAACATAATGGGAAAAGAAGAAATTGCTCAAATTGAGCAATTTCTTATTGCTCAATTTGAGCAATTTCTTCTTTTCCCATAATGTTTTTATACAGAATTAGTAGTTTTTAGTTTAAAAGAATGCCCCATTAATCAGTTTTTGACATGAAATATCTCTAAATGTCTCTCTTTGGTGACCATTTTGAAGAAATTAAGCTGTGGGGTACTTTTGAAGCTGTAGTGGCATTACACTGATTTCCATGAAGCTGTAGTGGGGCCGATACAGCTTATTAGGCTGGGGGAGAACACTGAACAAAATTTAACAATTTTGGTCTTTCTTGGTAGAAAAAATTGCCGGAAATGAAGAAATTGCTTGTCGCAAGCAATTTCTTCATTTTCCACAATGTTAACTAAAGCCTTTATTTCGTGGGGCATCCAAAAGCGTCAATGTGTGGGAAAGGGTTAACCATTACCAAACGGCAAAACATAGACTGATCCAAATTCAAAGATGTTACAGACAACAATTTCAAGTGAAATCGCTTATTTCTGGTCTTTCTTTGTAGAAAACTTTGTGGGAATTAAATGAAGAAATGAATTGCTTAATTTTCCACAATGTGTTTCAAGGCCACGGCCATAGCGCATTGGAAGCGCATCTGCCTCACACTCGAGAGGTCCAGAGTTTGATTATGATACCGGGTCATATCAGAAACACTGACAAAATGACACCAACCAATAGTTTGTTATCGTTAACCTGTTTGGGGGGAGCAGCTGGAGGCTTGATTAGGGTGTTGTGAACTTGTGGTAGTACTGGTATGAGAAACAACAGGAATCAGACAGCAAAATTTTAGACTGGTCCAAATTCAAAAATCATGCAGACAACAATTTCAAGATTGTGAGATTAGGGATGGACTACCTTAAAAGCTGTCTTGGATGATAGCACTGATGCCGATAGAATTGGATTAGCGTACAATATTCAACACAGAAAATATTGAGGCAAAAGGAGAAAATGTTGCATTTTCTTCTTTTGTCTCAATGTTCTCTCAAGCCTCTTGTATCAGGGACGTCAAAACCAGGGGCCTGTTTCATCAAAACATATAAGATATATTTTTGACTTACCGATGTCGTATATATCGCTTAAACCAACAATCGCATAATCAAGGTCTTGATAGATTGGTGATACACGTTTCTTGCCCTAACATTGTCGTGCTCGGCCAGTATCCATTCTGACATTTGACAAAAGTCATTTGTCTCTCACCAATGGGTGTGAATCATCTATGTGAGAGAGCAGCTGGAGGCTCGGTTTGGATATTGTGGTTGTACTGGTGCGAGAAATACCAGGAACCCACAGTTAGGTGCTCCAGCCGCCGCGATATGACCCTGGTAGTTGAAAACGGCGTAAAACCCCAATAAACTCAAACCTTAACATTGTCGTAAGTCATTGGTAAGAAAAAAATATGTCTTAGATGTTTTGATGAAACTGGCCCCAGGTCTTGTTTGGGAAAGTGTTAAAGTATTATGTTATTCATTCATTTAATCATCTTTTCAGGTGCTATGGTAACTATCATGATGGTTCCTTATACCTACATACAATTGGCATGACCAACCAATGTTAGAAAAGAAACACAAAGAAAGCAATAGGTGAGTGGATTTTTCTTATTCAATATTGACAAAAAAATCATAGCTCACAATGAATGTCCTGGCAGAGCATCTCCTTCGATAAGCTAGATGCTCTGCCAGGTCAATTATCTTGAGCTATGATAAAAGATAACAACAACCCAATACCCCCAACAACATTTGCAAAAAAACAACTTCTAAATATAGCTTTAATAAGATGTTTCCAAAAATGTGTGGGTATTTTGTTGGCACAGTGACTCTTTTTTACTCCCTACAAGATAATGGCTTTGGAAAACATCATGTAAAATGAAGAAATTGCTTGTGACAAGCAATTCCTTCATTTCCCATAATGTTTTCTTCCAAGAAAGACAAAAAATGTAAAATTTCATTCAAATGAAATTGTCGCCTGCAATATCTTTGAATAGGGACCAGTGTAAAACTGTGCAATTGGTAATGGGTTAAAAGCTGTTGTGGATAATCACATTGATGGTGATGTGATGGAATTGGATTTGTGTACAATACTTAACTGTTTCCCAAACAGCAAACATTTAAGATGATTTAATTCGATTGTTATTGTAGGTTTTAATAAAGGATTTGTGTACTAAAAATCCCAGAAAATATTGACAAAAGGAGAAAATGCTGGTGCTTCCTTTGCCTCAATAATTTCTGTGTTTATCCTTTCCCAAACATATGTCTTGTTTGGGAAATGATATATTCTGTACTGTGAACTCATTCCTTAACAAGGCCCAATTTGGATGACCCTTGAAATAATTAGGAAAACATTGAGGCAAAAGAAGGAAATGCATATCAACAATATTTTTCTCTTTTTTCCTCAATAATTTCTGTGTTTATCCTTTCCCAAACATTTGTCTTGTTTGGGAAAAGATTAATTCTGTACAGTTAACTCTTTCTTAAACAAGGCCCAATTTGGATGTCCCTTAAAGAAAGAGGAAAACATTGAGACAAAATAAGAAAATGCAGATACACAACATGTTTCTCCTTTTGCCTGAATAGTTTCTGTGTTTATCCTTCCCCAATCATTTGTCTTGTTTGGGAAAAGATTTAATCTGTACTGTTAACTCTTTCCTAAGTAAGGCCCAATTTGGATGTTCCTGAAAGAATTAGGACAAAATTGAAGCAAAACAAGACAATGCTGATAAACAGCATTTTCTCCTTTTGCCTCAATAATATCTGTTTTTATCCATTCCCAAACATTTGTCTTGTTTGGGGAAGGATTAATTTTGTGTTGTTAACTCTTTCCTAAACAAGGCCCAATTTGGATTACCCCTTAAATAATTAGGAAGACATTGAGGCATAAGAAAATGCTGTTTAGCAACATTTTCTTCTTTTGCCTATATAACTATATAATTTCTGTGCTTTTTCCTCTCCCAAACATTGGTCTTGTTTGGGAAAGGGTTAATTCTGTATTAACTATTTCCTAAATATGGCCCAATATGGATGTCATTGAAAGAATTAGATAAAACATTGAGCAAAAAGAAAATGCTGATAAACAGCAATTTTCTCCTTTTGTCTCAACAATTTCTGTGTTAATCCTTTCTCAGTCATTGGTCTTGTTAGGGAGAGGATTAATTTTGTGTTGTTAACTCTTTCCTAAACAAGGCCCAATTTGGATTACCCCTTAAATAATTAGGAAAACATTGAGGCATAAGAAAATGCTGTTTAGCAACATTTTCTTCTTTTGCCTATATAATTTCTGTGCTTTTTCCTCTCCCAAACATTGGTCTTGTTTGGGAAAGGGTTAATTCTGTATTAACTATTTCCTAAATATGGCCCAATATGGATGTCATTGAAAGAATTAGATAAAACATTGAGCAAAAAGAAAATGCTGATAAACAGCAATTTTCTCCTTTTGTCTCAACAATTTCTTTGTTAATCCTTTCTCAGTCATTGGTCTTGTTAGGGAGAGGATTAATTCTGTGTTGTTAACTCTTTCCTAAACAAGGCCCGATTTGGATGCCCCTGAAAGAATAAGGAAAACATTGGGGCAAAAGAAGAAAATACTGGTTATCAGCATTACTTTCTGTTGCCTCAATAATTTCTGTGTTTTTCCTCTCCCAAACACTTATCTTGTTTAGGAAAGCATTTATTCTTTGTTGTGTACTCTTTCCTAAACAAGGCCCAATTTGGATGCCCCTGAAAGAAGTAAGAAAAAAATGAGACAAAAGAAGAAAATGATGATAAACAGTATTTATCTCTCTTTGCCTCAATAATTTGTGTTTATCCTTTCCCAATTATTTGTCTTGTTTGGGAAAGGATAAATTCTATGGTGTAAACTCTTACCTCAACCAGGCTTAATTTGGATGTCCTTGATGATAAGGAAAACATTGAGGCAAAAGAAGAAAATGATGATAAACAGTATTTTCTCTTTTTGCCTCAATATAATTTCTGTATTTATCCTTTAGCAAATATTGGTCTTGTTTAGGAAAGGATTAATTTTGTGTTGGTAACTCTTTCCTAAACAAGACCCAATTTGGATGCCACTGAAAGAATTAGGAAAACATTGGGACAAAATAAGAAAATGCTGATAAGAGTATTCTTCTCCTTTTGCCTCAATAATTTCTGTATTTATCCTTTAGCAAATATTGGTATTGTTTGGGAGAAGATTAATTCTGTGTTGTTAACTCTTTCTTAAACAAGACCCAATTTGTTTGTCCCTGAAAGAATTAGGAAAACATTGAGACAAAAGAAGAAAATGCTGGTACATAGCATCTTTCTCCTTTTGCCTCAATAATTTCTGTGTTAATCCTTACCTAAACATTGGTATTGTTTTGGAGAAGATTAATTCTGTGTTGTTAACTCTTTCTTAAACAAGGCCCAATTTGGATGTCCCAGAAAGAATTAGGAAAACATTGAGGAAAAGAAGAAAATGCTGATAAAGAGTTTTTATACGCCGCCGGAGGCGGACGTATATTGGCGTCATCTTCTCCGTCTGTCCGTCCGTCCGTCCGTCCATCCGTCCATCCGTCCATCCGTCCGTCCGTACGTACGTACGTCCACTTTTCTTGTCAACGCAACTCCTCCTAAGTTTCTGGCTGGATCTTCTTGAAACTTGGTCAATGTTATCACCTCAATTGGTAGATGTGCATGAAGGAAGGATTTTATGGTTCGTTGATTTTTGCCTGAGTTATGCCCCTTAAAAACTTAGTCTCTGGGGCTTATTGAAATTGCAGCCTTGTCAACGCAACTCCTCCTAAGTTTCTGGCTGGATCTTCTTGAAACTTGGTCAATGTTATCACCTCAATTGGTAGATGTGCATGAAGGAAGGATTTTATGGTTCGTCGATTTTTGCCTGAGTTACGCCCCTTAAAAACTTAGTCTCTGGGGCTTATTGAAATTGCAGGCTTGTCAACGCAACTCCTCCTAAGTTTCTGGCTGGATCTTCTTGAAACTTGGTCAATGTTATCACCTCAATTGGTAGATGTGCATGAAGGAAGGATTTTATGGTTCGTCGATTTTTGCCTGAGTTACGCCCCTTAAAAACTTAGTCTCTGGGGCTTATTGAAATTGCAGGCTTGTCAACGCAACTCCTCCTAAGTTTCTGGCTGGATCTTCTTGAAACTTGGTCAATGTTATCACCTCAATTGGTAGATGTGCATGAAGGAAGGATTTTATGGTTCGTCGATTTTTGCCTGAATTACGCCCCTTAAAAACTTAGTCTCTGGGGCTTATTGAAATTGCAGCCTTGTCAACGCAACTCCTCCTAAGTTTCTGGCTGGATCTTCTTGAAACTTGGTCAATGTTATCACCTCAATTGGTAGATGTGCATGAAGGAAGGATTTTATGGTTCATCGATTTTTGCCTGAGTTACGCCCCTTAAAAACTTAGTCTCTGGGGCTTATTGAAATTGCAGGCTTGTCAACGCAACTCCTCCTAAGTTTCTGGCTGGATCTTCTTGAAACTTGGTCAATGTTATCACCTCAATTGGTAGATGTGCATGAAGGAAGGATTTTATGGTTCGTCGATTTTTGCCTGAATTACGCCCCTTAAAAACTTAGTCTCTGGGGCTTATTGAAATTGCAGGCTTGTCAACACAACTCCTCCTAAGTTTCTGACTGGATCTTAATGAAACTTGGTCAATGTTATCACCTCAATTGGTAGATGTGCATGAAGGAAGGATTTTATGGTTCGTTGATTTTTGCCTGAGTTATGCCCCTTAAAAACTTAGTCTCTGGGGCTTATCGAAATTGCAGGCTTGTCAACACAACTCCTCCTAAGTTTCTGGCTGGATCTTAATGAAACTTGGTGGATGTTATCACCTCAATTGGTAGATGTGCATGAAGGAAGGATTTCATGGTTCATTGATTTTTGCCAGAATTATGCCCCCTTCAATCTTAGTCTCTGGGGCTTAATGATATTTCAGCCTCGTGAATGCAATTCCTTCCAGGTTTTTCACTGGATATTTATAAAAACCTTTTTGTGAACACAATTTTTTAAAGGTTTTTCAGTGAATATTTATAAATCCTTGTCAATGTCATTTTTTTGTCTCAAGTTTTATAAGTGGCGGCGTATATTGTGACGATGGCACTCTTGTTCCTCCTTTTGCATCAGTAACTTCTTTATGTATCCTTAAGCAAATGTTGGTCTTGTTTGGGAACGACTAATTGTCTACTGTTAGCTCTTTCCTAAACAAGGGTAAATTTGGATGTCCCTGAAAGAATTAGGAAAACATTGAGGCAAAGAAGAACACACTGATAAAGAGTATTTTTCTCTTTTTGCCTCAATAATTTCAATGTTTATACTTTCCCAAACATTCGTCTTGTTTGGGAAAGGATTAATTCTGTGGTGTTAACTCTTTCCTAAAAAAAGGCCCAATTTGGAAGTCCCTGAAAGAATAAGGAAAATATTGAGACAAAAGAAGAAAATGCTGGAACACAGTATCTTTTATCCTTTTGTCTCAATAACTTCTGTGTTTATCCTTTCTCAAACATTGGTCTTGTTTCGGAAAGGATTAACTCTGTGTTGTTAAATCTTTCTTAAACAAGGCCCAATTTGGATGTCCCTGAAAGAATTAGGAAAATATTGAGGCAAAAGAAGAAAATGCTGGCGAACAACATTTTTCTCATTTTGCTTCAATTATTTGTGTTTATCCTTTCCCAAACATTTGTCTTGTTTGGCAAAGGATTAATTCTGTGTCTAACTCTTTCCTAAACAAGGCCTGATTTTGGATCTCCCTTAACCCTTTCCCAAACATTTGTCTTGTTTGTGAAAGGATTAATTCTGTACTGTTTACTCTTTCCTTAACAAGGCCCAATTTGGATGTCCCTGGAGGCAAAAGAAGAAAATGCTGATAAAGAGTATTTTTTCTCCTTTTGCCTCAATAATTCCTGTGTTTATCCTTTGCAAAACATTAGGAAAGCATTGAGGCAAAACAGTATTTTCCTCCTTTTGTCTCAAGGAGAGTTAACACAGAATTAATCCTTTCCTTTATTGAGGCAGACGGAGAAAAATACTGTTTATAAGCATTTTCTTCTTTTTCCTCAATGATTTCCTAATTCTTTCTGGGACATCCAAATCTGGTCTTGTTTAGGAAAGAGTTTACAATTCAGAATAAACCTTTTCCCAAACAAGACTCGTTTTGATGCTTTTATAAGATACGGTTCGAGAAAACATAATAACAAAAGAAAATGCTTATAATCAACATTTTCCCCTTTTACCTCAATATATTTGTGCTTTATTGTACACAAATCTTTAGCAATATCCTTTGTGCTGTCTGCAACAATTTCTAAATAATCTAATCTTCAAAATTTAAGCCATTACTAGACAGCAAAATTTAAAGCAAGTGCATATTGAAAGTGTTGCAGTGGATATAGTCAATCAAATGAAACTTCACTTTTTTGTCTTTTTAGGAATAAAATATTGTGGTAAAAGAAGAAATTGCTTCTAATAAGCAATTTCTTCATGTTCGACAATGTTTTCCAAAGACTTTATCTTGTGAGCATCAAAATAGTATCATCATATAGGAATGGTTTATACAAAATATTGAGGCAGAAGCAGAAAATGCTGGTTATTATTATTTTCTTTTGTCTCAATGTTTTCCCAATCATTTTCTTCCATTTGACATCCAAAGTTTGAAATCAGGTTTTATCTAAGATAGAGTGAACAATACAGAATTAACTCTTTCCTAAACAAGAGTTACAAGACTTTGTTTTTGACGTCCCTATATACAGCTTGGGAAATCATTGTGACAAAAGAAAATGAGTTTAGGAAGGGGCATACTGAATTTGAGTATTTACGCATATATATAATTATCTTTTCAGCCCAATAGTGTTCCACTTACACCAACTGTAAACATATTGAATGGCCACTGCAATCTTAGAGAATGATGTGTAAAAAAGAGTCCATGCTGAAAATGGTGAGTCAATTTTTTCATAATTGACCTATGGCCTCAACAACAACAAACAACAACAACATAAAAACAACAACAACAACAAAATATAAAAAAAAACCCAAACAACGACCCCCCACCTCAATACCTTGACCATTTCCCAAACAAGGCTTTTTTTTATGTCCCTAATATAGAGACCTTGGGAAAACATTGTGACAAAAGAAGCAAATGCTGAAATCAGCATTTTCTCCATTTGCCTCAATGCTTTCTTAAGGAAAATATACACATAGATCTAGTCTCTTAAAAAATATGCACATTTTTGTCTACAGCGTTGTCGAATTGGTCCAACCTAGAATTTTGTCGTTTGGGAAAGGATTAATCCCCAAATATCCAGAAGAAGAAGAAAAAGAAGAAGAAGAACAAGAACTTCCCTTAGCCCAGATTTCCGACTTCCGCTTTGATTTGCGGAACAAAATCGGAGATTCTGCGGAAGTCCGCAGATTTTACGCAAATTCTCCGAAAAGTAGCTTCCGCATTATGCGGAAGAAAAAAATATGTGGAGAAAATGCGGAATAATGTCACTTTGAAACTGAAAGTTTGCGGAATTCCAGACTTTGATTTTTTTACATGGAGAAAATGCGGAAAAATGGTACTTCGATTTGTTTTCTGCTGAAAATTGTACTTAAAATATTTCTGAATGCAGAAAATTCATACTTTAACTTTTGATTCATTTTAAAAAATAAAATATGAACACACATGAAATGAAACTTTGTTCACTAATAACAGTTATTTACAATTCATAAACCAATGCTAAACAAATTATTTTGAATAAGGCCCATCGGCTTTAGGAGGAAATGTCGTTTAAAGTTTATTTCTATTTTTTGTTCTGGCGGCCATCTTGTTCAATGGAGCAGAACGATTTTAGCTATTTTGGTAAAGGTCAATGAGACAAACATTCTTGTGAAATAATTATTGATTTGGCCAATTGGCTTCAGAGGAAATGTTGTTTAAAGGATATTTCTATTTTTAGTTCTGGCAGCCATCTTGTTCAACAGAGCAAAACGATTTTTTGCTATTTTGGTATAGGCCAATGATTCCTGTGAAATTATTTTTTAATTTGGCCAATTGGCTTAGGAGATGTAGTTTAAAGAGTTTTCTATTTTTAGCTCTGGCGGCCATCTTGTTCAATGGAGCAGAACAATTTAGCTATTTTGGTAGAGGGCAGTGAGGGAAACATTCCTGTGAAGTTTCATGAAAATCTGACCAGGGGTTAATAGGAGGAGATGTCATTTAACTTTTAAAGTTGACGTCACGGACAACCCACGCCAGACAATGAGCTAAAACATGATAGTGATCACTATGAAAGACAGGGCACTAAAATATGGCACTCATTCTGTTTGAATCTGAGACAAATTTTTTTTAATGGAAGCAAAATGAAAATTGCACTGACATTGACTAACCCTTTCCCACTCAATCCCTTGTTTTTACGGGTTTATAGCAGACAGCTTTTGAAAATATTGTGGTAAAAGGAGAAATTCCACAGAATGTGCAATTTCTCCTTTACTCATAATGTTTTCTACCTCGTCAGAAAACCAGAAGCAATTTTTAACAATTCTTCAATTTGGAAAAGTTCAAAATTTGCCCGAGTGGGTTAATCCAATCATTTACAGATCCTCGGCTGTCGAAGTACAAACATTGTAGATCTCCATCAGAGTATCATTTAATGAAAACGTCCAAATACAACTCTTGTTCTCCCTCTTTTCTGAGTGAAATCGAAGTTATTTGACAGAACCCAAAAATCAAAGGTTCGAACTAAATTAGGGCCGAAAAGAATGAGTTTATTTTGCGGATCGGGATATATATACAAAAAAATATAGCTACTAATGCACTAATGTCATTTGGTCGACAAAAGGTCGATAGCAAGATAACAAATGAACTGAATGGTCAAAGAATAGAATCTCGTGAATGATATTTATCTTTTATTTAAAATTAAAAGACCGGAACTTTGCGTTTGTAAAGAATGCGTTGGCAAAAGTGCCGTATAATAAACTAACTGAAATCTTGCGAGACTTGACCGAGACTTGAAGCGGAAGGCGGGCTGTTCAAATAATGGTCAAATAATCAACAAATATCGCTAAGTTTTTGAAGATTTACGCCAATAACAGATGTTAGATCTACAGGCAAAGGATCGAAAGAGGTAAACCATCATCCTAACAAAGAAAGCTAAATAAGTTTTAAGTTTATTTCTGTAAAATCCTTTAGAAACGACATGGATTTTTTAGAAAATCAACAATAAGATTTCCCGTTTTTTGACGTCTAAGCTTCAGAAACGGCGAAATCGAAATAAAAGAATGACACCCTGTATTAGTTTCAGACGGTTGTTTAAGACGGTGCCGAACCTAATTATCAGAACATTCGAATTGATTGAAATAACTTGTCAACTTAAAAAAAAAAAAATTCAAGGGAGATCACTCTAACAGTTTGATTTTGCTTCCATTTTCAAATTTGTTTTTTTACTCATTCTGGATTTTATGGAGTGTTTTCCAAGTCTCACATGGAAGTGTCATGTAAATCTTTTGTGTTGCAAACAGGAATGATTCATCGATTGATTGTTAGCCGTAATTTTTGACAGATTTCAGTTTTCATGGAGAATTTATGTGAGTGCTTTGAGGTAAACAAAGCGTTTTCAGGGTAAATAATTAGGAGAACTCTTGTCCCATTGCTAGTAGATCTACCCATTTAAGACTTGGCAATATGAAAAATCTGGCTAGTTTATGAAATCGTGGAATGATCTCTCATTTTTATAGAATCAGTCGGCATGATGACGTCATAGCCTCACTTTCATTTTTTCATGGAGGGTACTTCTTCGGTTTTTATCGTTACGGCATACCATTTTTGAGGCAGAATATTTTCAAATTTTTAAAATTCATAAACAAAACTCTTTCTTTAAAGAATGTGATTAAAACTTTCTTACTACCAACGCATTTTTAATAATCAGGCGTAGTTGTCGAGATATTAATGCTGAAACTACAGAAAGTTGGTAAAGACCGAAGCTTTCACCTCCACCGAATGAGTGCAGGACCGCACTTTTGACAGACTGATGACGTTTTTAATTGACTTCAAGGGATTGTGCCAGTCAACCGAATCAATATGCCCGAAGGGACATATTATGTTATCGCCATGGTCGTCCGTCTGTCTGTCTGGATTTTCTTGTGCGGCTTACGCTATAACTCCTACAGTTTTACACAGATTCACTTCACCTCTATGATGTGTAGTTAGGCGACTGTGGCCTTTAGAATTTGAATATCTTTGATGGTTCTAAAATTATCTCCCCTTTACTTCGAAAAAATGTGTGCGGCTTCAGGCGTATACAGGGTTTTCCCTGAGCATGAGAATTTGGGGGTCATTGTCACAGATCCCACTTGCCTTCAAAGTTAAGGGTCATTTCTACTATTTTGTGGGTCAAATGCCCTTGTACTCAAGTATCAAACGAAAATCTTGATCTTAAAATTGCGTCATTTATGTCCCTCAAGTAAATTTCTAGGGGGTCATTTGTTTTGAAATTGCGACAATGACGCTTAATTTGTGCGTCATGGAAAACCCTGCGTATATGCCACGCCCAGCGTTGCTCTTGTTCAGACTTTCCGGTCTGAGCCTGATTTATAAGTCACAGGGGCACACTTATTTTTGACAAGAGGACCGGTTTCATATCTGATGCCTGAATCTACAATATTTCTGCATTGATGCGGAAAATTCCTCCGCATGGATGCGAAGAACATCTCCGCATCTATGCGGAGAACACCTCCGCATCTATGCGGAGAAAACCTCCACATCTATGCGGAGAAAATCTCCGCATCTATGCGGAGAAAATCTACGCATCTATGCGGAGTAAATGCGGAAAAAAATTCCGTATTGCATGCGGAATTGTCCGAATACTCCGATTTCCGCAAAAGTTCCGCTTCCATAAAAAATTCCGCATGTTGAATGCGGACTTCCGTGTCCGAATACTCCGCATTTCTTACGCATTTTTTGCGGAAATATTTTGCGGAGAAAATGCGGATTTCCGCCTTTTTTGCGGAAATCTAGGCTAAGGGTTTTGAGTATAACACGGTTTATAATCATGTGACTCAGAATTTCCGATAATCTTCAATAACTTTTTTAATACTTGACCAATTTGAATTCGGTTTGAAGCAGGGAAGGTGGGAAAATGCCAGGAATAAGCTGGATGTGTTGGATATTTGAAAAATTTTGGTTTATCTTCAATAACTTTTTAATCACTTGATTTTTCAAAAATCAAACGCGCTCATCTAATGCGTGACGTCTGTCCACATTCTCTGCTTCAAACCGAATTCAAATTTGTCCAGTTTTTACAATATTATTCAGAGCTTCAGATTGACGGTGCGCCCGCGCCAATCCCGCATTTTTTCAAAATATGACGCATGAAATTATATATTGGTGCGCCAGTCGGGCGCACGAATTTCAGTAAAAGTATGAATATGAAAAAATAGATTTCAAACAATATTGACCTTCGCATAACGCACCCTACTCTCCAGAGCCGAGGCCTATTGATTAAATCATCAAACTACATCATAGTTTACGAAGAGGAAATGTACTTTGTTGTAAGAAAGTAAACGCACCCGTAATCTGCTATGTACATGATCAAGCTAACTGACCTACTTGATAAACTTATTTTTAGATTATTATAATGACCTTACTTGATCAACCAATCATATCCCAAATTTCAAACCATAAACAAGCAGTCGGCCAATCTCTGGTGATCTCCGTAACCTTCACCTTCGATTTGTTACTATTTTTACTATCGTGAGTCCGTGACGGTTCCCGGCTTTGTGCTTCAAATCGGTAACCAGACAACTCGATTGAAAACATCCGGCTGTTTCAACTATCGTTTCGACAATGTCTCAATCAAGTTTAAAACGTTTTTTCAAACGAAAAGAAGAGGAAGATACGGGTAAAATCACATACAAAGAACAGATGGCTGCATTTTTAAATTGAGCGGATAATTAGTCAATAATAAACGAAAATGCGGCGGAATGATTCGACCTTAAAAATTTGGCAAGCAGACGAATCTGACATCGTCACGGCCTAGCTACTCGCTCTTTCGATACCATATTTTGTTAAACTATTTCATCTCCCTATTCATTTACACTGGTGTTAGGGGTTTTTGATTCCGGCTAATAAAGTGATATTTATATCCGATTTATGTTAGCAACTCGCTATCACTCTAGCAGAGTTTGGGGACTTTTCTACCAGTATTTATTACCACCCACTGATGTTAAAAAAATTGTGGACAACAATTGATAACATTATCTGCAATTCATTTCAAATTGGACTAGTATAAAAAAACTTATTGTAAGGGAAAAGTTAATTCAAATCATTAACACACACAAAATAAATAACTATAAATAAATGAAGTGAAATATTCTTAATTTTAACAATATTTATATGCATCCACTCAAATAACAACAATACAGTGACAGAGACATAAATAAACACATTCTATGTCTCTGACAGTGATGATTTCACAGCAAATAAGTCATTTACTCCAATCCCAAGTTTGGATATGAACGCTTAACTGTGGCCCATTGTTTTGGAAAATGACCCCTCAAAATCCTGTGTGGTGGGCCCTGTGACCCACAGGTCTCTGAAACAATCTGAAGCTCTGATTATTGAAGAATTTCAGAAAATATTGTATCACATGATCATCCGCCGTGTATAATCTCTTCCAGATATGTAGAGCAGCTGTCAAAAATTTGCCCAGCTTTCAATGTAAGTTTTATTCAATTTAAACCTGTGGGACAACCATTCTACAGAAGGCATAAAGGTGCATTTTAGTGAGCACTCCACAAATATCGAGGGGAAAATGTACTTTAAGCTATTTACCCATCCATGTGAGAGGCGATATGATTACACCTGCGTGCGATTTAGGCCGGTAGAGCTCTTCTAGAAGTGGTAGCGCTCAGTCTGGTTCCCGCATCTGATACACTATGTTGTATTATTTTACAACATAGTTTATCAGAGGCGGGAACCAGACTAGCGCTACCACTTCTAGAAGAGCTCTACCGGCCTAAATCGCACGCGGCTTGGATCTGGTTAGGCATGCTTTTTTTAATAGCTATTAAGATCATGCCTGTTACACCTGCTCAGTTGGGCCAGTCCGTATACAGTTTACAGTTAATTAACCCTTTCCCAAACAAGACCTGGTTTTGACGTCCTTACTAGAAGATGATGATGATGATGATGCCACAGGAATCAATGAGTTGCAATGACTTTTACAACACTTATGCTTTTAGATATATTGCTTTTGTCAGATGGACAAGTTTATAAACATAAAGCACGCAGCACTTGCTCAGGTAGTCCACGCTAATGAGATACATGCAACATTGGAATTTTTTGTGCGACATCATTAATTGCCTATCTGCTCCCTTTTGGGTGATGTCGTGAACATTTGGCGGTGGACTATTCCACCCCCAAATGTTTACAACATTGCCCGAATAATTCCACTGTCGCATGAAATTTCATTAGGGGTGGACTACCTTAAAGTTCCACACACGAAATAAAGTAAAAATAATTAAAGGTACATACAGCAAGTTCAATTAAAACCTATATAAACATTTTAGTATAAAGACACACATAAACCAATATAAACATTTTAGTATAAAAGACACGTACATAAACCAATATAAACATTTTAGTATAAAAGACACACATAAACCAATATAAACATTTTAGTATAAAAGACACACATAAACCAATATAAACTTTTTAGTATAAAGACACACACGAACGAATATAAACATTTTAGTATAGAAGACACACACAAACCAATTTAAACATTTTAGTATAAAAGACACACACAAACCAATATAAACATTTTAGTATAAAAGACACACATAAACCAATATAAACATTTTAGTATAAAAGACACACATAAACCAATATAAACATTTTAGTATAAAAGACACACATAAACCAATATAAACATTTTAGTATAAAAGACACACATAAACCAATATAAACATTAGTAAATGTGTATTGTCTATATTTTTTGCGGGAATCGGTAGATCACGCGAGTAGTCTAAACTGACACGATTTAAAAACGCAAAACACGTTTTCATTAACAATTCCTTTCCTATTACCTTGATCGGCGCCATATTTGGGGACATGTATGAGAAAATGTATACCCTTCACGCCCCAGCAATTTTGTCGTGTTTTCTGTACACTATCCGGACATCTGAACCGCCCATCACTAAATGCTCGTGTGTCTCGTGCATTCAGAACACGTGTGAAATCACTAAGATTTTTTGTGTACAAATTGCCACTTTGATTTACTTATTGAAAACATACGAGAACAACGAAAGAAAATTGTGTACAAAATGCTGAGGCTTACTTTGTGAAAAAGGAACCGAGTTTTTTGGCTTTTGGTTTGAGGTGTTTCGCAAATGAAGGTAGCTAGACGCTTTAATGTAGCCGAATCGACGGTTCCAAGGTTTATGAGACGTGTAAACAACACGGAAAGATTTACAGACCACCCACGTCCCGGTCAGCTGTGTGTAACATTTTACTGTACGTCAACATAATTGTATACGTTAACGTCACTAACACAACACATTTGTGACGGCTCAGTCTGCAGCAAATTATATTGTTGGTAATCGCAGGGGACCTATACATCGCGACATGGTGATAAATCGCCTAAGAAAACACGGGGTTCGCTGACGTCGTCGTTCGATGCCAGGCTCTTGACGCAACGTGCATTTTGGCATAATCTGGCGTCCATTCTGGCAATATTCGTGGTTTTTAAGGTCATTTTCTGTCTTGTTATGTTAATGATTGTAACATTTACAATTTTACATGGCCATACATCTGTTTTGTAAGATGTAGGAGATACCATTTGTAAAAGTACTTTTTTGCGTTTTTAAATCGTGTCAGTTTAGTTTCTCATCTTTTTTTTTCACTAAGCCGTGTACTGCGTTGAGACCAAAATGCGTAGACTTTGCCGTTTAATAAGTATGATCCTTCTCAAAGTTTAGTCTTTCATTCAATTAAAGAATGGGAACTTATATTATATTGTGTGTTTTTTTTTTACAGTTTTATATAGACTGGAGTGAGGGAGGATCCAGCCTGCAACCTCTGTGTTCATCATTTATATACGCTATTGCTTTTCAACAAAAACCTCGTAACTGCAGCTTTTTTAAGCTGCAGTTACGAGGTTTTTCGTTGAAAAGCATCAATATGATTGTTAATGCCTCTCTCTGTCTGTCTCTGTCTTCTCTCTCCTTCTCTGTCTGATTTTATGTCTGTCTGTCAACCCCCGACCCAACACCACCGACCTGCCCCACCCCCTCCTGGCCTGCCCCACCTCCTCCCCAGCCCCCTACCTCTCATTCTCCTCTATCTTTCTCTTCTTCATTCCTATTATGCAGACAGACATACAATCAGGCAGAGATAGAGAGACAAGACAAAGACAAAAAGGAGGAAGGCATTTAAGTTAACATTATATTGTTTCTTTTCACCTTTCAGAGTGTGACTAAGCTAACATTATTCTGCCTTTCTTTTCATCTTTCAGTGTGTAGCTATGCCAAGAGGTTAATTATTCCATGTATCACTTCTCAATACTTTTTTTAATGTAAGAGATAAACTTGCGGCACATGCATAAATACATTTCGAAATCGAAAGAATATACCGCAATAAATACATTTACCGTTATATTAACCGAAAAAGCGATTTCACCTAGATCTTTACATCCAATGAACTGCTAACTTAACTGCAAAACAACAATCAAAACAAACACGCACACACACAAAAAATCATCTTGATCTTAAATGCAATAAACTGTTTACTATTTAAATAAACTCCACAAAACAACAAACACGCACACACAAAATCATCTCAATCTTAAATGCAATAAACCGTTTACTAAACTCTGCAAAACAACAAACACACACACAAAATCATCTCGATCTTAAATGCAATAAACCGTTTACTAAACTCTGCAAAACAACAAACACACACACAAAATCATCTCGATCTTAAATGCAATAAACCGTTTACTTAACTCTACAAAACAACAAACACACACACACACAAAATCATCTCGATCTTAAATGCAATAAACCGTTTACTAAACTCCACAAAACAACGAACACACACACATGAGTCAACAATAGTAATTATGAATAAAAATTATACACAAACAGCAAGTCAGCATTCACAAATCCAAGTAAACAGTGTTTATTTAAACTTGTTCATCTGCACTGGATTTCAGCACGAGGTATTGTCCAACAAGGTTAACCCGGGACAACTTAATTTTCGTGCGCAAAGTCCGTTAGTTGAGCGTCTTAACAAAACAAAGCCGAAGTAGGGTCATTACATATGCAGATGTCCCGGGTTAATCTTGCTGGACAATATCTTGCACAAACAATGTTTTAAACGTAAAATGTTGTAAATGTTATTGTGATTATTGCTAAATCTCCCAAAGTGGGCTAGCAGTCGAAGGTACGGAAAGGATGTTTTCTAAGTACTCGTGATTAAAACGGTAAGAAACCATGGTTAGGTGCTCCAGATATCCCTTCCCGGTATGTCATTGATTTATCCGTGTAAGTTCTTCCCGATGTGAACAGAAGGAACAACCAATAGAAGGAAAAGCAGAAAGGTATACAGACCCACAGTTAAGGTGAAAATGAAGTATTTTGGTAAATGAAGTATTTTGGTACTTGTTTACCAAACCCTATGTTGTGGGAACTCATTAGATTCGTCTCGTCGACGATTCAAATGAGTACTCACAACGTAGGGTTTAGATTTGAAATAAAAGTTTAGAACATCTTTAACCCCCCCCCCCCCCTTTTCCCCCTCTCTCTTGATCTATTGCTCTGGGTTAATTGTAAACTGAGCAGACAGGCCCAACTGAGCAGGTGTAACAGGCATAGTATTTAAATAGTTTTGGTAGTTTTTACTTTATAGCTAAAAGTACATTTTTTGTCTGAGCAATATTTATGGAATCGCTACAGTGAAGAAAACAAACTGACCCAGTAAGTGAACCTATTTCATATAACCCCCCCCCCCCCCCCCCCCCCCACCACCACCACAACAACAACAACAGCAACAACAACAACAACAACAATTAGCCTTTCACCTTGTCTGTCCTGGGGGTGGTAGATTAACTAGATTTGTTATAAATGAGCCGGGATCTGGAAAAACGTCCCTTATGGCATTTTTTAAAAATTGAGTTTGAAGATCAGTCTGTTGTCAAATGCAGTCCAATATGCATCCATGCTGCTCTCTTTAAGTTACTACATGTCATGAAGAAGCTAGTAGAGAACAACGTGGATCCTGATCAGACTGTGCGTATGCACAGGCTGATCTGGATCTATGTTTGGCTCAAAAGTCTTAAGGGACGTTTTTCCAGATCCTGGCTAAAATGTACAGTATAGGCTGGAGGCCTCATGGAATGTATAAATGAATTAAAAAATTGAGTAGGATTTAGAACTTGATTCATGATCCATTTAAGGTAGTCCACCCCTAAAGAGATTCATGCGACTTCAGAATTTTTCATGCAGCATCGATAGCTTTTGGTATATATTTGAACCTATTCAGGCAACGTAAACATTCGATGGTGGATCGTTCCCCTGCTGAATGTTGACGTTATTCTGACGTTGCTTGAATCTCATTAGGGGTAGACTACCTTAACCCTTTCCCAAACGACAAAATTTTGGAAGGAACCAATTGGAAAGCTGCTCTAGACGACAGAATTCATGTTAAAAAGGACAGGATTTATGTACAATATGGCACAGAAAATATTGAGGCAAAAGAAGAAAATGCTGATTATCAGCATTTTCTTCTTTTGTCTCAATGTTTTACTAACCCTTTTCTAATACGACGTCAAAAGCAGGTCTTGTTAGGGAAAGGGTTAAGAAAATTTGGAAAACCTGGATTGGAATTATTACTATAACTTTGATGTTTCCTTAAGTTTTTTTTCCTCACAATGTTTACCCCATTTCCCTTCAAGATGAAGGCCTTCTTTGGAAAATATTGTGGAAAAAGAAGAACTTGCTTTTGACAAGTAAAATCTTGATTTCCCATAAAATTTTCTAGCCAGAGAGACAGAAAATGTGGAATTTCATATCTTGAAATTGTCATCTAGAGTGAATTAGATGGGCCTATTTTTTCCCTGGAAAATGTGAATTGAAGTGATTAATCGCGCTGTCTTTTGTTCTTCAAAGTTATTACCAGTTGTCTGGTAGATGTAATACCAAAGCTTTGCCAAAATTAATGTAGTCTTCCATTAAACAGCCAGGGAAAAGGAGAAAATGTTTGTTCTTTGCATTTTTCTAACTTTTGTTGGCTGTTTAAACTATAGTTTTTTCAAGAGACAGTAGCTAATTGTCTGGTACCAGAAAAATAGTCGTTCAAATTGTTTGTCTTGTACGAAACAATTGGCAAAGTAAGTAACACATTGTTTACTTGTCCAGTAACATTGTCTAGATCCGTAAAACCTTCTCTTTGTAAATGACATATACCGTTGTCTAGATCCATAAAACCCACTCTTATAAATGACATAATTATACTGTAATTGAGTAGAAATTGAGACGAAACAATGTTAATGAAATATTATAAAACAAGAAAGAAAGACGGAGAGAAAGAAATTCTAACTTTGCTATTCCAATTCTAAACCTATGTTGTGGGTACTTATTGGAATCGTCTCAATCAGATGATTCCAATGAGTAATCAGCAATTTCTCCTTTTGATTCAATATATTCTGTGCTAGCCTATATTATACACAAATTCTTTTTTTTATAACAAGTGAAAATATGATAGGAAAACCTTGAGACAAAAGAAGAATCTGCTGATAATCGGCAATTTCTCCTTTCGACTCAATATTTTCTGAGTTTTATTGTAAACAAATTCTTTCTTTAATTATCAGTGTGAAATTTTGTCTACTGTAGCTCAGCTTTCCATTAACCCTTTCCCAAACGGCAAATTTTTAGGGTGATCGAAAACTTCAAAAACTGCCACAAATGACAAAATGGGAGTTATTAAAGATATAATTTGTGTAAAATATTGCATGGAAATTATTGAGACAAAAGGAGAAACTGCTGGTTATCAGCAGTTTCTTCTTTTGTTTCAATGTTTTCCCAAGCCTTATATTAGGGACGTCAAAACCAGGTCTTGTTTGGGAAAGGGTTAAGGAAAGGGATAACAAGATATAGAATGAGATAGGGATGTAAATGAGACACTTTTAGGCAACAAAAAGAAGCATTTCACATTGAGGGGGGGGGGGGGGGGGGGTTAAGGTAGTCCACCCATAATGAGATTCAGGTGGTGTCGGAATTTTTGCTTGCCACATTTTTGATGTTTGTTACATATCTGCACCCATTCAGGTGACGTCGTAAACATTCAGTGTTGGAACATTCCTCCAACAAATGTTTACGACATTGCCAGAATAATTCTGACATTGCACGAGTCTCATTAGGGGTGGGCTACCTAAAATAGCGAAAAAATGGAATGTTTTGCAATAAAGGCTTAAGTAGAGTATGATTAAATTAAAAAGAAAGCTTAAATGCCATTAAATCTTTGCAACAATATTTAACAGGTACAAACCATTTTAGAATGTTTGGCGTTTCAGACGCACTTTTTACAACTTGTTGTCTGCATCTGGTAAATTATTTAAAGACCCCTATTTTTGAGGCATATTTTTTCTTCCTTTTAGCATAGAAATAATTAGGGAAAAGGAGAAAAGGCTGTATGTCAGACTTTGCTCCTATTCCCTCTTCTCTCTTGATTTCTCCTTTGCACATGATGTTTCTTTTCAGTCATTTTCAAATACAATTTAGGCAAAAATAAGGTGTAAATTGGCTTGAGGGCATAGGTGACGTACAATAATAAAAACGTTGGTTGGGGAGTGAAAACCTCGTAACTACAGCTTGACAAAGCTGGAGTTACGAGGTTTTGATCCCCAACCGGCGATAAGATCGTACACCACTAATGAGATTTACGTGATGTTGGAATTTTTCATGCACACTGTTGACATCCCTTGCATATCCCATCCTAAGAATGTTTATGACGTCGTCCAAATAATTCTAAAATCCTGTAAATTTCATTAGGGGTTTTCTATCTTGAAGCAAAATTAAGAATCATTGAAGATTTAAGTCGACTATAATCGAACCAAAATTCTAAATGCCGTTAAAACCTTTGCATTAATTTTTATTAGAAATGAATGATTTGGGAATGTTCAAAATCATGTGCATGATGTTTTTAAAGTTATTTTCAAATATAATTCAGATCAAAATAAGGAGCGTTTTGCATCAAGGGATTAAGTAACATACAATCAAATTAAAAATCTTTATGCCATCAGGTTTCAGTGTAATCAAATTTTAAGATTAAAGATTTAAAAATTGGATGTCATTAAACCTTTTCAAAACTATTTAATAGGAAGGAACAAATAATTTCAAATAAGGAACTATTTTATCCACTTAGCCTTTACATAATTTCGGACAAACTGTAGTATTTCTTGGGTTTTTTCATAAAGTTTTGTAATTACGGCTTGATTCAAGCCACAGTTACGAATTTTGTAACCACAACTCAGGGTTTATCAATACATTATAGTAAATCCAGTTTATTTTTAGTGTACAATTCATCACAATTCATTAGTTCTCTTGAATTACTGTGTCTGCATTGTGCTACTGTAAGTGTGTTCCTCACAAAATTGGGCTTTGGTAAGGAGTTGTTTTAGATAGACAGGTTGATTGGGCTTTGGCAATGTGTCGTTTTAGATGAATGGGTTAAATGGACCTTGGCATTGAGCCATTTTAGATTGACGGATAATTGGGCCTTGGCAATGAGGTTGTTTTAGATGGACAGGTTGGTTGGGCTTTGGCGATGAGTCGTTTTAGATGGAAAGGTTGATAATGGGCTTTGGCAATGAGTTGTTTTAGATGTACAGTTTGATTTGGTTTGACGATGAGTTGTTCTAGCTGATTTTACTTTATGTTATGCTCTCTTGTCCATTTTGAGGAGGAATTCATGGTGTTTTTCTTTGTCTATTCTTGCTGTGATTTGTGATTGGTTATCTTTGTTATCATAGAAATGTTTCATGATATTTTTCTTTGTCTATTCTTGCTATGAATTGTGATTTGTTGTCTTTAGTTTCGTAGAAATGTTTCATGGTGTTTTTCTTTGTCTATTCTCGCTATGAATTGTGATTTTTTGTCTTTGTTTTTGTAGAAATGTTTCATGATGTTTTTCTTTGTCTATTCTCGCTATGAATTGTGATTCGTTGTCTTTGTTTTCGTAGAAATGTTTCATGGTGTTTTTCTTTGTCTATTCTCGCTATGATTTGTGATTGGTTGACTTTGTTTTTGTAGAAATGTTTCATGGTGTTTTTCTTTGTCTATTCTCGCTATGAATTGTGATTTGTTGTCTCTGTTTTCGTAGAAATGTTTCATGGTGTTTTTCTTTGTCTATTCTCGCTATTATTTGTGATTTGTTGTCTTTGTTTTCGTAGAAATGTTTCATGGTGTTTTTCTTTGTCTATTCTTGCTATGAATTGTGATTTGTTGTCTTTGTTTTCGTAGAAATGTTTCATGGTGTTTTTGTTTGTCTATTCTCGTTATGATTTGTGATTTGTTGACTTTGTTTTCGTACAAATGTTTCATGATGTTTTTCTTTGTCTATTCTCATGGTGGGGATTGTGCATGATGGGATGGATAACGAATATGGAGTATACGGACAAAATTTGCCTCGCTTCAGGTAAGAAATTGTGCAATAATTTTCTTATTTCTGCTCCAATTTTCAAGCGGTTTGTTGCATGTACCCCGCATTAGTGAGCTCTTTCCTCCGATATATGACTTGTTTGTAGAATCTTTGTACTTTGTCCAAAACTTGATCCCAACCGACCAGAAAAACGACAAAAAATTCAGGCCCTTTTTCTAGTCGGTTGGGATCGGTTTTTGAGAAAAGTACACGGAAGTTCCAGATAAATAATACATTTGAGAAAAGAGCTCAGTAAGACGGAGTACATGCAACAAACCGCATGAAAATTGACGCAGAAATAAGAAAGTTATTGCACAAATTCTTACCTGAAGCGTGGTTAATTTGGCCGTAGTCGTTACCATTTCGCTTTCTGGTCGGTTGGGACAATATTTCGGAAAAAGTATCATGAGTTATCTAATATGTCATACATCCGATGAAAGAGCTCGATAAGGCGGGGTACATGCAGCAAACCGCTTGAAAATTGATACAGAAATAACAGAGTTATTGCAAAATGTCTTACCTGAAGCGAGGCGAGTTGGCATCAAATTTTGTGCAAAAAATAGACTGAGTTTACCGTTATGTTTTGATAAACCGTCGGTGTTGTAATAACATCTAGTAACTACGGTTTGATTCAAGCCTTAGTTACGAGATTTTATAACAACACCAACAAAATACTATATATTTGTCCGAAATTATGTCACGGTTTACTTGATAAAATCGTTCCCTTTTGTCGGTAGTCGTTATCCATCCCGTCATGCACAATCCCCGTCGTGATTCTTGCTATGATTAGTGATTGGTTCCTTACAAATGTTTCATGGTGTTTTTGTTTGTCTATTCTTGCTATGATTTGTGATTTGTTGTCTTTGTTTTTGTAGAAATGTTTTGTGGTGTTTTTGTTTGTCTATTCTCGCTATGATTTGTGATTTGTTGTCTTTGTTTTCGTAGAAATGTTTCATGATGTTTTTCTTTGTCTATTCTTGCTATGATTTGTGATTGGTTCCTTACAAATGTTTCATGGTGTTTTTCTTTGTCTATTCTCGCTATGATTTGTGATTTGTTGTCTTTGTTTTCGTAGAAATGTTTTGTGGTGTTTTTCTTTGTCTATTCTTGCTATGATTTGTGATTTGTTGACTTTGTTTTCGTACAAATGTTTCATGGTGTTTTTGTTTGTCTATTCTCGCTATGATTTGTGATTGGTTGACTTTGTTTTCGTAGAAATGTTTCATGGTGTTTTTGTTTGTCTATTCTCGCTATGATTTGTGATTTGTTGTCTTTGTTTTCGTAGAAATGTTTCATGGTGTTTTTCTTTGTCTATTCTTGCTATGAATTGTGATTGGTTATCTTTGTTTTTGTACAAATGTTTGCGATTTGTTTTCGTAGAAATGTTTCATGGTGTTATGCTTTGTCTTTTCTCGCTATGATTTACGGTTGGTTATCTTTGTTTTCGTACAAATGTTTTGTGGTGTTTTTCTTTGTCTATCTTTGCTATAATTTGTGATTGCCATCATTGGTTATCTTTGTTTTTGTGGAAATGTTTTGTGGTGTTTTTTTTTATCTATTCTCGCTATGATTTGTAATTGGTTATCTTTGTTTTTGTAGTCCTAAATGTTTCATGTTGTTTTTCTTTTTTAATTCTCGCTATGATTTGTGATTGACTATCTTTGATTTCGTACAAACGTTGCGTGGTGTTTTTCTTTGTCTATTCTTGCTATGATTTGTGTTTGGTTTCTTGTAGAAATGTTTCTTGGTTGGTGGCTCTGCTCCAATACACCATGTTGGGATATTGTGGTATTTAAACCAATGCTGAATGATGCGAAAAACACACCTTAACCCTCTCCCAAACAAGACCTGGTTTCGACGTCCCTTACAGAGATGGCTTTGGAAAACATCGAGACAAAAGAAGAAACTGCAAAAATTCTATCTTAATCAAGGTTCATTTGTCGTCTGCAGCAACCTTTGAACTTTTGAAAATTTGTCGTTTGGGAAAGGGTTAAGTAACATGATACAGATGGGGAATTTGTGCTCTGTATAAAAACTTTATTGAATGATAGAATTTTCCTTGAACATTAAACATATAGGGAAAAGAAGTTTGTTGGAATTTTTCTCCTTTTCCAAAAATAATTAAAGCAAAACTAAGTGAGGTCAGAAAAATTTAACTGAGAAGTCAGTTATGAATACCTGCCTTTGAACTTTTGTCATTTCTTTTCTTTGATGAACATTAGGATATTAATGCAATTTTCATTTGCAATTTGTTATTCAAGTGCAGATAACCTGGTAAAGTTTATATCTTAAGGAAAGATAATGCAATATTTTCAGGTCAAAAACATCAATTTTACTGATAACTAGCCAAATCATTATGTAGCCAAATCAATTAAGAATTATACTCATTACAGTTTGAGTACCTTAAAACCATTTTCAGGCATATTAATGTATTTCCTCCTTCTCTTACAATGATTAGTTTTTTATCTATTTTCAATATCTATTGACTTGTCATTTATTTTCTCTGATGAACATTAGGATATTAATGCAATTTTCATTTACCATTTGATAAAGTTTATATCTTAAGGAAAGATAATGCAATATTTTCAGACCAAAAAGATTAATTTTACTGATTATTAGCCAAATCATTATGTAGCCAAATCAATTATAAATTATAGTCATTACAGTTCCAGTACCTTAATACCATTTTCAGGCATTTTAATGTATTTTCTCCTTTTCTTTAAATACTTAGTTTCTTTTCTATTTTCAATATCCATTGACTTTTGTCATTCCTTTTCTTTGATGAACATTAGGATATTAATGCAATTTTCATTTGCAATTCGCAATTCAAGTGCAGATAACCTGGTAAAGTTTATATCTCAAGAAAAGGGAATGTAATATTTTCAGGTCAAAAATATTTATTTTACTGATAACTAGCCAAATCATCATGAAGCCAAATCAATAATAGTCATTACAGTTCCATTACCTTAATACCATTTTCAGGCATTTTGATGTATTTCCTCCTTTTCTTACAATAATTAGTTTTTTCTCAAGTTTATATCATAAGGAACAATTATGCAATATTTTCAGGTCAAAAACATTAATTTTACTGATGATTTGGCCAAATCTTTATTAAATTATAGCCATTACAGTTCAAGTACCTTAATACCATTTTCAGGCATTTTAATGTATTTCCTCCTTTTCTTACAATAATTAGTTTTTCTTTTCTATCTCAATATCTATTGACTTTTGTCATTTCTTTTCCCTGATGAACATTAGGATATTAATGCAATTTCATTGACCATTTTATACAGTTTATATCTTAAGGAAAGATAATGCAATATTTTCAGGTCAAAAACGTTAATTTTTCTGATAACTAGCCAAATCATTATGTAGCCAAATCAATTATGAATTATAGTCATTACAGTTCGAGTACCTTAATACCATTTCATGCATTTTAATGTATTTCCAACTTTTCTTACAATACTTAGTTTCTTTTCTATTTCAATAGCTATTCACCTTTTCATTTCTTTTCTTTGATAAGAATTAGGATATTAATGCAATTTTCATTTACCATTAATTTTGTAATTCAAGTGCAGATAACCTGCTAAAGTTTATATCTTAACCCTTTCCCAAACAACAAAATTTTAAGGTGATCCACTTCAAAAGCTGCCATAAATGACAAGATGGATATTAATAAAGATAGGATATGTGTAAAATATGGCACAGAAAATATTGAGACAAAAGGAGAAACTGCTGGTTATTAGCAGTTTCTTCTTTTGGTTCAATGTTTTCCCAATCCTTTTCTATAAGGGACGTCAAAACCAGGTCTTGTTTGGGAAAGGGTTAATCAGTTTTGAAGTACAAGGGAACAACTTTAACAACTTAACTTCGACTCAAGTCATATTTTATAACAACACCAAAAGTTTATCAAAACAAAATGGTAAATTAAATCTATTCTTAGCACTAAATTTATATAGTAGGAAGTTGCCAAATATATCTAGTTCTATTACATAAAATATAATGTTAAGCCTACACATTTTTACTCTCCATGCCGAGCTCTATTGATTAAACCATCAAATATGACCTCTGCAGTTTTCGGTACGCCAACAGCCTATTTGGTCGTCATAATCTAATTATAGCACACCATTTGAATTATCGAATCAAAATCATTCAGTTTTATCTTGCATGATCATTACGTATACATTACGTGGCTTCTATTTTTGGCTGAAGCCGGTAACATTTGAATTATCGAATCAAAATCTTTCAGTTTGATCTGGTTTGATTATGTATACATTACGTCGCTTCTATTTTTGGCGGAAGCCGGTAATTTGAAGCGTTAGCCAATCATTTCTTGTATCAGAAATTTCGATTGTTTATGAGTATATTGGCGACGATTGGATACCGAAATCCCGCCAAGGCCCCGAGATTAGACGTGAAACGACCCCGCGAGAACAGAGAGTATTCTATCGAAATGGAATGTAGGGAGAATACGCTCTGTTCGTAAGAGAGTAACACATTTTGTGAAAACTTATGCCTTTGCAATTCAAGGGCAGAATTCCAATTTGAAACCATTAGGTCTTCTCCTTTTCAAGCAACATTTTATTAATCTAAAACAATTGAGGCATTTAGGGATTAACCCTTTCTCAAACAATTACATTACATTAAATTTAGTTTGCATTTGTTCTGCATTTTCTTCTTTTCTCTCAATGATTCAATGCTTTTTTTTTCAAAACAATTTGGTTTTTATTGTTTGGTCTAATGCCGTTAACCCTTTCCCAAACAAGATATTGTTTTTATGTCCAAAAGACCGATCCTCTTGCACCAATTAAGCTTTTCATAATTAAACATAATTTCAATGTCTTTTTATGCATCAGTTTGTCATCTACAGCTTCTTTTAAATGGACAGCAGTCTTTTGGAGTTTGGGACTTAAAGAGGTTGTGTGGATTAAAGTTTAGGAAATGATTAATGATAAGTACAAACATTTAGCAATACAATATCAATACAATGATTCATATAGTCTATCGGTTATAACTGTAGACTTGTATACAAACACTAAAAACCAAATATATTCTGATTTTTTTCGGGAGAAAGGGCGGAGCCTAGTAAACGGTTATTACATTGAAGATTGAGGAGAAACAGCGTTTTCAATAAGCGGTAAATCGTCGGTGTTATTGCAAATTATTGTAACTGCAGCTTGAATCAAGCTGTATTTACGAGGTTTTTTAATAACACGTTTTACAATCGCACAGTCTTTCAATTTCGAAATGTTTTCATGCTCGTGCCGCACGTTTTTCCCTTGTGTTAACCAAGGTATCGAGAAGTAAACTCATCGAATAACCTTTTGGCTTAGCCACACCCTTTCAGGTGAATAAAAATGCAATATACATAGTTCTAACATTTACCAAACCATTTATCGTGAGCTATACGAGCGAATTAATGTCCTAATTATTTAATTCCCAAAAGAGGAAGTGTTTGTGTTGGGCCATTTATCAACAACAAGAAGTAAAGTGTTTGTATACAACTCTGTACAGTTATAGCCGATGAGTTATTGTCCAGCAAGATTAACCCGGGACATCTGCATATGTAATGACCCCACTTCGGCTTTGTTTTGTTAAGACGCTCAACTAACGGGCTTAGCGCACGAAAATTAAGTTGTCCCGGGTTTTAACACCTTGCTGGACAATATAGCTATCATTATTTATTAAAAAAACTAACTTATTCCTTTGCAATTCAAGGGCAGAATTTCAATTAAAAACCATTAGGTCTTCTCCTTTTCTTGCAACATTTTATTAATCTCAAACAATTGAGGCATTTAGGGATTAACCCTTTCTCAAACAATTACATTACATTAAATTTAGTTTGCATTTGTTCAGCATTTTCTTCTTTTCTCCCAATAATTTAAATGTTTTTTTTTTCAAAACAATTTGGTTATTGTGAGTTGGTCTAATACCATTAACCCTTTCCCAAACAAGATATTGTTTTGATGTCCAAAAATCTGGTCCTCTTGCATCAATTAAGCTTTTCATAACTAAACATAATTTCAATGTCTTTTTATGCATCAGTTTGTCATCTACAGCTTCTTTTAAATGGACAGCAGTCTTTTGGAGTTTGGGACTTACGGAGGTTGGGTGGATTAAAGTTTAGGAAAGGGTTAATGATAAGTAAAAACATTTAGCAATACAATAACAATACAATGATTCATTGCTATAAATAAACCATGACCTCTGGACAGACGAGTCCATCTAAGAAGGTAAAACAAGTTTTCAGAACCCCTTTGTTTAAATAGGCTTCGATTTTCCGTGTGAACAAATACGTCATCGTCACGCCTCACTGGTCTAAAAATAGATTGGGAATCCCTTATCGTACAAATATGGCTGTGAATCTCGCGAAGATTTTCCACGTTCAACTTGCCGGAGATAACATTCTAAGAGCTTGATTGCTGTAATCATTTGTTGAGAAACATTCTAATTCAGAGTTGAGAAGGTTGCTGCACTGTCGTGTACTTTTTAAGATCGGTAACTATGAAATAAGCAGTTGACAAGTAATTTTACACATACGGACATGTCCTGACTTCATCGTGCCGCTCGTGCGTGCTCGCTTACCCTTTCCAAAACGACATAATGTCATGTTGGGCTAAATTGAAAAAGTCTGCAGACGACAAAACGGATGTGAATATCTTTAGTGTTTTATCTCAGAGAAAATATTGAGGCAAAAGAAGGATGATCATCAATATCCAAAGAAGTTATTCACACCCATTTTGTCTGCTGTGCATGCCTTTTCGATTTTGTCGATCATCATTTTCTTCTTTTGCCTCAATGTTTTCCCAAGAATTTTCTGTTGGGGACGTCAAAACCGGTCTTGTTTAATATAGAAAATAATTAATATAGAAAAAACTAGAATTTGTCGTTGAATGTGATTTGATACCCCATAGGCTTTCACTACAACAATGGGCAATAACTCACAAAATAAGCAAGATAGAGTTATGTTCCTTGTACGTTGCACTTCTCCTTGGTGAGATATATGATATCTACCAGAGAAGTATCATGATCATAGCTACTTTACTTTCAGACTTTTCGATGTTTTTTCTGGTTAAGCTGCTGAGGAATCTCAAGAAAAAACGTTTGTCATTTCTGGTCTGTCTCTGTATCTGGAAGCAATGTTGCATGTTGCATATGCGCAATGTTTCGTAGTTTTAGTTCCCGCCTGCATTATCTATGATCGACTAATATCGCGCTTGAAAATAATATTTTTTTGCTAACACGGTTACGAAAAATTGTCCGATTCATTGACCGATAAACAAAATATTAGACTGGTACCCGGCAAACGTTGTTGGGGTATTCCCATCGGAAATCTATTTTTAGCACACGAACGCGGGAAAACTGTTCGCTATTCAACCATTGTTAAAATATTTAATTCAAAAACAAGGATCGTATTGATAATTAGTCTCTGTGGCAAAGTGGGTAAGGTGGTGGTCTCCTAATCTAACATAAATTTTTAGCCAGGGTTCGATACCAGAAAATTCCACTATATTTTTTTCATGTTTTATTCTTTTATTATTTGATTTATTTTCTTTTTCTTTGCAGTGCGCCTTTTTTCTTTTCATATGTTTCGTCCCTACAAAATATGTATACATTAAAATGATTTATCTGTCATCAGGGTTATATCTATGCAAGCCTACAAATCAGACATGTCTGACATTAATGACTTAACAAATCGTATTACTTTAATTGAATTATCCAGAACTACATGCAAAGCTATAATTTACAACGGTATCTAAGGTGATGAAAAAATGAATAAAAAAAATTAAAAAAAAAAGAATAAAAACAAAAAATGGTACATGAAAAGCAACTTTGCAAGATTCGAACCCACATCTTTCAACTTGTACCAGTTGGTAACGCTGTTTTTACCACTCGACCACGGTTACTTTGTGATGACGGTGCAGTATTAAACTGTTTTGACAAAATTACACCGTACAGTATAAACATTCTACCCCTCTCACGTGGATTAGTCAACAATTAAAAGTACATTTGAGTCTCAGGGTCAGTGGTGGCACTATATTATTATTTTTTTAAAAAACTAATTCATTTCTTTGCAATTCAGGGACAGAATTTCAATTTAAAACCATTAGGTCTTCTCCTTTTCTTGCAACATTTTATTAATCTCAAACAATTGAGGCATTTAGGGATTAACCCTTTCTCAAACAATTACATTACATTTAATTTAGTTTGCATTTGTTCTGCATTTTCTTCTTTTATCCCAAAAATTCACTGCTTTTATCAAAACGATTTGGTTGTTGTTGGTTGGTCTAATGCCATTATCCCTTTCCCAAACAAGATATTGTTTTGATGTCCAAAAATCTGGTCCTCTTGCATCAATTAAGCTTTTCATAACTAAACATAATTTCAATGTCTTTTTATGCATCAGTTTGTCATCTACAGCTGCTTTTAAATGGACAGCAGTCTTATGGAGTTGGGACTTACAGAGGTTGGGTGGATTAAAGTTTAATGAAAGGGTTAGACCAATTACAAATCTGCCTGTAGGAGTCAAATTATAAAATCTTATACTCAAACAACATTTAGGGAATAACCCTTTTCCAAACAAGTCATGGTTTTTATGTTCAAATTTGCTATATTCATAATTATCTGCATCAGCTTTCAAATTAGTCTGCTATAGTACTTTGTAGTTTGGGAAAGGGTTAAACAAATTATCAATTATTATGAGCTAATACAATAAAATATATAGGGAAAAGTAGAAAATGTTGTTTGCTGGTATTCTCTGCTTTTCTCACAATAATTTAAATAATTTTGAAAACCATTAGGGGCCAACTCCGCCATTGCCGGTCCCAAGCCCGGATGTGAAAGGAGGAGGGTTTTGTGCTAGGCCAGCAACCCAGCCACTTAAAACCATAAACTGCAACAGAAATAGACGGATGTGCTACCACAGCAACCCAGCCACTTAAGGTATATGACCCATCATTAAAAACTCCACTTTCTAGCCATGGAACATGCATCAAATTACACATTCTTGTAAATACACTTCAAATAAGTTGATTCACCGTGTCGGATTTCAAGATTAAGCTTCAAGAAGAAAATAATTTACAAATGTCTTTTTACTCTATATTCATATGCAAGGGAGGTAATTTTTAACATTTTTGTCAAATATTTCCATAATTATGCATTAATTCAAAAATCTAAACCATTCAAAATGCTTATGTTTGTATTTGGAATGGAAATATAACACAGTTTAGGATTTACTGGCACTTTTCAAATTTCGCCTCTGGCTCTTTGGTGCTAATGATGGGTTGTATATGTTAACCCACTTTCCCAAACGACAAATTTTGGACTGTTCCAAATCAAAAAATGTTGCAGACGTCACTTTCAAGTTAAGGAAATTTAAAAAAAATATTTGGTCTTTTTTGGTAGAAAACATTGTGAGAAGTAAAGAAATTGCTTGTCATTATCTTTTGGGGAGTCAAAAAGAGTCAATGTGTGGTAATGGCTTAACCCTTTCCTAAACATTGATGCTTTTTGACGCCCTGCAAGATAAAGGCTTTGGAAAACCATTGCGGAAAATGAAGAAATTGCTTGTGACACAAAATATTTGTGGTCTGCATCATCTTTGAATTTAGAACAGTCCAAAATTTAAGGGCGGTTCAACTTGAAAGCTGCCGTTGCTGACAAAATAGATGATGATAAGATAGAATTTTTGTAAATCATAGCACAGAAATATGGATGTAAAAGGAGAAAAATGAAATTTCTTGTTTTGCCTAAATGGTTTCCAAAGCCTTTTGTAATAGGGGTTCAAAACCAGGTCTTGTTTGGGAAAGGGTTAAGGTATTGAACCCATTATCAACTACAAAACACAACGTAAATCTTCAGGCATCATCCATAGCAATGGAAATTGACGAGGGAATCCCTTGTCAGTTTCCTTTGTCACGGATTTCCGTTTTCACGGATGATACTTGGAAATTATAGGCGAGGGCAATCTGAATGAATCCAGATAACATAATTACATAATGTTACATCTGAAGATCGCGCATTAGGGGTCATCTTCTGTGACCTGGGAATTTCCATTTTTTTCTATTTTTACATCAACCAATCAAAACACTCGTTGCAAACGCAGGTCTGTTGTCCCTGACAACAACACCAAAATGGCTGCGGTAGACACGCGCTTGACACCGAGCAAAGAGCAAAGCCCTTTAGTTTTGAGAGAAAGATATGTCATTTATTAATGAATTGGATAGGTTTCGGTATATTTTAGGCACTGTACTAAGTGGCAGTTTTGTGCGATCATTGTGCTAACCCGAAGTAGAGCGGTGTGTAATTTTGAACATAAATAAACTACATATGAACATTAATTTTGGTATACGACGGCAGTAGTAGTCAGATTAGCTCAGTTGGTAGGGCTGCCCACTTGGAAACCGAAGATTGAAGGATCGAACCTCGCGCCGACCTTATCTTTTTGTCCCCCTATTTTTTTTATCATCTTTATTACATTTTTCCATACCAAATTATTCTAGAAATTGCAAAAACGAAAGAAAAATACAATTACCAAATATGTTTTTATAACCGTGATTTCTAGAAACTTTAGTTTAAAAAATTTAAAATACATAAGAGGAAAAAAATATGATGCCAAGGTGGGAGTCGATCTCTGGTCATCAAGTTCATGGGTCGAACGTCCTACCGACTGAGCTAATTGGGAATCTGTTTTACAGTGAATCAAATTGCCTCTATAAAGTTTATCGTGGATGGGTTGTTAAAACCTCGTAACTACAGCTTGAAAAAGCTTGAGTTACGAGGTTTTGACTCCCCACCGACGTTACACGTTTATAAGTTAACATCGCTTTGTTTCGGGGCGTGATTATCGTGTTGAACTGTTGCTGCCATGCAGAAGACTATCTGCTTCATAAATGCCATGTCTTTGCTCTCAAAATTAACGGACTTTGGTCTTTTTCTTTGTAGTGAAATCACCACACTGGAGGCGTCCATGGATACTAGTTATCGTTAGAAACGGAAGTGTAGTGTGCACGGTAGTGCGCATGCCCGTGCACATGCGATAAATCTTTCAACTTTTCCAAAGTAAAATCTGATTGGTCCAAAGAAAGGTCACAGAAGATGACCCTCAACGGGTCGTCGTTAGATCCTACTGAAAGATAGGATCTATATTTCAATTAGATTGTAGGCGAGGGTATCCCGTGTCAGTTTCCATTGTCACGGATGATGTTTGAAATTGGCAAGTGTATCTCTCATCAATTTCCGTTTTCACGGATGACACTTTGAAATTAGAGGCGAGGGTGTCCCTTTTTAATTTCTGTGGTCATGGTGGATGCCTGAAGATATTTTCACGGTGGATAAATCATGTGATGCAATATTTTCAGAAAATCTTCAGTAATTTTGTAAACACTGAACCGATTTGAATTCGGTTTGAAGCAGAGAATGTGGACAGAAGACACACATTAGATGAACATGGTTGATTTTTGAAAAATCAACTGATAAAAAAGTTATTGAAGATAAACCAAAATTTTGGTTTATCTTCAATAACTTTTTTATCAGTTGATTTTTCAAACATCCAACACGTCCAGCTAATACCTGGCATTTTCCCACCTTCTCTGCTTCAAACCGAACTCAAATTGATCAAGTATTAAAAAAGATATTGAAGATTATCAGAAATTCTTAGTCATGTGATCATAAACCGTGATTGTGCATGATGTGTTATGATCCTTAACCCTTTCCCAAACAAGACCTGGTTTTGATGTCTCATCTGGAAAAGGTATCAGAAAGTATTGAGGCAAAAAGAAGAAAATGTTGCTAATCAGCATTTTCTCCTTTTGCCTTAATACTTTCTGAGCTTTTTTGTTCACAACTCCTTAACTCTTTCCAAAACAAAAGACCTGGTATTTATGGCTCTTCTAGAAAAGGCATCAGAAAATATTGAGGCTAAAGAAGAAAATGCTGAGATTTTTCCTTTTGCTTCAATACTTTCTGAGCTATATTGTACACATCTATTTCAAATTGTTCCACCCTAAAAATTTGTCGTCTGAAAAAGAGCTCATTTAATAAAACCACACACTGCTACAGAAACAGATGGACTTAATCACGGAGTATAATCATGTGACTTAAAATTTCCGATAATCTTCAATAACTTTGTCAATACTTGACCAATTTCAATTCGGTTTGAAGCAGAGAAGGTGGAAGAATGTCAGGAATAACCTAAACATGTTTGGTTTTTGAAAAATCAACTGATAAAAAAAGTTATTGAAGATAAACCAAAATTTTGGTTTATCTTCAATAACTTTTTTATCAGGTGATTTATCAAAAATCAACCATGTCCATCTAATGCGTGACGTCTGTCCACATTCTCTGCTTTAAACCAAATTAAAATTGGTCCAGTATTTACAAAATTATTGAAGATTTTCTGAAAATATTGTATCACATGATTATCCACCGTGTTAATGCACTGTTAATAACCCACATGATTTTTGGGGAGTGTTCACACCAAAAATCGGCTGCTTGAAGTTATCTCTTACTTAATTTCTCAGCTAATACTACATAGATTTTGACAAGATGAAGTGCACCGTATGTGCCTTTGAGATGGCCGTTCCCGGTTCTAACTCACTGTACACCAAATCATGTGGTTTCTTCAAACATTCAAGCAAAACTATAGGATTCGGTGCGCAATGACCATTTCAAAGGCGCGTGCAGTGCAATTTATGTCGTCAAAATTGGGAGATCATTTGCCAAGAAATTAACCGAAACATAACCTTAAGTGGACAATTTTCGGTGTGAACGCTTCCTAAAAAACGTGTGGGTTATCCACTGTGTAAGTGGATTAATCCTATCCCAAACAAGACTTGCTTTGTTGTCCCAATGATAATTGACTCTAGAAAACATTAAGGCAAAAGAAAATGTCTAGATACTGTGACAATTCAGTGGAATTTTTACCCTTATTGGAAATCCTTGATTAAGTTTTTACAAGCAACTGTAATATTTCTACTTAATATGCTATTGCTCTGAAACGATAACACATGCTCGGTGCTAACTGCAACAGAATGAGAGAAACAATGCAGTGGGAAATTTTGCTATTTTGTATGGAAATCCTTTCATTATCACAATGCTTTTTGTTTTCTGACACAGCATTCAAATTGAAAAAAAAAAAAATATTGAATGGGAAACGGGTAAGGTAATTTGATTTATGCGACATTTTGTATGACAGTATATGTCTCTGTGTCTGTGGGTCTTTGTGTCTGTCTGTATGTCTCTGTGTCTGTGTGTCTTTGTGTCTGTATGTCTCTGTGTCGGAAGGTCTTTGTGTCTGTCTGTATGTCTCTGTGTCTGTTGGCTTTGTGTCTGTCTGTGTCTGTTGGTCTTTGTGTCTGTCTGTGTGTCTCTGTGTCTGTGGATCTTTGTGTCTCTGTGTCTGTGGTTCTTTGTGTCAGTCTGTATGTCTCTGTGTCTGAAGGTCTTTGTGTCAGTCTGTATGTCTCTGTGTCTGAAGGTCTTTGTGTCAGTCTGTATGTCTCTGTGTCTGAAGGTCTTTGTGTCAGTCTGTATGTCTCTGTGTCTGAAGGTCTTTGTGTCAGTCTGTATGTCTCTGTGTCTGAAGGTCTTTGTGTCAGTCTGTATGTCTCTGTGTCTGAAGGTCTTTGTGTCTGTCTGTATGTCTTTGTGTCTGAAGGTCTTTGTGTCTGTATGTCTCAGGGCCTATCGGTCTTAGTGTATGTTTGTCTTTGTGTCTGTATGTCTCTGTGTCTGTAGGGCTGTGTCTGTCTGTATGTCTCTGTATTTGTAGGTCTTTGTGTCTGTCTGTATGTCTCTGTGTCTGTAGGGCTGTGTCTGTCTGTATGTCTCTGTGTCTGTGGGTCTTTGTGTCTGTCTGTGTGTCTCTGTCTCTGTTGGTCTTTCTGTCTGTCTGTGTCTGTATGTCTCTGTGTCTGTAGGTCTTTGTGTCTGTCTCTGTGTTTGTAGGTCTTTGTGTCTGTATGTCTCTGTGTCTGTGGGCTTTTGTGTCAATTTTAATCAATTCCTTTTTTTTTTAATTTTTTCATTAACTTTTTTTTGTTTTTCATGAATTCTTTTTGTCCCAAATCATTTTTTTCCATTTTCTAATCTATTCATTATTTTTATTTTTCATTTTTTTTCATTTAATCCAAACGTTATTTTCGTTTTTCAAAGAAATTCAATTTTTTACTAAATTAATTTAATCAATTCATTTATTTTTTTTTTTACTTTTCAATTAAATTATTTCTAATCAATTCATTTTTAATCAATTCATTTTTTAATCAATTCATTTTTTAATCAATTCATTTTTTAATCAATTCATTTTTTAATCAATTCATTTTTTAATCCATTTTTTAATCAATTCATTTTTTAATCAATTCATTTTTAATCAATTCATTTTAATCAATTCATTTGTAATCAATTCATTTTTAATCAATTCATTTTTAATCAATTCATTTAATCACTAGTGAACACAACTCACTGGTGAGAACTACTCACCAGTGAACACAACTCACCAGTGAGCATTACTCACTAGTGAACACAAATCACCGGTGAGCATTACTCACTAGTGAACACAACTCACCAGTGAGCATTACTCACTAGTGAACACAACTCACCGGTGAGCACTAATCACTAGTGAACACAACTCACCGGTGAGCACTACTCACTAGTGAACACAACTCACCAGTGAGCATTACTCACCAGTGAACACTACTCACCAGTGAGCATTACTCACCAGTGAGCATTATTACTCACCAGTGAACACTACTCACCAGTGAGCATTATTCACCAGTGAACACAAGTCACAGTTGAACACATCTCACCGGTGAACACAACTCACTGATGAACACAACTCACCAGTGAGCATTACTCACCAGTGAACACAACTCACCAGTGAGCATTACTCACCAGTGAACACAACTCACCAGAGAGCAGTACTCACCAGTGAACACAACTCACCAGAGAGCAGTACTCACCAGTGAACACAACTCACCGGTGAGCAGTACTCACCAGTGAACACAACTCACCAGTGGGCAGTACTCACCAGTGAACTCAACTCACTGGTGAGCACTACTCACCAGTGAACACAACTCACCGGCGAGCACTACTCACCGGTGAGGCTGTGTTCACCGGTGAGCACTTACTCACCAGTGAACTCACCAGTATGAGCATTACTCACCAGTGTGAGCATTACTCATTAGTGACCACAACTCACCGGTGAGCACTACTCATTAGTGACCACAACTCACCAGTGAGCAGTACTCACCAGTGAACACAACTCACCAGTGATCAGTACTCACCAGTGAACACAACTCACCAGTGAACACAACTCACCAGTGAGCAGAACTCGCCAGTGAACACAACTCACCAGTGAACACAACTCACCAGTGAGCAGAACTCACCAGTGAACACAACTCGTCAGTGTGAGCATTACTTACCAGTGTGAGCATTACTCATTAGTGACCACAACTCACCGGTGAGCACAACTCATTAGTAACCACAACTCACCGGTGATCACTACTCACCGGTGAGCAGTACTCTCAAGTGAACACAACTCAACGGTGAGCAGTACTCACCAGTGAACACAACACACCAGTGAGCAGTACTCACCAGTGAACACAACTCACTGGTGAGCACTACTCACCGGTGAACACAACTCACCGGCGAGCACTACTCACCGATGAGCTGTGTTCACCGGTGAGCATTTACTCACCAGTGAACTCAACTCATCGGTGAGCATAACTCACCAGTGAACACAACTCACTGGTGAGTACTCACTAGTGAACACAACTCACCTGTGAGCACTACTCACCAGTGAACACAACTCACTGGTGAGCATTGCTCACCAGTGAACCCAACTCACCGGTGAGCATGACTCACCAGTGAACACAACTCCCCGGTGAACACTACTCACTAGTGAAAAAACTCAAAGATGAGCATTACTCACTAGTGAAAACAGCTCACAGGTGAGCACTTCTCACTAGTGAAAACAACTCACCGGTGAGCACTACTCACTAGTGAGCATAACTCACCTGTGAGCACTACTCACCAGTGAGCAATACTCACCAGTGTGAGCATTACTCATTAGTGACCACAACTCACCGGTGAGCACTACTCATTAGTGACCACAACTCACCGGTGAGCACTACTCACCGGTGAGCAGTACTCACCAGTGAACACAACTCACCGGTGAGCAATACTCACCCGTGAACACAACTCAACGGTGATCAATACTCACCACTGAACACAACTCACTGTTGAGCAATACTCACCAGTGAACACAACTCACCTGTGAGCACTACTCACCAGTGAACACAACTCACTGGTGAGCAATACTCACCCGTGACCACAACTCAACGGTGATCAATACTCACCACTGAACACAACTCACTGTTGAGCAATACTCACCAGTGAACACAACTCACCAGTGAACACAACTCACCACTGAACACAACTCACCTGTGAGCACTACTCACGAGTGAACACAACTCACTGGTGAGCACTACTCACCAGTGAACACAACTCACTGGTGAGCACTACTCACCAGTGAACACAACTCACCAGTGAGCATTACTCACCAGTGAACACAACTCACCGGTGAGCAGTACTCACCAGTGGACACAACTCACCAGTGAGCTGTACTCACCAGTGGACACAACTCACCGGTGAGCAGTACTCACCAGTGAACACAACTCACCGGTGAGCAGTACTCTCCAGGGGATATAACATTCGAGGTAAGGGTCGGAGTAACATGAAAGTAACGACATTAAACGTGTTGGTGGGTTTTGAAGTGGCAGTGTACCGATTACCAGACACTTAAGTCTAAGATTTGTCCAATTTCAAAGATTATGCAGATAACATTTTTAGCTCACCTGAGCACGAAGTGCCCAAGGTGAGCTATTGTGGTCACTTTTTGTCCGTCGTCCGTCTGTTTGTCCGTCTGTCCGTCCGTCCGTCCACAATTTCGTGTTTACACTCTAGCATCTACAAATATAAGCCAATCTTGACCAAACTTGGTCAAAACATGTATGGCCATAAGATCTCGAATGACTTTGATTATGGGTCAGATCGAACCAGAAAGTCAGGAGTTATCTGCCCTTGAATGCGAAAAATACTTAGTTTTGACATTGTTTACACTCTAGCATCTACAATTATTGATCAATCAAGACAAATCTTGGACATAACATTGTAGACCATAAGATCTCGGATGAGTTTGATTTTCAGTATGATCTGACCAGGAAGACGAGAGTTATGAGCCCTTGAATTTGACAAAATTGCCATTTTCGGCTGTTTTTGACCTTGTTTACACTCTAGAATCTACAATTATTCATCAATCAAGACAAAACTTTGACACAATGTTGGGGACCATGAGATCCCGGATGAGTATGATTTTCAGTCTGATCTGATCAGGAAGTCGAGAGTTACTTGCCCTTGAATTTGAAAAAATTATCATTTTGGGCTGTTTTCGACGATGTTTACACTTTAGAATCTACAATTATTGATCAATCAATCCAAAACTTGGACACAAGGTTGGAGACTATAAGATCTCATATGAGTTTGATTTTCAGTCTGATCTGACCAGAAAGATGAGAGTTATGTGCCCTTAAATTTGATCAAATTGCCGATTTCGGCTGCTTTAGACCTTGTTTACACTCTAGAATGTACAATTATTGACCAATCAAGACAAATCTTGGACACAATGTTGGATATCATAAGATCTTGGATGAGTTTGATTTTCAGCCTGATCTGACCAGAAAGTCGAGAGTGCCCTTGAATTTGACAAAATTGCTGTTTTCGGCTTTTTTCGACCTTGCTTATACTCCAGAATCTACAATTATTTATCAAACAAGACAAATCTTGGACACAATGTTGGGCACGATGAAATCTTGGGTGAGTTCGATTTTCACAATGTTATTGACCATAAGTTCGTTTTCAGTCTTAGAGTCATAAATATTTTTTGATTTGAAGAAAAGTGTTGCTTATATCATTTTGGTTCAGGTGAGCGATATAGGACCATCATGGTCCTCTTAATTGTCTTGAGAATGGGAGATGTATTTCTAAGTTTTCAACATTTGTTGTCATTGCAGGGAGAGTGAGTTATGAAATGAGCAACAGATAACACGGTGTATAATCATGTGATTCAATATTTTCAGAAACTCTTCAATAATTTTGTAAATACTGGACCGATTTGAATTCGGTTTGAAGCAGAGAATGTGGACAGACGTCACGCATTAGATGGACGTGGTTGATTTTTATACGCCCGTCGAAGACGGGACTTATTATGGGATCACCCGTGATGTCCGGCGTCCGGGTGTCCGGGCGTCCGGCGTCTGGCGGCGTCCACTTCTTTGTCCGGAGCATAACTCTGTCACCTTAAGTCTGATTGACTTTAAACTTTGCAGTTATTTTCTTCTTATCATTACGGAGTGCAGTGCACAAGAACCATAACTCTACCTAGCTTATTTTTTGAGTTATTGCCCTTTGTTGTTTTTCATACTTGAATCTTATCCGGAGTATATCTTTAAAAGTATTATAGCTAGGATCATGAAACTTCATGGGTGTATAGATCTCACCAAGGGGGAGTGCAGTGTACAAGAACCATAACTCTACCTGGCTTATTTTTTGAGTTATTGCCCTTTGTTGTTTTTCATACTTGAATCTTGCCCGAAGTATATCTCTAAAAGTATTATAGCTAGGATCATGAAACTTCATGGTTGTATAGATCTCACCAAGGGGGAGTGCAGTGTACAAGAACCATAACTCTACCTGGCCTATCTTTTTAGTTATTGCCTTTTGTTGTTTTTCATACCTGAATCTTGTCCGGAGTATATCTCTAAAAGTATAATAGCTAGGATCATGAAACTTCATGGGGGTATAGATCTCATCAAAGGGGAGTGCAGTGCAAAAGAACCATAATTCTACCTGGCCTATTTTTTTTAGTTATTTCCCTTTGTTATTTTTCATACTTCATTTTGTCCAGGGCATATCTCAAAAAGTATAATAGCTAGGACCATGAAAATTTTACCAACCTGCTCCCCCTGTCGACATAAAGCAGTGTTACGGGCGTATCTTGTGACAGTTTGACACCTTGTTGAAAAATCATATAATAAAAAAAGAAAAAGAATCAATCCTCTCGGATCAACCACTGCTGATGATCACTATTTCTCCTTTTACCTCAATACTTTCCTTACTTTATTTTTCACAAATAGGCTATGTGTATTATCTTTATCATTTCCCCTTTTATCAACTGCTTCAGCTGTTTGATTAGGAAAAAGTCACACTGTTTACTGTTTGGGAAAGGATTAATGGCAAAATAACACAAGAGGACCATGATGGTCCTATATCGCTCACCTGAACCAAGATGATATGAGCCACAGATTTGTTCAAATCAATTACTTGTGACTTTAAGACTGAAAACAAACTTATGGTTAACAACATTGCGTCCAAATTTTGTCTCGGTTTGTCGCTATTTGTGGTTGTTAGAGTAAAAACAGTCGAAAACGGCAAATTTGTCAATTTGAAGGGCTCAGCAAACTCAGCAAATTCTACTCTAATTAAGCTAATTCAAACTGGTGCAAGATCTTATGTTCAGCAACATTGTGTCCAAATTTCTTCTTGATTGGTCAACAATTATTGTAGATGCTAAAGTGTAAACAAAGTCCGAAACAATCGAAAACATCAATTTTGTCAAATTCAAGGGCATATAACTCATGACTTTCTAGTCTGACGAGACTGAAGTTCAAGCTCATCCAAGAAATTATGGTCACCAACATTGTGTCAAAGTTTCATCTTAATAGGTCAATAATTGTAGATTCTAAAGTGTAAACAAAGTCGTAAACATTCAACTAGAAAGACCTGAAGGTCTTGAGTCGCTCCACAGGCCTGAATTTCTTATGGTTCAAGCTGAAAATTACACAAAGGCAATATCTAATCGTCACCAACATTCTGTTCTAGTTTTGTCTTGATTAGTCCATATTTGTAGATGCTAGAGTGAAATCAAAGTCAAAATAGAGCCGAAAATGGCAATTTTGTCAATTTCAAGTGCACATAACTCATGATATAAAATTCAGATCAAGATGAAAATTATACCAAGGCAAGATCTTATGGTCACCAATATTCTGTACAAGTTTTGTCTTGATTAATCAGTATTTGTAGTTGCTAGAGTGAAAACAAAGTCAAAATAGAGCCGAAAATAGTAATTTTGTCAATTTCAAGGGCACATAACTCATGATATAAAATTCAGATCAAGCTGAAAATTATACCAAGGCAAGATCTTATGGTCACCAATATTCTCTACAAGTTTTGTCTTGATTAATCAGTATTCTTAGTTGCTAGAGTGAAAACAAAGTAAAAATAGAGCCGAAAATGGTAATTTTGTCAATTTCAAGGGCACATAACTCATGATGTAAAATTCAGATCAAGCTGAAAATTACATCAAGGCAAGATCTTATAGTCACCAACATTTTGTTAATGTTTTCTCAAGATTTGTCAATATTTGTAGTTGCTAGAGTGAAAACATGTCAAAATAGAGTCGAAAATAGCAATCTTGTCAATTTCAAGGGCACATAACTCATGATGTAAAATTCAGATCAAGCTGAAAATTAGACACAGGCAGGATATTATGCTTAAATATATTCTGTCCAAGTTTTGTCTTGATTGGTTGATATTTGTAGATTTTAGAGCAAAAATAAAGTCAAAACCAGCTATTTTTGACATTCAAGGGCAGATAACTCAGGTTATTCTGGTTCGATCAAAATTCTTTGAAGGAATCTGAGAAAGGGTCACCCAAGGATCATTCCTGTGAAGTTTGGTTGAAATCCATCCAGTAGTTTCTGAGAAGAAGATTTTTAAAGAAAAAGTTTACGGACGCACGGACGCACGCACTGACGCACGACGGACACACCGCCATGACAATAGCCCGCTGGCCTGAAAGGCCAGTGGAGCTAAAAACGGGAATTTTGTCAAATTCAAGGGCGTTTAACTCATGACCTTTTGATCTGATCAATCTGAAAATCAAACTCATACATGATCTTATAGTCCCTAAGATTGTGATCAAGTTTTGTCTTGATTGGTCAATAATTGTAGATGCTAGAGTGTAAACAAAGTCAAAAACAGTCGAAAACGGCAATTTTGTCAAATTCAAGGGCGTTTAACTCATGACTTATTGATCCGATCAATCTGAAAATCATACTCATACAAGATCTTATAATTCCTAACATTGTCTCAAAGTTTTGTCTTGATTGGTCAGTATTTGTAGAAGTTAGAGTGTAAACAAAGTCGAAAACAGTCGAAAATGTCAATTTTGTCAATTTCAAGGGCACATAACTCAAGACCTTCTGGTCTGATCAGACTGAAAATCAAACTCATCCGAGATCTTATGGTCACCAACATTGTGTCAAAGTTTTGTTTTGATTGATAAATAATTGTAGATACTAGAGTGTTAACAATGTCAAAACTAGCTATTTTTCGCATTCAAGGGCAGATAACTCCGGACTTTCTGGTTCGATCTGACCCATAATCGAACTCATCCGAGATCTTATGGTCATACATGTTTTGACCAGGTTTGGTCAAGATTGGCTTATATTTGTAGATGCTAGAGTGTTAACACGAAATTGTGGACGGACGGACGGACAGACGGACAGACGGACAGACGGACAGACGGACGACGGACAAAAAGTGACCACAATAGCTCACCTTGAGCACTTCGTGCTCAGGTGAGCTAAAAACGCGCCAACTTTTCGACTGACTGACCTACTGACCGACCAACTAGCCATTATTATGACGGGAGCGTGGCTATGTATATATGACATACCAAATGGGTCAAAAGTCTATATAGAGCGTGCAAGCATAAGTTATATGCGCGTCGATGCATATATTTTCAACGCTTGCGTAAATTTTACGCGAGCAGGAGTAAAAAATGTAAAACCGAGGCTGGCCAATGGGAGAGGCGGTTAGAACCTTTCCCTTGATACCATAAAATTGATGGATGAAACGAAGGATCTGATTGGTTAATGTATAAAGTACGCGTCGACGCGTATATTAACGCGAGCAGTTGAAAATTTACGCGTCCACGCATGTTTTCAACTGCTCGCGTAAATTTCATGCGTCGACGCGTAAATATACGCGTCGACGCATAAAAATTTACGCGTCGACGCGTATATTTTATTCGTGCACGCTCTAAATAGACTTTTGACCCATTTGGTACGCCAAAAATTATACTCTCAAAATTATCGTCTGTAGAAAATGATTTCTTTCTTCCGGTAGACAGAATAGCAAACAATTTTGTGCTAAAATAGACAGGGTTGCGTGTTATGTTTTGATAAACTGTCAGTGTTGTTATAAAATCTCGCAACTACGGCTTGATTCAAGCCGTAGTTACGAGATTTTATAACAACACCCGCAAAATACTCTTCCTTTGTCCAAATTACGTAACGATTTACCGGATAAAATTGTTCCCTGTTGAAATGAGAATCAGACGACAATTTTGAAAAAAAAAAAAGAAATAAAAAAAAAAACAAAAAAAAAAAAAAACCATCAACAAAAGAATAAAAAACGCCCATATTTAAGGATGACAACCCATCATATGATACCAAACACTTCGTGCATCTTTGGTGTCATCCGTGACAACGAAAATTAACGAGAGATATCCTTCTTGTTTTCTCGTATGTCCCTTTAACGCTTTCATTGTGATAATCAGGCCCGTAGGAACAGGGGGCTAGGGGTGGGGCTTAGCCCCCAAACTTGGCCAAAATGCTGAGTTTTCCTTATTTTACACTGAAAAAATATGGAAAATCCAAGTTACCCCCCACACAATATTCAGACACTATAGTGCTTTAGCCACCCCAATAATAAATTGTTTCCTACGGGCCTGATGATATCGTCACTTTTCAACGAAAATCTCGTAATTGCAGCTTGTTTTAAGCTACAGTTTCGAGGTTTTTGTTGAAAAGCAGCGATATACTAATCTAATAGTCTACCGTCAGCCTTTGCTTAAAAATTTAGAGAAAATTGAATGAAAATGTTGTTGTCTTGGAAAATGTCCTAATTATTTTCAAGGATACCCTTTTTCTCTCGAGTATGACAAAATGTGACAATTTCAAATCGTTATGTTTTGTGACAACTGGGGCACACAATGCGTGTGATCTAATAAATCTTCTTTACCCAATCAAGAACATAAATATATTAATTGACAAAGCCGTGAAACAATCTTTCAAAAACATTTGAAGAAAACGAAGGAAATGCTGAAATTCAGCATTTTCTTCGTTTCCTGCAATTGTGTTCGGCGTCGCACATATTCTGCTCTTAATATGCCGTCTTCAATTATTCTCAAATTAAATTTATCGTAAATTTGTTTCCCGTGAAAGAGTCCAATCTAAGTAAAGCTTTAATCTAGCAAAGTAGTCCGTCTGATGACCCAGGTAAAAAATGATTTCGCTGCACCCCCCTAGGTACCAAGGTTGTTATATACCATTTTAAAGCTTGAAATATGCTGGATACGATGCACAATGTTGTCAAGTTGTAAACCTGTGCAGATCCCGTGGAAACGCACAAATATGTGGGTGGGGTAAGATAGCGTATGAATTGTTTGAAATACATTTGTCAAGTATAAATCGTCTTAAACCCAACAACTTAAGAATTCACACCTTCAAATTCATAAAATTATTATGGAATAAACCAGAAGAAACATACAAAACACATTTCAACCGATTATGCGTAGAAATAAAGCTCAGATATATCGTCAATTTGCACATGGTGGGTGGGGTAATTTTGACACAGTAAAACACTTGACCACAAAAGCAAATAATCGCTTTATTGTTCCGAAAAACGTTTGTACAATCGTTTTTAGATTGAATGCAACTTATTTGGATCTTAGCTGAACACATTCACCAAAAATCTTTTCGTATATACACAAGAAACGGTTCTAGGCTTATCTTGAAAGCACCCCCTATTCCCCAGTAAACTACAACATCGTCCGTCAAATGATTTCAAATAAGGCGGATTTGTATGGAGATGGCTGCACCCCTAACCCCCGATGTACCAAGGATGTTATATACCATTTCAAAGCTTGATATATGCTTGATACAATGTACGATGTTGTCAAGTTGTAAACCTGTGCAGGTCCCGTGTAAACAATTACATATGTGGGTGGGGTAAGATAATATATAATATAATTGAAATACATTTGCCATATAAAAATTGTTTTAAACCCAACAACTTAGGATATACTCATTCAAATTTATAAAATCATTATGGAATAATGCAGAAGAGACATGCAAACACATTTCAACCGATTATACGAGGTAATAAGGCTCAGATATCTCGTCTTATTGCATATGGTGGGTGGGGTAATTTAACGCAGTAAAACACTTGGTCACACAAGCAAATAATCGCTTTATTGTTCCGTGAAACAGTTGTACAGTCGTCTTTAGATTGAATACAACTTATCTGGATCTTAGTAAATAATCTTTACTTAATATCGTATCAGATATAAACAAGATATAGTTCTAGGTTTATTTTGAAAGCGACCCAATTTCCCTGTAAATTACAACATCGTCCGTCAAATGATTTTAAATAAGGAGGTTTTTAAGGAGATCTCTGCACCCCTAACTCCTGATGTACCAAGGCTGTTATATACCAGTTTAAAGATTGGAAAATGTTGGATACAATGCACGATGTTGTCAAGTTGTAAACCTATGTATGTCCCGTGTAAACACATAATTATGTGGATGGTGTAAGATAAGAAACAAATTATATGAAATACATTTGTCAAATTGAAATTGTCTTAAACCCAACAATTTAGGGCTTAGCGAATTCGAATTCATGATTTTATTATTGAATAAACCTGAAGGGATATACAGAAAACGTTTCAATTTATTATAGGCAGAAATAATGCTCATATATTTCGTAGAATTGCTCATGGCGGGTGGGGTGTTTTATATAGGGTTAATTCACGTTTTTGAGGTCGTTAACATTCGCAGAGGCCCAAGAAATACGTTAACGACCGAGTGCGAAGCACGAGGCTCGTTTTCGTATTTTGCGGGCCTCTGCGAATGTTAACGACCGAAAAATACGTGAATTGACGCTATTATTGCATACAAAACATAAAATTCCAATGAAAACTTACCCCAAACCCCTTCATATGTGCAAAAAATGAACCTAGGTGAGATAAGAAAATGTCCGCCATTGTTGTTTTGTTCTGATAAATCTTTCGAGAATTTTTTGTTATGCGTGACGTCGGCAAAACGACGTTACGTCATAATTTGGCGCCAAAAGGCGAACGTCGCTTATTTAACGTAAGACGTTGAGAATTTTGCGGGAAAAGAGACAATTGTTTATTTTGCAGGGTAAAATCGAGGATACTTGAGTGCAAAGCCGGTCCGATATCACACTGAATATAGACCGGTTTTCACGATATCGGACCGGTTTCGTCCCGTTATTCAATGTCGATAACGGCCCAAAAACACACATCTTATGCAATAATACACAGTAATATACGTAGCCACACGAACAAAAATATCATTATTGATCTGTGAATGTCCGTCCAACCGTTTATAGATTAGATACAAACTTTTTTGGATCTTAGTAAAACACATTCACCTAATATCTTAACAGATATATACAAGACAGGGTTTAGACTGTACTTGAAAATGCCCCTGTAACTTACAACATAGTCATTTAGATGATATCACTCATGTGGGCTATTGAAGGAGTTGCTGCATCCGACCACAATTTACCAAATCTGTTACATACCACTTTAAAGCTTGATATATGCTGGATACAATGCACGATGTCGTTAAGTTGTTAACCCGTGGAGGTCCCTTGTAAACATATAAATATGTGGGTGGGGTAAGATAAACATTTTTTCAAATTCATTTGTCAAATATACGTCGTCTTATACCCACCCTTTTAGAAATGTGCTCATTCAAATGCATGGAATTATAATTGAAATTACCTGAAGAGATCTACTAAGTACATTTCAATCGATGACGCCAGGAAAAAGGCTACGGCGGATCCAGGATTTCTTCTAAATGAATCCATTTTTCTTCAATATTCGTCCTGAACAATTGGAAAAATCAACTAAATTAACTTCTATTAAGGTTTACAGACCCTGAAAAAATCTACACTTTCTAGCCATACGAAATGCATCAAAATTCACACACTTGTAAATACACATCACTTAAGTTGATTCACCGTGCCAGATTTCAAGATTATGCTTCAAGAAGAAAATGATTTACAAATATTATTTTATTCTATATTCATATGCAAGGGAGGTAATTTTTAACATTTTTGTCAAATATTTTCATAAGAATGCATTAATTCAAAATTCTAAACCGTGCAAAATGCTTATATTTGTATTTGGAATGGAAATGTAACACACTTTAGAAATTATTTGTACTTTTCCAATTTCGCTTCTGGCTTTTTGGTGCTTTTGAGGTGTCAGATACCTTAAATAAAAAAGTGATGTCAGTGTCCTGAGGTCTTGTTCCAAATTTCTGTTTTGGCCCTGGGCCGGTGGAAATGGGCAAATAGCGACGTTTTGTCGTAAATTGGGGAAAACTAAAACATGTATGACAGCTATCAATTAGACTGTATGCATGTAAAATACACTTGTAAATACTCTTGTTTAAGAACATTCATCAAAACTGTATTCAAAAGGTTTGCAAATGAAGATATTCCCTTATCTTGGTGGAAATCTGGGTGCTCATTGGTAATTTTCACACAATAATTGGATAATAACGAGTAGATTGTGATCAGAAAAAATATTGCAGAGATTCTTTTTGTGGTGATTAACACCACAGATGTGCTACCGGTGCACATAAACGCACAATGACAGCTTACAATCGTGATGACTGCAGTGATTATGATAACCACGGACATCAACCATGTAACAGCTATTAAACTGATTGTAATGTGTAAGTCTCCAAAGTTGGGTAAAAACATAACTGTGTAAGTTAAGACATAAAAAGCCTTTAAGCAATTTTTGAGGGCAGTTAACTCTTGATACAATGGTCTGATTTATTCGGAAGTGCAAATAGAAGGGTTAAATTGCAAGTCCAGATAGCTGAATTGTGTCCCTCGTTTCTCATTTTAATTGATTAATAAAAATAGAAAAATATCAAGAAATGAACAAAATAAAGAGAAACGTGAACCCAACAAAACCATTCTCTAAAAGAGCCCGTGGAAGTCTTTTACTCCCACAAGTTTCAAATAAAATACGTCCCTGTATTAATCATTACCGGACTATATTATCGATTTCAAGTTGACATAAACATCTTTTTTTTGAATCTTTGCTGTCCTTAGAATTATTTGTATTACTTTTCCACATCAATTTAGAAACAAAACGAATGTTGTATGCGCCTATTCCATGTGTAAATCGGCTGTTGGCCGTTATCTTGGACGCCATCATGTTATTAGTGTGTTGTCCAATGATACTACAGTAACATATTTTTCATTCATAAATCAATTAATCTTATTTAAAAATGCTAAAATATTTTCAAACGATGTTCTTGCTCAGACGAACTGTCCATACAATATGTATTATTACTATGTGACTATGGATAGTTAAAACAGAGGTTATTGTAAGTTAGAGGTGAATATCGAACATATGAGAGCAGCTAAGAATTATTATGTCTTGTTTATATCTGTTCAATTGGGTGAAGATGTTGTACTAATCTCCAAATAATTTGTATTTAATCTATAAATTGTGTACAAACGTTTCACGGAATAATAAAAGGATTATTTGTTTGTGTGGCTAAGTATTCAACTGTGTATAAATTACCCCCCCACACACACACACCAACCGTATGCAAATTGACTAACTATCTGGAACTATTTTTGCGTATAACCGATTGAAATGTGTTTTGTATATCGCCTCTGGTCATTTCAATAATAATTTCATGCATTTGAAGAGTAAGAACATTTCTTGTGAGTTTAAGACGATTTATATTTGACAATTGCTTTTCAAAAAAAAGTTATCTTACCCCACCCATATATTTGTATGCTTACACGGGACCTCCACATGTTTACAACTTGACAACATTGTGCATCGTATCCAGCCTATTTCAAGCTTTAAAATGGTATATAACAGCATGGGTACATCAAGGTCGGAATTAGCAACTCCTGTAATAGTCGCCTTGCGAGATATTAACTAAAAGACTATTTTGTAAGTAACAGCGAGTGGGTGGGAGATTTTCAAGCGCAGTCTGTACCTCTGTCTTGTATATATCTGATAAGATATTGGGTGAATGTGGATGACTTAGATCCAAATAAGTTTGCATTTCATCTGTAAACGGTTGGACTGACGTTTCACAGAACTGCGATAATTTGTTTGTGTGGCTACGTGTTAAACTGTGTATAAAACACCCTCGTCATATGCATTTTTTACGAAATATCTGAGCATTATTTCTGCCTACAATCAATTGAAACGTTTTGTGTATATCCCTTCAGGTTATATCAATGATAATGTTATGAATTAGAATGTGCTAATTACTAAGTGGTTGAGTTTAAGACAATTTTGATTTGACAAATGTATTTCAAATAATTTATGCTATTTTACCCCACCCACATATGTGTTTGTTTACACGGGACCTGCACAGGTTTACAACTTGACAACATCGTACATTGTATCCAACATATTTCAAGCTTTAAAATGGTATATAACAGTCTTGGTGCATCGGGGATTAGGGGTGCAACGATCTCCATACAAATCCGCCTTATTTGAAATCATTTGACGGACGATGTTGTAATTTACTGGGAAATAGGGGGTACTTTCAAGATAAGCCTAGAACCGTTTCTTGTGAATATCCGATTAGATTTTTGGTAAATGTGTTTTACTAAGATCCAAATAAGTTGTATTTAATCTAAAAACGGTTGTACAGCGTTTCATGGAACAATAATGCGATAATTTGTTTTTGTGACCAAGTGTTTTACTGTGTGAAAATTACCCAACCCACCATATGCAAATTGACCAAATATCTGAGCCTTACTTCTACGTATAATCGGTTGAAATGTGTTTTGTACGTCTCTTCTGGTTTATTCAATAACTATTGTATGAATTCGAATGGGTACATTACAAGGTTTTTGGGTTTTAAACGACTTTTATTTTACAAATGTATTTCAAATAATTTAAATGTTATCTTACCCCACCCACATATTTGTGTGTTTCCACGGGAGCTGCACAGGTTTATAACTTGACAACATTGTGCATCGTATCCAGCACATTTCAAGCTTTAAAATGGTATATAACAACCTTGGTACCTAGGGGGGTGCAGCGAACTCCTTAAATAGCCCCCTTATTTGATTTCATCCGACGGACTAAAGAGTCTGGTAATTGAAAGAGTACCAGTGTTCCTTGAAGCATGTCCAATGTCACCATTTGGCCCCATTATATCTTGTGACAACTGGAGCAAATAATGCCCCTACACAAATAAATCCTCTATTTGTCTTAATAAAATATTTTGACGACTTGGAGAAATGAAGCATTTGAAAACATTTGAAGGAAACGAAGAATATGCTGAAATTAAGGATTTTCTTCGTTTCCTTCAAATGTTTTCGATGTCACAACAAACATATTCTGCATTATCGTCAGCCATTCTCAATTTGATTTTATCGTAATTGATTTATCGCAATTTTGTGTTCTGGAAAAGGATTAAATGTACTTAGGCCTAATCCGTTCCCACTCATTGACTCTTTTTGACTCCCCAAAAGATTACGCCCTTGAAAAACATTGCGAGATAGGAAGAAATTTCTTATGACAAGCAATTTCTTGATTTCCCACAATGTTTTCTTTCCTAAAGGACAAATAAATGAATAAATTCCATTCACTTGAACATGCTGTCTAAAACATCTTTGAATTTGAACCAGTCGTTTGGTCGTTTAGTTATGGGTTAAAGCTAGCAAAGAGCCTGCATAATTGAAAGAGTAGGGGCCTACCCGTGCTCCTTGAAGCATGTCCAATGTCACCATTTTGCCCCATTACACCGTCGCTATTCAACAAAAACCTCGTAATTGCAGCTTAAAATAAGCTGCAGTTACAAGGTTTTTGTTGAAAAGCGACAATTTCTTGTGACAACTGGAGCAAAATGATGCCCCTACACAAATAAATCCACTATTTGCCTTAAATATTGCAAAGGATGAGTGATTTTTCGACTTTGTGTAAATTGGCATTTAAACGTTTAAGCTGTTTTTAAAATAGTTTATGAAACAGCAGTTTTATTAGTATAAAGTTGGTTTATAAATCCGTTTGCATTTCTGGTGCGGAATATATAACGTTGTATAGGTAAGCGTTTATGAATGATTTTTTTTCTTAAGGTAGTCCATTTCTTATGAGATTCGACGTTGGAATAATTCGGACGACATCGTAAAGATTTGGTGGTGGAACGTTCAACCGCCGAATGTTTACGACGTCGCTCGAATATGTTCGGATACGTAACGAATATTTTCTAAAACAACGTCTCACGAAAAATTCCGACGTCGCGTGAATCTCATTATGGGTGGACAACCGTAACAATACAATTGAAACTTGTGTCGATGTTGCAAGAAACGTCATTTTACCTTTAGATATCCAGAGTTCGACTTATCTTGGTTTTGTTCGATTTACCGATATATTGAGATAACGAGTTCTGCATTTACATGAAATGTGCATTTTCAATCATTATATCCTTTTTAAACGACAAAATTTTCGAGCTCCAAAACTGCTGCTTGGACGACAAAATGGATGCTAGTAAAGGTTAAATTTATACATGTAGCATAGAAAATATTATGGCGAAAGTAAACAAGAGCCGTCACAGACGGATTATGCTCCCCGAATAAGAGTTTGTCACAAAATAAAAACTATCATACACTAAGCCTCCTTTTCCCATGACAGATTTTTTGTACACGCATTATTTATAGAATATGGTCTAGAACATCTCATTTATCACATAAGCACAAAATTTCATTAAATTCTGCCCTTTAGATGAAGAGAAATTAGAGAAAAATTATTTTTTACATTAAGGCCCCTTTTTCCATGACGCAGCCTCAAATCAAGAAGCGGAGAAAAAAGATTCCTAGGGATTATCCCAGGGAGTTCACATGTGAAGTTTTATTGAATTTGGTCCAAGGGTTGCTGAGATCTGGCTGTGGACGGTAGGACGGACGGACAGCATGGCGACTATATGCTCCCCCGAATTTTTTTCGGGGAGCATAAAAATGCTATTTATCAGCATTTTCTTTTTTTGCCTCAATGTTTTCTAAACAAATTCCTACCGGGGAGCTCATAACCAGCTCTTTTTTGGGGAAAGTGTAAACGGACAACAAAAATGATTTCTTCAAAATAAAGGAAGCAATGCCAGACAAAATTAATATTGTGAGCAAAGCAGAAAAGTTGGGGCATTTTTCTTCTTTTGTCTAAATCCTTTCCAAAGTCGTTCCTAATTTACCCTTTCCGAAACAGTGACGCCTTATCACGACCGACTGCACATGGTTTTAAAAAGCAACTTTCTATCCTTTTCATCTAAGGTTTCTATGCTATGTAGCATTCAGATTTTCAGTTTCAAACATACATAAAATAGTGTCGTTTTTAAAAAAGAGGTAATGATTCCAAAAGTCATAACCCATTACCACAGTATGACTCTTTTTGACTCCCTACAAGATCATGTCTTTGGAAAACATTATGGAAAATGAAGATATTGCTTGTGACAATGTTTTCTACCCCAGAATACCCAAAATCTTTAAATTCCATTCATTTAAAATTGTCATCTGCAACATCTTTGATTTTGGACCAGTCCAAAATTTGTCGTTTGGTAATGGGATAACCCGAGGCGCGTTCTTTAGAGCGAGATTTTTAAGATTTCTTAAGATATTTTAGAGAAAGCGTTTTTAATAGGCCTACCGAGATTCTGACCGAGGTTCCAAATGCTCCATAGAAATTCATACAAATGACGTCATTTGTATGAAATATGGAACATTCGAAACACCGCTGATTATAAATTATGAAGGATTCGGAACGACTCGGTCAATGCATTCTTATATGGTTTCTTCAGGAATGACCGAGGGTCTAAAGAACGCTCCTCGGGGATTGCTTAATAAAGGGACAAGCATACACAAACAAAGAAAGGGACAAGCATACACAAACTAGAAACAAAACAAAACAATAAACAAAAAAAAAAACAAAAAAAAAAAAAAAAAAAAAAAACACGAAACGATTTTTGAAACAACCGATTTCATTGCACATTTAACCCTCTCCCAAAATTTTACGACGGTCTAATTCTTAATCAGCTGCAGGAAAAGAGGTGTTGATAAAGGTATGATTTGTGTTGGTCATCCGCATTTTTCTTCTTTTGGTTCAATGTTTTCCCGACCCAGATCCTACTGTATTAGGGAGGTCGAAACCAAGTCTTATGTGGGAAAGGGTTAAATTCGGTATTTTTGGAAATGCCCCGGCCATGATGTGTCCTCAGAATTGTGTATGTGACCAGGCCCCGGTTTCTCGAAAAAAACTTAAGGTAGTTCACCCCTAATGGGATTGACGCGACGTCGGAACTATTCTAGCCTGGGTTCAGTCGTCAATATACAATTTGGTCAATAAGATAGCGCATAAAAAATCAATACCCGTTAGATATCGCGGCATCCGTTTTTGATCGTGTTGATATTGACGCCTGGGAACAAGCACGGTATTTTCCAATGATAAGCCGATAAACCGATTGATCTATTTTTAGACGTATAACCTATTTAAAGCCTGTCGTTTTAAAACGAGGCTCGATACTATAATGGAATGAATTACGTTTGAAATATTGAGAGATGATTAAATTTCTGCAAATTCTAGCATTTTCTCATTATTTTCCAAGAATGTTTCCAATGTGCTTCTTTCGTTTTGGTTGTCAAAATCACATATTCATTGTCAGGTAAAATTTGGTTTTGCACGGATGAATAGATTTTTAAGAATGCAATTGGGGGACAATGGTTTTTACGTGAGCCATGGCAAATCCAATGCGGATAGATTAACCATTCCCAAACTGCATATATTTTTTTCTGTAACAATTACAAAAAAAGTTTTTAAGGAACAAGCACGACTTTTGTTTGGTTTATATCGACACAAAATGATTGTTTTAAAGCTCAACAGTGAACTACCCTAAAGCTTGGATGGAACCCTTGCAAACGATTTTTCTTCTGTCTTCTTCTTTTCCTTTTTATTTATTTTCTTTTATTCGAACATAAATTCGTTTAACTATTAAATTCCTTCAAACTTACAACAGTAGGAGAAATTAATGTTGTTTGAAATTCTATTATACATGAAAAACAATGAAAAATGTTATGTTCCATTTCTTACTATTGTCTGATACAAAATGTAAAAAAAAAAAAAAAAAAAAAAAATGGTCGAGAGAAAAATGAAAAATTATTATGACGCAATTTGACAAATAGTTAATAAATATTTCGAGAAATGGGTGTTTTTTATGTAAAAACTAACTCATCAATGGGCCATTTAAACTATTTAATCATTTCCCGAACATGACCTTTCCAATAGAAAAGGCTGGGAAGATATTTCGATACTAACAGTTTTCTCCTTTTGTTTGAGTATTTTCTTCCATTATCTTAAACAAATCCTACCTTTATCATCACAAATTTTGTCGCCTGCAAGCATCTTCTAAAATGGGAGTCTAAATTGCGGTCGTTTGTTAAGGTGTAAATTGGTGGATAAGATGGTATACAGTCATTTCGTACCATAACCATTTCGTACCATATTATAATTGGTCATTTCGTACCATAGTTTGGTCATTTCGTACCATAGTTTGGTCATTTCGTACCATAATTTCGTACCACAATTTTATAATTTGGTACCACATTTATTGTGAATGCTGTCGACAAAAGTAGAAAAAATGGATAAAAATATGAAAAATAATTATGAATATAAGACATAATTTTACCAAAAAACATGCTTTTAAACAACTAAAATATAAAAAAAAACAGACATTTGGTTTAATTGTTAATTGGTTGTTTGCTGTCACTGATTGTCACACCTTTTACATATTAATTACAGAACCAATCTTTTATCAATTAAAGTCTACTCGCAAACAAGCAATTATCATTTAGGCCTACAATATGAGGCATTTCTTAACTCTTTCCCAAACGACAAAAAATATGGTTGCAAATGAAAGCTGATGCAGACGACAAAGTTCATGTTGATAAAGAAGGGGTTTATTTAAGCTTTGAAATATTGAGACAAAAGAAAGTACTCGTCTACAGGTGAAATTGAAAAACCTTATAACTACAGTTTTTATATAAAGTTGTACATAGTTACGAAGTTTTTCAATAGCATAGCACAGACGAACTGCTGGTTACCATCAGTTTCTTCTTTTGTCTCAACATTTTAAAAGGCCTTTCTATCCGGGACATGAAAACGAGGTCTTGCTTTGGAAAGGGTATTTTTTAGAATGTTCCAAATTCAAGATTTGCAGACAATTTCGGTCGTATGAAATTTTATCTTCTAATCTTTCTTTTTAAAATAACGTTGTGGGAAATGAAGAAATGGTTTGTCGCAAGCCATTTCTTCATTTTCCACGATGTTTTCAAAAAGCATTGACATTGTGCAGCATATCAAACGGCGACACTACATGAGAATCCGCATTTGGACAGGTTTTGATACATTTACTAGAAATGCTTTGGAAAACATTAAGGCAAAAGAAGAAATCGCTGATTACAAGTTTTACTTGAATAAATCCTTTTACAACATGATTAAGTTTTCTTTTGAGTTTGGCATTGCAGGCAATCGGCTTAACATTTTTATCCGAACAACATAATTATTAGTAAATATAGCATACACTGCACACATAGTAGATCTGTATTTGCATGATTCTCTTTTTATATATGAATTTATTTGGTGGTCAAAATTGCATATATAATGTTTGGAAATCTGTTAATCTTCGATAAGTGTTCATTTTTTATATTTCACAGAGGAAATCATGTGTACGAAGTTTAAAATATATGGTGCAAAACGGTAAAATTATGGTACGAAATGACCAAAAATATGGTACGAAATGACCAAAATTATGGTACGAAATGACCAATTATGGTACGAAATGACTGGTACGAAATGGTAATGGTACGAAATGACCAGACTGATAAGAAGAGGTGTTATATGTGTTATTGTCTACTGTAAGTGTGTCACACTGACCCATTCCCACATATTGACGCCTTTGACACCCGACATGATAAAGCTTTTTGAAAACATTGTGGACAATGAAGAAATTGCTTGTGGCACATAACTTCTTAATTTCTCGCAATTTTTTCTCCAAAAAGAAAAAAAAAGTTACATATCAATAAATGATTTACTTGAAAATGTCGTCTGCAACATCTAGAATTTAGACAAGATTGAAACTTTGTTTTCTGGTTATTAGTCAGCCCTTCTACTGCTCCAATTTGAAAACGCTGCAAAACCAGAAACTGTTGTTGATAAAGATGGCATTTGTACACAGAAAGAAAATATTGAGATGAAAGGAGAAAACTGATGGTAATATTAAGTTTCTGCTTTTTTTCTTCTTTTTTTAGATCACCCGTTTCCATTATGGTCTTTTTCGGGAAAGGGCAAACCCTTTCTCAAACAAGACTTGGTTTCAACGTGTTTAATTGAAAGGGCTTGTGGAAACATTAAAGCGAAAGAAGAAATGTTGATAAACAGCAATTTCCCCTTTTGCCTCAGTTTTTTCTCAGCTTCTTGGTTCACAAATCCCTTTCTGTTCAACATCCCTTTCGGCAGCATTCAAAATAAAGCGGTCAAAATGTTTGCCGTTTTTAAAAGGGTTAAGCGACCGACACCGTAGGATTTATAGCCAACCGTTTAACCCTTAGCAATAACAGTTTACCAAAAAGATATAAAATCCAATAATTGCTGAATTGTGCAATATTTGTTAGCCTAATTAGAATTATCTTGAAAAAAGACGGGTACCCGATTTCCATGAAGAAATACGGGTACCAGTCTAGTCCATGGGGATTTCTGTTACTAAATATAGCACTAGATAATTATCTGGACGAGTTACCGTTCGTGAAATTACCCCCCAAAATTGTGAAAAAAAAAAAACAGATGGCGCTTTTGCTTGACCCCAGACTGATCTTTGGACCGGAGAAAGTAAAGGAGGGAAAAATGATCAGTCTGGAACCCAGTCTAGAACTATTCGGGCGACGTCATAAATATTCGGCGGTGGAACGTTCCACCGCCGAATGTTTTCGACGTCGCCCGAATAGGTTAGGATATGTAACGAATGTTAAGCGATGTCGCACGAATAATTCCGACGTCACGTGAATCTTATTAGGGGTGGTATACCTTAAGTACATACTCATGAGAACATGCCCAACTTCAAAGGAATACTCTCCAACGTTGAAGGGTATTCAATATACGTTCACGCAGATTTCGTCCAATTTGAGCACGGTGCTCAGATTTGAGCATAAGAACGTACTTAAGTTTTTTTCGAGAAACCGGGGCCAGCACTCAAGGCCCGGTACAATTTCGTGTTCACATTAAGCGCAGAAGATACGCTTTACGCCTGACCTTTTCGGTCGTGCTGCAGCAGTAATTAGGTCTTAATTGTGTATGTATGACCGGGCATTTAAAGGTAACAATAGCAATTTTGTCACTGGAGAACATTTTGGCGAAGGTCACACGTGAAAATATGGCCAAAGTCACAAGTGCAAATAATACCAAACACTTTGTGCATCTTCGTGCGGTAAAGGAAATTCACGAGAGATAGCCTAACCTCTTCAATTTCCGTTGCTAAGGATGACGTTCGAAAGAAATACGAATTGGTCAATAGTCAGCGCGCCTTCACGACGTGTTTAGTCTTTAAAAGGTAGTCTACAACAAAAAACTCCGATGTTTTATGAATCTCAAAATGGCCACATTACGAGTTTTCTACCTTAATATGTGAGAAGAGTGTCAGATCCTATGGGATTTCAGACGAATATGGATCAAGATTAGCCTGTGCTGACGCACAGTCTTATCACGATCCATAGGATCGACTGTTCTTTTATAGCATCTCCCTTTATTTAGGGATTGTAAGAGATCAGCCTTTATTCTGATCAGCTGACATTGAGAGACACTCTGATCGGATTCTAGATTAGTCCTAAATGCCTTAGAGAAACAATGCGCACTTTTGCATCTGATACCTCGTAACAATAGTTACTGCTTTTAACAGACGGACGTAATATATACTGAGCAAAAAATGTTTAGCACGTTTTTTAACACATTATTTTTTCAGTTTATGATAATTAAATGAACATTCCTTTGTGCTGTTCAGTTGTCCCGATCGACAACCATTACGCATACAGTACATGTGTAGAGTGAACATTCAGTGTATTGGACAAAGTCCAGATAAGCAAAAGTCACGTGCGGCACGTGTGCAGAGACATCGATAATGTCTAGCTTGTCCAAAAACACACGATTACACAGATCTGTTAGCAGAATCAATTTAACTGTTACAAATTCTTTTAAATTGATTATGGGAAGGCGAGAAATGATGACGTAAGTTCGACGTCAGAGAGCTCTTTGCATGCTCCAAGCAGGTATGTCTGTTAGAGATGTCGCTTTGCATTTCAATTGTCTCCAATTGACAATTACGCGCCTACGGTACTTGGTTTATGCAACTTTAGCCACCAACGACCGACCTAAATCTTGTAGACCGTGTAAAACGACGTTCAGGGAGGATCGTTTCACAGCAACGTCTTGACGACGTTTCGAATTCCTGTCTATTAAGAATTCAGTGCTACTCCTCCAGGACGTCACAATGTATACCGTTAGTGACCAGACTGTCCGGAACAGGCTCCACACAACTTGCATTAGGGTCCTCCGATCTTACGCCAATGACGTTAAGCATCGACAGGCAAGGCGTCAGTGGGTATTGACACATCGATATTGATTCAGGAGACATTGGACTGATGTCCGGACGTATCTCATTTTACGTGTCATTAACTGACGGCCGGATTTGCGGTTGGAGAAGATGCGTAAGGTTTGATACCAATAACGTCATCATTGAAACTGTTACGTCGAGTGCAGCGTCATTTTTAGGCAGGAATAGATGAAAACAGTTTAACAGACCTCATTTCAGTAAATGGCAACCAAACGGTGCAAGGGCACTGCAATGAAATTATCCAACCTGTCACTGGACCGTCTTACAACGACACAACATTGTGATATTTCAATAAGATAATCATCACCCACTTACTCCAAGGAACATACAGAATGATCTACGCCTGAACTGCATAATCACCAGCAAAAGAACACACAAAGAACATTGTTGGACGTCAGGCTAGAGAAAGTAATGACGTCTGTAACGTCATTGGCAATGAGCGTCATCTGCAGTATGAATGGGCCAAATTCCTTTCTCTGTGGTCAGGAAGCTTCTCTGCAACATGGGAAGACATTGAATGGCGGTCCTAGCTGCTTATGCTGGACATTCGCGTCATTGAAATTTGCTTGACTTTCAATATCTGACCCCTGTGCACTTTAACGTTAGAAACCTAACAAACGCTTAAGAATTTTGAAGCAAAATTTTCAGGAAGCGCTAGAAAATTGAATTTTCAAACACACCAGAGTTTTATTTTTATGGATTTTGGAATAGTTTTTGACTAGGAAAGGGCATTTTCCAAGTGTGTTAAACCTTTTGTGCACAGTATATATACTCGTCAAAACTGCTAACGCATCACTCAGATCGTTGTTAATATTTCTTAACGAATCTACAGAATGCGTTCAAAATTTGCACATGCCGATTACCACCATTTGATAAGAAGCCTACGAAATTTTATATATAGTAAATGCTTCGGTCTGAATGAAATATTGAACTTTCAATAAGGACACCCTTAATTCTAAAATTAATAAAGTCTGAAATTTGATTAAAATGGGAAATCCACGCATATAACTTTCAAACCTTTTGTATTGGCTGAAAGAGTTCCTGTGTAGAAAAGTTACCCGACGGCTTTAACACTTTTGTGGGCGTGTAATTTATTCCAGCAGAGGTAATGTTACGTCACCAGTGTCGTTGGTGGCGTAGATAGCGACGTCGGCTACATAGTCAAAACGTATCGGTCTATATCTTCTGAACTGTATGAGATGCAGTCTTGATATTTCACACATAGACAGGTCCCACCAAGATGTTTCACCTGAGACCATAAAATTTGACCTTGTGACCTTGACCTTGAAAACTTGACATTTTCTTTTAAAAAGGTGTATCTATGCGAGCTACATTGTCCGCGAACAGCCCTTGTTACGTTAAATAAGGAATTGATTTTTTCAGACCTCAATCCCACAATAAACAAGCTTACAAAAACAATTCAACAATTGAAAAAGATCACAAGCTACACGAGCCGAAAAACTGTTTTAGTCCCCTTTTTGTATGACACAGTCACATAAGAGTAAAAACTTAGAAATAGTTTTATGAATGAGTGCAAAATCTTGTAGGATGAATATATGCCAAATTATAAATCTAAATCTTTGACAATAAAGAAATTATGCAATTTTAAAAAAGTGATGCGTTATCTCTTTTGCTGAGTATATAATGAGTATTGAGGAAAATCGATGACATTTGATTTGTGACCTATTTCGATTAAACACGACGGAGAATCACGTAACATAACATTTCCGATATTTTTCAATATTTCTGTTGATCCATTACCACACAGTGACTCATTTTGACTCCCCACAAGATAATGGTATTGGAAAACATTGTGGGGAAAAAAGAAATTGCTTGTGTCAAGCAATTTCTTCATTTCTCACAATATTTTCTGCACAAAAAGACATAAAAATGTGAAATTTCACTGAGTTTTAATTGTCGTCTGCAACATCTTTGAATTTGGAGCAGTCTTAAATTTTGTCGTTTGGTAAAGGGTTAATACATGACCGATTTAAAAAGGAGTTGAAGCAATGCAGGCAGGAAATGTCAGTGATTTGCTGAATAACAAAGTTGTTAAATTTTTCAAATCGGCTAATAAAAAGTTACTGATGACCAACTGAAATTTTGGTTGGTGGTCAATAACCTTTTTTATCAGTTGAGATCCAAGATCTACTTCGTCCACATAATTCCTGGCGTGTTTCCACCTTCTGCTTCAACCGAATTAAAGTTCATTGTTGTAATTATTCGCCATGAAAAGTGGTCGAAATACCCGTGATCAGAATGACCAAGGTTAACCCTTCCAAATGTCCATTAACACGGTCATTTTGGTCAAATGTGAAGTTAGCATGTGCAATTGTCTAGTCGTTTGCCAAAATGTGAATAACAAATATGTGACCCGCGCGCTAAAAGGGACCTTATCGGGTGTGTGAAAATATCGACCCTAGTCAGTCTGCGCAGTCCGCGCAGCCAGACTAGGACCGACACTTTTCACTTGTATGTATTTTTTTTTATTTCTGGAATGTTTTCTCTATCTTACTTTACATTTATTTTTCGAATACAGTATCTGGTTGACGTCTGAAAAGTTTGTCAAAGTTTGGATTTTTGGTTTTCGGATAAGGCCCCTTTTAGCGTGACGGGTCACATATGCATAATATTGCCATCTCGAACTTCGGAAGTCAGAACAATTTCCGACGTTACCGATTGGACTATCCGAGCTTGGCATAGCAGAAAGGGTATGGAAGCCCGGGAGAGGCATTTTATGTTACATATTAGTGCTTATCAATGCTTAATTCAATACTTTTTTACTTATTAGATGTTTTTAATTTTTTATTCATATTTTTCATTTCTGTTGTTCTGTGCAAATGGCGCTCAATTAGTGCTGAAGTTATCATCATATTGGTCACCCAGTGCATGTTCATTCATCTACATTTAATTAATTGTGTGCTTTTGTAATTATTTTCCTTGTACATTTTTTCTCCCAATTTCCAAATTGTCTAATTTAGGTCCTATCAGGCGAGCAGTAAGATACAACAGATCCTCTGCTTTGTTCATACTTATTATTTATTTCTTATTAGTTGTAATAAGTATTTAGAAATAAGTAAGAAATAACTAAAATTTTAGCAATTTATTTGGACATACACGCACTGCCCAATTTTTCAGTTGTAGGCCTAAACCGTAATTAGTCGCGATTGCACATAATTTGGATAAGTCGTACTACGATTATTTCGAGGTTATTCGGCGTCCCCTACTCACTGGTGATGAACTCGGCCAAAGCGAGGGACGTTTTTCGCTACAACAAGGTACATATATTTTCGTTTAAATGTGAGTTTAAAGATTTGATTGGTTAGGTTTTTCTAATAACAATGAATTTGTTCTTAAGGACAGATCCTCCAGTTGTTACTGCGCAACTTACTGCGCATATCCTAAATAACGAAATAAAGCTGTTTCAGTAATTGGACTTTTTTCAGCAAATGTATTTCTTACATTAAGTTAATGTTTGGTTGATAAATGACAAGGCCCTTTTCGGTTATTTCAATTTTCTCTGTTTGGACAATTAAAGTGTAATAGTACTCGGATGGTACATTTCGCTTTCTGTTGCGCGTTCAAAATGTGGCGTTAGCGATAGGAAATGGAGCAACAAAAGCAACGTGGTGTTTTTATGAGATAGTCCGCTGCAGATGGACACAAACGATGGCACGTTTTATCATCTAAAGCTGGTTTTAAGGAAGAAAAAGGATAAAAGTAGTGAAACAATTTCGGACAGAGCTGTAAAAAGTAAGCCAAATTTTACTTATAACTAAGAAAAACGCTTGGTTTGATATATTTTTCTTTTTTTGTTTTTGTAGGTATGACCAAGCACTACGTCTATACCAAAAAAGAAAAAATTCTTACCGCTGGAATTTTTTTATTATCAGAAACGTTGAGAAAAAAAGAGCAATTTCAGCTACTTTTGAAAGAATGTTTTACTAAAAATTTCAAAATCATCACTAAATTTTCCCAAATTGATACTTATTTAGACAGAATAAAACTTATTGAACACAATAAAGACTTATTTATGTAATCCTAGTCATTTCGAACACCTTTTTGTGGGTATTTAAGTGACACCTCATTTTTGCAATTTTAGACAAGAGTAGTCTCCCTTGAAATTCAATAACTTTTTAATTCGCTTGGTGACCTATAGTTTGTAAGTCATTTTTTTACTTCTCATATATTTAAATATCAGTACAGAAAAAATAAAAAAATTCTTACCGTGGGAAATAAATGGAGGATCTGTCCTTAAAATAGACCGGGTTTACCGATATGTATTGACAAACCGTCGGTGTTGTTATAAAATCTCGTAACTACGGCTTTATCGAAGCCGTAGTTACGAGATTATAAAACATCACCGACGGAATACATTTATCGCGAAAAAACGTCCCAAGCTTTGGCCGAGTTCACCACCAGTGAGCTTGTTTAAAATTATAGTGATTTGTAATGCAAAGCGACGACACGTAAATAATCCATGCAGTAAAATCAAAAGCTATTCGAGTATAATGTTATCGTCACTTCGTTCATCCATGAAATTGTTTGAATCAAAATAAATTATATATTATTTAATAAACCACAAAATCAACCAGTGACTACAAAATGCAGACAACCTTTTACAAATGTAAGTTCAGAAAATGTAACAGGAAAATGATAAAGACTTTAAATTAGCGTATTTCCACTTATCTCACAATTTTCTCCTCTCAACCGCTGATTCCGTCAGTTATAGATTCACTATTTGTGAACTAAAACAATTTTCGCTACAACATGGTATATAGATATTTTGCGTTTAAATGTGAGTTTATAGTTTTTTTTCTAATGACAATGAACTGTTCTAAAAACAGACCGGGTTTACCATTTTGTTTTGACAAACTGACGGTGTTGTTATAAAATCTCGTAACTACGGCTCAGATAAAGCCGTCGTTACGATATTTTATACCAACACCGACGGAATACATTGATCGCGAAAAAACGTCCCTCGCTTTGGCCGAGTTCACCACCAGTGAGATTGTAAGGAGATTGGTTGTAAGAGCATGTCGCTGCTTTTCAACGAAAACCTCGTAACTGCAGCTTAAAACAAGCTGCAGATACGAGATTTTCGTTGAAAAGTGACGATGCGATAGTACTTTAGAATAGAGTCAACTCAGCGACACTTCAATAATTTCATTAAAAATGGCAGAAAACATGTGCGGAAAAATAGCGATTTTTGTATCCCCATTACATGGATAATTATGCTACTTTTATCCTTCAACATTTAAACCTGAGCCAGGAAAAGGCACCATTTTGGTATTTAAGACTCAGGCCCGTAGGAACAGGGGGAGGGGGGGGCTAAGCCCCCAAAGTTGGCCAATAATGCCAAATTTTCCTGTTTTCACACTGAAAATTTGGGAAAATCCAAATTAGCCCCCCCAATATTCAGACACTGAGGCTTTAGCCCCACCCCCATATGAAATTGCTTCCTACGGGCCTAAGACTACCATACCAGAATGTCCAGATCAGCTTTAATGTTACTCTCCATTGCCGAGCTCTATTGATTAAACCATAAATTAGATCCTCTGCAGTTTTCGGTACGCCAACAGCCTATTTGGTCGTCATAATCTAATTATAGCACACCATTTGAATTATCGAATCAAAATCATTCAGTTTTATCTTGCATGATCATTACGTATACATTACGTCGCTTCTATTTTTGGCTGAAGCCGGTAACATTGGAATTATCGAATCAAAATCAATCAGTTTGATCTGGTTTGATTACGTATACATTACGTCGCTTCTATTTTTGGCTGAAGCTGGTAATTTGAAGCGTCAGCCAATGAAAGTTTGTATCAGCTTTTTGAATTGTTTTGTTGTGTATCGCCAACGATTGGATACTGAAATCCCGCCAAGGCCCCGAGATAAGACGTGAAATGACCCCGCGAGAACAGAGCTCATTCTATCGAAATGGAATGTAGAGATAATGTGCTCTGTTCATAAGAGAGTACTTTAATGTGAGTGCAGTCTCATCTAGATCTAAATTGCTTTGCTATATTAAGTAATTACCAGCAGTAAAGAAAATGTAAAAAATCATCATGGATCGCGACCAGACCGTGTATTTTGACTGGACAGTACCGGGAAGGTGCAGTGGGTTCAATCTCGACTGGGGCCGCAAGATGATGATACTAATGATGTGTTTTGGTCTCAAAATCTTGCTCCATGTATATAGTTTACGATAAATGACCTGGCAGAGGACCTCTAGCTAATAGCTAGAGGTGCTCTGTCAGGTCATTTATTGCGAGCTATAACTTGTTCAGAATTATAACCTGTTTTCTAATCAGTGTAGCCAAGAATGATGTTGTCGCAAATGGTTTCAAGGTTACGTTACGATATAGTTTACGGGCATAAGGTTACTTCTAACCTAATTATACATTGTTATGTAAAGTAGTATGCAATAAAAATACCCCAATTACATAAAAAAAGTTTAGTTTATAGCTTTCACAACCTTGACAATGGAAAAGAACTCGCCATTTCCCTTTCCTGTATAAGTAAAGGTGGCATTATTTAATCAAACTGGGAGGGAAGATCTTTCTAACAAGCAATCTGGTTTCAATTTGATTTCGTTTCATTCGTTCCACAAATTTACCATTTTGATTTCCAGCCAAACTTAAATTTATAGTAAAACCGTTGATAATACGGGATTCTGGTTCGCGTTTGATAGTACCGAAATAACTTACTGCCTTAACTTACTCATCTTCGCAAGCCAAGGGTTACTACCTCCACTTTGTTCCTTACGTAAGGAACAAAGTGGAGGTAGTAACCCTTGGCTTGCGAAGATGTAACTTACTAGTCTACGCCCATGAATATTGTTTTGGTCCCAGATCAGGTGGTTACATGTATAGGCATTCGTATCACATACCCCTACATCGAAAAAACGCACAATTTCTTGCACCTGTCAAAGATCACTAAAATGCTATTAAAATGCTTAAACATATATTCATCGTTTAGTCCTGAAAACGGATTTAAACTAACGTCTTACGTTTAATAAGAACAGAAAAGCCAAAATACGTGCTATTATAAACGCGTAAATGTATGAAACAGCATGCTCACGTGTTCGGTTAGATCAAGGAAGCTTGAGTGTTTTATGTCAAAATTTGCTTATTTGGGAAATATTTCAAGTTCTACAAAATAGAATTTGATAAAACTCCCTCATTGTATTAAACAACATGTCCTGGTAATAACCCAAAAAGAAAATGTATAGGTCAGCGCACTTATTAGTGAATTACAACAAATTTTTATCAGCTACACATGAATAAAATGACGCAAAACAGTGGTAACTGCATACACACTTACGAGTGTCTTGCTCTAAATAATCAATTTCCATCTTGAGGAAATCAGTTTCGCATAATAAATACTCTTTTACCGTCGAAAATAGTAAATTGTAATGATGTGTGTTATATTATTGAAAATATGGTAGCGAAACATATTGGTACGAAACATTTAATTTACTACAGTAATGACAGAGTGTTCCGAAAAACTGGAGCATTCCCCCTTAAGCTCGTTTCTTCAATTGTTTTATTACAACTTACCTTCAAATGAACGCAAATAGAACTTGTAATGTCACTGGTGCTCGAACGATTTATCCTGTTTTTTTAAAGAAGGTCTTTTGACTGATATATATCGGCATTCTCAATAGGGTTTTACAAATTTGACCCTTTTCAAAATGTCCCACACGTTTATGTAAAGGCCCAGTCACACTACAGCGTATAGAGCCAGCGTATGAGTAACGTATCGTATATTTTGGAAAATTATCCATACGCACAAGTTTTCAGCGTATGATGTTTTCTTAAGATCAAACAACGGTTATGAAAACAAAATTCCTAGCGTACTGCCAACGTATGAGTAGCGAACTCACTGCGTATTCCGACTTATGAGTAGCGTACATCAGCGTACCTTTCACGTATGATAAACGAGTGCGGAACGCCAACCTAACGTATGTTGAGCGTACACTAAAGTGAGTATAAAAATTGTTTCCGGAGGCATGTGCAGACAGTTCCTGAAGTACCCTATCTTCATTTCTCAATGCGCCATTAAACTGGCAATACTCATTGAAAGTATATTAACATCCAATAGTAAGAAGAAGAAGATGAAGAAGAAGAAGGAGGAGGAGGAGGAGGAGGAGAAGAAGAAGAAGAAGAAGAAGAAGAAGAAGAAGAAGAAGAAGAAGAAGAAGAAGAAGAAGAAGAAGAAGAAGAAGAAGAAGAAGAAGAAGAAGAAGAAGAAGAAGAGGAAGAAGAAGAAGAAGAAGAAGGAGGAGGAGGAGGAGGAGGAGGAGGAGGAGGAGGAGGAGGAGGAGGAGGAGGAGGAGGAGGAGGAGGAGGAGGAGGAGGAGGAGGAGGAGGAGGAGGAGGAGGAGGAGGAGGAGGAGGTCTTCTTTTTCTACTTCTTCTCCTCTTCCTTCTACTTCTTCTCCTCCTCCTTCAACTTCTACCCCTCATTTTCTTCTTCTTCTTCTTCTCCTTATTTTTCTCCTTCACCTATTTCTTCTTTTCTCCGTTTTCTTTCCCTTCTTCTTCTTCTATTTCTTCTTTTTCTTCTTCGTCCTCTGTTATGTTCTACTGCTTCTTCTGTTATTATCATCATTATCATATTTTATGTGTAGCATTTAAACTGCAAATTCTAATGGATTTTTGTGGTGTTGCAGCACTGAAACCTCCACATTAGCGTTGCCGGTATTCAACGTATAAGAAGCGTACTCGGCGTATGAGAAACGTACATTCAGCGTACTCGACGTATGAGTAACGTATGTTTAGCGTACCTCTAGCGTATTCAGCGTATGAGAAACGAATGACGAGTGTAAAATTCATACGCTGGCATACGCTGAAAATTTTTGTGCATGTTCAAAAATTATTTTGGCCCTCAGCGTACATCAGCGTATACCGACGTACTCCAGCGTATGAGTAACGTATACCAACGTACGCCTAGCGTATCTCCAGCGTAGTTCAGCGTATACCAGCGTATGCCCAAAAAATCCATACATTACTCATACGCTGGCTCCATACGCTGTAGTGTGAGTGGGCCTTAAGCCTGTTTGAAATTCTCGGAGGCACTGACATGAAACATATTACTTGTTGAATTTCAGAATGTAAAGTAGTAAAAAATAATTCAAAGTCGACATCATCATGAAAGGCGATGTCATTAAACCTGAACCCGGCCTGGTACACACCAATGGAACTGGTTTGGTAAACGGAGATCAAATCAACACAGAAAATGGCGGGATCAAGAAGAAACAAACAAGGGAGGTTACTCATCAAGTCACAGCACCAGACGGTGGGTGGGGTTGGGTTGTTGCATTCGGAACCTTTCTGGTTTTAACCGTGACAGGTGAGTAACTATGTTTGTTCTTTTGGTGATTTGTCGTCTGTTTCTATGGTCTATTTGATCATTTTTATAAACATTTAGGTTTAAATATGAAAACATTGAGTTTTATTACACTAGATCTGGTCAGATTATCATCTTTCGTTCAAGTTTTGTTTGAATGTTCAAATATTCTGGACTATGCATGACCAAAAATATGTGTTCATGACGTACAATGAAATTCAAGTCGTCATGTATGCTGACAAAACCCCGTAAACTATTAATCAGTTTAAACTTTGTGTGGGCGTCAGGTCAAATTGGTCAGATTGTTATCTTTAGTTCAAGTTTTATTTGATTAAAAAAAGTAGCCAATAGACCACCCATGCGAAATATAACTTGCTTTCATGTCATACAATTAACTTTAAATGTCGTATACAGACATATTGAACAAACTACATATCATTCATTTACTCTATTTCAAACAAGCCGTCGTTTAGACCACTCTTTCATATCGTAAAATCAACTTTAAACTGTCGATTCTCAGCGAAAACCTCGTAAAAACCGCTTGTTTCAAGTTGTAGTTACAAAGTTTCGGAAAAAACTGTGAGATGTAGCATCCAGCGATATTGAATAAACTACAGTATCGCGTATTTTCATCGTATGAAAACTATGGTTCCAGCAACTACGAGGAAGCCTTTGAAATCATTTGGGGAAATGAAAGAAAAGATGATGGTCAGCATTTTTTCCTTGGCCCCTAATATACATGCAATATATGCTATGACACAAAAACTGTATGCCATTTTTGCTATTGATTATGTCATCTGCAGTTCCTTTGGAATTTAAGTTCAGTCGACCTCCGTTATGTCGACATCAGATTAGTCGAATTTCCGCTTAAGTCGAAGTGAAAGTCTGACCCCGTTCTCCATAATGGCTATCAAAACGTTAAATAAAATAATTTCGAAATAAATCTAGCCATTGAAATTTAGTAGGAAAGGGATAGAAATTGCTCGTTTCGAGCAATTTCTTTCCTTTTCCTACTATATTTCAATTATTAACTCACTTGATGAGCAACGAAAATGGTCAAATGGCATTCAATTCGAAATTGAACAAAGTCGGATGAGTCGAACTCCGGATATGTCGAGATAATTTGGCGGCCCCTCTGACTTCGACACAACGAGTGTTGACTGTAATCTGAAATTGTGTTTTTAGGCAAAGTCTAAATGTTCGGGATAGAACAGTCATCCTTGTTCCATCAGAAAATTCGCTTGGAAAGGATCATATTAGGCGTTTGATTCAATAGATACCATGATAGCCTTTGGTTATTAGTTTATAACAGAGAGATTTGAATCTGACCAATTTGACCCGACGCCTAAAAAGTAATAAAGGGTCGGATACTTTGGTCTCTATATTTTATTGCTGGTTACAAACGTAATTGTAAAACGATGAAGTTGGAAGCCAACGTACAACTTTTAGTACTTTTCTAATTGAAACATCACAATTTTGCACTTGTCCAAATTGTAAAGGGGTGCTACAAACGAACTAAGTATAATTTCTTTTCTTTTTTGAAATTCTGACTCATGAAATGGATCATAAATGATAAGAATATACTAGTAATTGTTTCAGTTTCATACGGTTTGTGGCTATTTCGTCATAGTCAATGTTCCAGTGGCCACATTAGGCCACATTGTTTCGAATTATGATATCGTCTTTTGAGAACTGTATTGGGTGCCCCTTCTTCGCTGTAACAGATTTAACTACATGTATTTCTCATGAATTTCTATTGATATATCTATCTCATCACGACATCTCACCCAATTTTTAGGTGGATTCATGAAATCGTCCGGGGTGATGTACCTTAAACTAGACGACAAATTCAACGAGAAAGCTGTAACAACGGCATGGCTGTTTTCACTATTTTCTACTTTCCATCTAATACCAGGTAACGGACTACTTTTACTGTTATAAAACCTCAATTATACATATCATCTAAAATAAATTATAGCATGGTCAGTAAGGCATTATTAAAGGTGATAATGGCATACGCACGGTACGGAAACTACAGAGACAGAGCCATTGGCTCTGCCGCTTAAATCCTCTGGGGCGCTTCCGGCCATGTGTGGCTCTGTCTCTGGGGTCGCGATTTTTTGACAAAAGCAGGTGAGTGTTCAACTTTGTTGTTCATTTATTTTCTTCTGCTGCTTAAAATCGAAAAACCGGGAATGTCATGCTCCCCTAAGACCATTTATCTGCCTGTTCTAATTCTGTGGGCTTCAAAGTCGGCAGGGTTTTCACAGGATCATTGTCGTCTTGGGTCGACCCTATGTGATTTTTTCTTGTTTACATCATGTATTCGTGTACATTTCAACGGCAAATAGCCAATTGCTGCAGCCAAAACATGTGATATACTAATCGAGGGATAAACTCGATCAGACATTGCTTTCCCATGTAACAAAACCTTAGAAATGATTGGCAAACGTAGAATTTGAGCAATTTCTATCGGTGGCTCTGTCTCTGGCGGCTGGCTCTGTCTCTGGCGGCTGGCTCCGCTTTGAACTGTCGGCTAATTTTAGTTTTTAGCCCGTTGTGCAATATATGATGACTTTTATAGGCCTAGGGTGTATCTTTTAAGGAGATTTCGCTAAATCATTACACACGCACTCAAATAAAACTATGCCGTACCAAATGGGTCAAAAGTCTATTTAGAGCGTGCACGCATAAAATATACGCGTCGACGCGTAAATTTTATGCGTCGACGTGTATTTTTACGCGTCGACGCATAAAATTTACGCGAGCAGTTGAAAATTTATGCGTCGACGCGTAAATTTTCAACTGCTCGCGTAAATATACGCGTCGACGCGTATTTTATCTATTTACCAATTAGATCCTCCGTTTCATCCATCAATTTTATGGTATAAAAGGAAAGGTTTGTAACCGCCTCTCCCATTGGCCAGCCTCGGTTTCACATTTTTTACTACTGCTCGCGTAAAATTTACGCGTCGACGCATATATTTTCAACTGCTCGCATAAATTTTATGCGTCGACGCGTAAATATACGCGTCGACGCATAAAATTTATGCGTCGACGCGTATATTTTATGCGTGCACGCTCTTTCTAGACTTTTGACCCATTTAGTACGTCATATAAAACCATGTGACACATTCGCTTTATGTACTGTTAGCCTAGTGACCACGTCCTCATTTTGATCAATATTTAGTGTTTAACTTGTACCACCCCACGAAGCAAAGGCTGAAAAATTTGCTAGTCGTTTCGGTTTATGCTTTGCAAATATTCTTTGTCGTTTTCTTAAACATGGTATACATAAGATTGATTGAGGAGTTTGTGTCAACATTAGAATGATTCACAAAGTGCAAACTTGTAACAAGTTTCAAGTGCAAACTTTTAAATAGAACAGGCATATCAGCCTATTGTTTAGTGCGTTGGAGTAGTTGAGAGATTCTGTGCGAACTAGCACGCCAGATGATGAACGAATCGACGATGATGATGGTGGTGGTGGTGTGGCTGGCTGCAGATTAGAAAGGTTTTAAGAAATAACCGCGTTTATATAATTGATATGCACTTTCTCACGAAAGCTTGGCATCAAGTATGCAAAAAAAAAATTCATTTTCCTCTATTACGCGTTTTTTTTTTACTGAAATGCTTTATCATCCCAACCCCATGCCCTCCGTTTACATCTTATTTCGGACTGCTCCAATTCGAAATGATGTCCAGACATGCAAGGATGCAGATGGGCGCCCCCCCCCCCAAAAAAAAAGAGAGAAATGTATGTATCTGCGCATAGCTCCAAAGTATCAAATATGTAATAGTTATCATTGAAATCTGTGAGAGAAAAATATGAAAATGCTGGTTATGAGCCATTTTCTTTTCTCACAATGCACCAGAAAAATGTCTTGCTTGGGAAGGATTAAATGGAAAGATGTCGGATATATTGGTGCAAAATAAAAAAAACAGGGGCCAGTTTCATCAAGACGTATTTTTGTCTTACCGATAACTTACGACAAGTTTAGGACAAGAAACGCGTATCGCCAATTTATCAAGACCTGGGGCCCGTATTATCAACGCTTAATTTTTGCGTAGTTACTTGTAACAACAAACCTGATTGGTACAATCTGATTTCTCGTACACTCAGATGTTTTGTTACACATTTTATACAAAAACTTTGTCGTAAGATCGTTGAAAACACGATCCCCTGGGGTAAGTTCATATGGCAACGCGGGTTCGACTCGGGTAACTCGAGTTCCATATGAACAGGCTCGGGTTCGACGCTAGTGACGTCATTTCAACCTTTTAACCTCGACTCCACTAACCCTGGCCAAGGCTGGTGTTACTCTGGTTCCTAGATGGCGCCAAAAGGCGAACAATAACAACAAAAGCCAAGTCCGATTTAAAAAAACTCGTGCATTTACTCAAAATATACTTTTTTGTGTCATGTATGTGTGTTTTGACAAGGACTATCATTTATGTTAACCGATTTCGATTTATATATTGCATTTTGTGGCCTAAATTTCGAATCTACTAAACACGTGTATTTGTTTACACCCGTCAGTGGATAAAGTCGTTCAAATGGATTGTTCTATGCGCATGCGGAAATTATTTTTAGACAGTCTTTCCCGAGTTGAACTCGCGTTCGTCATGAACTCACCCCTGGATTATGCTATTGTTGTTTTAACCGATAATTAAGACATCGTTAAGACAAAATTACTTCTTAAATGTTTTGATGAAACAGGCCCCTGACTTTTCGGAAGCGTTCACACCAAAAAATCGTCTGCTTCAAGTCTGTTTTGTGTATTTTCTCAGCTAATACTCGACGGATTTTGACGAGATAAAGTGCACCACACGCGCGTCATTGAGAGGGACATTCCCCGGTTCCAACTCACTCCGCATCAAATCCCATGGTTTCCCCAAACATTCAAAATGAATGTTTTTGTTGTATTTTAATGAAACTATGGAATTCTATGCATAAAGAGGTTCAGGAATGACCCTCTCAAAGGCGCGAATGGTGCAATTTCTTTATCACAGGATGTTCGGTTCCGAGTCACATATTTACATAAATCGAAATCACTCTTCCCCCGTCAATTCAGACTCGCTGATCTTTGATCATTCAAAGGACATTGTTTAATTGTAGCTTTGAAATTGAACAACGCTGAATGTTCGATGTTTTGCAAAGGGTTTAATCGGTGACTGAACCATTCGCCATACACAATATGATCTATTCAGTGTGTGAGTAAATTACTTCGACACGAATTTTGTGATAGATTATTTTTTTTCACCAAGCACGCAGAGACAGAGCCAGCCACTAGAGACAGAAACAGCCGCCAGAGACAGAGCCACCGATAGAAATTGTTCAAACTTTACGTTTGCCAATCATTTCTAGGGTTTTGTTACATGGGAAAGCAATGTCTGATCGAGATTATCCCTCGATTAGTATATCACATGTTTTGGCTGCAGCAATTGGCTATTTACCGTTGAAATGTACATGAAAACATGATGTAAACAAGAAAAAATCACATAGGGTCGACCCACGACGACATTGATCCCGTGAAAACCCTGCCGACTTTGAAGCCCACAGAATTGGAACAGGCAGATAAATGGTCTTAGGGGAGCATGACATTCCCGGTTTTTCGATTTTAAGCAGCAGAAGAAAATAAATGAACAACAAAGTTGAACACTCACCTGTTTTTGTCAAAAAATCGCAACCCCAGAGACAGAGCCACACATGGCCAGAAGCGCCCCAGAGGATTTAAGCGGCAGAGCCAATGGCTCTGTCTCTGTAGTTTCCGTACCGTGATACGGTCACTTGAATTCTACCTATGTCGTATTTGATATTAGATAATATATAGCAGTTATTGCGACAGTACGAGTACAAAGTATGTCTACCAGATCCCGGTCTGAGGTCTTATTTTATTTTCATTGCAAAATATTTTCCTGGTGATTTTCATTGGCAAGATAGTTATATTATTGTCGTTTCAAATAGCACGAGGAAGATGAAAAAATAAACTTATACAGCAGTAACAGCATGGAAATGAAGATACATTTTCTTCTTTTGTAAATAACGGAAAATGGACGAAGGGCCAGTCGTAAAAAGTACAAGGTTACACACGGTGTATAATCACGTGACTCAGAATTTCCGATAATCTTCAATATCTTTTTTAATACTTGACCAATTTTAATTCGGTTTGGTGCAGAGGAGGTGGGAAAATACCAGGAATAAGCTGGGCGTGTTGGAATTATGAGAAATCAACTGATAAAAAGTTATTGAAGATACCCAAAAATTTTCGTTTATCTTCAATAACTTTTTTATCGGTTGATTTTTCAAAATTCAACCACGTCCATCTAAAGCGTGACGTCTGTCCACCTTCTCTGCTTCAAATGGAATTCAAATTGGTCCCGTATTGACAAAAGTATTGAAGATTTTCTGAAATTGTTGCATCACGTGATTGTCCACCGTGTTACAGTGGACTTTATATATATGTTCTTTTCCTCCCTTTCTAGCTCCGATAGCGAGTGCTCTAACAGAACGTTACTCAGCTAGATATGTTGTATATTTTGGAACAATGTTATCGTTCGTTGGTATGATGGTCTCAACCTACATTGAAAGCATCTACATCTTGTATTTCACATACAGCATTGTCGTTGGTAAGTTGTCTTTGTGTGAAATGTACGTGTTTTTAAAATCCTTCTCATACGTTCAAAAACAATGCAAAGTATAGTGTCACTGGTGGTGAACTAAAGCTGTTTTCGCTACAACAAGGTATAGATATTTTGCGTTTAAATTTGAGTTTATAGATTTTGTTTCTAATGACAATGCACTTGTTCTAAAACAGATCGGGTTTACCGTTTTGTATTGACAAACTGTCGGTGTTGTTATGAAATATTGTAACTACGGCTTCGATAAAGCCGTAGTTACGATATTTTATAACAACACCGACGGAATACATTGATCGCGAAACAAACGTCCCTCGCTTTGGCCGAGTTCATCACCAGTGAGTATGACAATCGGGAGTGGCCGATGCTTACATTTTGTTTTTAAAATTATACCGTATTTAACTCGATTGAATAATATATTGTCTTAAAAAGGTAATTTATCTAATTACACGATTTAAATCTCAAATCAATAGCCTGACACCCCCTTGTAAATGAAATAAACTTTTGTTTATCGGCCACTCATTTTGGTACATCTATAGTCTTCTTATCGCCTGTTATTAATAGTTAAAAGAACTACATATGGTGTTGAGACATAAAATATGGGTTTGGAGCCGCATTAGAGTCTACCGTCATTGTACAATAGTTGATATCATTCAAATTATTGATGTATGTCTTTATCATAAATACAACAATTGCAATATAATTCAACTAGCCCTATATCTTAGAAATTTATCCTCATAATCGATTGACGAATGCAGAAGGAAAATTATGAGTTTATGGACAAAGCCGATTCTTGCAAAACCTTTTGACCACCTTGTACACGAATAGTTGTCTTCCAGACATTTCATCATCGTTTCGTTAAGTATTCATGAGAAGTTTTGTTCCCTCAAAACAATATATTTCAAATATAAATTTCTCAGAAGTATGATTTGAAATTGATGCCAAAATGTTTCTAATACTTCAGGTTTTGGAAAATGTTTGATCTATACCGCGGCACTGATCATCGTTACCAAATATTTCAGCAAAAGGAGAGGTCTTGCCACAGGAATAGCCTCAGCCGGGGGAGGTGTTGGTATTTTTCTTTTTCCTCCTATAATAGGTATGTTTTTTTCTTTAAAAATCGGGACTTGTTTTTACGCTTTTAGAATGTACAGAATGTGTCATTACCATTATGATCATAAATATAGATAATTATTATAATTTTAAGGACAGATCCTCCATTTATTTCCCACGGTAAGATTTTTTTTTATTTTTTCTGTACTGATATTTGAATATATGAGAAGTAAAAAAATGACTTAAAAACTATAGGTCACCAAGCGAATTAAAAAGTTATTGAATTTCAAGGGAGACTACTCTTGTCTAAAATTGCAAAAATGAGGTGTCACTTAAATACCCACGAAAAAGGTGTTCGAAATGACTAGGATTACATAGATAAGTCTTTATTGTCTTCAATATGTTTTATTCTGTCTTAATGAGTATCAATTTGGGAAAATTTAGTGATGATTTTGAAATTTTTAGTAAAATATTCTTTCAAAAGTAGCTGAAATTGCTTTTTTTTCGCAACGTTTCTGATAATGAAAAATATTCCAGCGGTAAGAATTTTTTCTTTTTTGGTATAGACATAGTGCTTGGTCATACCTACAAAAACAAAAAGAGAAAAATATATCAAACCAAGCGTTTTTCTTAGTTATAAGTAAAATTTGGCTTACTCTTTACAGCACTGTCCGAAATTGTTTCACTACTTTTATCCATTTTCTTCCTTATTACCAGCTTTAGATAATAATTAAAACGTGTCATCTTTTGTGTCCATCTGAAGCGGACTAGCTCATAAAGACACCACTTTGCTTTTGTTGCTCCGTTTTCTATCGCTAACGCCACATTTTGAACGCGTAACAGAAAGCGAAATGTACCATCCGAGTACTATTACACTTTAATTGACCAAACAGAGAAAATTGAAATAACCGAAAAGGATCTTGTCATTTATCAACCAAGCATTAACTAAATGTAAGAAATACATTTGTTGAAAAAAAAAACAATTACCGAAACAGCTTTATTTCGTTATTTCGTTATTTAGGATATGCGCAGTAAGTTGCGCAGTAACAACTGGAGGATCTGTCCTCCATTTATTTCCCACGGTAAGATTTTTTTTATTTTTTCTGTACTGATATTTGAATATATGAGAAGTAAAAAAATGACTTAAAAACTATAGGTCACCAAGCGAATTAAAAAGTTATTGAATTTCAAGGGAGACTACTCTTGTCTAAAATTGCAAAAATTAGGTGTCACTTAAATATCCACGAAAAAGGTGTTCGAAATGACTAGGATTACATAGATAAGTCTTTATTGTCTTCAATATGTTTTATTCTGTCTAAATGAGTATCAATTTGGGAAAATTTAGTGATGATTTTGAAATTTTTAGTAAAATATTCTTTCAAAAGTAGCTGAAATTGCTTTTTTTCGCAACGTTTCTGATAATGAAAAATATTCCAGCGGTAAGAATTTTTTCTTTTTTGGTATAGACATAGTGCTTGGTCATACCTACAAAAACAAAAAGAGAAAAATATATCAAACCAAGCGTTTTTCTTAGTTATAAGTAAAATTTGGCTTACTCTTTACAGCACTGTCCGAAATTGTTTCACTACTTTTATCCATTTACTTCCTTATTACCAGCTTTAGATAATAATTAAAACGTGTCATCTTTTGTGTCCATCTGAAGCGGACTAGCTCATAAAGACACCACTTTGCTTTTGTTGCTCCGTTTTCTATCGCTAACGCCACATTTTGAACGCGTATCAGAAAGCGAAATGTACCATCCGAGTACTATTACACTTAAATTGACCAAACAGAGAAAATTGAAATAACCGAAAAGGATCTTGTCATTTATCAACCAAGCATTAACTAAATGTAAGAAATACATTTGTTGAAAAAAAGCCAATTACCGAAACAGCTTTATTTCGTTATTTAGGATATGCGCAGTAAGTTGCGCAGTAACAACTGGAGGATCTGTCCTTAAGCTGTCTGGATGTTTCATAATAACAAACAGCAGAAAGTTTTGATTGTTAAAGCCACTTAAAGGGACACATGCTTACCATCCGAAATGATAACGGGCTCCACTTTGTTTTGATGTATAGATTATCTAATCTGTGTCTCATTTACAGAAAGATGGAAATGCTTGTAATAAGGCATGGCAATCTTTTTTACCTGTCTTCTTAAGCTTTTATGATTGTTAATCTCAATTGCAAAAGGTAATACTTATGAAAGGCTTATCCATTTTTCAGATTGGCTGTTTAAAGCGTTCGGCTATAGGGGTGCATGGCTAATTTTGTCTGGGCTTACTTTGGAAACGTTAATCAGTGGGGCCATATTTCGACCTTTAACGCTACATCATAAATTGGTTCGTGCTAGAAGAAGGAAAATGTAAGTATTGTGAAAGGAATGATTGTACACGAACAAATACATATATGTAATAAAAAAGTTTAGCAACAAAATGTAAATATCTGTAGTAACCAAAATAGTTTTGTTTTATCATAAAATCAAACGTTTACACAATAGATTATAGCTAGAGAACACAAACAAATGAATTTCATACCGCCATCGCGTGCGTCTCGCATTCCAGGTGCGCATTTCCGGTTTTCATGTCTGCCATGGTATTCATGTGTATGGAGCATAATTCTAGAAAACATTTAGGTGTGAACATAATTGTCTCTACCCAGGATAAAAAAGGCCATTAAAAAGAATTTTCTACAACGCTGTGGGACTACGCCATGGACTTACGTTAGATGGACGTTATATCGCTAATGTGTGGCAGAACCGGCGATTAGATGTCTTTTTGAATTTTGCGCATCTCAAAGCACAAGTAACAATTTGAGGTTGCTATGTGAGCCAATTTGTGTGGTTTGAGATAGTCCCGGTCAAGGACGTCGTAGAAAAAGGCTACGAGAAGATGACCGGCATAATTTCGTAACGTCACGACAAAGATGTTCCATATCAACACCAAAACTTCCGAGTGGGTTCCACAAGAATTTCAATACAGAGTATCTACACTTACCATCCGTGATCGTCTCCACAGATGAACGGTTACTAGACGTTGACCATGCGTTGTAATTTCCCTGGCGCTACACCATGAACGCACCAGATTTGACTGGCATAGAGCCCTAAATGCTTTAAGTCAAATTAAGCGTATATAACAGTGATGTACTCCCATTATCACCCCTTTCTTTCTGATTTGTCACCCATAGAGCACATACAGTGCCTTTAAGGAAGACATGTGCGTGATCGTACTGACGCGAATGACGTTCAATCTCTTGATAAAGTAGTGAATGTTGATACTGTGTACAAACAATTTAAGTGGATTAGAAAACGTTTCACTGCTGTTCTTGCTCGAAAATGGCCGCACAGTCGATACCGAATTCTATTGTAACTTTTTATTTTGACCCCTCACACAATATTTAACGTTACCACAAAGCGACCTTTGAATGCTGTGCGTAAATGCATATGCTTAAATGTATATAACAGTTGTGAAATAAATATCACAGAAAATACATGTTTTCAATTAACAAAGTCAGTGTTGCTAAACTTTTTTACATGGTATATTTTAGAGATAAAACATAAAATACAGCCTCAATCCAAGTCAATAAAGACAACGATGTTGATGTCATTCAAATGAGCGATATCAAATATCAAAAAGCAAATTTTATCAGAGAAAACTCGGATTAGCTGGTTTGATAGTTCTAGGAATGCATTCACCAACATTTCTAAATCGATTATCTAACGCAAATATACATTTTAAGCCATCTGATTGGACGCGACGTATTTGTATTTTTTAGAATGAAATTTGGATTAGACTGGTTGGTGAATAGGCTACCATCCCTGGTAATAGATACATAGAAAGAGAGACCAGTTTCCTAAAACAAAGAAGACACGTGCATGTATGTCAATATGTCATGTTTAGGCCTACCCATGCAGATTTTCAAATTCAAATATAAAAAAACGATCTATTTCATTTTCTTTTTAATTTAATCGATTCAAAAAGTTTTGTTTTCGTATTATCATTTCAGACAAAGGACGAGATCCGAATTAGATGACGTATCCGAATTTATGGTAGAACCCACCGGAAGTGAATCAGACACGGAAGACAATCACGTGACATTTTACTCAGAAAAAGACAACATTAATACGGAAAAGGAATATAAAGACACAAACAATGGTGTACCAAATACAGAACAGAAGTCATCGCTATTACAAAATAGTGAAAAGAGGAGCAACACAAAACCTAAACGCAAAATACTGGATTTATCTTTACTCAAAAGTTTTCTATTCTTTTCACTTTGCATGGCAATATTCGCATATTCAGTATCGATGATGACTACATTAGTGTTCTTACCTCCCCTTGCCAAGAGTAAAGGCGTTACGGAAACTGACGCCTCTTTGGTAATCTCCATTGTCGGCATATCTGACACGGCAGCTCGGATTATTTCTGGGATTATCTTTGACCTGGGTTCTGTTAGGCCACATAGACTCGTCGTATATAATTGTGTTCTATTCGGGCTTGGTCTGGTGTCCATGCTAGTGCCACTCGTTAGCACTTTTCACGGGTTTGCTGCAGTGGCTATTGCGTATGGTGTCTTAATGGGTTGTTACGTCGCTCAAAAGACGGTAGTAACTGTTGACGTCATTGGCGTTGATAAAATGCCGTCTGCATTTGGATTGTTGTTGCTGTTCCAAGGTTTTGGAACACTTATTGGACCCACCGTTTCAGGTAATATTCTTTGTCGGCGTTATTGCAAAACTTCGTAACTACAGCTTTGATCAAGCTGTAGTTACGAAGTCTCGCAAAAACAACAACGATTTATGAAATTTAGCTCCCATACCTCGATTCCTGACATTTATTTTATTGATTCTCATGATACTGTTATTTTTTTCCATATGTATAATACCTGTTATCGACGTCCTTAATCATATGGAAAACATGCTTTACATGTACATGTACAAATGTATTACCATTTCTGATCAGATCAACTCTATCAAGCTCGGTCAAGAAATCGAGAACAGATCGACCCCGATCGACATGGGTGACCGGGCGTTCGCTTTAGGTCTGATCGAGCTTATAATCCAGGGCAGCCTACTTGAGTGTTCAAGGTCGGATTTAACCGGGGAATTTAATCAACCGAGTTGGTCTGATCAGCAGTGGGAACAGAGCGAATACATGTAGTAATAAAATTCTATTTCCTAACTCACTGTTGCCCATAGCCACATATAGGAAGGTTTTGGGGCTTTTCAAAATGCAGTATTTCTTTTTTATCAACCTCTTGTTGAGGGTACCCATTGAAATCGTCTGATAGAGACGATTCTAATGAGTACCCGTAACTTCAGGTGTGAATTAGAATAGTATTTTTATATGCCTTTACCACCTTTTATCTGTTGGTCTGTTATAGTCTATTATGATATCGTCGCTTTTCTACAAAAACCTCGTAACTGCAGCTTCTTTTAAGCTGCAGTTACGAGGTTTCGTTGAAAAGCAGCAATATACTTTATTTTTCAGGTTTGCTTGTCGACGCACTGGGCGGTTACGAGGAAGGTTTCTATTTGGGCGGTATTGGACTGATAATTGGTGCTTCCTTATTTATGTGTGGTAACATACATAGAATCGTAACGAACAGACGGACAGACAGGAGAATAGAGATCCGATGATATGATTAACTTTATATAATTATATAAAGTGGTCATGTGGTGTGTTTTTAAAAGCCCTATCTTGCAGACAAACAAATTATAAGACCAGAGGCACGCTCTTTAGAGCGAGATTTCTTATGATTTCTTAAGATGTTTTAGATAAAGCGATTTTAAGAACTAGATTCTGACCGAGATGATCCTAATGCTCCATACTTCATACAAATGACGTCATGATGACGTCATTTGTATGAAGTATGGAGCATTACGATGGTACCATGGAGCATTCGGAACAACTCGGTCATTTCTCTCTTATATTGTTTGTACAGAGTTAACCGAGGGGTTCCGCACGGAGCATATAGTAATGGCGTCTCCCATTGAGCGTCTTAGAAATCTTGCTCTAAAGACCATTTTATCCTGGAAAAAAACTTAAGAAATCTTAATTTATTTCAAGAAATCTCGCTCTAAAGAATGTGTCTTAGGTAGCAAAACTGCATCCCCAGGGACCCTGTTAATTTAGAGTTTTTGAAAGTTGAATCAAGTGAACTCGTTATGTCGACACCGTTTAACCTATTCCCAATATTTTCATCTTACACGACCACTCTTAACCCGTTACCAAACAGAGAAAGTTCAGACTAGTTCAATTCTACTCTCCAAAGCCGAGGTCTATTGATTAAACCATCAAATATTCTATCGAAATGGAATGTAGAGATAATGTGCTCGGTTCTTAAGAGAGTAGTTCAATTCGTGAACTGCTGCAAACGACAAAATGAATGTTGGTGAAGATAAGATTTGTGAACAATTTAGAATAGGAAATATCAATGCACATGTTGATGCAAGAGGAGATAATGCTGATTGACAACATCTTTTTGCCTAAATATTTTCCTAACGTATTTTCTGTTGGGTTTGTCAAAAGGCGTCATTGTTTGGAAATTGGTAATCTGAAAATTTCAATTATTTTCTCAATTATTAAAAAACCGGATATGTCGAACTTCGGATATCTCAATGTATTTCGAGATATCGAGTGTCAGATAAATTTAACACTCTCCAAAACAAGGCCTGGCCTGGTTTTGACGTGCTTAATAGAATAGGTTTGGGAAAACATTGAAACAAAAAGAAGAAACTGCCGATAACCAGCAGTTTCTCCTTTTGTCTCAATATTTTCTTTCCTTATTTTACACAAATCCTATCTTTAACCCTTTAAACAAGACCAGGTTTTAAATAGCTAAAAGATATGGCTTTGGAAAGCATTGAGACAAAAGAAGAAACTGTCAATAACCAACAGTTTCTCCTTTTGCCTCAATGTTTTCTTAGCAGTATTATTCATAAATTTTGATTTTAGTAACATCCACTTTGTCCTCGGCAGCAGCTTTTAAATTGGATCACCCTAAAATTTTGTCGTTTGGGAAAGGGTTAATAACATTCATTTTGTCATTTATGGCAGTTTTTGAAGTGGATCACCCTAAAATTTTGTCGTTTGGGAAAGGGTTAAAACGAGAATGTAAACAGATTCCAATAAAGAAATGTTGTAACTCTTAGCGTTGTAGCCCCTTTTAAGGTAGTGTACCCCTAATGAGATCCATGCAACGTCGGAATTATTCGGGCGCGATCGTAAACATTCGGCGGTGGAACTTCCCACCGTCGAATGTTAAACGACCGCTCCCGAATAGGTTCGGATACGTAACGATACCACTCGAAAGAAATCCGATGTTTTATGAATCTAAAAATGGCCACATTACGGGTAATCGAACTTGGCCCATTACCGGACGGAAAATTTCAGACTTGTCCAAATTCAAAGACGTTGTAGATGACAGTGTTAAGCGAATGAAATTTCGCATTTCTTCAGTGTTTCGCAGAGACAAACTATTTAGCTCTGCTGTAATATACACATAATTTAATTTTCAAATTGATTGATTTGAAATACTGAAACTGCTTTCAACCTGGCATTTTCCTAAGGTCACTTCGTTATTGATTTAGAAGCCAGGGATTACTGTGAAACGTTAATAAGAAGTACAAGAATTTAGTCCAACGTCTTTAATACACATTTTAAAATAAAAAAAAAATATCTATACATATAATTTCATCTAGTGTGAGAAACCCTGCTCTAAAGATCACAAAGGACGTTGCTCATTGAATAAAATGCACCAGAACAAACCAATATGAAATCAGTATCAATAGAAAATTCTTGCATACTGAGATAATAATGAAGCAGTTGTTACAATTGACTGCACATACATGTAAATCTTTTTGTCAATATGAGGTACAAGTTTCACAAAAAAAAAAAAAAAACATTTTGACTCCGACAACCATGATATGAGATAAAGCTTTGGAAAATATTAGAGCAGAGGGAAATACTGCTCATCAGCATTTTCTGCATTTTCACCATATTTTTCTACTAACTGGATTCATGTTCCATCCCTTTTAATCAAATTATTATGCATTCCACAGCACCTTTCTATTAAAAGCGGTGCAAAATGAAAACCGATTGAAAAATGGGCTAAACAGCCAACCAGTTCGACATCAGGAGATTATTCGTGACGTAGCAAGCGGAAGTGACGTCACGGACGTTTTTGTTAAAGTTCTGTTTCCCGGCTATCACTTCGCCGTTACACAAGTCAGCCGCGCTCAGGTCAATATTTGGCGGCATGCAGCTGGGATCCATAAAGTCTAGCGGACAATACACTTGGAAGTCGGTCGGTGGTGCGACATTGAACTGATGGTTGTTAGTCTTTGGTGCCATCTGCCACGCGTTGTTATTATACTGAACTGAAAAAATACAGATCATAAATTGATTCCTTGGAAATAATAGAAAAGTTGTCCCATTTATCAAAACATGACCGTGATATCGTCCCTTATCAACAAAAACCTCGTAACTGCAGCTGCAGTTACGAAGTTTTTGTTGAAAAAGAGCGATAGTTGACGTTTACAGACGGTCTTTACCTTGGATAAAGGTCACGGTGGGGATTGTGCATGCTGGGATGGATAACGAATACGGACAAAAATAATCTCGAATCTTGTCAAATATTTTGCAATAACTCCTCTATTTCTTTGTCGATTTTCAAAAGGTCTGTTGTATGTACCCCACCTTGAAAATCCCTTTCCTCGGATACATTGATTATTTGTGGAATCCTTTCAATTTTTCCAAAAATTGATCTCAACTGACCAGAAAACGAAATAATAACGACTACGGCAAAATAAACCACGCTTCAGGTAGGAAATTGTGCAATAATTTTCTTATTTCTGTGTCAATTTTCAAGCGGTTTGTTGCATGTACCCCGCCTTACTGAGCGCTTTCCTCAGGTGTATTACTTATTTGAAAACTCTCCATATTTTATCCAAAAATTGATCCCAACTGACCTGAAAAACGACCAGATTTTTTGTCTATTTTCTGGTCGGTTGGGATCACTTTTCGCAAAAAGTACAAAAAGGTTTCATGTAAAGCATACATCGAAGGAAAGAGCTCAGTAAGGCGGGGTACATGCAACAGACCGTTTTTTAATTGACACAGAAATAAGGAAGTTATTGCAAAATGTCTTACCTGAAGCGAGGCAAATTTGTCCGTAGATTTACCCATCCCAGCATGCACAATCCCCACCGTGAAGGTATTGTTACAAGGTACGCTGAAGCAAGCTCGCTTATGGTACACTTTCATATAAAATGCGTCATTGTTTTAGGCAAACAGACGAACATACAGACAGAGCAAGTTTGTGCATTTAAGATTTGGTAACACAATCATAGTTTCAATGATGTAAATTTGATGTCAGCTGTCAAGGGCGGATCTAGGGTGGGGTTAGGGGTCATGACCCCCCTCCCCTGGAATTGGCCGAAAATTGAATTTTGACTATATAATTGGGCTTTAACACCCCCCCCCCTTTAAAAAAATCCTGGATCCGCGCTTGGCTGTCATTACAATTACCCAACTAAAATATCCTGTTTACATTATGGGTGCAGCAAGAGCTCCGATATTGAAGCATTGAATAGTTAAATTTTGAATTAAAAATACAAATAGATCCCTAAACATACCTTGATTTTGGTGCATTGTCTCTGCACACGATGTTATTTTCCTCTTTTTGTCTTTCGATCTTCTATTTTTAAACCATATCTGAACCTGTCTGCTCGTTAGACCTGTTTGTTTACAAAGTTCTTGGCGCTCCGCGCGGGATGGCCTCTTCTGGAAACTATATAGGTCATTGAGCATGCGCAGTTGATCACAGGAAAGACACATGGGTTGATGTTCGAATGTTTCGTCTGATCCTGATTCATCTGTATCGCTTTCGCTCTGTGGTAAACCTGGAAAAGCATGTGTGTTGTTGGTTTTAACCTTTCCCAATCGGCAAAATTTTAGGGTGATCTACTTCAAAAATTGCTACAAATGACAAAATGGATGTTATTTAATATAAGATTTGTGTAAATATAGCATAGAAAATATTGAGACAAAAGGAGAAACTGCTGGTCATCATCAGTTTCTTCTTTTGTTTCAATATTTTCCCAAGCCTTTTCTAGTAGGGACGTCAAAACCAGGTCTTGTTTGGGAAAGGGTTAAATTAGTAAATGAGCAAGCTGAAGCCCTGTGTGTGACACTTCATAAGCAACAGTATGCCAATTTGACTCCCTACAAAGTAATGGTTTAGAAAACATTGTGGAAATGAAGATAATGCTTGTGAAAAGCAATTTCTTCATTTCGCACAATGATTCTCCCCATTAAATACCGAAATATGTACAATTTGATTTACTTGAAATTGTCGTCTGCAACATCTTTGAATTGGACAAAATTTTGCCGTCTGGTACTGGGTTAATGATAATTTGAATTACCGTGTTAACCCTTTCCCACACAAGACCTGGTTTTGACATCCCTAAGAGAATGGGCTTGGGAAAACATTGGAACAAAAGAAGAAACTGCTTATAACCAGCAGTTTCTCATTTTGTCTCAAATGAATATTTTCTATGCCATTTTTTACACAAATGTTATCTTTAATAACTTCCATTTTGTCATTTGTGGCAGTTTTTGAAGTGGAATACCCTAAAATTATGCCGCTTGGGAAAGGGTTTAAGACAAGTAATGTGACTTCGATTCGATGTTGGCAAATTCGGAGAAATGAATCGAAAAAATGTCTGTCCATACCGGAATCTACATGTATAAAACACAGTTTTAAGTTTCCTTTCTCTTTTAATAATCTTCATCATAAATTAGTTCTTCGATATAAAAACTGATATATTTTTATTGTTAAAATAACTAATATCTTTTCGTGGAATCAAATTAGAATATATATTATGATAAAACAAGTAAGGCAGTAGAAAATATTTCTTATCGTCAAGTTGATTCGCAGATTAAGTAACAATAAAGGTGTCAGACGACATAACGGGTTAAACATACATATTTTGTTGACAATTAGTATGTCTGCGTGACCTTAAGAGGTCAAATGCCAGATTTATCTGCTTTATAATCTAAATAATCTTTTTCATGATTTCATGTATGAAAAGAATTGTTTTCAATGATGAATAATTAACCCATTACCAAACAACAATTTTTTTGGCTTGTCCAAATTGAATAAAGGTGCAGACAGCATTTTCAACGTCATAAAATTTCGATATTGTATGACTTTGTGGTAGAAAACATTGTGGGAAATGAAGAAATTGCAATTTTACACTACCGCGGTATGTGTTCTATCGCCTATTTTTTGATGGGCGTCAAAATGCGTCCATATTTGGTAATGGGCTTTATCATATTCAGCCCTTTCCCAAAATTGTAAAAGGTGATCCGTGTTGTAGGCGACAAAATACATCCGGCGAAAGATTGGATTTGTGCACATTTTAGCACAGAAGTAATGGTGCAAAAGAAGAAAATGCTAATGATCAGCATTTTCTTTTTTTTTTTGTCTCGTTATTTTTGAGTCATTTCTAACAGAGATGTGAAAAACACGTCTTGTCTAGGACAGGGTTAAGAAGTCTAATTAAATTTTGAATGTTTTTTTTTTCTTTCAAATTACATCACATAAATACCTTCTGTCAATGCGCTTAGTAAGTTTTCGTTAAAACCCATTACTGCACAGTGACGCCTTTTCACTCCCTCACAAGAAAATACTTGGAAAAACAATGTGGAAAATGAAGAAATTGCTTGTGACAAGCAATTTCTTCATTTTCCACAATGTTTTGTAACCCAAAATCGAAAGATTTTAAAATTTTCATCTACCTTAATGTGTTGTCTGCAACATCTTTCAAATTGGAATAGTCCAAAATTTTGTCGTCTGGTAATGGGTTAAAAAGCTTAATGCAGATTAAATAACAATGCAAGTGCTAGACGTCCTAACGGGTTTCATGTCGATTAACGGCAATTAGTAAGTCTGCGTGACCTTAAGAGGTCAAATGACACATATCTGCTTTATAATCTATATAATCTTTTTCCTACAATGTTTGAGAAAGAAGTATTTTCAATAATTAATGATTCATCATATTTTTTCCTTTCCTAAACGAAATGGCAAAATGTAAAAGTGGTCCAATTTGAGAGCTCTTGAAGACGTCAAAGTGGATGTGTATAGAGACTTGATTTGTCTAAAATATAGCTTAGAAAATATTGAGGCAAAAGGAGAAAATGCTGAAGATCAGCATTTTCTTCTTTTTGCATCAATATTTTCCAAAGCCAAATCAATGGTGCACGTCAAACCAGGTCTTGTTTTGAAAAGGTTTAAACAGTCTAAAACTAATTTGATAGTTGTTTATTCTTTCAAATTACATCACATAAATACCATCTTTAAATGGGTATTGTCGGAAAAAAGCTTAATGCAGATTAAATAATAATGAAGGTGCTAGACGTCCTAACGAGTTTCATGTCGATTAACGGCAATTAGTAAGTCTGCGTGACCTTAAGAGGTCAAATGACAGATTTACCTTCTTCTTCTTTATCTTTATTTCCTCCAAATATTGAAGATCATATAATGTAATACAAAATAAACATACAAGAAAGGAAAAGGATATCAAATATACATTTAAATGGAAATTAGAGTTGTTCCCCTTGATCTTATCTCCTTTTCGGACCAAGTGCAAGGGAAACAATTCTAATAGAGGATCAGACTACCAATATGATTCTGTAACTAATCCGAAACGAAATGAATAGCTACAGACATTGGCGTCTACGAAAATATATTTCTAGATCAGCTAACCAAGCCCTTTTCATTACAACAACCGAATTTGAAGAGCAAAATTATTATCGATATGAACAGATACTAATGTGCAATTTAAATCATAGAAGACACTGAGGGAAGGGAGAATTTGCTGATGATCAGCAATTTTATCAATCCCACAGCGTCATCTCAACTTATTCTTGGATCAACGAAACTCAGTCTTGTTTTGAAAAGGGTAATCTTTCAACAGCACAAAGCTGCGTGAATCATGATTACATGTATAGCATTCGAAGGCAATGCAATAAATAATTGCTTCATTACAAATATTATGATTTCAAAGCATCATTTTTTTTTATAGATTACTCCTTCTTAATATAAAGGGTCCATGAATTATGCAAAAATTGTATTGCTAAAAAGTAGAACTGTTCAGTGTTTGACCCAAAAACGCTACAGAATGCTGAGTTAACACCAAATAATGTACAAAGAATCTCATAATTTGACATGTTATTAAATATGTTAATAATTCTCTCGCCTAATGTAAACCTTAATTTCTCCATAAAATTGAGTCTGCAAGAAATTGTCTTACTACAATTCATTAAAATGTGTTCAGCGAGACTAATATGAATGCGCTCCTCGCCACATTTTGTGCATGACGCATCAAAACAAGCAAGATACGCAATCAATTGAGCCACTGAAAAGCAGGTAACCAACAGCTTAGGGTTGTTAAACGCAAAACTCCACAATGGATTTGAGTCAAACTCTGTTTGAATTTTTCTGTATACCACAAAACGAACATTTGCAGTTTTGACTTCCCACTCATGAATATAGTGGTTTGATATTGCTCTACTAATTTTCATTTTCCAACAATATTTACTTGGAAAAATACCATGAGATACATATTCATGTAGATAACATGAAAGATTGAATTTGTCTAAAAGAATACTAACATCTTTAACAAAGCCAATGTGTGATATTCCCAATTGGAATGAGCATAGGCGATGCAAAAACAATTGCTTAGCTGCTGAATCGCTATCCAAACGACACAGTTGACCAAGAAAAGACAACTTTCTCTTTTCTATTTCAGCTTGAATAGGAAGTGAACCAACCAGTCCGAGCACTATATCAGTACTCGATCTGCGTTGCAGACCTTGAATATGTTTTAGACATAATCTATGAGCACGTTCTATGGTCAATATGTCCCGTTCAGAGAGCGATCCAAGCAGCTCGCAACCATACAAAGCCCTAGGCAAAACAACGCTATTGTAGATTTTTAAACTAGTAATGGGATTAAGCCCATTAACGTGTAGACCCTCTTTAATGAGGCCAAAGAAAGCACCTCTGAGTTTTCTATCAAGCTCCTGGACTAATTTGGTTTTGTGATCAAATTTGCTTTTTGTTATGCCTAAATGTTTGAAATCGGCTAACTCCTGGATGCCATTTTCACCAATGAACCAAGACCTTTTGCTACGTTTGAATTTGTGTTTAGACTCATTAAAGGTAATTACAGCGCATTTTTTGGCATTATACTGGTATAATGATGAATAATTAATCATATTAAACCCTTTTCTAAAATTGTGAAATGGTAAAGGTCATCCGATTTTGAAAGGTGTTGTAGACGACAAATTAGAATCCTGATAAAGATAGGATTTGTGTATATCATAATGTAGAAAACAATGAGACAAAAGGAGAAAATGCTGATTATCAGCATTTTCTTCTTTTGACTCAATGCTTTCCAAAACAATTTCAATGGTGCACTTCAAAACCTGGCCCCGGTTTCTCATCATCATCATCATCATCATCATCATCATCATCATCATCATCATCATCATCATCATCATCATCATCATCATCATCATCATCATCATCATCATCATCATCATCATCATCATCATCATCATCATCATCATCATCATCATCATCATCATCATCATCATCATCATCATCATCATCATCATCATCATCATTTTTATCGTTACCTTGGAGTTTCACCGGTAAGATTTTCGTTATGCCTTCTTAAATTTGGTACAGGTGGAGAATAAGCTATTAAATGAGAACATGATGGATCTTGATCAGACAGTGCACATGCAAAGTCCGATCTGGATCCATGTAGGTCGCAAAAGCCTAAATGAACGTTTCCAGATCTATACTGTAATATTTGTCATTATCATTATCACCATTTATTCTAAGGAGGATCCACTGCTTCACACATCCCAGGTCCGTACGAACAGAGGGACTCTGGAGCCACCCCCCCCCCCCCCTCATAGTTGGCAAAAATGCCGAATTTTCATCATTTCACATTTAAAACTTATGGCAAATCTAATTTAGTCCTCCCCCCCCCCCCCCCCCCCCCCGAATATTAGACACTGGACTAGACAGTGCCCATATGGAATTGCTTTCTACGGGAATGCATTCTAAAGTATACTAACGGGAAAAGTTAACAGTGCGCATTTCCTTTTTAATTAACACTTTGATTGCATGCGGTACATGAATAAAAATTTTACAAATGCACATTTAATCTTTTACTTTCAATAATTGTCAATTTATCACTATACTTGTTATTACCGTAACAATTCCTGAAAGTGGATAAGGATAAGATTCGCGTTTACAAGACATTTTCGAGTGTGAACACCGTTGGTATTAATACATGCTATGCAATTGTCCTTAGAAAACAATAGATGCTGTCTAAACCACTGAAGGTAATGTTGTCAATAACATCGTAGCAAGACTATGGGTATCGCAAGACGTCTGAAACGGATGGTCTAATACGTTAATCAGCCTCTACTGCTGATAGAACTCAACCCAGGAAGCAATCTATCTGTAACGTTTGCCTTTTTCTGTCGATTTCACAGGTAGTAGTCCCGATAATGGTTGTCTTGTCGGAATGACGTCACGTGTAGACGTTGGATGTGTTGGAATCGTCTCAAAATTGTAGCATGACAAGAAAATCGAAACAGTCTAATTAATGGGGTAATTCGACTGTTTTCGATTAACTTGCCATGCTTCAATATCTTGTATTTATTTCGGTACATTTATGAATAATTCTAAAATTGGCGACCATTTGCATTAGACAGGTGGCTACTTTCTTATGACGGGGAGTATATTTGTGCTAATATGATTAAATCCATTTGTTTCAATATTTTAGATTTCTGGAAGATAAAATGTTAAAAAAGACGTTTCACTACATTTCTCCTGAAACAAAAGTTTACGTTCATGATCTGTTTTCATGACTTTATAACATCGCCGCCAAACAATACGACGTTGTTCCCGCGTTTTGTGTAATTGGCGTTGAAGAACGTATAGCTTATTGTCTTACAACTTCTACTTTTTCAATTTTCAGTTTAACCTCTTAACAATACAATGTCCAATAGGATATACAAACTAAAATCAAAATTGAAATTAGCATATTTTTGTGTATATTATTATACGCATGTGGCATGTTTCCATGGTGATTTCTTTAATTTAGGACGGTGGAACTTTCCTATTTCTATATATTTAATTCTTATACCTATGTTTATATATTTTTTAAGTTCTGCTTCGAAAGGCCACACTAATACTTAATGTACAATGACTTTGTAAATATGACAGTCCAAAAAACTTTCAGACAGTTTTCAAGAGAATTTTCGTCGCTATGCATTCCGACTTTTGTATTTTCCCCAATATTATTGTTGACAGATTACGTCAAAATCATTGTTTGGGAAAGGGTTAAAATGTTTCACTCATCAAAAGGAAGAACACACGAATAAGAGATATCGGTTATGGCAATCAATTGTGTGCTAAAATAGACTTGGTTACTGTTCTGTTTTTATAAACCGTTGGTATTGGTATAAAATGTCGTAACTACAGCTTCAAACAAGCTCTAGTTGCGACGTTTTACATTTACATTTACGGAATGCCATCGTAGTCCGAAATTAATCACTGCTTTCTTGATAAAATTGATCCTTATTCAAAGACGAAGCAACGAAATACATTATGTATTTCCGAAACCGTTTCCCCCATTTAGAAAGGTTTGGAAAAACATTGAATCAAAAGAAGAATAGATCTATACTGAAAATAATTTGACTCTTTTTTTCTTAATATTTTCCTTTCATATTTTCTTATTTAGTACACACATTTTAACTATCAACATAATAAATTAATGTATTTTGACACCAAGAGCAGTCAGCTAGAGAACTTGGCGGACGGGTAGAAAAACGGACGGACGGGCAAACGAAGCACTTTCTATATGGTGGTCATTACTGAAAGCCTTCTAATTGGGGGCTGCAATACCAGATAGGCCTATTGTTTTGGAAATGATTATTGTATACCATTTATTCGTCTTTGAAAAAGAATATTTTTTATCTATTATATATAGACCTAGTGACGTTTTTTCGGACAAACACTAATGCTTCGTCGGTGTAAATCTAAAACGTCACAAACTCAACTTTATTGAAGCTGTAGTTACGGGATTTTATAACAACACCTACGATTTATCCATATTTAACCGAAAACCCATTCTATTGTTAGGACAAAAGTCATTGCAATTCGAACAGCCATTGAAAATGTTCACGGTGTCATGAATAAACCGTACAAGTCCCCTTCAAAAAACGTTAACTACGATTTTCACATCGGAAAAAAACTTCTACTCCAAGAATTGTAATATCAACTTCAGAACCAGTCAGAGAAATAAAATAACAAAACTTTCAATAGCCTCTAAGTGTCTCTCCGATTCGTCCATATTGTTTTGGGCGGATAAACACGTGCAAATCGTTGTGTACATGCTCAAACTAGTAAAACTGGTTTTTAAACGCGCATTTAAACATGAAGTATCTGTACCTTGTGTTCATGAAAAATGTTCCTCGCTTTGTCCGAGTTCACCACCAGTGGTTTAGAAAATTATTGTTTAGAAAATTATTGTCGAAAAGGCTGAATGGAGATTAAGGAACAATGAAAGTGCTAGGCGGCCAAACGAGTTTCAGATCGAGTTACTGCGGCATGACCTTAAGGGGTAAGATAAAAGATTTATCTGCTCTATAAATTTAATAATCTTATTCATAAGAAAAATGTATTTTCAATGATGAATAATTAGGCATATTTGACTATTCTTCAAAAATGTATGTTCTGTTCCAAATGGCAAAATGTGAGAGTGATCCAATTTGAAAGGTGTTGTAGAAGACAAGATAGATTCTGATAGAAATTGGTTGTGTGCACATTATCGCACAGAAAATATTGAGACAAAAGGATAATTTGCTGATTATCAGCATTTTCTTTTTTTTTGCCTCAATATTTTCTCAAGCCATTTCAATTGTACACGTCAAAACCAGGTCTTGTTTGGAAAAGGGTTAAGAAGTTTAATTAGAATTTGATAGTTTTTTTTATTATTTTTTCAAATTACATCACATAAATACCTTTCTTGAATGCGTTTAGAAAATTATTGTCGAAAAGGCTCAATGCAGATTAAATAACAATGAAAGTGCTAGACGACATAACGGGTTTCGTTTCGATTAAAGGCAATTAGTAAGTCTGCGTGACCTCAAGAGGTCAAATGACAGATTTATCTGCTTTAAAATCTTAATAATCTTTTTCATACAATATTTGAGAAAGAAATATTTTCAATAATGATTGATTAATCATATTTAACCCTTTCCTAAATGAAATGCCAAAATGTAAAGGTGGTCCAATTTGAGAGGTGTTGTACACGATAAAATAGATTCGGATAAAGATTGCATTTGTGCACATTATAGCACAGAAAATATTGAGGCAAAAGAAGAAAATGCTGATGATCAGCATTTTCTTCTTTTGACTCAATGTTTTCCCTTACCATTTCAATGGTACACGTCAAAACCAGGGTCCCGTTTTACTAACGAATTTACGATAATATTTTTATGTAAACTGAGTAACAAGGCATCTGATTGCACGAAAACCCGGATTAGGCCAATCAGGTTTGTTGTTACAAGTAATTACGCAAAAAATAATCGTAGATTCGTTAGTAAAAAAGAGTTAAGAAGTCGAAAAGGGTTAAGAAGTCGAATTTGATAGTTTATTTATTTTTTCAAATTACATCACATAAATACCTTTTTGAAATACATACTGTCGAAAAAGCTTAATGCAGATTAAATAACAATGTATGTGCTAGACGGACTAACGGGTCTCATGTCCATTAACGGCAATTAGCAAGTCTGCGTGACCTTAAGAGGTCAAAAAGATAATTCTAATCTTCTTTAGTCATGATATCTCAATAATCTTTATCCACTTGAATAAACAATATGACATTAAGAGAAGCTTTAAGCATTGTTTGTCTGACGAGAGAAAACACACTATTTTTGCCCAATAAAAGCTACAAAATAGTTTATATTTAGAATTCTGATTTTTTATGTTGTTGTTGTTGTTGTCGAAGAAAGCTATTTCATTTATCTTGTACTGTTTTCTAAATAGAAACACACAAGTACCGGTACATACCTAAATCAGTGTTCTCCCCATCCCAACAAGCTTTATCGACCCCACTACAGCTTCATGTTAATCAGTGTAATATCCTTACAGCTTCCAAAGTACCCCACAGCTTAATTTCTTCAACATTGTCACCAAATTGAAGCATTTTGATGTGTTTCATGCCAGAAACTGTTAACTAATGCATTTTTATCATTGTAATTGTTTTACTTTTGTATAAAACATTATGGAAAATGAAGAAATTGCTCAACATGAGCAATTTCTCCTTTTTCCGTTATGTGTTACTCACAATTATTTGCATAAACACTATGGGTTTCAAGGCTTAAAAGATTCTTACATAATTTGTCTCTTCAGCTTCAAAATATTCTGCGGAGAACCTTGCTAAATGGACTGCAGTTATTCATATTTTGACAACATTTGTTTATGCCATGGACTCAAGTATAAGTTTCTTCATTTTGTAAAAGCGAAAGGGTTTTCACAGGCTGACCAGGGTCATACATTGCATGGTGTGTAATGTATGAATACGTAAATATCCGTTTTTACAATGTTCATTTGATACTTTCCCGTCTTCTAGAAGTAAGGATCACAACAAATATATTTTCGCTTTTTGACAACAAAAATCTCGTAACTGCAGCTTAAAGCTACTATTTCCCAGATTTGGACCCAAAAATTGTCAAATACAAACGAAATGTACACTTTTTAAGCTTTATATGACCTGATTAAATGATTACGACAAACTATTGAAGCAACGACTCATTTTTTCGCAATTTGATACCAAATTCATGAAGCGATATCGAAAGTAGGTCAAAACAGTAGGACATGCGACTTTCTTAAATGACGTCACAACATACATGATGACGTCATATTGAAATTCAAGTATGAATCTCGTTTGAATCATGGTCCGCGCTGTATGCGCATGTGCAACAATTTCAAAATAATTCTAACCCCATCAGTGATGGGGTTGAATTTAGGTTTGGATTCTCCCTAAATTCAGCTATCTGTCTTGTAATTTCGGCTCATTCTCTGTCTGAATCGCATATTATTAACCATCCCGAGGTTGTCAACACAAAAGTTTTGCATATTTTTTCAAAAAATTTCATTTTTTGCAATTAGACCATCTGTTACCGTCGCCCTTTAAAACAAGCTGCAATTACGGGGTTTTCTTTGAAAAGCGACGATATGGCTAATTATAAAAAAGTGAAATATTTACCTCTTTGATTCTTCATTTGCATGTAATCTTGCTCACAGACTAGTTTGAGATCATCCCTCATGTAAAACTGTCTCCCGGTCTGAATCTGCGCCTCGCACACAACACAGCGCAGACAAGCCGGGTGAAAGGCGTTACCATTGGTGACACATGCAGCTTCCGTAGGGGAGATAACCTTCAAACATGAGGCGCACTTGGTACCGAATAATCTGAAAAGTACATGTATTTTAGAATAAGTTTTACATGTATAAGTTTTGCACAATGCCAAGTTGCAATGCTTCAGTAGATTTTTTTTATTTATATAGTTAGTCAATAGAAATGGCGCACGTATTGCTTATTTTTTTTATAAAAAATCTGAATACAAGAGATACGCATGTATTTATACTCATGTGATTTCCAAATTCCTGATAAAAAGTGGTGACAAGTAAATAAGTCTACGCAGTCGCGTCAATACAATAGTTATAAATATAATTGGGTCGGGATCTGGAAAAACGTCCCTTATAGCATTTCTTAAAAAGTGGGTTTGAAGATCAGCCTGTTGTCAAATGCAGACCAATATGCATCCATACTGCTCTCTTTAAGTTACTACAGGTCACGAAGAAGCTATTAGAGAACAACGTGGATCCTGATCAGACTGTGCGTATGCGCAGGCTGATCTGGATCTATGTTGGGCTCAAAAGCCTAAAGGGACGTGTTTTACAGATCCTGGCTCAATTGTATTATTTAAAATAACCCATTGACTTGTAGAGTACACACTCTTTTGAAAAGAGGGTATCACTTAAGATATGCAATATATAGATAGCAAATGAAATATTCCACGGCACCGACCTAGTAGAATCACTGCAACATTCCCTTTCAAGTCACAAAAATTCTTAAATACATAGTGACATACAACATTTCGTAGACGGATGCTACGCAGACATCTTCTAGTCATTTTGGACAAGTTATTACTGGCTATTACATATTGAAAACCATGTAACAACTTTTTTTAGAACTTTAGTGTACCTTACCTCGTAAAATCAGTGCTGCAAAAGATCTCATTCCCTTTCATATGACACTGGTCTTTTACAATATTATGGCATACAACACACCGTAAACATGCATTATGCCAACATCGTCCATTCATTTTGAATACTGTTCCGTCGTATATCGGCTTGTTGCATCCAAAACATACTGGTGGTTCTGGGAAAAGAGAAAAGCCTTAACCCATTGCCAAACGGGACAATTTTAGACTGCTCCAATTTGAAAAATGTTGCAGACGACAAATTCAAGTAAGTGAACATTTACATATTTTGATAATTTATGGTAGAAACATTGTGGCAAATGAAGAAATTGCTTGTCGCAAGCAATTTCTTCATTTTCCACAATGTTTTCCAAAACTTTTATATTTTGATGAGTCAAAAAGGTTATTGTGTGGAATCGGTTAATAATATATATATACGTAGACTGCAATAGCGACAGCTCTTGAAAAAATGTTAAAGTTTTTTTTTTTTACATTTTTTTGCGACAGTAAAACGTATTGCAGTCTTCCAAATTATTGTAAATAAATGTAAGAAAGCGCAATGAAGTTGTATTTTCAACAGATAACAGCTCGCTATATAACCCGTTCTTTATAATATATAAAGCCACTTATGAAAAAAATATCGAAATATTAGAAAAAATAATATAAAAAGTAATGGGTTACATACCGTTCATATTGTTTTGAAGATTTTGTAATTCCGCCATGCTTATAGTTCCACAGATTTGTTACAAATGGATGACCAAAATCTTTCCAAGAAACCAGACACAAAAGTATGGTACCCCGCGTATTTTTCGTAAATCTAAGAACCGGGTACCAATAAATAATTAGTCACGTGACCCTGTGAAAATAGAAAGGTAGCAGACGAACTAATTTGACAACCGGGTGACCAGACAATTATATTCTAATCTGTGCGACTATCACCTGAGAATGGATTACATTAATTTTGTAAACAAATAGCAGTGTCCTTTGTTTACATTTACCCTTTCCGATACAAACCATTGGTCTCAAGATATTAAGATTACCAAACGACAAAATTTAAGACTGCTCCAAATTCAAAGATTTTGCAGACGACAATTTCAAGTGATTAAAATTTAATAATTATTGGTCATTTAGGATAGAAAACATTGTGGGAAATGAAGAAATTGCTTGTCACAAGCAATTTCTTCATTTGCCACTATGTTTTCCAAAGCCATTAATTTGTAGGGAGTCAAAAAGAGTCACTGTGTGGTAATGGGTTAAAAGAGAGGATATGGATAATCATATACACAGACAAAATATTTAGAAAAATGAAGAAAATGCTGGTCACCATTACTGAAAATATTTATGTGTATCTTTTTTACCATGATTGATAAGAATTTTGAAAAAAAAAAATCGTATTTTTGGACATCATTTTGACGTCTACGGGAACGTTGAATTTTGAACAATTCATATAGCCCTTTTTTTGGTTGGGAAAGGGTTAATACATGAATGATATTTGATTGGCTTGATAATATGCGTCTGTCACCTTCGAAGGATTTCGTTTATTTTGATAATAATTTTGAGACATGATACTAAAAGGGGCTACTGAAACGAAGTCTGACTATTACTTATTAAATTTAACCCTTTCCCAAACGAGACCTGGTTTTGACGACCCCTATAGAAGTGGCTTTGGAGAAGATCGAGAAAAAAGAAGAAAATGCTGATAACCAGCACTTTCCTTTTTTACCTCAATATTTTCTGGGCTATAAAGTACATAAAATATGTGTACATACATGCAGGCCCGTAGGAAGCAATTTCATATGGGGGGAGGGGGGCTAAAGTCCTTGTCCTGAATATTGGGGGGGGGCAAATTTGAATTTTTCCAAAAATTTTCAGTGTAAAATTAAGAAATTCGGCATTTTTGGCCAACTTTTGGGGGAGGGGGGCTTAGCCCCCCTAGCCCCCTGTTTTTACGGGCCTGTACATGTAAGTCATTAATACCATTTTCGTCGTCTAGTAGCCTTTCACATTTAAACAGTCCAAATTTTTGCCGTTTGGGAAAGGGTTAAGTAGGGGTTACTTTTATGAACAAATATCGGCGCGCTTTGTTTACAATTGCTTACTTAAACATGTGTGGTATTTGATTGGTTTGATAGTACGTGTAATACGTCTGTCACCTTTTTGAAGAGACAGACAGACAGATCATCATCATCATCATCATCATCATCATCATCATCATCATCATCATCATCATCATCATCATCATCATCATCATCATCATCATCATCATCATCATCATCATCATCATCATCATCATCATCATCATCATCATCATCAATCATCATCATCATCATCATCATCATCATCATCATCATCATCATCATCATCATCATCATCATCATCATCATCATCATCATCATCATCATCATCATCATCATCATCATCATCATCATCATCATCATCATCATCATCATCAACAACAACAACAACAACAACAACAACAACAACATTTTTTTTGTTACAACAACACCCACACCACCATCAACAACAACTTTATTGAACAGCATAAAATTGTTATCCTTTTTTAAATTTTGTCGCCTGCATGATCGCTAATAGGGAAAGATTTTATCCAGTTGATCGTGGCGTGACGAAAGCCTGAAAAAACATTGAGGCAAAAAATGCTAATTACCAGTATTTCCCTATTTCACACATTAATTTTGCTCTATTATATTCCTATCAGGATCCATTTCTTCGCCTACCGTAGCTTTTAAATTTGACCAGCCTAGAAATAATAGTCATTCAGGACAGCTTTTATTAAGGGGAAATAAAAAAGTTTAACAGTTTTTTCAACTTTTGTGTTTTACAGTTACTTCCCTTTACTCGCACGCAGACAATGTTAGTATAGTCGTAATCCGAAGATGATGCACGCACTACGACTTTTACCCATTACCAAACGACAAAATTTTAGGGCAGTCCAAATTGAAAGATCCTGCAGACGACAATTTCAAGAGAATGGAATTTTAATTTTTAGGTCTTTTTGGACGTAAAACATTGTGGGAAATGAAGAAATTGCTTGTCACAAGCAATTTCTTCTTTTTCCACGATGTTTTCAGTAGCCATTATTTTGTGGGGAGTAAAAAAGAGTCATTGTGTGGTGTTGGGTTAAATCAACTCTCACCGAAATTTGAATTGAAACATCGGAAAATATTTTTTATGGCACTTTCTCATTTTTTACTTCATATTTCCCAAAATCAGGGACGTCAGAACCAGCGATTGCTCATACAAGGGAATGTGTTTTTCCACATTGAAAGTTTTCAATTTTGAACAGTCTACAATGCACAACACCATTTTCTTTTCCCGAAATGTAATTCAGTGATATATTTCGTTTATCTTCGTCGGACATTTGTCGAGTCTGTAAGAATTAGCTTTAATATGTTAAGTCAGGCTCCTTCCCATTTCGATTGTCAAGAAGTCAAATTCAAGCATAGCTACTTTCTCATTTTCAAGATTTTTTTCTAAATATTTAGATTTTCCCTTCAAATTTTATAAGCAGACACAAATGCATGTGTATATTGGAGCGTAATTTACAGCGTATTTGAATTTGTACCAGCCCACAACATCGTTGTCTATGAAAGGATAAAGTTAGGCCCAGTAAATATCCATTTTACATCAATCAAATGAGAGCATATTGATTTCTCCTTTTCTAGTTATATCTTGAAAACAATTATAACTTCCATCAAGTTTTTTTTCGAAATTCAAATAGAAATGTATGAATGTATATTATATTTGTATTTACTAGAGATCTGCATGCCATTTGCAATGACCTTCAAGTGCGGAACAGTCCGAAAGTACTGCAGTCTGGAAAAGATTAACCCTTTCCCATACAAAACCTGAGTTTGACGTCTCAGACAGAAACGATTTGGGAAAACATTGATAGAAAAGAAAACAATTGCTGACATTCAGCAATTTCTCCTTTTCTCTTAATATTTTCTTTGCTTTGAAATACACCTTTTCCAGTTTTGCCATCAATTATTTTGTTGCCTTTAACTCGCACTGGTCTCAAATTCCGCCGTTTGGGAAGGGATAAAGTCAAACCCAGTCCGCATCGATTTTCCATCAGTCAGTCCATGTCCCGAGGGGCGGATCGATAAAACAATGTTTTAATTATCCGTCCATTCGTCAGGGCCGAGTGACGGCCAGGGCTATATATCATCCCACTAAACCACATTAACCCCGCCCCCGGTCCTGAAGTACACATCTGTCCGTTAATTTTGTCCCTGGTTAACAATTTCAAAGGCGACTGAATTGTTTATACTTTTAAAGATGGAAATTGAAAAAAGGTTGAATTCTGAGAATGTACAAAGTCTTTTCTTTTCGTCTTGTAATTCTTCCGTGTCTGTTACACTAATTTCTTCTTCTTCTTCTTCTTCTTCTTCTTCTTCTTCTTCTTCTTCTTCTTCTTCTTCTTCTTCTTCTTCTTCTTCTTCTTCTTCTTCTTCTTCTTCTTCTTCTTCTTCTTCTTCTTCTTCTTCTTCTTCTTCTTCTTCTTCTTCCTCCTCCTCCTCTTCCTCTTCTACTTCTCATTCTTCTTTGTCTTTTATTTTTTCTTCAAGCAGGATCCAGCAAAACGAAAGTAAAAAAGAAAGGCTGGTAAATCTAGTCAGCTCTTCTTCCATTCTTTCGTATGCTATAATTTATACCAATAATATTTTCATTAACAACAATGGTATCTTCTAAAGCAACTTTCGTATTGGACCAGTATTAAAGTCTATCGCTTCGGAAATCATAAATCTAAGTCAGTTCTAATCCCTTAATGAAGATTCGCCTTTTCCTATTTTTCTAGTTTCATTTGAGGAGTAACTAAGAAAACTGGTTTACGACAAAAACGACTCCAGAGAGAAAATAAAAACATGTTGCACAAAAACTCAGCTAAAATGACTTTAAAAAATTAAGAAAATCTATCTCCATATTTCGAAACAGGCAACAAAAAATCTCACAAATGACAAAAAATCCTACTCGGCTTCATTGTACAAATCTTCTGCGAGTCTCTTGTTGCCAATTCAACAACCATTGTAGCAGCTTTACCGCCTCTTGTTTGCTGAATTCAATTGAAATGAGGCATCAGAAAACAAAACCACGTACGCATTGGGGAAAGAAGAAATTGATCATCAGCATTTTCTTTTTTTTCCTTAAATCTTTCAAAACTCTTAATCCGAAGGCTTTATTGTACAAATTTCTGCAAACACATTGTTGCCAATTCTACAACAAAAGTTTTCCGAATTAAAACATGGCACTACAAAATGTAACAACAAGCATTTTTACAACGTCGTAACAGAGAAAACATTAAAGGAAAAGAAGAAAAAGCTGATCACCAGCATTTTGTTCGTTTTCTTCAATACGTTCAACTTTGGTGAGTCGTTTTTTTGCTAATTCGAAATAAACTGTAGTAGCTTTGCCTCTGAATATAATTAGACCTCGACATTATTAAAAGCTAGTCTCCTCCAAAAGAGCCACAATCGCTTCCCTAACGCCAAGAGTTTGCCTTTTTATCACATACATGTACATGTACTTCTTTTGGATAAACCAGAGAAAATGTGTTATTAGGATATGTCATTTAGTATACTTTTAAAAACACATTTATTCTAAAGAGATAAAAAAGGTGTTCAAGTTAAATTGACCCCTCGCGACTTGGAACCTACTACTCGTGTAGTCTGGTATACCTGCCCCTAATACTGCGTTATTGGGTCAGGTACACTCCAACAATTTCACTACAAAGATAAAGAACAAAGTCTTTTTTTAATTTTGTGAGCAAAGATATAGTTTACATGTTCATAATCTAAAATCGCTTTATTTCGAATTAGCGTGATCGTCGTATAAAACTGTTACTGCTAGTGTTAAAGTTATACCGAAAACTATCTACTCTTCTAATGACCCTTCTCTGCTCACAAAACTAAAAAAAACCTTTGCTCTTTATCTTTGTAGTAAAATCACCCCAGTGGGCGTCGCCATTGTTACTGAGTGCCTGACGTACTAAAATACATAGTAACACAGGGAACCAGGCTACTACTCGTGCTGAATACCGTATTTGGGTTAACGAAAATCATTAGAGCAATCATTTGCGATATAAATTGCAATTTTTTGGTCGTCCCTCGACCATGTATAAACCTACCACTCATTCTTTTATCAGAGAGAACAAAAAAGCATGATGACCGAGAGTATAAGGATTGTATTGTCCTCCTCTGCAATAAAATGTTAGTGCATGTATCAATCCTTTCCCAAACAGCAAAATTTTAGGGCGATCCACTTCAAGAACTGCCACAAAAGACAAAATGGATGTTATTAAAGATATAATATGTGAAAAAAATGGCTCAGAAAATATTGAGACAAAAGGAGAAACTGCTTGTTATCAGCAGTTTCTTCTTTTGTGTCAATGTTTTCCCAAGCATTTTCTATTAGGGACGTCAAAACCAGGTCTTATTTGGGAAAGGATTAACTAAATCTGGATTAAAGATAATCGTTGTAAAATATGTAAATAAAAATGCCAGCCCAAAAATGTAACTAACTAAACGCGCCGTTCTATTTTGAAATCTTTCTTTATCTATAATTGAGATATTTAAAAGAAATATCGGGTATTTGGAAATGATGTCCAAGTGGAAAGAGATCGGTAGGAGGACAGCCACATTACAACGCATTTGAAATACATGACTATTTTATATTAATAATTAATCATAAAAAACAATGTACTTGGATAAGAAAAACATCTGGACAAACTAATTTTTACGCCATGTTGTTCATCTAAATTCACCGACAAATCTTAGACTTAGTGTGAAAATGTCCAATGTTATCCATTCGATTAAATCCTTAAACCTTTCCCAAACAAAACCTAGATTCAACGTCCATAACATATAAACAGCATTAATTTGATACTTTTGCCTTAATATTTTTCATGCTATATCTTATATATGTATCAACATATTGCCGTCTGCGTCAGCTTTCAAGTTGTATTATCCCGTTTTTGTTGTATGGGAAAGGGTTTAATCCTTGAACCTTCCGCCGACGCGAAGTACGGATCAATCAGCGCCCTCTTTAGGACGGCCAGGATTTTACAGTTCTACGCTTCTTCCGTAGACAAAAAACCGGCAGCTCTTCTCGGTAAAATCCGGGACATAATTTAATCAGTCTGATGGAATTTTGTACGCTAGAAGAGCACCAATCTACGTGAGAACGGATCTTAATTTGATTAAACAAATTCTTCCCCTCCCATAATTTGATTAACACACTTTGTGTTTCGCGCGGAGCTGGGTTTATTTTCATTTATGGCAGCACGAGCTTTTTTCTTGACTCCATTGATGAAATTTGTAAGAGCGCCCTCTATGAGGCGCCGTCATTGGGTGGTGCCGAAAGGACGGTAGATGGCGCGGCATATCAAAATGGCGGAAATGATGTATTGAGACAATCAATCGTGATCTGTATTTATAAAATGAATATGTCAATGTTACAGTGGTCATTTGCTAGAAAAGAGGTACATGTCACATTTTCTTCTAAAATTAGTAAGAGCGCTATCTACGAGGCGCCGTCATTGGGTGTTGCCGAAAGGACTGTAGTTGGCGCGGAATGTAAAAATGGAGGGGGGATGTATTGAGACAGAGTAAGTTACAATCAACGATGGTCAGTGTTTACAAAATTAATAAAATGTATATCTAATGATACAGTGATCATTTGATAGAAAAAAGTAAAAATCAGAAACAATCGTGTTTTTTTTTTTTAAAAAAATCAGTACGAGGCACCGCAATTGGGTGGTGCTGAACTGACTGTAAGTGGTACGGCATGTTAACCCTTTCCCAAACAAGACCTGGTTTTGACGTCCCTAATAGTAATGGATTGGGAAAACATTGAGACAAAAGAAGAAACTGCTGATAACCAGCAGTTTCTCCTTTTGTGTCAATATTTTTGTGCCATATTTTACACAAGTCCTATCTTTAATAGCATCCATTTTATCTTTTATGGCAGTTTTTGAAGTGGATCACTCTAAAATTTTATCGTTTGAGAAAGGGTTAAAAGAAAACAGTGAAACGAAACAAGCACAAAGAAGGCTTGAAAATGATGAATTTCTAATTTGGTATAAAATAGTATTTTTGAAAAGCAAGCGTTTTTATACAAATTCATACTTGCATCTTTAGGTCTAGACAATTCTGTCGCGTCGCTAAATAAGCTAGATCATTTCTTGCGCGTGTCTTGAATAAGAATTAGAGAAAGCATCACATTACACAAACTTTCAGAAGGATAGATCAGTTTTAATACAGAACATTTTAGACATTCCACCATTTTCCTCAACATAAGGGACACTGTAAACGCATTTTGAAAAACCCAGGTGGAAGTTCTGCAGATAATAATTTATTTTCAGAAAAAACTGTTATTATATAGTCTAAATTTAACAAAATATAATGTAATGTGTGGAATTGCAAACGTGCTTTTATACACGTACTCGTATACATCTTTTAAATCAAAAACATAATTAAAGTAAATGAACACATAGCAGTGCTATTTCATATGGTGTCTCAGCTGTTAGAAAGTAGTACCAATTTTGAACATCCATACGAAAATATACTGTTTAACGTTCAAACAAAAAGAGTGATTGATAAAAAAAGACCTTCATTTTCGATACATTCAGAAGATATATTTAACCAATCCTTCAAGTTGTAACGTGCATTATATATGCTGCTGTACAGTACGGAATATCAGGATTTTGACAATCATAGCGTGTGCGTTCCGCTCAATCGCGGGCAATTCCGTTCAATCACCACTCACGATCGTTCCGGTAGCGATCATGTTTTTTTCAATCAGCATGTAAAACCAATCATTGCGTTCAATCATGGCCTTATTTAAAAAAAACATTCACGAAAAAAGCGATCATTCCGTTCAATCATGTTTTACCATTCGATCAATAGTTTCGTCTAAAACCGATTCGCTTTTTTGTCACAACAATAACAACAAAATGGTTGCCACGGCCGCTTTTGTGCATACCTTTTGCCCAGAAATAAATTATTTGCCAGAGAAAATCTTTTCAAAACAAAGAGAACAAATGAAAAACCAGTGGCAGATCCAGAGGGGGTTTGGGGATTCAAACGAACCCCATATGAAGCCTGATAATTTTATTTTCATGCAGAAATTCAGTGAAAAGTGTGTGATATAAAACGAGTCCCCCCCCCTTTTGTGTACAAACGAACCCCGGCCTTCACAGAAATCCTTGATCCGCCGCTAGAAACTGGTGATAAACAGAAGTTTCTCCTTTTTCCACCAACATTTTCTATGTAAAGGACTATTTCAAATAGAAATCTCGACAGTAGGTTGAATTATGGATACGTTTTGTTCCTTTTTATTCTCATATCTAGTCCTATACATGTTTCACTTTTTAGCAACTTTGAATTATCAAGGGCCAATTCCATTCAATCAAAAATGCCTAAATTAATACACATTTCTAAAGATTCTTCTTCTTTAACATTTTCTTGCGACATCTAATTTTGGGGACACTTGGGCTGACTTCGTTTGGCACTATGACTATAGCTCATGCGATCGGGAACCATTATTGGGAACCAGCGCTGTTCTGTCTATTGAATTCCTCCCCGTTCTGAGTCAGCCAATCAAAAGCTTTGTTTACCTCGACACTAATTGGTTCGCTGTTATCCGAGGTGTTCCGAATGACATAACGGCTCGGATGGCCGGACCACACTTTTTCCGGTGGTTGGACTATATCTCGGGCCATTGCTGTTCGATTGGAGCTATAGCTGCAGAAATGACGTCAATAGCTCTAGAGCTGGGACGGGTAGAATTTTTGTACCCGGGTACCCGTGATCGTATTACCCGCGGGTACTCGAGTACCCGATGATGGTTCAAAAACACCAATACATGTAGTTACATGTAGGCGTATCTATAAATCTTTTTGTTTCATCCTGGCACTTGTATTCTAAACATGGCTTCAAACAACCACGCATCGTAGAAGTCTTCTTCAAAAAGCGAATATCGTATTGTTTTACTAGTCTTCTGCAAGACAAAGAGAAGACTACGACACGCAGATGTTTTTGTACTATTCTGCGACAAAAAAAAAGAGAGAGAGAAAATTGGTCAATCATTTGCAGACACATAGCATATCTTACTGAAAAAACTTCGGTGAAATGTTAATACCTTGTGGTTACAGCTTGAGCAAGCTGGAATTAAGAGATTTCAGCTCTCTAACGTGAATTTATAGTTCAAGTGCATGCATGACGCTTACTAAATATCAGGGTTCCTTACAGAACAAAAAGCTACTACAGTCTGAATTTTCTATCATATTTTAACTCTTAAGCGTCCCAAATAGACAGGGGTGCAACCATTTCAAACTGCCTACTTTCGGTTCATAAGTGATTAAAATGTTGACCCTGAGTCAAAAGGGCTTTTAAAAATATTATGATTTTGTCAAAAAAAACCCTTTGATTAGATAATGTAGGAAGCCGGGTATCAGGTAATGATTTATTACCCGGGTACTGGTGATACCCGACCCGATACCCGGGTACTCGAGTACTCGTCCCAGCTCTAAATAGCTCGCACTATCGGTGTTCGGTTGGGGCGATGGTTCGAACGATGGCGCGAGCCATTGCGAATCGAAGTCAGCCCTCATCTCCTGCTTTTGTAAAGCCAGCAGCTAGAGCTCAGATCTAAAATAACTCGAGACAAAATTAAATGGGTCAGACATGTTTGCGATGTGTACAAAGTTGGGCATTGGCTATTTTTGTTTAACCGAAGTAAACTAGCGCTCATTATTATCAATATTGCAGACGATTATGTTTTCTTATAAATATTCACAGTGCACGGTCACTTCGGTTTAACAATAGACTTGTAGCAATATTCTGCCTGATCGCCGATGAGTAGTCACCAACTCTTTATCGACTTTATTGTATCCAAGAAATGCCACTGTTTGATCTGTTGATTTTTGTTGATCGATAACTAGTTATGAAATAATAACAAGTTTAGAGGTCTTAAATCGCCAAATAAAAACCGATGTCCGACGGACTACATGTGTAGGTAAAAACCAAGGTGCTCAGCGCCGAGGTATTTGCCTTAACATGTAGTTCAGAGCACAGAGGTTTTTATTTGGCAAATAAAGACCTCTAAACTTGTTATTATCTCCATTATAACACGATTAATAAGAAAATGCACACGCTAAATGTGTTATTTTGTGGAAATTCTGCCATGATCTAGTTTTTGGCGTAGGAAATGCATTTGCGGTTTAGTGACTTCATTGATGATGTCATCTGACATTACCTTGACGCCACATGACGTTATGGCACATACACAAAGCATAATTACATAGAGTCTTTGTTGTTCAAATAAAAACCAATGCAGTTCCTTTTTCGCTATATATATGGATTTTAAGGTAGAGTTTATAATGTCACAGAAGTACTCGGACGTGCAGGTGATGTTTTTGTCGTTGTTTTTGTCAAATCATGTCAAGTGAGTCCGGACTTCATGTCTGGAAGTTGATGTCACAGCCCTTGAGTCGCAGCTCAGGCGTCACTGAACGCGTCATGGGGGGGAGGGGGGGGGGTGGCCTTGGGCTTTCACATAAACGTTCCGACACCCCGGCGATGTGGTACTGGCATATATTTTTTTAGAATCCGAGATATTATCGTAGATTAGTTGGCGGTAGGCCTATGTCGTTGATTGATAGAGGCATTGGTCAACAAAACAGAATATTTTCATGATCGGCAGCGTGTCAGCCAATATATTCTGCTAGTTAAATTCAACCTATCAATCAGCTGAATTTTCTCTGTTTTGAAGAAGTCGGTGAAGTCTCATTGACTAATTGCCAAAATTTAATTAGCGCCAATAAAAATATTGTATTGAATTGTATTTAGAATGCCACTGAATGATCAGTTGATTTTAACTTGAAGTGCAAATTGGCCGACATGTCGCCGATCATACAAAAACTGCTATTTCTGTCGGCCAATGCGTCACAATCAATCGACTATACATCTCGGATTAATCACCTAGAACTTCCCAAATATTACCAAAAAAAGCATTGCTGGCGCGTTAGAGCATTATATGATAGCAGCAACCCATCAGCATGTTAGATGTATAAAGAATTTAGTAAAGGGTCAAATACTCACAGACAACTGACCAGCATACAGCCATTCATCTGATAAAGAATAGCCAACATTTCCAACATAATCTTAAGGTAGTCAATCCCAAATGAGACTCATGTGACGTCTGAATTATTCGGGTAATGTCGTTAACGTGTGGCAGTGGAACATTCTACCACCGAATGTTTACGATGTTGCAAGCATAAGTTCGGATTAGGTAACAAATTTTAACGATGTCCTCTAAAAATTCCAATGTCACATGATTCCCAATAGGGGTGGACTACCTTAATTCAATTATCAGCAATCTATTAATAAGTTGGCATAGCCGACATGAATCATAATCTACCATATGTCAGCGAAGCCATAAGCCATCAAAGCAGAATACCAGAATACAGCCATTCATCTGAAAAAGTACAGCCAATATTTGCAACATGTTCTTAAGGTAGTCCATCCCAAATGAGATTCATGCGACATCGGAATCCGGCAATGTGGTTAACATACTGCGGTGCAGCATTCCACCACCTTATGTTAATGACGTCACACAAATAAGCTCGGACTAGGTAACATATGTTTAGAATGTTGCATGAATCTCATTAGGGATGGACTACCTTAATTCAAATATCAGTAATCTATTCATAACTTAGCAAAGCCGACATGAATCATTCTACCATATGTCAGCAAAGCCTTAATCCATCAAAGCAGAATACCAGAATAGAGTCATTCATCTGACAAAGTACAGCGCACATTACCAACATCTTCCTAAGGTAGATCATCCCAAATGAGATTCATGTGACATAGAAATTATTCCTGCAATGTGGTTAGCATGTTGTTGTGGAACGTTTCAAAGCGGAATAATATCAATGTCGCACATATCAATTCGGATTACCTTACAAAGTTTAACAACGTCGATTGAAACATTTTGAAGGTGCATGAATCTCATAAGGGTTGAATTCCTTAATTCAATTATCAGTAATCTATTTTTAAGTTGGCAAAGCCAACATGAATCATTCTGCCATATGTCAGCAAAGCCATAATCCATTTAAGCAGAATACCAGAATACAGCCATTCATCTGACAAAGAACAGCCAACATTTCCAACATGATCTTAAGGTAGTCCATCCCTTATTTATAAGATTCACACGACATCAGATTAGTATTCCGGTAATGTTGTTAACATTCAGCCGGGGAATTCTCCACCACTGCATGTTAATGATGTCGCACATATAAGTTTGGATTAGTGACAATGTTAACAATTTCGCATGAATCTCTTTAGGGGTCGAGTACCTTAATTCAATCATCAGCAATGTATTGTTCAGTTGTAAAAGCTGACATGTATCATTCTACCATACATTGGCAAAACCAGACTAAGCCATCAAAGCAGAATACCAGAATACAGCCATTCATCTGACAAAGTACAGCGCACATTACCAACATCGTCCTAAGGTGGTCCTTCCCAAATGAGATTCATGTGACATTGAAATTATTCCTGCAATGTCGTTAACATGTAGTTGTGGAACGTTTCACAGCGGAATAATATCAATGTTGCACATATCAATTCGGATTGCGTTACAAAGTTTAACAACGACGATCGAAAAATTCTGAAGGTGCATGAATCTCATAAGGGGTGGACTACCATAATTCAATTATCAGCAATCTATGTATAAGTTGGCACAGCCGAAATACACTTTTATCATTCTACTATAGGTCGGCAAAGCCATAATCCATTTAAGCAGAATACAAGAATACAGCCATTCATCTGACAAAGTACAGCAAACATTTCAAACATGTTCTTAAGGTAGTCCATCCCTTATAAGATTCATGCGACATCAGATTAGTATTCCGTTAATGTTGTTAACATTCAGCCGTGGAATTCTCCACCAGTGCATGTTAATTATGTCGCCCATATAAGTTTGGATTAGGTAACTATGTTAACAATTTCGCATGAATCTCTTTAGGGGTTGAGTACCTTAATTCAATCATCAGCAATGTTTTGTTCAGTTGTAAAAGCTGACATGTATCATTCTACCATACATCTGCAAAGCCATTAGCCATCAAAGCAGAATACCAGAATACAGCCATTCATCTGACAAAGTACAGCGGACATTACCAACATCGTCCTAAGGTGGTCCATCCCAAATGAGATTCATGTGACATTGAAATTATTAGCGAAATAATATCAATGTGGCACATATCAATTCGGATTACGTTACAAAGTTTAACAACGTCGATCGAAAAATTCTGAAGGTGCATGAATCTCATAAGGGGTGGACTACCTTAATTCAATTATCACCAATCTATTTATAAGTTCGCAAAGATGACAAGAATCATTCTACCATATGTCGGCAAAACCAGCAGAATACAAGAATACAGCCATTCAGCCAACATTTCCAACATGTTCTTAAGGTATCCAGACCCTCAAAAGCACCAAAAACCCAGATGTGAAATTTTAAAAGTGCAAGTTTTTCCTAAACTGTGTTGCATTTCCATTTCAAATACAAATATTTAAGCATTTTGAACAGTTTGAAATGTTGAATTAATGCATACTTATGGAAATATTTGACAAAAATGTTCAAGATTACCTCCCTTGTTTATGAAAATAGAATAAAATGATATTTGTAAATTATTTTCTTCTAAAAGAAGCATAATCTTGAAATCCGGCAATGTGAATCAACTTAAGTAAAGTGTATTTACAATTGTGTGTAATTTGACACATTTCGTACAGCAGGAAAGTGGTGAATTTTTCAGGGTCTGTAAACCTTAAGGTAGTCCATCCCTTATTTATAAGATTTATGCGACATCAGATTAGTATTCCGTTAATGTTGTTAACATTCAGCCATGGAATTCTCCACCAGTGCATTTTAATGATGTTGCCCATATAAGTTTGGATTAGGTAACTATGTTAACAATTTCGCATGAATCTCTTTAGGGGTTGAGTACCTTAATTCAATCATCAGCAATGTTTTGTTCAGTTGTAAAAGCTGACATGTATCATTCTACCATACATCTGCAAAGCCATAAGCCATCAAAGCAGAATACAGCCATTCATCTGACAAAGTACAGCGGACATTATGAACATTGTCCGAAGGTGGTCCAATTCCCAAACGAGATTAATGTGACATTGAAATTATTAGCGGAATAATATCAATGTGGCACATATGTATTCGGATTACGTTACAAAATTTAACAACATCGATAAAAAAATTCTGAATGTGCATGAATCTCATAAGGGGTGGACTACCTTAATTCGATTATCAGCAATCTATTTATAAGTTGGCACAAACGACATACACTTTTATCATTCTACTATATGTCGGCAAAGCCATAATCCATTAAAGCAGAATACCAGAATACAGCCATTCATCTGAAAAAGTACAGCCAACATTTCCCACATGTTCTTAAGGTAGTCCATTCCTTATAAGATTCACGCAACATCAGATTAGTATTCCGGTAATGTTGTTAACATTCAGCCATGGAATTCTCCACCAGTGCATGTTAATGATGTCGCCCATATAAGTTGGATAAGGTAACAATGTTATAACAATGTTGCATGAATCTCTTTAGGGGTTGAGTACCTTAATTCAATCATCATGAGCAATGTATTGTTCAGTTGTAAAAGCCGCCATGTATCATTCTACCATACATTGGCAAAGCCATAAGCCATCAAAGCAGAATACCAGAATACAGCCATTCATCTGACAAAGTACAGCGGACATTACCAACATCTTCCTTAGGCAGTCCATCCAAAATGAGATTCACAGGATGTTGGAATTATTTGGGTCATGTTGTTAACATATGCCTGTGGAACTTTTCACCGAGGAATGTTTACAACGTCGCACATATAAATTCCCGTTACATATCAAATGTTAACGATGTTGCTCGGAAAATTTTGAAGTTGCATGAATCTCATTAGGGTTTGACTACCTTAATTCAATTATCAGCAATTTCTTGATAAGTTGACTAAGCCTACATGTATCATTCTACCATATGTCGGCAGATATCGTTTGGTGTTACAGAACCGATATATGCCCGATTTTGACGGAGGATATCAGACCGATCATAGGAGACGATATATCGGTCCTATCAGGAAAGCCGATATCGGTTAACCAGCTTTTGGACTACAGGTCCATAATTGGACTGAACATGGAAGTCGATATTGGGAAAATCAATGGAGCCGATATCTGTCCGATCATGAAAGCCGATATCGGTAAGATATTGTTACACAGCCGATAAACGCCCAATTTTGACAGCCGATATCGGTCCGATCATGAAAGCCAATATTGGGTAGACAGCTTTCCCAATACCGACTGTGTCGCCGCGCCCCACCCAACTTACTGGGTGAGGGTAGGCTCTACAGTCTGGAAGCCCCTCCAGGGATTTTTGGTTTCGGAAGCGACCATGGTTTCTTTATATCGGTTCCCGTTCTGGCCAGAGTGGCCCGTTGTGCCGGCCGTGCGACCTGATCTGGGTCCGGGTTGTCTCTCCTCTTACCAGGATGACCAGAGTGAAATTGAGAAACTGATTCTAGAACGGTGATCCTGATCAGACCTTCATTTGGTTGTGGGTTTTTAGATATTAGACTGGTCAAATTTGTAACCAAAATACTAATATTAATAGGGATCATTTTACTGTTTATTTAAGGCACCGGCTGCACTGAAGCATCATTTTTTTGAGTAAATGGAGTCTGGCTGTCTGCGTTAGCCCTTTCAACAGTGGTTTGAGTGTCGACTTCCCGGACCGACTTGACAAGGGGGGGGCCCGACACTCACTCGTCTACCTGTGAGACGTCGGTAAATGTCGAGCTGCCCTCCTTGTCATTTGGCGTTGAGCTACAGGCCCCTTTGTTGTGGGTATTTGGGTATGAGATGGGGCTGTTGTTTGTAGATAGTGGCCCCAGCATGTCAACTCCAGAACTATCGGAGCTGGAGATGGTCAAGAAGGAGCCTGAGTTATTTAGGGCCTTGACTGGTGTTTTTTTCAATTTTAGCAAGCCGAGACTTTATGTCCGAGGAGCTAATGTCACAGCCCTAGTGTCGGCGTCGGCGTCGCGTCCCGTCGCGTCTTCACTTGAAATACTTTAACCTGGTCTATATCTCAGGCACTATTAGAGATACAGCCTTGATATTTCATACATGGATACATCTCGACAAGACCTTTCATTTGGGACCATGACCTTTAACCTAGTGACCTTGACCTTGGAGTTTGACCTTCTTTTGAAAAACTTTAACCTGGCCTATATCTCATGCACTATTATTGATAGAGCCTTGATATTTCACACATGGACAGTAACCTCCTGCCAAGACCTTTCATTTGGGACCATGACCCTTGACCTTGTGACCTTGACCTTGGAGTTTGATGTACTTTTAAAAAAAATAGCTGTTTTTGTGACAAGCTACCGTATAGGCGAGCTATGTTGTCCGCGGACAACTCTTGTTACAGTGTGGCTCCTTCTCTACCATGCTAGGACCAGTGACCGTGACCTTTGGCAATTGTGCACATGGCGTGGACAACTTTTTTTGATTTGTCAGTATTGGTGAAGGTCAGCATGCGGACCGAACTGGTTTTGTCATAATTAAATTCGAATCGAGGGCCTTGTTTCTCCGGGGAGCACGCTGACCCGGGGCTGCTTTGAGCAGATGCTCATTCTTTATAGCAGCCCGGTTTTCGGCTATTTTCTGCTTTTTCTTCATAATTTAGACTGAAATTGGCACTCTTTAGCTCTTTGGGGGTGATGGGGTTTTGCACTTACCCTTATTACTTGAATTTGATTGATTGAGGGGAGGGGGGGGGGAATTACAAGCAGACCTCTGGGGCATAGTTTTAGCTATAGTGGGGGGCTGGGATGGGGCTGGGGGGGTCTTTTTCATCTGGGCCTCTTGTACGGGGGGCTTCTGTGGCAGCAACCCTGGCTGCGGGGCATTCGCTCGCTGCCCTAGCCCAAGAGCACCCCTTGGCATCCCTGTACATTCGAATCTGGGATGCCAATTGGTACTCCCGGGAAAACACAGACCGTAGGGAATGGGATCCCCCACAGTTTGCACACATGCGGACGCTTCGGTCAGCGTCGCACAGCCGCTTATCATGAGTACCCGCACAGCGGGCACATCTACCCTCATTTGGGCACCTAGCAGAGGTGTGCCCGAACTTTATGACATCGGTAGCACCTGAGGGGTGGTTTGTAGTATGGTGCTACCGGCAGGGATAGGACAGAACCACTGACCGTCACCTCCCCCGGCAAGGTATTGCGGAAGAATGTGACGATCAGCGCCTCCGTCGGATCATCTGGATGATAGATCCTTCAGGCGTGCATGATGGGAACCTTATTATTGTTGACCTCCGCCTCGAGGGTCTCGCTAAATCCCTGTGGATCCACATCCACAGGGATGTTACGGACGACTCCCTTAACCGTAACCATATCATCTGGTCGGTACGCAAAGCACGGCTTACCACAGATGATAAGGGAGTCTCGATTGAGTAGCTTAACGAGCTGCTCCGCCAAGCACACCTCCACCAGGAGCCCGCCTTCTTTCAACGGCAGGACTTTCTTAACCCTTTCCCAAACAAGACCTGGTCCCTGATAGAAAATGCTTGGGAATGCTTGGGAAAACATTGAAACAAAAGAAGAAACTGCTGATAACCAGCAGTTTCTCCTTTTGTCTCAATATTTTCTATGGCATATTCTACACAAATTCTATCTTTAATAACTTCCATTTTTGTCATTTGTGGCAGATTTTGAAGTGAACCATTCTAAAATGTTGTCGTTTGGGAAAGGGTTAATTGTCCTTGACATTAGGCCGATGTCAGGCCCCTCGAAAGGGCAAGAGGTGAGATTCCCTTGAATCCCCGCCTCCTGTCCCCTCCGATGGGCCTGATAAAGGCCTTGTGCTCCCAGGTGTTTTTGGACAAGATGTGTTGGGGTAATTGGTTCACCGAACGACAAAAGATTTGTTCTCATTCTACTGTTCATTTTGGAAAAGGGTTAAATACACACAAAATTTACTATTTTTGTTCTCATTCTATTATAGATCTACTGTTCATTGTTTTGTTACGACATTCAACTAATCTAACGGACTTTGCACACGAAATTTAATCAGTATGAGTTTAATGTGGTCAAACAATACTAAACTATAGTGGTACCGTCAACATTGAGACTCAAGTGTACTTTTAACTATTGACTGTCCTACGTGAGAGGGGTGTTGTGATTACGTCTAACGGTAAACGCCTTCTTAAAACCACGACGTTTACATACCTGGTTTACCTGTTCAGTTTGACTCGTCTGTCCAGAGGTCATGGTTTATTTATACGGGCAGCAGTGAGAGAATAATGTAAACATTAATTGGAAAGGATAAAGGTAAATCAGAGGTGACGTTCGCCAAATATTTGACATTCAGCCATTTTGGAAATGCCGCCCGTTTCCAATCAAAAAGGGGAATAACTCGAAATTATTTTGAGTAATTTATAAATCGGTCTCAATTTGACATCTGCTGCTTTTAAAAAATATTAAACATTGAAAACGATTTTTTTTATTTATTAAAAAAATAGATAGATCTATAATAATAGGCTCGGAAACTGTTATTTAAAAAAATAAGGATTGGGGAATTTCGTTAAAAATAATTCTATTAATGAGGCAATAAACGTTCATTCAAAACTGGCACTCAGCTGATCGCAAAGATTGAATGATTGTTTTTTGGGCATATTATGAAAACGTTCAGCTTTCAATCGCGATCATTCAGTTCCGCTCGGGTTGCATTCACCGATCGCTCACGTTCCGTTCTGATTGTCAAATTCCTGATATTCCGTACTGTACCAAGATAAAAGTGAGTCAGTATTTTGTCAAAGAACTACAGTCGACACTCGTTATCTCGACATCGGAAACTTGAAAGTCATGTCCCATCCTCAACATATGGATATCAAAATGTTTAATTAAAATATTTCAGAAACAAATACAGCCATTGAAATTTAGTAGGAAAAGGATAGAAATTGCTCGTGTCGAGCAATTTCTTTCCCTTTTCTACTATATTTCAATTATGGACACATATGATGCCCATAAAAAATTGTTAAAAAACGTTTTCATCGGAAATAATCAAAATTGGATGAGTCAAACTCCGGATATGTCGAGGTATTTTGACTGCCCCTCTGACGTCGACACAAGGAGTGTCGACTGTATATAAAACGAATCCTTTGAAAAAGACATCGCCATTTATAGTAAAAGGCGTGTTTCAGTTTACTTGTTTCCCACATTGTCGAAGTTTACAGGATTTTGGTGGAAACTTTGTAATTAAACTAAGACAATGTGTGAGAAAAACAAACACTTCAAGAGGGTTTAAATTACACTGATGGTAAAAAGTGCTTACAAATTACATGGCTTAGCTAGAATTGCAGGGAAATGCAATGCATACACCACACTTCTGTATTCAAAGCGGAGTTCCAGTATTTTTCAAATAGACCTAGAATACTTTTTAAATAAATAAACGCATGCTGTTTTTACAGTTTTGAATTGACTATTGTGAATTTTAATTTATCTAAATTCACAAATAAAAATACGTTCAAAAAATTGTCATTCAAAGGATCTGTGCCCGATATTTCAGGAATTAGAGCAAAATTGGGACAGTCTAGTTGTGTTGTAGATCTACATCGCATCATATCAGGTCAAAAAGTCATGATAGAAGCTTAACGTTGGTATACAGTTTTCAACTTTCATTGTACCCCATATACATTCGTAGAAATTAAAAAAAAAAACGTTGGTATGTAAAAGAAAAAAAACAACAACGACAACAACAATAAAAAGATACAGATTTGATTAAGAAGGACTAGGGGTTGACTCACTTGATGCGAACTTTCGCTTGACTGACTCAATTTGCCATATCAGGATGACCTATTAACGAATATGATATTTCTTTAAAAATATTTTACCTGTTTGTAGGTTCTACAAGCTAGCATGGGTCCCTTCAAAATGTTATAGCGCCCAATATGACCTTAGTTGTCGACGGGCCTTAAAACTCCATTCATTCATTCAAAATGTTATAACAGGAGATTTGGCGGTTGACCGTCTTGCATAAAACTGTGTTTGCTTTTCAATTAACTTTATATCAATCTCTGCTTCTAATCAATTTCTGGTCGGTAAACATATTAATTGAACATTCTCTGCATTTGTTGTTGTATCACACGATTCTCTGCCTTGAATGCTGTACCTGGAAATGTATCGATTGCATGTCTTATAATTCTTAACCCTTTCCCAAACGACAGAATTTTAGGGTGATCCACTTCAAAAACTGCCACAAATGACAAAATGGATGTTATCAAAGATAGGATTTGTGTACAATATGACATAGAAAATATTGAGACAAAAGGAGAAACTGCTGGTTATCAGCAGTTTCTTCTTTTGTCTCAATGTTTTCCCAAGCCTTTTCTATCAGGGACGTCAAAACCAGGTCTTGTTTGGGAAAGGGTTGAGTTACAAAAGAATCGATTGAGAAGCTATTTTTAGAATTTCTGTCTTGGTAACGATCTGTTCAGTCAAGAAGGCTGCATCATACTATAATTTGAGCAACGTTTGTCTGTTTGTCCGTTTGTTCCCCTACTCCTCCCAGGTCCTTGGGCCGATCTTCACCAAACTTGGAGGGAAGGTGGAGGGCGGCCCCGGATATTAGCTTGAGGGGTTCATTTTTGGAAAGGTCAAGGTCATCGAGGTCAAAGGTCAAATTTATCGTTTTTACGGGTTACGGGACGGGATTGCTTAGCTACGGGACGGGATTGCTTACGGGTTACGGGACGGGATTAGGTGGAGTGCAGCCCCGGATAGGTCAAGGTCATCGAGGTCAAAGGTCAGCCCCGGATAGGTCAAGGTCATCGAGGTCAAAGGTCAAATTTCGAGACGGGTAAAATTGCTAGTAATAAATAATGACTTTTATAAAGGTAGTCCAACAGTGAAATTAAACACTGCTCACGTGAAATATATTTTTTAACCGATATATGAAAAAAGGTCTCCTTCGATATTTAAGACCATCATGGATCAAGATTTGCACATTCTGATCAAGATCCATTCTGTTCTCTTATAGCTTCTTTAAGACCAGTAATAAGTCGCAAAGAAGCATAGAACATATTGAATTCAGGTACAAATCGATTTTAAGGCAGTTCGTATGAAGTTTTAAATTGACTTATTTCGTTCGTTTTCGACGAACTTTGGGTCCATATCTGTGTAAGAGCAGATTTAAAACGCGTTCTAGAAAATTTCTTTGAATTTCTTTACCTTAAAGGGACATTTCACTCCACTTTCAATTTTTTTAAGTATGTCTAGATGCCAAGATTGGCTATTCTAATGAGTATAAATACTATTAGTTTTTTAAGTTCTTGCCAATAAGCGAGAAACACGCATTTAAAGTTGAGACATAATCGATAAATTGCATATAAATCCGAACTGTTGTCCACAACAATTTGTTCAATTCTAACACAAAAATTATAAATTTCTCGTAAACGGTGCAATATTTTGGCTTGAAATATTCAGAATTTTCATAAGGAAATATGCTCTTTCAGATAGAAATAAAAGTAAAATGTATGACAAAAAAATCTGAAATGTCACTTTAAGATATATCGATTGCAAGTCGTTTAATTCTAAAGTTACAAAGGATCGATCGAGAATTCTGTCATAGTAATATCTGTTCAGTCAAACAGGCTGCACCATAAACAATAACTGTTATCATCAGTTTGACAGTCGAATTAAATACTGATCATGTAAAACATATTTCAACCGGGATATCAAATACCCCTGTGGCCTGTAAGACCATCATGGATCAAGATCAGCCTGTGCATTCGCACAGTCTGATCAAGATCCATTCTCTTCTCTTATAGCTTCTTTAAGACTAGTAGTAAGTCGCAAAGAAGCATAGAACATATTGAATTGATGTACAAATCGATTTTAAGGCAGTTCGTATGAAGTTTTAAATTGACGTATTTCGTTCGTTTTTGACGAAATTTGGGTTCTTATCTGTGATAGAGCAGATTTAAAACACGTTCTAGAAATTTTCCTTTGAATTTCTTTACCTTAAGATATATCGATTGCAAGTCGTTTAATTCTAAAGTTACAAAGGATCGATCGGGAATTCTGTCTTAGTAACTATCTGTTCAGTCAAACAGGCTGCACCATAAACAATAACTGTTATTAACAGGACGACATCAATATTGGATGAACGTGTTTTTGTATCCGCGGTTTTTACCTGCCCTTCTCACAGAATATCGCGTGACTTCCCGTGACTTTCTCGCCATGGCGTCCCATTAACAATCAACATCAACCGAGATGTGTTCGATTACTGATACCCCGCTCCATCTGTTTCGGTCTTTCGGGTATAATCTAAAAAAAACCTTCGTGATGACTTCATCGATGTGCACCGGGACATGATTTCTTTGTACGTGTGTAATGTCAAGTTGGTAGATAAGTTTTTTAACAGTTGGGAAAACATTAGAAAACATTATATGGTACGTTTCTCGGAGTAAGAATTCAAAATATCTCTGCTAGAATAAACATACTTTAAGTGTACAATGTATATATATGCACGCGCGGATCTAGGGCGGGTCCCTCGAATTTATAAAAAAGATTTATTTAAAGTGGTCTTTTGAAGATTTTTACATGCTGCAATACAGTCGCCCTCCACCCCTCTTCGAAAACACGCCCGTCTGGGAAAATGGCTTGATCCGCGCATGATATGCCCTTATATTAAACATTAACCAACTGATCTGTTTTCTTAGAATTTTCTTGATTAATTTGTGGACACAATTACAGGAGAAACACAACTCTTTGGTGTAAACAATATCGATGTCAAAACATTGTGTCGTGGGCCGGTGGCCTTTGTTTACATATTGGAATGTTCGTTCGTTCGATAAGCTGTGCATTTACTATGTTTCGTGTAGATCCCCTGTAAACCATCTGTCTTCCTGTCATGTTAGCCACTACACAGGTTTCGTAATCCTTTTTGAGCGGATAAACGTCTTAATAATCAACTTTTCTACGGCTTTGTCTCTTCAACCCTTACTGCCAGAAAAGATAGAAAATATGACGTTGTTTCTGAGGTTTGCATAGAAATTTATAGGACAATGTCATAGAAGTGTCGCCCAGACAGAGTAAATTATTGTAATGCTGTCACAAATAGATGTACTTAGGAAATATTGAAAAGGAGGCAAAATTGTCAATTGAAATATTAGAAGGCGTCAGTAAATCTGCACTAGAGATTTTTTTTGCAAAGTTTCAACATTCCTCTACGTTTTCTAGGAAAGCAAAACATAACTCAGTGCGAAATGCTCTTGCACAACAAGGTTGTAAAATTTCAATTATAACATATTTGTTGTCAAATTTAGTACCAGGTTTACCATAAAAGTCATTGAAAACTACATGTTTGATTTAGAAAAAATGGAATTGTCTATTTATTGTATTATAAATGTCTTCAACCACTATGTTTTTCGACGATTGTTTTTGCAATACAGTACAAAGATATATTGCAGCGTTGGCAATTTTGCATGTGGAGTTTGCGATTTAACCTTTTCCAATACAAGACCGGCTATTGACCTCCCTAATAGAAAAGGCTTGGGAAAACATTGAAACAAAGGAAGAAACTGCTGAGAGTCAGCAGTTTCTCCTTTTGTATCAATATTTTCTATGCTATATTTTACAGAAATCCTGTCTTTAGTAACATCCATATTGTTGTCTGTGGCAGTTCTTTTACGTAGATCGTCTTCAGATTGTGCTGTTTGGGAAAGGGTTATCATTTTAAAAACATTTTTTTCCAAACAATTCCTGGTTTTGACGACTCTACAGGAAGTAAGTTCAGAAACCCTTTAAATATAACTAATTTGTATGATGGGTCAAAGGCCGTAATTTCTCTTTAAAAAAAAACACACACAAAAACAACAACAACAACAACAACAACAAAAAAAACATAAAAAAAAAAAACAACAAAACAACAAACAAACAAAAACATAAAAAAACCCGTAACTGCAGCTTATTTTAAGCTGCTGTTACGAGTTTGTTTTTGTTGAAAAGCAAAGATAAATTACTCGGAAAAAGAATTGATTCTTCATTAGATCAAAACAAAGTTTTACCTTTTGGGAAAGGGTTGAGATCCATTCCATAATCAAATAGACTATAGACTGAACACGTTCAATATACGAGGGTTGTTTGATAAATTCGCGAAATTATTCTGTAATTCAAATTCGTGGTTGAATATCAGAATTAAATCTGTTTCGTGATAAATCTTAAGTATTCGTTATTAAGTGTGCAACATATCAAAATGATACGTTCGCAAATAATTTCTACAGAAACCATTAAATAAGGCCATGTCTTGCCGGTTGCCTTCGGCCAGAGCGTCACGTAACGTCACACCGCCGTAATTGACGTCAGGTCTGTGAAGATGATAATTAAGCGACCCGTTGAGTATTCCAATATTGTCTCCAACGACACCTTTGGTCAGACACCGGCTTGAATTTGCCCTTCTTTAGCCTATGTTAAAATGGTCAACTTACCGCTGTCACAGCACCTTCCACAACACTCGCAGGCCGTCATGACTTGGGTTACTTGATCCACTGCCTCTGTGCTCCATTTTGATGGTACTAAATATATATGTTGAGAACGAAAATCGGAAGATGTACAGTAAAGAACAGGACCACTGTTTACTTTCACTTTAGAATGGCTGTTTGCCGCCCAACTACATGTACATTTTTGGGAAGCATCCGCAGAAAGTAGTCCTGCAAATAATGCAAAAAATATGCTATACAGCCAAAGAGCAGATGCAAAAATACTAAATTATCAAAGAAAACAGTATTTAAACTATTGTTTAACACACCAAACAGCCCTCTGCATGCAGAGACAAAAATTTCTTGGACTATTTTCTACTGTACAACGACCCGGAAGCAAAAGGTTAACTGGGGTCACTCCCTTTGAAGTTCCTGTCTAAGTGTTTGAACAATTAAATGTTTCCTTAACCCAATCACTGATGAATGACACGATAATTAGCGATTTTCTTTGTCGGAATTTTCGACATGCTGGCCAAATAACTATGATATTAGATCCGTACTGTCCAGGTAGGGGGCGTGCCTAGCGTTTTACATACATACATGCATCTTTCTTTCTTTGTTTCGGGATCATGGTAACGAAGCCACATTTCGCCAGTCGTTACAATTTTGTCCAATGCTTTGTCGCAACCAGACTCATACCGCATCAGAAAATCTCAAGAATACTTAGAAGACTGAACATGATTCTGCTGGTGGACGTCTCGTAGAAGAAGAGAGGCCAAACTATCGGAAACCTTTAACATAATTATTCAACTCCTGTAAAATTATGACAAAGGACTAATTCAATTCTAAAGAGACAACTACACTGCAATATTCCGTACAGTCAATCACCTATCCGCCCAGACAAGCTGCCCTTCACAAGCACTTGTACCCTGACTAACTGAATGGTTTGGTCTCCTTGGACTGTCACCGCCATATACCGATGTTTGTCTGGCTTGAACCATCCATGCCATGTCAATGCAAATGCTTTTCCACATATCGACACATTTTTCGACTTGCCCATTTCTCTTAATTTATCTGTAGGCGATAACTCTAAACAAACGCAAAACATCTCGACGGTGCGCCACAAGGTCATCAGATGACGTCATTTTTCTGCGACGAATTGCTTACGACATTATCTTGAAAACACTATGTACATGTCAACTTTTGAAATATAAATGGAACATTTTCAGAAAAGGACTAAACAATGTCAAACAAACGCAAGCTAAATTTCCATGGTTCTAGCGTACATTATTATGATGCTCAGGCACGATTTTCTTGAACAAAATTATTTTAAAACTGACCAAAGGCAACGTCGCGTTTATCGGTTGCTATGGAGACAGAAAAAAGTGCATTAGAATGGGCAAATATTATTGCCGTTTTACTCCCAAATGTATGACATGGTTTTCTGTAGTAGTATGTAATTTCATTATTTTTGAACACTTGATAAAACAAGAGTTGTCCGCGGACAACGTAGCTCGCCTATACGGGAGTTTGTCACAAAAACAGCTAATTTTTTAAAAGTAGGCCAAACTACAAGGTCAAGGTCACAAGGTCAAGGGTCAAGGTCACAAATGAAAGGTCTTGACAGGAGGTATCCATGTGTGAAATATCAAGGCTCTTTCAATAATAGTGCATGAGATATAGGCCAGATTAAAGTTTTTCAAAAGTAGGTCAAACTCCAAGGTCAAGGTCACTAGGTCAAAGGTCATGGTCCCAAATGAAAGGTCTTATCGAGATGTATCCATGTATGAAACATCAAGGCTGTATCTCTAATAGTGCCTGAGATATAGACCAGGTTAAAGTTTTTTAGTGAAGACGCGACGGGACGGGACGGGACGGTACGGGACGGGACGGTTCGCGACGCCGACGCCGACACTAGGGCTGTGACATTAGCTCCCCAGACATAAAGTCCCGGCTCGCTAAAAATGAGAAACAAATTCCGCGAATTTATCAAACAACCCTCGTATAGGTAATAAAATTTTCAGGCATAAGAAGAAAGTGCTGCTTATCAACACTTCTTCTTTTGTCTCAGTTATCCAAAGCCTCGTTATTAAGGGCGTCAAACCAGGTCCTGTTTGGGAAAGGCTTAACCATGGTACTTAAATATTTGAGATGTCAAAACCTTTAAATTTTGAAGCAAAATGATATAAACGGTTTATGAAAAGGAAACATTTAAGTAATTTAATCATATTTCGTTAGGTTAAAACTGAAAGAAGAAAACAAAGAAATCTGCGTACATTTTAGTCCAGAAAATAGGAGAAATTGCCGATTGCTGGGGACTTCAAAATTAGAATTTTTTTCAAGGTAATGGAATAACTGTGTTTCAAAATGATAATATTATAACAGAATAAACTTTAATGTTCAGAAAATATAACAAATAATTAAATTCAGAAAGAAGATCAATTCTATTTTGACTATAAGTAGGTTAAGTCTAAATAAAAGTAACATGTTAAAAGTCAGACACGTTAAGGCACCAGTAAGACATGGGTCCCATGTCACGTCAAAAGAAGACGTTTTTTAACATACTTGTACTTATAATCCACGACGAACAGTGAAGTTTCAATGAGTAAGTAATTTTCATGCCACAAACAATGAAAATAAGATGGAATCTATAAAGGTAAGGCCTGAATAATGCACTTCCGGTATAATCGTTATATTTCGACTTATTCCGTGACGTCCGTAAGTCCGAGCATTTTTAAAGTACCGTTAGATGCAATATCGCATGTTTACGTAACAATTGAAATAATTGAGCGTGCTCAGAGTTCCGAGGAATATTTTAAACATTTTTTTTGTGAAAACGTTTCTAAATTGTATGAAGAGTCGGCAAAAAACCCAACGAAATTCAAAATTAAAATTTGAGAGCAATGAAAATTACTTCCCTTTAAAATCGTCTTAGAATCGTTTAAAATCGTCGATTCGCACAATACAAATTTCGTTCCATAACTGATTACCCAGGCATTACCTTAACTCTATTTCAAAACGACAGCATTTTAGGGTGGTACAGTTCAAAAGCTTCTGCAGACGACAAATTATCGTATGTCTCGATGTTTTCTAAAGTACTTTCTTCCAATGACGTTTTGTTCAGGAAAGGGTTAAAGAAGATTTTGTGGCATTCTAAAACAATTTGAATTCTTATCATATCAAGCAGTAAATCTGAAAAAGATCGTCGTTCTACAACATTTTCCTCGTCACCTTACAGAAGCACTGTTCCTAGTTAAACTGCGTTAACCCTTTCCCAAACAATACCTGGTTTTGACTTCCCTAACAAAAAATGCTCGAAAAACATTAAATGATAATAATACTAAATCCCGAAATGCTAATAACAAGAAATTTCTCATTTTCCTCAATGTTTTCTAAGATTATTATAAACAAATTTTACCTTCGGTAATATTAATGTTGTAGTCTTCAGCATCTTTCAAGTTAATTGGACCGCTTTAACCCTTTCCCAAACAAGACCTGGTTTTAACGTCCCTAATAGAAAAGGCTTGGGAAAAAATTGAAACAAAAGGAGAAACTGCTGATAACCAGCAGTTTCTCCTTTTGTCTCAATGTTTTCTGCGCTTCATTATTCACAACTTTTAAATTTCACTACTTTCATTTAGTCGTCTGTAGCAGCTTTGAAATTGAATCACCCTAAAATTTTGTCGTTTGGTAATGGGTTAACACTTTGCTGTTTTTGGGAGGAATTAGAAACACCAGTTTATCTGGCTTTAGGTCATCAATGCTATAAAATTGTTCTTTCTTCAAAATCAATATAAGGGTATGCAAAAAGAGACATGATGCAGAGAAACAAATAATGTCTGAATAGTCTACATAATTATACTGACAATGGTTGATACTTTTCGCACCTTCAGAATTCTCATTTGTTCATGACACGTCGCCCTGGTTTGACTTTCAGTTATACATAATGTATAGACTAGGGCCATAATGGTGAATAATTAAACACGTCCAAGGCGCTAAAAGATCCGTACAGATCTGCTAAATTATCGAATATCTGAGACGAGAGTCATACCTAGTCTTGCCTTTGTGTCTTTGTACCTTTTGTCTAGGTCTATGTGAAATGTTTTCCATATAACTGTACGAAAAAAACATCTTCGAAGTAAACTTACTATTATAATTTTTATTTTTTTGTCAAAATATCAGTAAATATCTACTAAATTATCGAATATCTGAGACGAGAGTAGTACCTAGTGTTGCGTTTGTATCTTTGTACATTTGTCTAGGTCTATATTGCACATATCAATGCTTTTCAGCAAAAGCCTCGTAACTGCAGCTTGCAGTTACGAGGCTTTTGTTGAAAGGCAACGATAAACTTACCTTCTAACGTCGCTAAAAGATCCTTACAGATTTGTTAAATTATCAAATATTTGAGAGGAGAGTTTTACCTAGAATGTTGCCTTTGTGTCTTTGTCTAGATATACTTAATCCTGTCAAAAAGGTTCGTCCATTTGCAGTTTGCTGCAGGAGACAAAACTGTCATTGCTTATGATACAAATTTGTGTACAATATTGCCAAGGAAATCTTGAGGCGAGGAACGAAAATGCTGGTATTCAGTTATTAGTGACGAGAAAAGCAGGTCCTGTTTTGGAAATGTTTTAATGTTGTTCGAATTATTTCGCCGTTTTACCTAAGTAGAACACATATATCCAATCACTAATGCCATGATGATATTTATCATTATGTTGTTTTAGTCATTTTATGTTCCATTAAAAGATCCGCACAGATCTACTATATCATCAAATATCTGAGACGAGAGTCTAACCTTTTTGTCGCCTTAGTGTCTTTGTTACTTTTGTCTAGGTCTATATGAAGTTATCGTCCTAATTTTCGTACCTGTATGAAAAAAATACATGCAGTGCGAATATTCCTTCTTAGAACACCATAATTGCGTTACTTTTTTATTTGTCAGGCCATTTTTAATACGTGATACCGAGAATGCATCGTTAGTTTTATATCAATTTACGATTCTTTATAAAACATTATTATTAAACATGTAGTTTGGAATCCATTTAAAAAAAAACCTATCGGACCCTTTAAAATAGGTGATAATATCATCAACATAGCGTATACCTGTATCTTTTTGAATGATGTTATATAAAGTACTCGACACTCACTGGTCTAACCACATTGAGGTGCTTTACGGCATACTACCACGACTGAGTATCAAGATTGTCACAAGGAGAATGCAGCTAGCCGCACACTGCTATCATCATACACCGTTGGTCACACATTCACTAGTACTCACTGGTGGTGAACTTAAACAATTTTCGCTACAACAAGGTATGGATATTTTGCGTTTAAATGTGAGTTTATAGATTTTTTTCTAATGACAATGAACTTGTTCTAAAAACAGACCGGGTTTACCGCTTTGTATTGACAAACTGTCGGTGTTGTTATAAAATCTCGTAACTACGGCTTCGATAAAGCCGTAGTTACGATATTTTATAACAACACCGATGGAATACATTGATCGCGAAAAAACGTCCCTCGCTTTGGCCAAGTTCACCACCAGTGGTACTATATGGGAACCAAAGCTCGGTAACAGAGGCCAAGGGAGACCTAGATGTACTGAAAAACAAGAGAGACACTGGTGCGAGGGACGTCACGGAAGTCGCTGCTCTAATGACTGAAAGAAAAATATTACGTAGACGCGTGGCTGGTCGCATACGGTCGACTAAGTAAGTTTAAAGCTCTGAAACTCTAACATTCAAGTTCTTGTAGGTACACCAATCTTAACCCATTACCACACAGTGACACCTTTTGACTCCCCACAAGATAATGGCTTTGGAAATCATCGTGGAAAATGAAGAAATTACTTGTGACAAGCAATTTCTCCATTTCCCACAATGTTTTCTACCCAAAATTTCATTCACTTGAAATCGTCGTCTGCATCATCTTTGAATTTGGACCAGTCTAAAAATTCGCCGTTTGGTAATGAGTTAAGTTTTGAAGTATCAACATACGTTCTGATATTTAGAACACCTGTAGTTTGGATGTACTAAGTAATAGGCATTTCTTGACTTCAATTGTTCAAGCCGAGTGTTGTTTTTTCCGTTTCGTGTTACTTGTTGATATCTATAAATGTAGATCGGTTGACAAAAATACAAACAATTAATTTTCCAGAGCAGTATAGATGCACACTGTCTAATTAAATTTGCATGAATGCATCTCGCTACTGCAGTTTTACTGCACAATTGATTGGTTTATGGCTATAATTGTTTGTTTCGCTAGATATATAATGTGTGTGAAGTTAGCTGCCAGTTGCCAGTTGCCAGTTGCCAATTCAATGGGCAACTGGCAACTGGCAGCTAACTTCACATCCAGTTGCCGATTAAACAATGATCAAAATGTGAATTGGTAACTGGCAACTGGCAGCTGACTTCACACATACAGCTGCCAATTCAAAATGAATCGGAGTCCCGAATAGGCAACCAGCAACTGGCAGCTAACTTCGCACATACAGCTGCCAATTCAAAATGAATCGGAGGCCCGAATAGGCAACCGGCAACCTGCAGCTAACTTCACACATACAGCTGCCAATTCAAAATGAATCGGAGTCCCGAATAGGCAACCGGCAAATGGCAGCTAACTTCACACATACAGCTGCCAATTCAAAATAAACCGGAAGCAATAATAGGCAACCGGCAACTGGCAGCTAACTTCACACTTACAGCTGCCAATTCAAAATAAATCGGTGTCCCGAATAGGCAACCGGCAACTGGCAGCTAACTTCACACTTACAGCCGCCAATTCAAAATAAATCGGTGTCCCGAATAGGCAACCGGCAACTGTGAATTGGCAACTGGCAGCTAGCTTCACACTTACAGCTGCAAATTCAAAAATTATACTTAACAGTCCTGAATCGTCAATTTCGAACTGGCAGCTAACTTCACATCCAGTTGCCTATTCAACAATGCACAAAATGTGAATTGGCACCTGTCAACTGGCAGCTAGCTTCACACTCACAGCTGCCAATTCAAAATATATACTAAACGGTCTTGAATAGTCAATTTCGCACTGGCAGCTAACTTCACATCCAGTTGCCTATTCAACAATGCACAAAATGTGAATTGGCAACTGGCAACTGGCAGATAGCTTCACACTTACAGCTTCCAATTCAAAATATATACGAAACGGTCTTGAATCGTCAATTTCGAACTGGCAGCTAACTTCAGATACAGTTGCCTATTCAACAATGCACAAAATGTGAATTGGCAACCGTCAACTGGCAGCTAGCTTCACACTTACAGCTGCCAATTCAAAATTTATACTTAACAGTCGGGAATTGTCAATTTCGAACTGACAGCTAACTTCACATCCAGTTGCCTATTCAACAATGCACAAAATGTGAATTGGCAACTGGCAACTGGCAGCTAGCTTCACACTCACAGCTGCCAATTCAAAATATATACTGAACAGACCTGACTCTTCAATTTCGAACTGGCAGCTAACTTCACATCCAGTTGCCTATTCAACAATGCACAAAATGTGAATTGGCAACTGGCAACTGGCAGCTAGCTTCACACTCACAGCTGCCAATTCAAAATATATACTAAACGGTCTTGAATAGTCAGTTTCGCACTGGCAGCTAACTTCACATCCATTTGCCTATTCAACAATGCACAAAATGTGAATTGGCAACTGGCAACTGGCAGCTAGCTTCACACTTACAGCTGCCAATTCAAAATTTATACTAAACAGTCCTGATTCGTCAATTTCGAACTGGCAGCTAACTTCACATCCAGTTGCCTTTTCAACAATGCACAAAATGTGAATTGGCAACCGGCAACTGGCAGCTAGCTTCACACTTACAGCTGCCAATTCAAAATTTATACTTAACAGTCCTGATTCGTCAATTTCGACATGGCAGTTAACTTCACATCAAGTTGCCTTTTCAACAATGCACAAAATTTGAATTGGCAACTGGCAACTGGCAGCTAGCTTCACACTCACAGCTGCCAATTCAAAATTTATACTGAACAGACCTGAATCGTCATTTTCGCAATGGCAGCTAATTTCACATCCAGTTGCCTATTCAACAATGCACAAAATGTGAATTGGCAACTGGCAGCTAGCTTCACACTTACAGCTGCCAATTCAAAATTCATACTTATCAGTCCTGAATCGTCAATTTCGAACTGGCAGCTAACTTCACATCCAGTTGCCTATTCAACAATGCACAAAATGTGAATTGGCAACTGGCAACTGGCAGCTAGCTTCACACTTACAGCTGCCAATTCAAAATTTATACTTAACAGTCGGGAATTGTCAATTTCGAACTGGCAGCTAACTTCACATCCAGTTGCCTATTCAACAATGCACAAAATTTGAATTGGCAACTGGCAACTGGCAGCTAGCTTCACACTTACAGCTTCCAATTCAAAATATATACTAAACGGTCTTTAATCGTCAATTTCGAACTGGCAGCTAACTTCACATCCAGTTGCCTATTCAACAATGCACAAAATGTGAATTGGCAACTGGCAACTGGCAGCTAGCTTCAAACTTACAGCTGCCAATTCAAAATTTATACTTAACAGTCCTGATTCGTCAATTTCGAACTGGCAGCTAACTTCACATCCAGTTGCCTTTTCAACAATGCACAAAATGTGAATTGGCAACCGGCAACTGGCAGCTAGCTTCACACTTACAGCTGCCAATTCAAAATTTATACTTAACAGTCGGGAATTGTCAATTTCGAACTGGCAGCTAACTTCACATCCAGTTGCCTATTCAACAATGCACAAAATTTGAATTGGCAACTGGCAACTGGCAGCTAGCTTCACACTCACAGCTGCCAATTCAAAATTTATACTGAACAGACCTGAATCGTCAATTTCGAACTGGCAGCTAACTTCACATCCAGTTGCCTATTCAACAATGCACAAAATGTGAATTGGCAACTGGCAACTGGCAGCTAGCTTCACATTCACAGCTGCCAATTCAAAATTTATACTGAACAGACCTGAATCGTCATTTTCGCAATCGCAGCTAATTTCACATCCAGTTGCCTATTCAGCAATGCACAAAATGTGAATTGGCAACTGGCAACTGGCAGCTAGCTTCACACTTACAGCTGCCAATTCAAAATTCATACTTATCAGTCCTAAATCGTAATTTCGCACTGGCAGCTAACTTCACATCCAGTTGCCTATTCAACAATGCTCAAAATGTGAATTGGCAACTGGCAACTGGCAGCTAGCTTCACACTTACAGCTGCCAATTCAAAATTTATACTGAACAGTCCTGAATCGTCATTTTCGAACTGGCAGCTAACTTCACATCCATTTGCCTATTCAACAATGCACAATATGTGAATTGGTAACTGGCAACTGGCAGCTAGCTTCACACTTACAGCTGCCAATTCAAAATATATACGAAACGGTCTTGAAGCGTCAATTTCGCACAGGCAGCTAACTTCACATCCAGTTGCCTATTCAACAATGCACAAAATGTGAATTGGCAACTGGCAATTGGCAGGTAGCTTCACACTTACAGCTGCCAATTCAAAATTTATACTTAACAGTCCTGATTCGTCAATTTCGAACTGGCAGTTAACTTCACATCAAGTTGCCTTTTCAACAATGCACAAAATGTGAATTGGCAACTGGCAACTGGCAGCTAGCTTTAAACTCACAGCTGCCAATTCAAAATTTATACTGAACAGACCTGAATCGTCATTTTCGAACTGGCAGCTAACTTCACATCCAGTTGCCTATTCTACAATGCACAAAATGTAAATTGGCAACCGTCAACTGGCAGCTAGCTTCACACTTACAGCTGTCAATTCAAAATATATACTAAACGGTCCTGAATCGTCAATTTTGAACTTGCAGTTCACATCCAGTTGCCTATCCAACAATGCCCAAAATGTGAATTGGCAACTGGCAACTGGCAGCTAGCTTCACATTTACAGCTGCCAATTCAAAATTTATTTTTAACAGTTCTGAATCGTCAATTTCGAACTGGCAGTTAACTTCACATCAAGTTGCCTTTTCAACAATGCACAAAATGTGAATTGGCAACTGGCAACTGGCAGCTAGCTTCACACTTACAGCTGCCAATTCAAAATATATACGAAACGGTCTTGAATCGTCAACTTCGAACTGGCAGCTAACTTCACATCCAGTTGCCTATTCAACAATGCACAAAATGTGAATTGGCAACTGGCAACTGGCAGCTAGCTTCACACTTACAGCTGCCAATTCAAAATATATACTAAACGGTCTTGAATCGTCAATTTCGAAATGGCAGCTAACTTCACATCCAGTTGCCTATTCAACAATGCACAAAATGTGAATTGGCAACTGGCAACTGGCAGCTAGCTTTACACTCACAGCTGCCAATTCAAAATTTATACTTAACAGTCCTGAATCGTCAATTTCGAACTGGCAGCTAACTTCACATCCAGTTGCCTATTCAACAATGCACAAAATGTGAATTGGCAACTGGCAACTGGCAGCTAGCTTCACACTTACAGCTGCCAATTCAAAATTTATACTTAACAGTCGGGAATTGTCAATTTCGAACTGGCAGCTAACTTCACATCCAGTTGCCTATTCAACAATGCACAAAATGTGAATTGGCAACTGGCAACTGGCAGCTAGCTTCACACTTACAGCTGCCAATTCAAAATATATACGAAACGGTCTTGAATCGTCAATTTCGCACAGGCAGCTAACTTCACATCCAGTTGTCTATTCAACAATGCACAAAATGTGAATTGGCAACTGGCAACTGGCAGCTAGCTTCACACTTACAGCTGCCAATTCAAAATTTATACTTAACAGTCCTGATTCGTCAATTTCGAACTGGCAGTTAACTTCACATCAAGTTGCCTTTTCAACAATGCACAAAATGTGAATTGGCAACTGGCAACTGGCAGCTAGCTTTACACTTACAGCTGCCAATTCAAAATTTATACTGAACAGACCTGAATCGTCATTTTCGAACTGGCAGCTAACTTCACATCCAGTTGCCTATTCTACAATGCACAAAATGTAAATTGGCAACCGTCAACTGGCAGCTAGCTTCACACTTACAGCTGCCAATTCAAAATATATACTAAACGGTCCTGAATCGTCAATTTTGAACTTGCAGTTCACATCCAGTTGCCTATCCAACAATGCACAAAATGTGAATTGGCAACTGGCATCTGGCAGCTAGCTTCACACTTACAGCTGCCAATTCAAAATTTATACTTAACAGTCGGGAATTGTCAATTTCGAACTGGCAGCTAACTTCACATCCAGTTGCCTATTCAACAATGCACAAAATGTGAATTGGCAACTGGCAACTGGCAGCTAGCTTCACACTTACAGCTTCCAATTCAAAATATATACTAAACGGTCTTTAATCGTCAATTTCGAACTGGCAGCTAACTTCACATCCAGTTGCCTATTCAACAATGCACAAAATGTGAATTGGCAACTGGCAACTGGCAGCTACACTACTCAAAACTTATAAGTACTCCGACTATATCATAAAGCATATCTCTGGACAGGCTTAACATATCTTAACCAAATTTTACACAACTTAACTTTAACCATATTACCATCATCTTTTGAATTTTCATAAATTTCACATGAACATGCTTTGAACAAGAAGCAGCTAACGGAGGCCACTGTAGGTAGCAAAAGTCGAAAAGTCAAGATTTTGTGTGTTCCTTGTTCGCTCACATAATAGCATGGTACCAGGAACGCAAAAACATTTTGTAATTCCTGAATTATGCTGTAGGGATATCTTTTTAATAATTTAGAAGTCGGTATAAGAATCTCTATGCTTGCTAAGCATGTGCCAGATCATCATCATACTGGACAGTAAATCGTTAGTCTGTAAATCGCTTTTTCACAATTAGCAAATTTAATGCATCCTTGGCAACTGAACATTGGTCAGGTCATGCTTTATGCATCTTTTACATCTTGTCATGATTAATTTAGCCGTTATCGGATAGTTTGGACACTGAATGGTCTCCCTTGAAGGCATAATGTATCCCTTTCTGTGACAGTCATTGAACTCTTCAACTCACGTAGGCGAGACAAAACAATGTTACGGTCCTAATTCCGGCTTGATTTCATATCACATGGTTGTCTTGGTAGGTTGGCAGCACTTCCGATTCGTATGTACTTGGCCACAAAATGGGTGACAGCAGTTGCATGTACATTGATGATACGGATGGTATTTCTTTAGAAAAATGGCACAAATGTAACAAAAATATTGATGTTTGACAGTTACGAATGATATTTTGAACTAAATTTGTATAGAACGACTGGAAATGTGGGTATGAAAATATTACCTACGCTTTAATTGCACCACCTTGTCAAACACCCATTGTTATTGGTTGTTGTTGTAAAGATTTCCGACACATTTTATGTTTTTATGTTTGGCACGTCAATCCATAAAAGAATGAATTGTAAATTAAACACGTGGGATTCATGTGTGAAACACAGGATGTGTATTTAAATTTTCTTTAGTCGACCGGAAGTTACTATTTTGCACATTTTTTTTGCAAAATGAAAATGCTATCGGTCAAGTGCAATGAAGTAAGGGAATTAAAAACAATATCGACTTTTGATATTTCTTTACCGGGGAAAATTTTGCGCATAATATAAAACGGAGTACTTATAAGTTTGGTTAAGTATAGCTTCACACTTACAGCTGCCAATTCAAAATTTATACTTAACAGTCCTGATTCGTCAATTTCGAACTGGCAGCTAACTTCACATCCAGTTGCCTTTTCAACAATGCACAAAATGTGAATTGGCAACCGGCAACTGGCAGCTAGCTTCACACTTACAGCTGCCAATTCAAAATTTATACTTAACAGTCGGGAATTGTGAATTTCGAACTGGCAGCTAACTTCACATCCAGTTGCCTATTCAACAATGCACAAAATTTGAATTGGCAACTGGCAACTGGCAGCTAGCTTCACACTCACAGCTGCCAATTCAAAATTTATACTGAACAGTCCTGAATCGTCAATTTCGAACTGGCAGCTAACTTCACATCCAGTTGCCTATTCAACAATGCACAAAATGTGAATTGGCAACCGGCAACTGGCAGCTAGCTTCACACTCACAGCTGCCAATTCAAAATTCATACTTATCAGTCCTAAATCGTCAATTTCGCACTGGCAGCTAACTTCACATCCAGTTGCCTATTCAACAATGCTCAAAATGTGAATTGGCAACTGGCAACTGGCAGCTAGCTTCACACTTACAGCTGCCAATTCAAAATTTATACTTAACAGTCCTGATTCGTCAATTTCGAACTGGCAGCTAACTTCACATCCAGTTGCCTTTTCAACAATGCACAAAATGTGAATTGGCAACCGGCAACTGGCAGCTAGCTTCACACTTACAGCTGCCAATTCAAAATTTATACTTAACAGTCGGGAATTGTGAATTTCGAACTGGCAGCTAACTTCACATCCAGTTGCCTATTCAACAATGCACAAAATTTGAATTGGCAACTGGCAACTGGCAGCTAGCTTCACACTCACAGCTGCCAATTCAAAATTTATACTGAACAGTCCTGAATCGTCAATTTCGAACTGGCAGCTAATTTCACATCCAGTTGCCTATTCAACAATGCACAAAATGTGAATTGGCAACTGGCAACTGGCAGCTAGCTTCACACTTACAGCTGCCAATTCAAAATTCATACTTATCAGTCCTAAATCGTCAATTTCGCACTGGCAGCTAACTTCACATCCAGTTGCCTATTCAACAATGCTCAAAATGTGAATTGGCAACTGGCAACTGGCAGCTAGCTTCACACTTACAGCTGCCAATTCAAAATTTATACTTAACAGTCGGGAATTGTCAATTTCGAATTGGCAGCTAACTTCACATCCAGTTGCCTATTCAACAATGCACAAAATGTGAATTGGCAACTGGCAACTGGCAGGTAGCTTCACACTCACAGCTTCCAATTCAAAATTTATACTGAACAGTCCTGAATCGTCATTTTCGAACTGGCAGCTAACTTCACATCCATTTGCCTATTCAACAATGCACAAAATGTGAATTGGTAACTGGCAACTGGCAGCTAGCTTCACACTTACAGCTGCCAATTCAAAATATATACGAAACGGTCTTGAATCGTCAATTTCGCACAGGCAGCTAACTTCACATCCAGTTGCCTATTCAACAATGCACAAAATGTGAATTGGCAACTGGCAACTGGCAGCTAGCTTCACACTTACAGCTGCCAATTCAAAATTTATACTTAACAGTCCTGATTCGTCAATTTCGAACTGGCAGTTAACTTCACATCAAGTTGCCTTTTCAACAATGCACAAAATGTGAATTGGCAACTGGCAACTGGCAGCTAGCTTTACACTCACAGCTGCCAATTCAAAATTTATACTGAACAGACCTGAATCGTCATTTTCGAACTGGCAGCTAACTTCACATCCAGTTGCCTATTCTACAATGCACAAAATGTAAATTGGCAACCGTCAACTGGCAGCTAGCTTCACACTTACAGCTGCCAATTCAAAATATATACTAAACGGTCCTGAATCGTCAATTTTGAACTTGCAGTTCACATCCAGTTGCCTATCCAACAATGCACAAAATGTGAATTGGCAACTGGCAACTGGCAGCTAGCTTCACACTTACAGCTGCCAATTCAAAATTTATACTTAACAGTTCTGAATCGTCAATTTCGAACTGGCAGTTAACTTCACATCAAGTTGCCTTTTCAACAATGCACAAAATGTGAATTGGCAACTGGCAACTGGCAGCTAGCTTCACACTTACAGCTGCCAATTCAAAATTTATACGAAACGGTCTTGAATCGTCAACTTCGAACTGGCAGCTAACTTCACATCCAGTTGCCTATTCAACAATGCACAAAATGTGAATTGGCAACTGGCAACTGGCAGCTAGCTTCACACTTACAGCTGCCAATTCAAAATATATACTAAACGGTCTTGAATCGTCAATTTCGAAATGGCAGCTAACTTCACATCCAGTTGCCTATTCAACAATGCACAAAATGTGAATTGGCAACTGGTAACTGGCAGCTAGCTTTACACTCACAGCTGCCAATTCAAAATTTATACTTAACAGTCGGGAATTTTCAATTTCGAACTGGCAGCTAACTTCACATCCAGTTGCCTATTCTACAATGCACAAAATGTGAATTGGCAACCGGCAACTTGCAGCTAGCTTCACACTTACAGCTGCCAATTCGTCAATTTTGAACTTGCAGCTAATTTCACATCCAGTTGCCTATCCAACAATGCACAAAATGTGAAATGGCAACTAGCAACTGGCAGCTAGCTTCACACTTACAGCTGCCAATTCAAAATATATACGAAACGGTCTTGAATCGTCAATTTCGAACTGGCAGCTAACTTCACATCCAGCTGCCTATTCAACAATGCACAAAATGTGAATTGGCAACTGGCAACTGGCAGCTAGCTTCACACTTACAGCTGTCAATTCAAAATTTATATTTAACAGTCCTGATTCGTCAATTTCGAACTGGCAGTTAACTTCACATCAAGTTGCCTTTTCAACAATGCACAAAATGTGAATTGGCAACTGGCAACTGGCAGCTAGCTTCAAACTTACAGCTTCCAATTCAAAATATATACTAAACGGTCTTTAATCGTCAATTTCGAACTGGCAGCTAACTTCACATCCAGTTGCCTATTCAACAATGCACAAAATGTGAATTGGCAACTGGCAACTGGCAGCTAGCTTCACACTTACAGCTGCCAATTCAAAATTTATACTTAACAGTCCTGATTCGTCAATTTCGAACTGGCAGCTAACTTCACATCCAGTTGCCTATTCTACAATGCACAAAATGTGAATTGGCAACCGTCAACTGGCAGCTAGCTTCACACTTACAGCTGCCAATTCAAAATATATACTAAACGGTCCTGAATCGTCAATTTTGAACTTGCAGTTCACATCCAGTTGCCTATCCAACAATGTACAAAATGTGAATTGGCAACTAGCAACTGGCAGCTAGCTTCACACTTACAGCTGCCAATTCAAAATATATACGAAACGGTCTTGAATCGTCAATTTCGAACTGGCAGCTAACTTCACATCCAGCTGCCTATTCAACAATGCACAAAATGTGAATTGGCAACTGGCAACTGGCAGCTAGCTTCACACTTACAGCTGCCAATTCAAAATTTATACTTAACAGTTCTGAATCGTCAATTTCGAACTGGCAGTTAACTTCACATCAAGTTGCCTTTTCAACAATGCACAAAATGTGAATTGGCAACTGGCAACTGGCAGCTAGCTTCACACTTACAGCTGCCAATTCAAAATATATACGAAACGGTCTTGAATCGTCAATTTCGAACTGGCAGCTAACTTCACATCCAGTTGCCTATTCAACAATGCACAAAATGTGAATTGGCAACTGGCAACTGGCAGCTACCTTAACACTCACAGCTGCCAATTCAAAATTCATACTTAACAGTCGGGAATTGTCAATTTCGAACTGGCAGCTAACTTCACATCCAGTTGCCTATTCTACAATGCACAAAATGTGAATTGGCAACCGGCAACTGGCAGCTAGCTTCAAACTTACAGCTGCCAATTCCAAATATATACTTTACTGTCCTGAATCGTAGATTTCGAACTGGCAGCTAACTTCACATCCAGTTGCCTATTCAACAATGCACAAACTGTGAATTGGCAACTGACAGCTAGCTTCACACTTACAGCTGCCAATTCAAAATATATACGAAACGGTCTTGAATCGTCAATTTCGAACTGGCAGCTAACTTCACATCAACAATGCAAAAATGTGAATTGTCAACTGGCAACGGGCAGCTAGCTTCACACTTTAAGCTGCCAATTTAAAATATACTCCTCACAAAAAGTTAAGCAACAAAGATACTTTTCTTTCTCAAATGTGTTTTATCACATCTAATGATCTATGTTTTATACAATATAAAGTTGGGGTCTTATTACACAAATTACGTTAAATGATTGGGGAAATCATCAAACAATAATAAAGTTACGGATCCTCGAAAACCGTCCCTACGAAACAATGGTGCAAAACGTCACTCGCCAACAGTTCAGAATGTGTAAAAAGTTGTTTTCCGGCCGCTTCAGGCCATGATCGAGCATCAAGTACCTGATATGACCCCTATGATGTTCAACACACGCCCGAACACACCTTGGCATCAAGCAGATTTGTCTGTCTAATGTCCGTCGTGGATTGATCCTCCAATCTGTCTGCAAGACCTGTTGCAGTTCATCCAGAATCTGTTGGAGAATATGCTGGCCATAGACACGCCCTCAAAGAATGTCCTGTGTATGTTCTATCGAATTAAGGTCTAGAGACGTAGCAGGCAAGTCTAAATGTCTGATGATGTTGGTCCACAGAACTTCAGTCACAATTCCAGAACGATAGGGACGGGCATTACCATCCATTAACGTAACAGTTGGATCTGTTTACTGTGTCAGAAGGATGATAACAGACGTGATGATCTCGTAAATGCACCTTACACCAGTCATTGAACCTCGTCTGATGACAACCAGCTCTGTTCTGTGGCAAACGCTGATACCTCTCCAGACCATCAAACTCCAACGTTCATATTGGTCGTGTTCAGCGATGTTTCAGTCGGCAAACCGTTCATTACCGTTTCTCCACACACGTGTCATGCCATCATTAGAATCAAGGCAGAATCTTGACGAGTCAGTTAAGAGTTTGTGACGCTAACGAGTGACCCTCAGTTTTGATGTTGATGTTCCAATATTAATCGTTGCCGTCGATGTTTTGGGTGAAGTTGGATCCGTTGAAGTGGTATCCTGGACCTTAGACCTTCTGTGTGAAACATGTTCCTCACGGTGTGGATGGAAAGTCTGTTTCCTGACACCCTCTGAAGGTCATTTTCCAGCGATCTGGCCGTTGTAAGCCAGTACTTATGGACTAAGGTTGCAACATAACGGTCTTCACAAGGTGTTGTTACTCTTAGACGACCTGAACGTGGTCTCTCTGACATCTGTCCAGTTTGATTGTGTCGGGTTATTGCTCTTCAGTTAATACTGTGATGAAATTTAAAGTGAATGGCAGCAGCAATCTTGGTTGCCCCACCCTGTAGCATTCCAACAATATTAGCTACTTCAATTGGAGTCATGTGAAGTATTGGCATAATTAAAATGTTGATGACATCAAAGTTGTCAAATTGGCGCGTTTTAAGCACATACGGAGCTAATGCCAAGATTTGAAATCCGTATATGCGACACATTTTGCATGCATGTTTTGGGGGTGAGTGTGTTCTAATCACGTGATAGCTGTTTTTGGAGACGATAACTTTCAGTATTCTTTAAAGTGTGTTTAAGCATAGATATGGCTGTCCGAATAACAAATCTGTGCAAAAATTTCCGCGTGTATAAAAAGAATATTGAGAGAATTACTTTTGTTGCTTAACTTTTTGTGAGGAGTATATATATACTTTTAAAATAGTCCTGAATCGTCAATTTTGAACTGGCAGCTAACTTCACATTTACAACTCAAATTAGACTTTTTCTATGATTTTATATAGCTATCTATACGTTTTTAAGATATATACAAGTAGATTTATTTCAATCACTTTTTGAAAAAATCTACACGAACAAGCCAATAAAAATAGAGTTTTTATCAGAATCATATACGAATATTAGGCCAAATGCTTTCTTTATATAAAAGCTTAGTGGAAATACGTTTATTTTCAAAGTTTATTATTACTTCCCTTTACTATATACACACTAATTGGTGAACGATTTTATCCAGTTAACCGTCACATATTTTTCTGACAAAGGATATAGCATTTCTTATGGCTTGTTATAAAATCTGTAACTGCCGCTGATTGAAGCCGTAGGTACGAGATTTTATTATAACACCGACGGTTTCTGAAATCCTAACACTTACTCTGTCTATTTTTAGCACAAAGTTCATTAGTCCTAGGACTTATGTAGTCAATCAGCAACTTCGAGTATAAATGGACATCGAGTCGTTAGCCGCGACGAAAGGTCACGGTATATTCCAATACATGTAAATAGGAAGGAGTGCCTATTTTCCACTGAATAAAAGCGAACAATGACAGGTATCGCGTGCTGTCCACGATGCTGTATCCAGATAGTACTTCGTCGATTAATTACAGGGAGACGGGTTCGAGTCACATTTTTTTATAATTCGAAATCCCTCTTCCCCCGTCAAGTTAGACTCGCTGATCTTCGATCATTCACAGGTCGTTGTCTATCTATATAGGCATATTCCGTTTTTATTCACCTTTCAGTGTGTGGCTAAACAAAGAGGTTATTCGACGAGTTTCGTTCTCGATATCTTGGTTGATATATGAGAAAAACGTGCGGGACGTGCATGAACACATTTCGAAGTTGAAAGAATATGCGATTGTAAAATGTGTTGTTATAAAACCTCGTAACTGCAGCTTCATTCACGCTGTAGTTACAATGTTTAAATTAATACCGACGATTAACTGCAAAGTGAGAAGGCTGTTTCTCCTCAAGCTTCAATGAAACGAACCGTTTACTAGGCTCCGCCCTGTCTTACAAAAAACAGAATAATTATATAGCTTTGCGTTATCAGTGGATATGACAAACATTTCCAGCCAACTCGGGCTAAGTCCATGGAGTAGCCTACACATCTTCGCTAGCCAAGGTTGAACCCACCTACGTTTGTATTCACCCTTGGCGGATTTAGTCCGATTTTCATGAAATCGCAGAAGCGCCGCCTAGCGGTTGTTCTGCTGGTTGTTTACGTCCATTATTGATGACGTCATGGCGTTGTCTTTCGCGTCATACGTCATGCGGATTATGTAAAATTTAGCTGCTTTTTTGGTCGAATTGTCGAAAGTATAATAATTCGTCGATCAAAGTTAGGGAATTCCCGTCTATTGCAGTGAAATTCATAGAAAAAAATCGACCATCTTCGCGTTTTTGAGTTGCAAATACAATGCCTTTTCCCGCCCGGTGTCATGATTTGGTTACTAATAACAAATGTATCAGTCGACAATCTGAGACCTCGCTGGAACCAATGAAAACGCTTTCCAGGACACCAAGAAAATCGGACTAAATACGCCAAGGGTGAATACAGAAACGACATTACGTCGTAGATGTCACCCTTGGCTTGCTAAGATGTAGCCTACATTGCTATTTATAACATTTGAACAGTCTATAACTCACGATAAATGACCTTGCGGAGCAGATCTAGCTAATCGATAGGGATGCTCTGTCAAGTCATTTATCTTGAGCTATAATAGGAATTTTGGGAACATCCCAGTTGGTCTAATCCCGTTTGGCCTAAAATTCAAATTTCCCATTTCGTCCAAAATTCTTATTTCAAGAAATTTGCTTTTCTTCTAAAATATTTTCTCAGTTTGTTTAATATGTAGGCCTATTTATTTATGCATGTATTAGGCCTATAGATCTATATTGTTTAATATTGTCTTTTTATTTAAGATTTTTAGGACATGCAACAAGGTCTGAGAAGTATTAGACGAAATGGGAATTTTTTGTCTAATCCAATATTTTTATATATTAGACGAAATGGGATTAGACCAACTGGGATTTAACCCCGATTTTGACGTAATTTCGGATAAACAATAGTATTTCGTCGGCGTTATTATGAAATGTCGTAAGTCGGCTGTTGTCAATTAGAACTTACACATTCCAGAAATTTTCAGAGAAAAATGAAGTGTTACGAAATGTAAGACATTTGGTCTTTTCATAATTCTACAATATCCATGAAGACATTCAGATATACTTTTGAACATCAATTATTCCGTTTGTTCACGATGTTAGTTTGAATACTAGTACCAATTTGCCAGAAATGTTCGTGACTTCGTACTTGAAGCTTTACGACAGACGTTTACTAACTAAAGATCAATGGGATTGATTTGGATATTAATCAAAACACATAGTATGATGTGCAGGACATCGATTACAACAATGAGGATATGAATTTCGAGTTTAATGACACCGAAAAGGCCATTTAAAATGTTGTCTCGAAAGTGAATGATCAAATATACAACAAATGGTGATTGAATATATATGATACGGTTGCACTCAAGCCGTACTTTATGAGATTTTATAACAACGCCGACGGTTTATCAAAACATAATGTGAATCCCTGTCTATTTTTAGCCCAAAATTCATTGCCATTTTAGCTTAACCATCGCCAAAATGATCCAACATGAAGATCACGATAAAAATGATATTGGCAAGATTTCCTTTTGTAGCAATATAGCGCAGAAAATAGATCATTTTAGGCAAAAGAAGATTGCTATAATCACTGGTGGTGAACTCTGCCAAAGCGTTGGACGTTTTTTCGCAATCATTGTATTCTGTCGGTGTTGTTATAAAATATCGTAACTACGGCTTCGATAAAGCCGTAGTTACGAGTTTTTATAACAACACCGACGGTTTGTCAAAACACATCGGTAAACCCGGTCTATTTTAAGAACAAATTCATTGTCATTAGAAAAACTATCCAATCAGATCTTTAAATTCACATTTAAACGCAAAATATTTGTACCTTTTGTTAGCGAAAAACGTCAATCGCTTTCGCCGAGTTCACCACCAGTGATTAATATCTCTATGTTTTCCCAATACCTTTCTATTACTGTATTAGAGAAGTCAAAACAAGGTTATATTCTAGAAAGGTCTATATAATGTCTTCTTGATTTTTGCCTTCTTGTCTTGCTCAAAGTAGACCTAATGTTTTGTTGTTGCTGTTGTTGTTGTCTGTTGTTGTTGTTTGTGTGTGTGTGTGTGTGTGTGTGTGTGTATGTGTGTGTGTGTGTGTGTGTGTGTGTGTGTGTGTGTGTGTGTGTGTGTGTGTGTGTGTGTGTGTGTGTGTGTGTGTGTGTGTGTGTGTGTGTGTGTGTGTGTGTGTGTGTGTGTGTGTGTGTGTGTGTGTGTGTGTGTGTGTGTGTGTGTGTGTGTGCGTGTGCGTGTGTGCGTGTGTGTTTTTCTATTTTTATTGATTTGGTGGTCATCTGATGGATATAAATAAGATCTCTACATGATTCAGATTATGAACATCATATACAGGCACATGCCCCTATCTTAGAACAGATCGACAATATCGCATAGATATAGTCAATATGGCTTGCACAGCATTTTGGAGTTTAATCCATTACCGATAGTGTTTGCTTGTTTTGCTAACACGATTGCTTGTTTGCTTGATTGGCAAATGGATCATTCATTCAGTCAGTCACTCATTTACTCGTACATTCATTCATTCATTCAATCAATCAATCAATTATTCATTCGTTCGTTCATTCATTCATTCGATATGGGTTTGAATCATGTAAATCTTAATCTTGACTCTAACAACCATAAATAGTGACCAATAGAGACAAAACTTGGACTTAATGTTGATGACCATTACTTTGTTTTCAGTCTTAAAGTCTCAAATATTAATTGATTTGAACGAAACTGTGGCTCACACCATCATGGTTCAGGTGAGCGATATAGGACCATCATGGTCCTCTTGTTATTTGATATTACAAGAAAGTAATGAGTAATCTGTCATTGAATATTAGATAATAGCTGTTTTCAACATTATTTTAATTTGTTTACACTCTTGCATCTACAATTATTGACCAATGAAGTGAAATATTGGATACAATTCTGGTGCCAATAAAATCCTGTATAAGGTCTATTCTTGATTCGATTGGACTTGAAAGTCATACGTTATGTGCCCTTGAATTTTAAAGTAATCGGCATTTTTGACTTTTGTTTTAATCCAACTTCCAAAAATAATGACCAATCAAAAAGAAATTGACACAATGTTCGTGACCATGAAATCTTGGATGGATAAAAATTTCAGAATAATTGGAGTAGAACTTCATGAGTTAATTGCCCTTGAATTAGAAAAAAATGCGGTTGACAACTTTATTTCTGCTCTAGCAACCAAATATTTTGACCAATCAAGATGAAAATTGGACATAATGTAAGATGATAAGATCCTGGATGAATCTGAATTGCATCATTATTAGAGTAGAAAAAGTTATAAGATTCTTCTTGGTTTAGGTGAGCGATTAAGGGCTTTCATGGTCCTCTTGATTACATATTGAACAGCATCTTCGCTAGCCAAGGTTGAACCCACCTATGTTTGTATTCACCCTTGGCGGATTTAGTCCGATTTTCTTTAAATCGCGAAGCGCCGCCTAGCGGTTGTGCTTCTGGTTGTTTACGCTCATTATTGATTAAGTCATTAACGCGCGTTGTCTTTCGCGTCATATGTCATGCAGATTAGGTAAAAGTTTACTGCTTTTTAGTCGAGCTGTCGAAAGTATAATAATTCTTTGATTACAGATAGGGAATTCCTGTCTATTGAAATGAAATTCTTAGGAAAAATCACCCATCTTCGCATTTTTGAGTTGCAAAGGCATTGCTTTTTCCCGGCTGCCCTTTTTCCCGCCCGTTGTCCTGAATTGATTACTCATAACAAATGTATCAGTCGACAATCTGATTGGTTCCAGCGAGACATCGCTGGAACCAATGAACACGCTTCCCAGGACACCAAGAAAATCGGACTAAATACGCCAAGGGTGAATACAGAAACGACGTCACGTCGTAGATGTCACCCTTGGCTTGCGAAGATGATTGAACAGTGCCATACAGTATTTTGTTTGAGAATTAGAGAATATGTCTGTAGCTTCTACATGGTATGTTATATTGCCAAATAAATGTCTATTTCACTGTTATTCAGTTCTTATTTGTATCTACCAAACAGTAATCGATTGGTTAACCTATGTTCTTGAACAACTGGAAGCTGTAAAGGATCTTTATGTAGGACGGGTACGAGAAATCCATGGTTATGTGATGCAGGCACTTTCGTCTGTCTGTCTGTCCGTCCGTCCGTCCGTTAGCAATTTCTTGTGTGCGCAACTCCTCCAACAGTTTTGATCAGAATTTGATCAAACTTGCCACAATGAATCTCCATGGTGTCTAGTTGTGCACACCGCTTACAGAATTCACACCGCTTATAGAATGCAGATAACTCTTTTGGTTCTTGAATTATCTACCCTTGAATTAAAAAAAATCACATATTACTGACAAGCTCATCTCGGGTGTATATGCGCCGCTCTGCGAAGCTCTTGTTTCAATTATGAAGCTATATATATGAGCCAGGATCTGGAAAAACGTCCATTATAGCATTTATAAAAATTGAGTTTGAAGATCAGCCTGTTGTCAAATGCATTCCGATATGCATCCATTCTACTCTCTTTAAGTTACTACAGGACACCAAGAAGTTATTAGAGAACAATGAGGATTCTGATCAGACTGTGTGTATGCACAGGCTGATCTGGATCTTTGTTTGGCTCAAAGGCCTTAACCCATACATGTAACCAAACGGCACAATGATGGACTGTTCCAAATTCAAAATTGTTGCAGACGACAATTTATAATGAATGAAATTTTTAATTTTTGGGTCCCTCTGGATGGAAAACATTGTGGAAAATGAAGAAATTGCTTTTCACAAGCAATTTCTTCATTTTTCCACAATGTATTCCAAAGCCTTCATTATTTAGGGAGTCAAAAAGAGTCACTGTGTGGTAATAGGTAAAGGGACGTTTTTCCAGATCCTGGCTCATATATATGTGAAGTCAGCTGCCAGTTCGAAGTTGACGATTCAGGACTGTTTATCCTTTATTTTGAATTGGCAGCTGTAAGTGTGAAGTCAGCTGCCAGTTGACAATTCACAATTGTGCATTGTTGAATTGGCAGCTGTAAGTGTGAAGTTAGCTTCCAGTTCGAAAATGACGATTCAGGACTGTTCATTATAAAATTTGAACTGGCAGCTGTGAGTGTGAAGCTAGCTGCCAGTTGCCAGTTGCCAATTCACATTTTGTGCATTGTTGAATAGGCAACTGGATGTGAAGTTAGCTGCCAGTTCGAAAATGACGATTCAGGACAGTAAAGTATATATTTGGAATTGGCAGCTGTAAGTGTGAAGCTAGCTGCCAGTTGCCAGTTGACAATTCACATTTTGTGCATTGTTGAATAGACAACTGGATGTGAAGTTAGCTGCCAGTTCGAAATTGACGATTCAAGACCGGTTAGTATATATTTTGAATTGGCAGCTGTGCGCGTGAAGCTAGCTGCCAGTTGCCAGTTGCCAATTCACATTTTGTGCATTGTTGAATAGGCAACTGGATGTGAAGTTAGCTGCCAGTTCGAAAATGACGATTCAGGACAGTAAAGTATATATTTGGAATTGGCAGCTGTAAGTGTGAAGCTAGCTGCCAGTTACCAGTTGCCAATTCACATTTTGTGCATTGTTGAATAGGCAACTGGATGTGAAGTTAGCTGCCAGTTCGAAATTGACGATTCAAGACCGTTTAGTATATATTTTGAATTGGCAGCTGTAGGTGTGAAACTAGCTGCCAGTTGCCAGTTGCCAATTCAAATTTTGTGCATTGTTGAATAGGCAGCTGTTAGTGTGAAACTAGCTGCCAGTTGCCAGTTGCCAGTTGCCAATTCACATTTTGTGCATTGTTGAATAGGCAGCTGGATGTGAAGTTAGCTGCCAGTTCGAAATTGACGATTCAAGACCGTTTAGTATATATTTTGAATTGGCAGCTGTAAGTGTGAAGCCAGCTGCCAGTTGCCAGTTGCCAATTCACATTTTGTGCATTGTTGAATAGGCAACTGGATGTGAAGTTAGCTGCCAGTTCGAAAATGACCATTCAGGACTGTTGAGTATAATTTTTGAATTGGCAGCTGTGAGTGTGAAGCTAGCTGCCAGTTGCCAGTTGCCAATTCACATTTTGTGCATTGTTGAAAAGGCAACTGGATGTGAAGTTAGCTGCCAGTGCGAAACTGACGATTCAAGACCGTTTAGTATTTATTTTGAATTGGCAGCTGTAAGTGTGAAGCTAGCTGCCAGTTGCCAGTTGCCAATTCACATTTTGTGCATTGTTGAATAGGCAGCTGGATGTGAAGTTAGCTGCCAGTTCGAAATTGACGATTCAGAACTGTTAAGTATATATTTTGAATTGGCAGCTGTAAGTGTGAAACTAGCTGCCAGTTGCCAGTTGAAAATTCACATTTTGTGCATTGTTGAATAGGCAACTGGATGTGCAGTTAGCTACCAGTTCGAAATTGACGATTCAAGACCGTTTAGTATATATTTTGAATTGGAAGCTGTAAGTGTGAAACTAGCTGCCAGTTGCCAGTTGCCAATTCACATTTTGTGCATTGTTGAATAGGCAGCTGGATGCGAAGTTAGCTGCCAGTTCGAAATTGACGATTCAAGACCGTTTAGTATATATTTTGAATTGGCAGCTGTAAGTGTGAAGCTAGCTGCCAGTTGCCAGTTGACAATTCACATTTTGTGCATTGTTGAATAGACAACTGGATGTGAAATTAGATGCCAGTTCGAAATTGACGATTCAAGACCGGTTAGTATATATTTTGAATTGACAGCTGTGCGTGTGAAGCTAGCTGCCAGTTGCCAATTGCCAATTCACATTTTGTGCATTGTTGAATAGGCAACTGGATGTGAAGTTAGCTGCCAGTTCGAAAATGACGATTCAGGACTGTTCAGTATAATTTTTGAATTGGCAGCTGTGAGTGTGAAGCTAGCTGCCAGTTGCCAGTTGCCAATTCACATTGTGTGCATTGTTGAATAGGCAACTGGATGTGAAGTTAGCTGCCAGTTCGAAAATGACGATTCAGGACAGTAAAGTATATATTTGGAATTAGCAGCTGTAAGTGTGAAGCTAGCTGCCAGTTGCCAGTTGACAATTCACATTTTGTGCATTGTTGAATAGGCAACTGGATGTGAAGTTAGCTGCCAGTTCGAAATTGACGATTCAAGACCGTTTAGTATATATTTTGAATTGGCAGCTGTAAGTGTGAAACTAGCTGCCAGTTGCCAGTTGCCAATTCACATTTTGTGCATTGTTGAATAGGCAGCTGTAAGTGTGAAACTAGCTGCCAGTTGCCAGTTGCCAATTCACATTTTGTGCATTCTTGAATAGGCAGCTGGATGTGAAGTTAGCTGCCAGTTCGAAATTGACGATTGAAGACCATTTAGTATATATTTTGAATTGGCAGCTGTGAGTGTGAAGCTAACTGCCAGTTGCCAGTGGCCAATTCACATTGTGTGCATTGTTGAATATGCAACTGGATGTGAAATTAGATGCCAGTTCGAAAATGACGATTCAGGACTGTTCAGTATAATTTTTGAATTGGCAGCTTTGAGTGTGAAGCTAGCTGCCAGTTGACGTTTGACAATTCACATTTTGTGCATTGTTGAATAGGCAGCTGGATGTGAAGTTAGCTGCCAGTTGACGGTTGACAATTCACATTTTGTGCATTGTTGAATAGGCAACTGGATGTGAAGTTAGCTACCAGCTCGAAATTGACGATTCAAGACCGTTTAGTATATATTTTGAATTGGCAGCTGTAAGTGTGAAACTAGCTGCCAGTTGCCAGTTGCCAATTCACATTTTGTGCATTGTTGAATAGGCAGCTGGATGTGAAGTTAGCTGCCAGTTCGAAATTGACGATTCAAGACCGTTTAGTATATATTTTGAATTGGCAGCTGTAAGTGTGAAGCTAGCTGCCAGTTGCCAGTTGCCAATTCACATTTTGTGCATTGTTGAATAGGCAACTGGATGTGAAGTTAGCTGCCAGTTAGAAAATGACGATTCAGGACTGTTCAGTATAATTTTTGAATTGGCAGCTGTGAGTGTGAAGCTAGCTGCCAGTTGCCAGTTGCCAATTCACATTATGTGCATTTTTGAATAGGCAACTGGATATGAAGTTAGCTGCCAGTTCGAAAATGACGATTCAGGACAGTAAAGTATATATTTGGAATTGGCAGCTGTAAGTGTGAAGCTAGCTGCCAGTTGCCGGTTGACAATTCACATTTTGTGCATTGTTGAATAGGCAACTGGATGTGAAGTTAGCTGCCAGTTCGAAATTGACGATCCAAGACCGGTTAGTATATATTTTGAATTGGCACCTGTGCGTGTGAAGCTAGCTGCCAGTTGCCAGTTGCCAATTCACATTTTGTGCATTGTTGAATAGGCAACTGGATGTGAAGTTAGCTGCCAGTTCGAAAATGACGATTCAGGACTGTTCAGTATAATTTTTGAATTGGCAGCTGTGAGTGTGAAGCTAGCTGCCAGTTGCCAGTTGCCAATTCACATAGTGTGCATTGTTGAATAGGCAACTGGATGTGAAGTTAGCTGCCAGTTCGAAAATGACGATTCAGGACAGTAAAGTATATATTTGGAATTGGCAGCTGTAAGTGTGAAGCTAGCTGCCAGTTGCCAATTCACATTTTGTGCATTGTTGAAAAGGCAACTGGATGTGAAGTTAGCTACCAGTTCGAAATTGACGATTCAAGACCGTTTAGTATATATTTTGAATTTGCAGCTGTGAGTGTGAAACTAGCTGCCAGTTGCCAGTTGCCAATTCACATTTTGTGCATTGTTGAATAGGCAGCTGGATGTGAAGTTAGCTGCCAGTTCGAAATTGACGATTCAAGACCGTTTAGTATATATTTTGAATTGGCAGCTGTAAGTGTGAAGCCAGTTGCCAGTTGCCAGTTGCCAATTCACATTTTGTGCATTGTTGAATAGGCAACTGGATGTGAAGTTAGCTGCCAGTTCGAAAATGACCATTCAGGACTGTTCAGTATAATTTTTGAATTGGCAGCTTTGAGTGTGAAGCTAGCTGCCAGTTGCCAATTCACATTTTGTGCATTGTTGAATAGGCAACTGGATTTGAAGTTAGCTGCCAATTCGAAAATGACGATTCAGGACTGTAAAGTATATATTTGGAATTGGCAGCTGTGCGTGTGAAGCTAGCTGCCAGTTGCCAGTTGCCAATTCACATTTTGTGCATTGCTGAATAGGCAACTGGATGTGCAGTTAGCTGCCAGTTCGAAATTGACGATTCAAGACCGGTTAGTATATATTTTGAATTGGCAGCTGTGAGTGTGAAGCTAGCTGCCAGTTGCCAGTTGCCAATTCACATTTTGTGCATTGTTGAATAGGCAACTGGATGTGAAGTTAGCTGCCAGTTCGAAATTGACGATTCAAGACCGTTTAGTATATATTTTGAATTGGCAGCTGTAAGTGTGAAGCTAGCTGCCAGTTGCCTGTTGACAATTCACATTTTGTGCATTGTTGAATAGGCAACTGGATGTCAAGTTAGCTGCCAGTTCGAAAATGACCATTCAGGACTGTTCAGTATAATTTTTGAATTGGCAGCTGTGAGTGTGAAGCTAGCTGCCTGTTGCCAGTTGCCAATTCACATTTTGTGCATTGTTGAATAGGCAACTGGATGTGAAGTTAGCTGCCAGTTCGAAAATGACGATTCAGGACAGTAAAATATATATTTGGAATTGGCAGCTGTAAGTGTGAAGCTGGCTGCCAGTTGCCGGTTGCCTATTCGGGACACCGATTTATTTTGAATTGGCAGCTGTATGTGTGAAGTTAGCTACCAGTTGCCGGTTGCCTATTCGGGACACTGATTTATTTTGAATTGGCAGCTGTAAGTGTGAAGTTAGCTGCCAGTTGCCGGTTGCCTATTCGGGACACCGATTTATTTTGAATTGGCAGCTGTAAGTGTGAAGTTAGCTGCCAGTTGCCGGTTGCCTATTATTGCTCCCGGTTTATTTTGAATTGGCAGCTGTATGTGTGAAGTTAGCTGCCAGTTGCCGGTTGCCTATTCGGGCCTCCGATTCATTTTGAATTGGCAGCTGTATGTGTAAAGTTAGCTGCCAGTTGCCGGTTGCCTATTCGGGCCTCCGATTCATTTTGAATTGGCAACTGTAAGTGTGAAGTCAGCTGCCAGTTGCCAGTTACCAATTCACATTTTGATCATTGTTGAATCGGCAACTGGATGTGAAGTTAGCTGCCAGTTGCCAGTTGCCCATTGAATTGGCAACTGGCAACTGGCAACTGGCAACTGGCAACTGGCAGCTAACTTCACACACATAGATATATAAAATATATAAAGAGGATGATCGCTTCGTTTATGGTTTTTGTTTTATACAATGGCACAGAAAATGTCGACAAACCCTCACACGAAACATAGCTTAACTCTGTAAAAGCACACACACAAAACGGGTACTTTAGATAAAGGCCCGTGAAATATTTTTTTTCTGTTTATAAAGCCAGAATACATGATCAAGTGTTACAAAGACGCTTCGATAAAAGAAGTGCTTTTCCAAGTACACTGTGGAAAGTAGAAGTTCTCTAGTACCATATCTTTCATAAATACTTGATTAAGATTTTTAAAGTAATATTCATTGTACACGGTTCATATATCGTGATATTGTGTACATTATGTGTAGGTGTGTTATAAAAATTGAATAAAATCAGTTGCGACAGCATAAAGTTTACACTGCTCAAAATCGAAAAAATAATCATTTTAGCATGATTTCATTTTGATTGGAACCTATTTCACAATCATCCTGACATAACGTAAATGACTGGGTTAATGTTTACAATGGCGCTATTCATTACACGCAGCTCACTTCCGGACACATCGTGAACATCCGGTGTCGACATGTTGATAGAAGAATTAAACATTTCCGATAAACAAGATGAGGCTTCCGATCACAAAACAATTAACCTATCTTTCGTCTAAAGAAGGAGAAAAATACCTTGTTACATATTTATACTTTTTGATTTGTTCAAGAAAAACCTTTGATTCTCATTTGATGAAAAGTTCATGGTTAAAAGGAAAGGATAGATAAATAATTCGAGTACTGCTTCTTCCTGGTTAAATAACACGGTTTTTTCGGTATACAAGAACTGCTATTGACGCCAAAGTTAGTTAGTCAAACATTTTATTTAGTCGATCTTTAATTAAGGAGAGCATGGAGGGCGGTGACATGTAAGATTGAGTGTTTAATGTCCACCAAATACCAGTCTTACATTTTTTCTTCAAATCTTTAAAGCGAAACATTCCTTTTTTTGTAAAGTTGAATGTCAAAAGAAGTTACAAATAGTCATTGGCTAAATTCATTACAAAAGTTGCAAACCTTTCTCAGAAAAGTGTAAAAATATTGTGATTCTTCAACTCTTACAATTAGTTTTGTTTTAGAAAATGGTTTAAAACACTTCTTTCACACATCGGCACATTTGTAGATGTCTTTTTATATGTCTATTGGGATATAGCATTAGCAATTATTGATTTCATAATATATCATGCTATCATGGCTTTGAAACAGATGTGTCATTTGCTCGAATAATAGTTATTACCTATCAAGGGCATTTAACTCTGAAACACAAACGATGTTTTCAAAATATTTCGATATTGATTTACAACGTATGTAAAATAAAAGAAAATACATGGGGTGGAAAAATAACTTCTATCTTCAATCACATTGGAAGCCCAATAATTTACAATTGAAGTATAGTCTGCCGTCTGTATAACTAATGTAGTGTATTACATAAATCATTAAAATCTGGTATAACAAAAAAACATGTCCTGGTATGTTTTCATATATTTCTAATTGATTTATCCGAAATTATATTTACTTAATTAGTATCAAGCAAAAACGGATAGACTTTAACAATTTGAATAACATAATATCAGTCAAATTGTAAGTTTTAAGAATTTTTATTTTAGCCTTCAAATTCCGGTATCTGGATGAGCTTGGGAAAACATTTCCATTCAAATATGAATATAGAACTTTTTTACATTAAGCTTTGTGGATATAATCGTAATTACCTACCAACTCACACCATTCTTAGAAATTTAGTTGTGAATCATAACATAAACATTCAATGTAAAGATGACAAAGAACGCAAAACGAGAGATTGATTTTAAAACCAAGTTAATCGAAAAATAAGATACATTGTTATTGAATAGTTCTGTATGCTTTACAACAGTATCCAAAGACATTCTAACAATTTACAGATATTGGATCAAATTTTACATCGACAACTATGCAAAAACATCTTAAAAAGTAAAATGTTCTAATATTGCCAATATGTGTTAGAACACTTGTTGTGATATTACAAGTTACCCCTGGATTTTTAACTACATTCGCGGACCCACTTGACGTTTAACATTTCCGTAATATACAACTTATTTCTTCTACGGCGACAGAAAACTTCCCAGAGTGTCGCTTTGCCATTTATATAGCGGGTTTTATAGTTTTTATCATTTACTCAATTAAGTTGATTGAGTAAAATTTATTCGGTAAAGAGCGCAATAAATTCTATTGAACCCATTCGTTGATTTCCCTAGGCGACTGTCATCGAGCGATGAGACGATACGATGCCTAGCAAACGTCACTCAATGTCCTCCAATACAACACTTCTTGCAATGACGGAAAAAATATCGTTTTGAATTCTGAAGACTTTGTAACGTCAGACTTAAAATTCTGAAGTTTCGACCTTTATGACGGTATATAACGATGAATAAAATTGACTCGGCCACAATAGTATTATTAAATTGATTGAATCACGATTTGGTGTTATTCTTTTGAAAGACGCAAATGTCTTTTAGTTTGACAAGCTGAAGCAACGAAGGTTTTAAGTTCATCAACAATAAATGGAATTTAGAGAGATAAAACATATTATGTATGTAACAAAACACGACTTTGGAATGAAAATGACGAAATGTTTTAGCATAAATATTTTTTTCAATTCCATTATTCAACTCATTAAATATACTTTGACGATCAAAATCAATATCAAGGTATCGTAAGAGACAGCAGGATCTCCACATGATAACACCAACTGACCAACAAAGTTAATAATCTACATTGAATTTTGAGAGAAATCAAAATATCATTGGAAAGAACGACCTGAAATTCAACGCATTTAAAACCTCCTAAATCATTTTTAAAACTCTATCGTTAAAATGTAATAAAATGTTTATGAATATTCAATTAAATTACTTCATTTATTAATTATGGAAACGGTTTATTCGTGACATAAATAAAATTGTGTTATTAAAGATTTCCGACCCATACCCATTTCCCAAGCAAATCATGGTTCTGTTAACGCTTTTCGGGAAAGGTTATCACCTAAATATTGGTAGATATATTTAAAAGGCGGTGTACATTTAAAAATTAATGTTATCGTGTTACAATAATTCTTAGTCCTGATGTAAAAAGTTTGGTTGAATTATTAGTAAATTAATGACATTAATTTCATTCGTATGCGGTAGAAATATGACACGTTCTTGAAGGATATCGATAATACATATGATTCTTTCCAAAACTTACATGGTAGGGACGTCCATCAAAAGAGAGAAGACGTTTTTGTAACATTTGGGCAAAATACATATTGGTAATTACCAGAACAATTATTCTTATGTTCATTTACCTTCAACATTTTAGTTGCTAAATGCTCATGTGTTATCAAAAACATAATTTTGTGACGTTCATTTTGTCATCTGTGACATCTGTCATATTAGAACAGGCTATATTTCTGTCGTATGGAGAAGGGTTAACCCTTTCCCAAACGACAAAATTTTAGGGTGACCCACTACAAAAACTGCTACAAATGACAAAATTGATGTCATTAAAGATATGATTTGTGTAAAATACGGTACAGAAAATATTGAGACAAAAGGAGAAACTGCTGGTTATCAGCAGTTTCTTCTTTTGTTTCAATGTTTTCCCAAGCTTATTCAATTAGAGACGTCAAAACCAGGTCTTGTTTGGGAAAGGGTTAAGAGTGTTGTATGACAGTCAATTCTTACACTGTATGAGCGCGGTTGACGATGCTAGATTGTTCACAATGAATTACCAAACATCCGGTTTCTGTTACATTGAATAGAAGTGTGATTTCCGGTGGAACACAACACTTCCTTCCACGGTAAACCAAATGCTAACGCTGTTATTGAGCACTTTACCCCGAACTGCCCCAGAACTACAGTAAAAAGCAAAATTAATTTGGAAGCTTAAGAGTGAAGAAGTGAAAATCTTATGATTTACCGAAGGTAGTTTGACTTAATTGTAGATGTCGTCGTGCTAATTGACTAGACATCAGCTAACATAATAAAGTTAACTTTTTATTTTCTCTTATACTTGATACAAGTACCTATTTCGCAACTATAAAAAATGATCGGTTGACATAATAGTCTACGGACTATAAATCCTACGATGCCTCCTGATGGCATTCTTTGTTAATGCTCGGCGTCCATGCTAGAATTGTTCCTTAGACTATTACAAACAAGATAGGGGTGGATGCCCAGCGTGATTTTTCGATTTAAGGTCACAGTGAGGTCAAAGGTCAATGAGTGCAAAAATCAAGAAAAAATGGCTTATAGATAAAGCAGAATTATTTGCGTCCACACAAAACGAAAGCTAATGTAAACGAAATCAAATAGATTGAATCAGAAATGGACTGATGCTCACCCAGGGCCAATATTGTCATTTTTAAACACTATTTTACCATATTTATGCTAAAAAACGTTCAGGTCAATAACAAAATAAAGCACGATACTTAATGAAATTCTTATTGAACTTGAATAATAGCTTTAGTTCTTTTATTACACATAAATAATCCAAGACATTCTTGTAACCAAAGGTAGCAATACTAGAAATATTCTAGACTACTTCAAACAATGTTCGGAAGCATGCTTAGTGTCTCTTTTGAATTCCAGGTCAGAATGAGACCACATGTAAATTACGTTCAAACGTGCGAAACTGGCAAATAGCTAAGCAGATAAATGCAAAAATCATGCACTTGATGATGCAAGCATTAAACTTGGCACACACATCTATAAAACCATGTAGCTAAATAAAAACCAATTAGCCATTCAAAAAGTATAGATGGCCGCCATTTTTCAAGATGGCCGCCATTGACGTATGAAAGATACCGCTTTTACCATAAAAGCTAATATAATTGACCGATTTTTGTCCTTTTTACAACAAAATGAATGTTTCCAAACATAAGAAAATAGAATTTTATCATGTTTTGTGCCTAAAAATTACAAGATGGTCACTATTTTTCCAAAATGGCAGCCATTGACGGGTGGAAAATACCGTTTTTACTTTAAAACTTGATATGGCTGGCCGCTTTTTTATAACAAATGTATGTTTTCAAACACAAGATAGCACGTTCTGTGCTTAAAATTACTATTTCTTATATTCTGAACAATACTTTTTGGCAAAAAATAGAAAATTTATCAACCTGGAGGCAGTAATAAAATTCGTGCAGGCAAAACGCAATCTTTTAAACTAAGACCCTTTTAATTTCTAGTAATGATTACGGTGAAATATTTCTCAATTGGAAAGTGTTATACTTAATACCAGTTCTATGTTTCCTTTCATTTTGGTCAGAAATAATGTGATGTAAGCCTGATGCATAAATTGACGGAAGTTAATTCAAATCAAGACAATATGCTATGTGATTATTCATCGCTTCCATTCCTATTTAGGAAGGCTCATTACTTCCATTTTGGGGAAAGTTATTTGACCGCAGGTGTATTCTACTTGGTAAAAGTAGACCTTTCCAAAGCTGCGCTAGTTGGGTATTACGCATCATATAGCTTTGCTGGCAGACATGGTAAAAAGAGAAGAACTAGGCCCCTTGTCTTATAACCGTAAAGCTGATACAATATCACAGCCAGTGAAAGCATGAAATACTCTCACTTTTTCCCCCCAAAAAACCTAGTACATTGTATGTAGGGGCGTTAAGCATAAGTTTATAACCTTAAACGAAAGCTTCTCAATACCAATATCATTTAGTATTTGAAATGCATTGGTTATTATTATAAGGACGTCTGTGCTGCTGACTTTGATTATCAAACATTTATTTGCTCATGATTACAAGGCGCAATTTCCCCAATACTGGCTACCTATAACCCTTTCTTCCCCTTTTTAAATGGCAGTATTTTGATGACACATCTGAACAATCTTCAGCCTGAAAGGTGTTGAAATCAGTCTTGTTGTCATTGTCTAAACAAAATATATGTCATACTTAAGATGGAATGCATTTGTCAATCACTCTGTATTTGATGTCTTGACCATGCTTTAACCTTTGTTTCAGCATTTAGGCTGGTGTATCTGTGTATATCGACAAACCAAATCAGTAAGCCTGTAAAAGCCCATGAAGGTTTGGCACATTCGTCTGCATGTTCCTAAAGCATTTGGAGATACAAAGCGACTGTGTGTTTATCACAGCTGATCCATCAGCTATGATAGCATAGACTTTTGGTTTTGTATCTGCAGCTGCAATTTTGGTTCCTAGAACTGACGCAAGCAGGAACTTAGTACAGGCTGTAAAGCATTTAGTTCCAATCAAGCACAACCGGAGAATTCGAAACAATAGCTTCCTCATGATTTGCCAGCCATAAACAAGTTCGAGAAATACTTACGATTTTAATTTAAAATCCTAAATTGATTTTGACCCCAGGGAGTAAATTCCGGTTTACATTACTCAAATGAAGTCAAGTAGTGACTAATATTATTTTCAGGTAAAGAGTAAACAAATCAGGATGTTCTTCTTAAAAAGGATTCCCCATATCATTCATGACATCGTCAGCGTGCACGTTTCCAAAATTGCTGAAGAGTTGCTGTTTACCCCAAAATGTGTGTTCATGGTATCTAAAATTTCCATTTAAGGCTGGTCATAGTGAAATCGATTTGCTCAGATTGAAAGAACTGAAAGACAGCTGAGTACTTCGAGTGTTCTAAAGATAAAATTCCTCTAAGATGAACAGATATCCCAATTTGATTATCTTCCGAAAGAAACTGTAAGAGGAGTTGAGCATCCAAGAAATTGCTAACGGACAGAAGAACATACAGATGGAGGAGTAGACAGACGGACAGACGACTAATTCCATGACATTATTCGACCATTCGGGTGTATTTAGATGAAATTGTTGAGTCTTATCTTGAGGCGCCTGTGGTACCAGGGCTAAATAGAAAGATTTGTGTCATCATTTTTCATTGATTGTATTGTCGTAATAGTTATATGTACCTTTAACTCTTTCCGCAAACAACAGAATATTATGGTGCTTCCATTTGAGAGCTTCTGAGGCCGACAAAACAAATCTTTATGAATACTGGAATGTGTTTGTGTATCATATACTAGTAGCCAGCATTTTCTTCTTTTGTCTCAATGTTTTCCCAAGCTCTTTCTGCTAGGGACATCAAAACCAGTTCTTGTTTGGAAAAGAGTTTATGTACTTGAACAAACAACTTGATATCTGGACTGGTCTTGTTTCAAGATTATGCTTCTAGAAGAAAATCATTTACAAATATTATTTTACACTATATTCATATGCAAGGGAGGTAATGTTGAACATTTCTTGTCAAATATTTCCATAAGTATGCATTAATTCAAAATTCGAAACCGCACAAAAAGCTTATGTTTGTTTTCGGAATGGAAATGTAACACAGTTTAGGAATTACTGGCACTTTTAAATTTTCGCATCTGGCTCTTTGGTGCTAATGAGAGGTTGGATACCTTAAGAGCTTTAAGCCTATCAGCCTCTACAATAGCACTGCTACAACCACTAGAATGTAATTGAGTACCAATAGACTTCAGAGCAACCATTTCAATAGGAAGACTACAAAAGATAACAACAAAATTGTATTCACCGTTCTGTTCTGACCACTGCCATTGAACCATTTTAGCAAAGATATGTTAATTAGGGCAAAATTCAACGATATAACAAAAGTTTTGGACGAGATGCAACTTCTGCGGCCATTCCTGAACAGGAATGTATTGCCATTTCAAGTGCAGACGTTATGAAGTAGGATAAGCATAGCATACCATGAGTATTGGACTCACTAGATAGCATTTGTGACACTTGCCGATCTTCTAAATTGAATGGAATATTGTAACACCGACAACGGACCCTGTGGTAGAGTTCGCTGCATTACTCAGAACCGTGGTTGAATAGAGATATACCACGGTAGAACTCGGATTATTCCTTAGATATATATAATACAAGTGTACACAGTAATGTAGAGGACACGGTCACAAATTAAGAAAAGCTTATGACTGAGGCATCGTGACAAATACAGTTGAAAAAAGACTGAAAACGTCAGAAATATTCAGAGTTATACCGTTTTTAGCTTTGGAAAGTACATTTTTCCATCCCATAATAGTCAAAATATTCACAAAAAGTCATCTTTTCAATAAAGTAATGTCTCTGGTGCAGTTTTCAGCAGATTTAGCACAATTAGAAGTAATAATCAAGCATGTAAAGCAGTTAGAAATGTCTCAATGACTATTTAAACATGAAATTGCACCCATTTGACCTTTGACCTTGCTGTGACCTTAATTCGAAGTTTCAGCCTGGGCATCCACCCTCAGAGGTTTTGTCATACCCCAAAGAATATTATTAGCATGGATACCGAGCATTAACAAAGAATGCCATCAAAACCATTTTCTAGAGCTCGTACGAATTATAGTCCGTAGACTATAAAAGAGGACAATTAATTTTCCAGTGCAGAACAAATGTATCTAATCAAATTGTGCACGAGTGATCTAATTGTTGCAGTTTTTAGCACATTTGATGGATTTATGACTATAGTTATTTATCTAATTACATTGTATGTATGTATGAAACCGATAAATAACATTATTGTTACATTTTGTTATATATCATGTCAGGGCAAGGTTAAAAAAATGTGACCAAAGCGTGACATTATAAATGTCAGAATAACAGTTATTTTTTACAGAATATCATCCAGATTTCTTAATCAAAAAGGCTAAAATCTATTCTGAATGGTTAAGCAGTGCCAAAATTATATTCTAAATTCATGTTCACTTATTTTTAGCTGAAGATGTGTGCACAATCTTGTATAATGACAACAAAAAAGCGTTTCACTCCTGACAGCATATATATTGCACAACACGAGAAATTGTAATCTACGAATCACTAGATAGTATAGTGCAGAAAGTCCACAAGGTTGATGGCTTCCTAAAATGTGAGGGGTAGATTTCTAGCTGAATATACCTGAACGAGAACATATTTTAAAAAAAGAAAAGTGTTCACTCCTGACATCAAATTCAGAGGGTTATTGTATAAAACAGCCTCCACATCGTAAACCAGTTAAGATAAAATGAAAAGGTAGTTTTAAGATTATGATGCACATGCTGTTTTATGTATTAGAAATACTTATTGTAGTATCCTGACACTGTCCTTTATTAACCATAGCTTAGAAATATGGTACAAGTGTAAAATGTCACACAAAAAACGTTTCACTCCTGATTTTTTGACATGTTTTAATCATGTATCTTTTTTAGTAGTGAAGCGATTTTCTTTAAACTTGGTACACAGTATAAAGACAGAATAACACATCTTTTTAGCATTGGTTGGGTTGAATATGTTTCTCCGTAACAGCAGAGGCATGTTAAAAGTAGTCACATTTTTTTTAAACTTGTCCCACAGTAAAAAAAAAAAGAACGTCGGTAAACCCACACAATTTTAACAGCGCAATTGTGCTTACAACGGGTACTAGAAATACTACCACAATTATATGGTTATAATAGCGTTTTTCACAACACGTGGTTATTTTCCGAGATTCCAAATACACCGATGTGTTTGGAGAGTTAAGCATTTTCGATTAACCCATTTGTGCCTAGCGTCCACTTAAGACGACACTGGATTTTATCTGTAAGTAGATGTTTACATATATATTTATCTTTGGTTCTCACCATTTGTTTGTATTGATAATCCATTGATAAGCAGGGAAATACTGATCCTTTTGCTCATTAGCGATATAAGTTTCAGTAAAAGTAAATATTATAAGAGAAGGGAGTGATTATACTGAGACAAAAAGAGACATGAAAATGGGTAGGGGAAAAGGGTATGTTTATTTCCTTTATTTTTCTTTATTTTTCATGTTTCATTATTATTCAGTAATGTTCCTCATCTGTAGGTAACTGCAGATACAATTTTCAGAGAAAAATATTATGTTTTCATAGTTTTATAGAAGAATATAATTTTGTCCACTAAAGTGGACGCTAGGACCGAAAGGGTGCCTGTTAATTCTTTGTATAGTAACAACATATTTTTCATTTTATGCAGAAAATATACAGTAAACATGCTTGTATCTATGCTTGAGGATGAAGGAAGATATATTACCCCAATTGTGACCTTGACCTTTGTGACCAAAAAACAATAGGGCACCTCCTTGGGTCAAGGGCAACAACTGAATTTATTTTCATGATCTTATGTCAACCGGTTTCTGGCTTAGAGCACGGAAATGAATTTCAAACAAAGTCAAATCGTGACCTTGTCCTTTGACCTTCGTGACCCTAAAACAAAAGGCACCTCCTTGGGCCATGGACAACAACTGTGTTAAGTTTCATGGTCCAAGGTCAATAGGTTTTTGACTTAGAGCACGGAAACGGATTTTAAACAAAGTCCAATTGTGACCTTGACCTTTGACCTTCCTGACCCTAAACCGTTATGCACCTCCTTTAGTCATGGGCAACAACTGGGTAAAGTTTCATGACCCTAGGTCAAACGGTTCTCGAGTTAGAGCAGGGAAACACAAAAAGTCTATGGATAGGTCGATGGACGGACGGACGGACAGACAGACAGACATGGTGAAACCAATATAACACTTCTACTTCGTAGGTGGGAGTATAATTAATAAATTGTGCTTGTATATTTGCAAATTTCATGACGGAAACTATAGTTTTACGGGGAAAATATAAGATAACTTACATGTACACATTCGTGCCTAGCGTCCACTTAAGTGGACAAAAATGTTTTTGTACAAAATCATACTTTTGGAACCATTGAAATTTCACAAAATTAAAGCCTAACTTGTTGTTTTCACACGGTTTTCATTGTTTTCTATGATTTTTTTCCTAAAATAAAAAAAAATCAGGCATAAATGGGTTAACAACAGGAAGTTTCCGAATACAAAACAATTTACCAATCTCCTGTCCGGATAATTCTTTTATTTCTTACATTCTTTCGTATCGAGAAAATGGTTCTGATTTTAATTTAATGCAAAGTTTACAATCAAACAGAATAACCAGATTCAAATACTATTTGTCTCATAAAAGAACTTACATTTACTTAAGATGTAAATTCTGCGATCTTATGAGCCGATAAAACACATTCTTCGTTTGTTTATCTCAGCATGGCTCAGTCAACATCGAAGTTTGTATCACAAAAATGCATAATGTTAAACTTAGAATCCAAATAATTTACAATCATTTTACAGTATGCAGTCTGTATAATTAATGCAGTCTTTTTACATAAATAAAAGGAAGGCTCGACGCGACACTGGTTCAGACTAATTAAAAGTTTGCGTGCACCTCTGGCACTATCCGTTATTTTATGTGTTATGTATGACAATGTCTAGCCGTCATATCATCTCCATTTGCAATGGGCTCAATAAAAATGCCATGTATGCTTTTATGTGTTATTTTCTTTATTCAAATGCTAGATATGAAATCGCATTTATGACGGTCTTGCACAGTAGAAAGATTCGAATTTACGAAAAATTATTGGAAGAGTTTAAACGTAACTGTTAAGAAGTTTTAGTTTTTTTGTGGCTGATGCATCTAACCTTTCGTTCCTGGTATTCTTAGCTCCAGTAAAACACAAAACCCTTAACTTATCTTATATAAGCTACTTTTTTAAAAACAAGATGAATCATATAAAATAGAAGTGGATGATAACTGAATATGGCAGTTAAATTGGCCGTTACAAGCTTTTGTACATAGAAATCAATTAATACACTTATAAGTTTTTTTTTATCAGGAACAAGCTGTAGAACAAAGTGCCAATCACGTATAATTTCATTGCCTATTCAAATAGCATTTTTCTGCAACTTCAAAATTAAATTGTAAACTACCACTTTAAACAGTATTTTGGCTAGTTCATAATTGTGTAGTGAAAACAGTGTACTTTAATGCAACAGGTAATTGTGGTTATGCAAAATAATCAAGAAAATACTACAATATTTCGAAAGCATGCTAAACAATGTAGTATAGAAAATGTACCATGCCCTGAATTCTTTTTAACATGTAGAGGTTCGTCAAGATGAAACCTTCTTATTGAAGGTAATTTGTCATAAGCATCAACTATATCGTCCACATTAAAGACAAAACATCGAAGTAAATACATGCACTTTACTATATGTAAAATCGAAATTTACTTTTGATATAAAAAGTCATATGTGGGATTTAAATGTGCCCATGGCCCAACTTAACGATCATTATATACATGATATACACATTATTTCTTCTACGGCGACAGTAAACTTCACAAAGTGTCGTTTTGCTATTTATATCCCGTGTTTTATAGTTTTTATCATTTACTGAATTAAGTTGATTGAGTAAAATTTATTCGGTAAAGAGCGCAGTAAAATTCTATTGAACCCATTCGTTGATTTCCCTAGGCGACTTTCATCGAGCGATGAGACGATACGATGCCTAGCAAACGTCACTCAAATACTATCAATATGACAAAAACGTGGACGATTCCGAGTATTCTCTGGAAAGACGGAAATATAGTTTTGTGGCTTGACAAGCTGAAGCCCCACCCTTTCTAAGTCTATCGACGTTGCATGAAATTAACTCTGAATTATTACGGATTAAATTGATTAAGTATCGAATGTTGTAATTCTGTGACGTCTTTGCTACGTTAACATACACATATTCTGTGTTTTCTATATGGGTCTAGAGAGAGTTGATATTTAACTTAACATGGCTTTGGGATGATAGTAACGAAATGTTATGGCATGAATGTGTTTTGCAATCCCAATGTTTAAAACCATGTAGATAAAGCTATGGTCACACATAGCCGGGTGACGAACCGGTTTTAGTTCTCATAAACCGTACACGGTTTTTGTCGAGCCCGCTTGCGGTGAGCTCGACATAGTTGTCACAATGGCGGTTCGGTGTATGTGCGTTAGTGCGTTAGTGCGTGCGTGCGTTAGTGCGTGCGTGCGTTAGTGCGTGCGTCCGTCCGGATGGAGCTTGTCCGGGCCATAACTTCACCATGGATGGAGGGATTCAGAAATAACTTGGCACAAATGTCAAGCTCAGTAAGGCGGAGTGTCGCGTGCAAGAACCAGATTCCAAGCTCAAAGGTCAAGGTCAAACTTGGAGGTCAAATGTCAAAAATGAGAAGATTTTTGCTTGTCCGGGCCATAACTTCACCATGGATGGAGGGATTCAGAAATAACTTGGCACAAATGTCAAGCTCAGTAAGGCAGAGTGTCGCGTGCAAGAACCAGATTCCAAGCTCAAAGGTCAAGGTCAAACTTGGAGGTCAAATGTCAAAAATGAGATGATTTTTGCTTGTCCGGGCCATAACTTCACCATGGATGGAGGGATTCAGAAATAACTTGGCACAAATGTCAAGCTCAGTAAGGCAGAGTGTCGCGTGCAAGAACCAGATTCCAAGCTCAAAGGTCAAGGTCAAACTTGGAGGTCAAATGTCAAAAATGAGATGATTTTTGCTTGTCCGGGCCATAACTTCACCATGGATGGAGGGATTCAGAAATAACTTGGCACAAATGTCAAGCTCAGTAAGGCGGAGTGTCGCGTGCAAAAACCAGATTCCAAGCTCAAAGGTCAAGGTCAAACTTGGAGGTCAAATGTCAAAAATGAGATGATTTTTGCTTGTCCGGGCCATAACTTCACCATGGATGGAGGGATTCAGAAATAACTTGGCACAAATGTCAAGCTCAGTAAGATGGAGTGTCGCGTGCAAGAACCAGATTCCAAGATGAAAGGTCAAGGTCAAACTTTGAGGTCAAATGTAAAAAATGAGTTGATTTTTGCTTGTCCGGGCCATTCCTTAACTTGGCACAAATGTCAAGCTCAGTAAGGCGGAGTGTCGCTAAGTATTTTCTGAATCTAGAATGTTTTCTCTACCTTACAATATTTTCGTTTTCCAAATACGACATCGGATGGACTTCTGCTTGGTCTGGTATATTTCTCGGAATTTGGTTTTATGGACTTAGCATAACGTCCCTTTTAGCGTGACGGGTCACATATGTATACTCAAATTAATCCATTCTGGTATCTCGTTATAAATACATAGACATGTAATATTTTGTGAACAATAAACTGTCTCACCATGATCCCCATCATTCCAACTTATTTTGTCCCCACTTTTACAACGCCATTGTAATGACAGCTGTAGACATAGGTATGGTCTTCTTTCTTCAAAATGAGCGGGCTCGACATGTTGCCCTTCGGCATCTAGTGCTACGGAATTCGGGGGTAATTTGCATACTCGATTGGTTGATACGGCAAGATAAGATTTTTTAATACGGATTTCAGAAAGCAAGGTACGGGTTGGTAAGGGTCGATACGGGTCGACACGGTTTTAATTCCGTGTGGACCCGTATCGTAAAACCGGCTATGTGTGACCATAGCTTAAGAATCAATATAAAGGCATCACAAGAGACAGGGTGATCTGCACATGGAAACAATAGACCAACAAAGTAAACCAACAAGGAGTATATTGAATTGAGAGAGAAATATAAATGACATACCATTTATAAGGTCGTCAATACAGTCCAACACATTTAAAATATCCTAAATGATTTTTAAAGCTATGCCGTTAAAATGAATTAAAGGTTTATGAATATTCAATGAAATTACTTCATTTATGAATTATGGAAAATATTTATTCTTGATATTTGAACAGCATAGATAAATACGGATTGTAATAAAAGAGATTCTGGATCCTTATTCAATTTTCAAGCAGATACTGGTTCTGTTATCTGTTTTGAGAAAGATTCCCATCGAAATATTGGTGGCCGTATTTACAAGTTCTTGCACAAGATTAATGAGATAGAACTTGCAAATTTTGTACAGATACGGAGCCAATAACATTTTTTGCTTCAACAAGGAATATTTCGATGACCATGTCGTGTCAGACGTTTCATGAATATATGAGCCTGGATTTTTATACAAACATATTGTCCTTGAAATTCTAAACCCTGTGAGTACAGCTTGATTGAAGCTTTATTTCGGGGTTTTAGAATATCGCTGACGATGTGTTGAATCAGTTACCTTAAAGTACGTCGTTTATAAATGTGTTACAATGTTTCGTAGTCATGATGTTAAAAGTTTGGTTGCATTATTAGTTTAATGACACCACTTTGTCATTACACAACGATTTATGAGATAAGCCAAAGTTGGTCTGCAAATGTTAGTCGTATGCGGTAAAATATGACAGATTCTTAAATTATACCAATAATGAATGGCTTTTGATTCTTTTCAAAAAGTTACATAGTAGGGACGTCCACCAAAAGAGGGAAGATGTTTGTGTTAAAATTGGAAAAATGGTAAAAAACAGTATAATTAATCTTATATTTATTTATCTTCAATATTTTAGTTGCCAAATGCCCATGTTTTATTTTTAAAACAACCTTTTTGACGTTCATTTTTGTCATCTGTGACAGCTTTCATATTGGAACAGTCAATATTTCTGTTGTATGGGAAAGGGTAGAGAGTGTTGTATGCCATCCAGTTCTTACACTGTATGAGAGTCGTTAGCGATGTTAGATTGTTCACAATGAATTACTAAACATCCGGGTTCTGTTACGTTTCATAGAAATGTGATTTCCGGTGAAACAAAACACTTCCTTCCACGGCAAACCAAATGTTAATGCAGTTAATTTAGCACTTTACCCCGAACTGCATCCGAATTACAGTAAAATGCAAACTTAATATGGAAGCTTACGAGTGAAGGCGAAATTCAAATGGAATTGCGTTTATTTGGATTCCATTTGGTATAAATAATGGTCTTTATAATTTCCCGTGTAATATAATCTTGTTTTAAAATAAAATGCTTTTTGTAGATTTTATGTTAAATAGTTTTTTAACATATATTTTGATTCCTTAATTTTAAGTGGATTTTAGTTAAGAATAACTTTTATATCATTACATATTCAATCTGCAGTTACAATGTTTTTGTGTACAAAAATATACATTTCTTAACAGATAATAAATTCACAGATTCTTCATATGAGTTTAAACAATTTATATATCCCAACATAAAAGGGTATACAAGAAGTGCGCTTTGGACGGCAAATTAAAACAATTCCTATGTCATGTCGCAGTAAAGGGTTACTGGAATATTCTGCACTAATTAAAAGTCATCATGTGTTGCGATTATCGCTTAAAATCTACCTGTCTTTACCGCTTTAAAACCTTAATTGGACATAACATGTTTCTGATGATCTTTTAATTCAAAATCAATATGTTGTAGGCAAGTTTTTACAGCATGACTTGTGTATATAATTCTTCCTAAAGAGTTTTTAACAAATTTCATGTTTCATTTCAGAGATACCGCCCGTTGTATTACGTCTTTAACGGTCTTATATTATAATATAGCAGATAGAACTAAAATGCTCAATTTGTTTTTATATTTATTTGTTTTAGTTCAATATGAGAATAAAGACCGTATAGAATCGGAAACTCTTGTATCATACGTAAGCCTCTACTGCTAAGAAATAAGAAATATGCAAGTACAAGAATGTATGCCATAATTCTTGCCAACAATTCTTTTCCTAAGATAATCCAAAAACTTGTTTTTCAAAACTTTCATCAAAATAATTTCTATTTCTTATAGTCTCACTGTCTGTTTATCTAACTTGCAATGGACGTGAATGTCAGAGTGTCGGACAATGAAGCTGTATTCAAAGTCAATGCAATGTGTGGTTATCTATTAACCCATTATCAAACGACAGATTATTAGAATTTTCTTGGATCAAAGATGGCAAATTCAGGTGAATCAAATTTTACATATTTTGCTCTTTCAATGGTCTCTTTTTATACTCATCTCTTTACTATAAAAATTATCCGTTGACATAAATATAGACAATTAATTTTCACAGCAACAAAGATGAATTGGATCTAATTAAATTTTGCACGAATGATCTAATTGTTGCAGTTTTACTGCACATTTGATGGATTTATGATTATAGCTGTTTGTTTCGTTAGGTGTAAAACAGGTATATAGCATAATTGTTACATTTTCTTATATAACAGAAAAGGAAATGTCGGTAAACCCACACATTTGAAACGGTGAAGTCACACAGAGAACGGATACTAGAAATACCACCAAATATACAGTTACAACAACGGTTTTCACAACGCGCGGTTCATTTTCCGACATCCTATGTACACCCATTGTCGATGTGCTAGGACAATTAAACAACATAGTGATAAACAACATGAAGTTTCCGAATAAAAAAAAAACAATTTACCAATCTTCCGTCTGATAATAAATCCCTTAAAACATATGTTTATTTCTTATTTTTATTAATAAAATCGGTTTCATTTGAATTTGAAGTTTATGATTAAAGAGAAATAGTATATTCAAACACACTTTGTCTCATGAAAGTTCTCACATGTACTTAAGAATTAGATTCTACCATCGTTTGAGCGGTTAGACAATGTTTTCCTCATGTATTTGACTCGTTTGGTCTCTATAAACATTGACTTTTGTTTTACAAAAAATACAAAATGAGGAACTTTAAACTAAAATAATTTACAATCATTATAGAGTATGCAGTCTGTATAATTAATGCAGTGTATTACATCAATCTGAGGAAGGCTCGACGCGACACTGGTTCAGACTAATTAAAGGTTTGCGTGCACTTCTGGCACTATCCGCTATTTTATGTGTTATGTATAAATAACATCTAGCCGTCATATCGTCTACATTTGCAATGGGCTCAATAAAAATGCCGTGTATGATTTTATGTTTTATTTTCTTTATTTATATAATGGATATGAAATCACATTTATTACGATCGAATTGGGCCGAAAGAAACCTTTAACAAGTTATTTTGTGGTGACCGATGCATCTTACTTTATTTTCCTTGCATTCTCCGCACAAGTACAAAAAAGCTCTATAAATGCCATGTAATTGTAACATTCAAACCCTAGCCATGATTTACTTATCTTATAAAGGCTATGATTTTTTTAAAAAAATATGCTTATTTAAAAAACAATGGTGTAAAAGACAACGGAATGTAGCCGTTAAATTGGCCGTTGTAGGCATTTGCACATTTCAATTAAAGAATAAAATAAGAAGTATTGGTAATTATGCATATGCATGAGAATTATGGTAAGACTATATCTTTACAAAGGCATGATACACTTCTGTATGCAGTGAAGAAAATTAATCGCATTGAAAATCCATTTCTTGCTGAAGGCAATTTCGTCCTAAGAATCATTTCGTCTACAGGAAACAACACATTTATAGGTAGTCAATGTCATAGCGAAGTAAATGATATACTATTACAATGTGTTTGATATCTGAGAAAAGTCACATTTCTGAATTTGAATGTGTCCGTGGCCCTACTTAACGGTTATTTTTTTTCCCATAATATACAACTTATTTCTTCTACGGCAACAGAAAACTTCCCAGAGTGTCGTTTTGCCATTTATATCGCGTGTTTTATGGTTTTTTATCATTTACCCTATTAAGTTGATTGAGTAAAATTTATTCGGTAAAGAGTGCAGTAAAATTCTATTGAACCCATTCGTTGATTTCCCTAGGCGCCTGTCATCGAGCGATGAGACGATACGATGCCTAGCAAACGTCACTCAAATACTTTCAATACAACAGATCCATTGACGATTCTGAGTATTCCTTGGAAAGACGGAAATGCAGTCTTGTGGTTTGACAAGCTGGAGATACCTCCCTTTTCAAGTCCATCGACGATGCATGAAATTAACTCTGAATTATTACGGATTAAATTGATAAAGTATCGAATGGTGTAATTCTGTGACGTCTTTGCTACGTTAACATACACATATTCTGTGCTTTCTATATGGGTCGAGAGAGATGATTTTTAACTTAACACGGCTTTGGGATGATAGTAACGAAATGTTATGGCATTAATGTGTTTTGCAACCCCAATGTTGAAATTTTAAAACATACCATGTAGATAAGAATCAATATAAAGGCATCGCAAGAGACAGGGTGATCTGCACATGAAAACAACAGACCAACAAAGTAAATCATCTACGAGTATATTAAATTGAGAGAGAAGTAAAAATGACATACCATTTATAAGGTCGTCAATACAGTCTAACACAATTAAAATCTCTTAAATCATTTTTAAAGCTATGCCGTTAAAATGAATTAAAGGTTTATAAATATTCAATAAAATTACGAACTCATTTATGAATTATGGAAAAGATTTATTCTTGATATTTACACAGCATAGATAAAAAAGTATTGTAATAATAAAGATTCCCGATCCTTATTCATTTTCCAAGCAGACACTGGTTCTGTAGCTTCCCATTGAAATATTGGTGGCCGTATTTACAGGTTCTTGCAGATTTCAAGATTGATGAGAGATAGAACTTATTGAGAAAGAGATTGAAATTGCAAATTTTGTACAGATACGGAGCCAATACCATTTTTACTTCAACAAGGGATATTTCGATGACCATGTCGTGCCAGACGTTTCATGAATATATGAGCCTGGATTTTTATACAAATATATCGTCCTTGAAATTCTAAACCCTGTTAGTACAGCTTGATTGAAGCTCTATTTCGGGGTTTTAGAATATCACTGACGATGTGTTGAATCAGTTACCTTAAAGTACGTCGTTTATAAATGTGTTACAATGTTTCGTAGTCTTGATGTTAAAAGTTTGGTTACATTATTAGTTTAATGACACCACTTTGTCATTACACAACTATTTATGAGATAAGCCAAAGTTGGTCTGCAAATGTTAGTCGTATGCGGTAAAATATGACAGATTCTTAAATGATACCGATAATGAATGGCTTTTGATTCTTTCCAAAAAATTACATAGTAGGGACGTCCACCAAAAGAGAGAAGATGTTTGTGTTAAAATTGGAAAAAATGGTAAAAAACAGTATAATTATTCTTATATTTATTTATCTTCAATATTTTAGTTGCCAAATGCCCATGTTTTATTTTTAAAACAACCTTTTTGACGTTCATTTTTGTCATCTGTGACAGCTTTCATACTGGAACAGTCAATATTTCTGTTGTATGGGAAAGGCTAGAGAGTGTTGTATGCCATCCAGTTCTTACACTGTATGAGAGTCGTTAGCGATGTTAGATTGTTCACAATGAATTACTAAACATCCGGGTTCTGTTACGTTTCATAGAAATGTGATTTCCGGTGAAACACAACACTTCCTTCCACGGTAAACTAAATGCTGATACTGTTAATTGAACACTTTACCCCGAACTGCCTCAGAATTACATTACCGGCACGGTGAATCAACTTATGTGAAGTGTAATTACAAATGTGTGTAATTTGGTGCATTTTGTATGGATAGAAAGTGGTATTTTTAATAAGGCCATTCTTACCCTAACCCATTACCAAAATGGCAAACTATTAGACTTTTCTTTATTCAAAAAGGGCAATTATAGATGAATCAAATTTCACATATTTTTGTCTTTCCCTGGTCTTTTTGACACTCATTTTGTAACTGTAAAAGTTTATCCGTTGACATAAATGTAGACATTTAATTTTCCAGAGCAACGAAGATAAATTACACCTAATACAATTTTGGTCGAATGGTCTATTTGCACATTTGAAGGATTTATGACTACAACTGTTTGTTTCGTTAGGTGTAAAACAGATATATAGCGTAATTGTTACATTTTTTTGTATATCACAGAAAAGGAAATGAGCCAGGATCTGGAGAAACGTCCCTTAAAGCATTTATAAAAATTGAGTTTAAAAATCAGCCTGTTGTCAAATGCAGTCCAATATGCATCCATGTCGCTCTGTTTAAGTTACAAAAGGACACAAAGAAGCTATTAGAGAACAACGTGGATCCTGATCAGACTGTGCGTATGCACAGGCTGATCTGGATCTATGTTGGGCTCAAAGGCCTTAAGGGACGTTTTTCCAGATCCTGGCTCAAATGTATGTACACCCACACATTTGAAACAGTCAAGTCACACTGAGAACGGGTACTAGAAATAGTACTTGCGATAGCGGTTTTCACAACACGCGGTTCATTGTCCGACATCCTATGTACATCCATTGTCGATGTGCTAGGATAATTTAAACATTTCTGATAAATAACATGAAGTTTTCGAATACAAAACACGAATCTTCCGTCTGAAAAATCCCTTGAAACGTTAGTTTATTTGTTATTTGTATTGATAAAATGGTTTTGATTTGAATTTGACGTTTATAATTAAAGAGAACTAGTAGATTCAAACACAATTTGTCTCATATAAGTTCTAACATGTAAATGTACATAAGAATTAGATTCTACCATCGTTGTAGCAGTTAAACTAAGTTTCCCTCGTGCATTTGTCTCATTTGGTCTCTACAAACATTAATTTTGTCTTACAAAAAATCCAAAATGTAGAACTTTGAATCCAAATAATTTACAATCATAATAGAGTATGCAGTCTGTATAATTAATGCAGTGTGTTACATAAATCAAAGGAAGGCTCGACGCGACACTAGTTCAGACTAATTAAAAGTTTGCGTGCACCTCTGACACTATCCGCTATTTTATGTGTTATGTATAGCAATATCTAGCCGTCATATCATCTCCATTTACAATGGGCTCAATAAAATTGCCATGTATGCTTTTATGTTTTATTTTCTTTATTTATATGCTGGATATGAAAATACATTTATTACGATCGAATTGGACTGAAAGAAGCCTTTAACAAGTATTTTTTTGTGGTAACCGATGTCTTACTTTATTTTTCTTGCATTCTCCGAACAAGTACAAAACACTCTATAAATGCCATGTAATTGTAAATTGTAATTATAATATCAAATCCTAGCCATGATTTACTTATTTTATTTTCTTTTTTTAAAAAAATGTGCTAATTATATAATTATTTAAAAAAAGGTGTAAAAGATAAAAGACAACGAAATGTGGCAGTTAAATTTTCCGCTGTAGGCATTTGTACATTTAAATCAAATAATAAAATAAGAAGTATTGGTAATTATGCATATGCAGGAGAATTATGGTAAGACTATAACTTTACAAAGGAATGATACACTACTGTATGCAAGGAAGAAAATTAATCGCATTGAAAAGCCGTTTCTTGCTGAAGGCAATTTCGTCCTAAAAATATTTTCGTCTACGCGAAACAACACGTTAATAGGTAGTCAATGTCATAGCGAAGGAAATGATATACATGTACTATTGCAACGTGTTTGATATCTGAGAAGTCACATTTCTGAATTTGAATGTGTCCGTGGTCCTTCTTAATGGTTAATTCTTTTTCCAAAATATACAACTTATTTCTTCTACGGCAACAGAAAACTTCCAAGAGTGTCGTTGTGCCATTTATATCGCGTGTTTTATGGTTTTTCATCATTTACTGAATTAAGTTGATTGAGTAAAATTTATTCGGTAAAGAGCGCAGTAAATTCTATTGAACCCATTCGTTGATTTCCCTAGGCGACTGTCATCGAGCGATGAGACGATACGATGCCTAGCAAATGTCACTCAAATACTTTCAATACAACAGATCCATTGACGATTCTGTGTATTCTTTGGAAAGACGAAAATGCAGTCTTGCGGTTTGACGAGCTGAAGATACCACCCTTTTAACCCTTTCCCGAACGACGAATTTTAAGGGTGATCCACTTAAAAAACTGCCACAAATGACAAAATGGAAGGTATTAAAGATAGAATTTGTGTATAATATGGCATAGAAAATATTGAGACAAAAGGAGAAACTGCTGGTTATCAGCAGTTTCTTCTTTTGTTTCAATGTTTTCCCAAGCCTTTTCTAATAGGGACGTCAAATCCAGGTCTTGTTTGGGAAAGGGTTAAGTCCATCGACAATGCATGGAATTTACTCTGAGCAATCACTGCTTAAATTGATTGAATAGCGAATGGGTGTAACCCAGCGACGTCTTTGCTAAATTAACATACATGTGTTCTGTGCTTTCTATGTGGGTCTAGACAGAGATATGTAACGTTACACTGCTTTGGGATAATAACAACGAAATATTATTACATGAAAATGTTTTGCAACTACATTGTTAAAATATTTACACATACATTGAAGATAAGAATCAGTATAATTGTATCGCAAGAGACAGGGTGATCTCCTCATGAAAACAACACCTGTCCAACAAAGTCTATCATCTACATTGTAATGTGAGACAACTTGATAATCAAATATAATTTGTAGGGTCGTCTTAGAGTTCAACGCATTTAAAATCTCCTAAATCATTTTTTAAACTCTGGCTCTACAATTTATTAAAGGTTTATGAATATTCAATGGAATTGCTTCATTCATAAATTATGGAAACGATTTATTTGTGATATCTCACCATAAATAAATACAGATTGTTTTATTATAGATTCCTGATCCTTATCCATTTTCCAAACAAATCATGGTTCTGGTAATTGTTCTGAGAAAACTTTCCCTCTCAAAAAACGGTGGCAATATTTACAAGACACTATAAATTGAAATAGTAATGAGATCAAAATATTCGAGATAGGGGTTGAAATTGCAAAGTTTGTACAGAAACGGAGCCAAATACATGATAGAAGTCGCTATAGATTTCACTGTTTCTAAAGCAACTTTTTACTTCATCTGTTGATATTTCGATGACCATACCGTGTCAGACGTTTCATGAATAGATGAACCTGGATTTTTATACAAATATATCGTCGGTGGAATTCTAAAGCCTCGTAAGTACATCTTGTTTGAAGCTGTATTAATGTAGTTTTGAATTAACTCTGACGATGTGTTGATCAGTATCATTGCAGTACCGTTGACACTTGTTATGTCGACATAGGATTAGTCGAAGTTCCGATTAAGTCGAAGTGAAAGTCTATTCAATGTATAGAAAAAAGTTTAAACGATATAATTTCGAAATACAGTCATTAAAATTTAGTACGAAAAGGGTAGAAATTGCTCGTTTCGAGCAATTTCATTCCTTCTCCTACTCTATTTCAATTATGTACGCTTTTGGTGAGCAACAAAAATGATCAAATCTCCTGGACAAATGTCCTGAACAAAAACAAAAACACGACGATGTGTTGATCAGTATCTTTGAAGTATGTCGTTTATAAAAGTGCTACAATGTTTCTTAGTCCTGATGTGAACAGCTTGGTTGCATTATTAGTTTAATGACACCACTTTGTCATTACACAACGATTTATAAGGTGTTTAACATGTGTTGGTCTGCCAATGTTATTCGTAAGCGGTAGAAATATGACAAGTTCTTGAATGATATCGATAGTACATTTGATTCTTTCCAAAACTTACATGGCATGTACGTCCATCAAAATAGGGAAGACGTTTTTGTAACATTTGGGCAAAAAACATATTGGTAATTACCAGTACAATTATTCTTATGTTCATTTACCTTCAACATTTTAATTGCTAAATGCACATGTATTATCAAAAACATAATTTTGTGACGTTCATTTTGTCATCTGTGATATCTGTCATATTGGAACAGGCAATATTTCTGTCGTATGGAGAAGGGTTAACCCTTTCCCAAACGACAAAATTTTAGGGTGACCCACTACAAAAACTGCTACAAATGACAAAATTGATGTCATTAAAGATATGATTTGTGTAAAATACGGTACAGAAAATATTGAGACAAAAGGAGAAACTGCTGGTTATCAGCAGTTTCTTCTTTTGTTTCAATGTTTTCCCAAGCTTATTCAATTAGAGACGTCAAAACCAGGTCTTGTTTGGGAAAGGGTTAAGAGTGTTGTATGACAGCCAATTCTTACACTGTATGAGCGCGGTTGACGATGCTAGATTGTTCACAATGAATTACCAAACATCCGGTTTCTGTTACATTGACTAGAAATGAGATTTCCGGTGGAACACAACACTTCCTTCCACGGTAAACCAAATGCTAACACTGTTATTGAGCACTTTACCCCGAACTGCCAAAGAATTACAGTAAAATGCAAAATTAATTTGGAAGCTTAAGAGTGAAGAAGTGAAAATCTTATGATTTACCGAAGGTAGTTTGACTTAATTGTAGATGTCGTCGTGCTAATTGACCAGACATCAGCTAACATAATAAAGTTAACTTTTTATTTTCTCTTATACTTGATACCTATTTCGCAACTATAAAAATGATCGGTTGACATAAAAGAGGACAATTAATTTTCCAGAGCAAAACAAATGTATCTAATCAAATTGAGCACGAGTGATCTAATTGTTGCAGTTTTTAGCACATTTGATAGATTTATGACTATAGTCATTTATCTCATTAGGTATGAAACAGATAAATAGCATTATTGTTACATTTTGTTATATATCATGTCAGGGCAAGTTTAAAAAATGTGACCAAAGCGTGACATGAATAAATGTAAGAATAACAGTTGTTTTTACAGAATATCATACAGATTTCTTAATCAAGAAGGCTAAAAACTATTCCGAATGGTTAAGCAGTGCCCAAATTATATTCTAAATTCATGTTCACCTATTTTTAGCTAAAGTTGTGTGTACAATCTTGTATAATGACAACAAAAAAGCGTTTCACTCCTGACAGCATATATATTGCACAACACGAGAAATTGTAATCTACGAATCACTAGATAGTAGAGTGCAGAAAGTCAACAAGGTTGATGCCTTCCTAAAAATGTGAGGGGTAGATTTCTAGCTGAATATACAAAAACGAGAAGACATTTGAAAAAAGAAAAGTGTTCACTCCTGACATCAAATTCAGAGGGTAATTGTATAAAACAGCCTCCACATCGTAAACCAGTTCAGATAAAATGAAAAGGTAGTTTTAAGATTATGATGCACATGTTGTTTTATGTATTAGAAATACTTATTGTAGAATCCTGACACTGTCTTTTATTTACCATAGCTTAGAAATATGGTACAAGTGAAAAATGTCACACAAAAACGTTTCACTCCTGACTTTTTTGACATGTTTTAATCATGTATCTTTTTTAGTAGTGAAGCGATTTTTTTAAACTTGGAACACAGTATAAAGACACAATAACACTTCTTTTTAGCATTGATTGGGATGAATATGTTTCTCCGTAACAGCAGATGCATGTTAAAAGTAATCACATTCTTTAAACCACAGTAAAAAAAGAAAGAAAAAAAAAACGTCGGTAAACCCACACAATTTTAACAGCGCAAATGTACACACAACAGGTACTAGAAATACTACCGCAATAATATGGTTACAATAGCGTTTTTCACAACACGTGGTTATTTTCCGAGATTCCAAATACACCGATGTGTTTGGAGAGTTAAGCATTGTCGAGCATTGTCGATTAACAACAGGCAGTTTCCGAATACAAACAAATACCAATCTCCCGTCCGAATGTTTATTTCATTTCTTATATTCTTTTGTATCAAGAACATGGTTCTGATTTTAATCAAACAGAATTGCCAGATTTGTGTCATAAAAGTACTAACATAAACTTAAGATGTAAATTCTGCGATCTTATGAGCCGATAAAACACATTCTTCGTTTGTTTTTATCCTGTCACTTCCGGTATTTACTGACTGATAACAGGGTGCCTGATATTTTTTTTGATATCAGTCAGTTAGTCACGTGACCAATAACGTCGGCACTACTTTCATCAAGCGAAGGTCACTCGATATCTAGGTTGTGCCTTGAAGCTTGTAATATTCGCAATAAAAACTCAGAAATAGAATTTGTTGACTTAAATTTCATAATAAAAATTCTCTATGATAAATTCATCCACAGAGATAGTGAAAGATCGAGTAGATCGCTCCTAAAATGTACAATGTAAATGCCGAGTTTGAGTTTTACTCCTACAACGTAATCAGATGCGAGTGGGAAATATAGAGCATAACAGACATTTTTCATTTCCTTATAAAATACTCCCACTTTAGGTTCACCCTGTAGTATTGACCCAATTTTAAAACTCTGTGACGTAAAAGTTTTTGATGACGTAATACACAAGGTTATTTTTGACAGTTGGAAGCCGTGTTTATGTTTACAACAAGATGAACAGGAACATTTCAGGGAAGGATTTAAATACAAGACTTGAAGAGGGGATAGAGAATGAATGAGATAGTTGGTTAGTTATTTTATTTCAAAACGATTGTAGGCTGCTACTTTTGAATTGTCTTCTCCCCTCACAAAACACTTGTCTTGTTGATGAATTCATGTCTAAAATAAAAATGGACGACATCGGAAACATTCAGATAGATGACAGATCATGACACGTTTGTAAACACGTCCATGATCGTGTAAATAGAAGTTGGGAGGACATATAAATCCATTTAAGGTATGCTTCATGTTCTTGTTACTTCATTTCAACATTTTCAATATATTTCAAATGAATGTGAAACTTGTTCTTCGTTGAAACAGAACCTTCCATTCCCAAACCGAGGACAGATCTCGTCGTCTACTTGATTTGAACTTTGCAGTTCCTAGCAATTTGAGTTTGTTCTATGGTTATAATATTTACCTGTAAGGGTTAATGATAAAAAAAAATCGAGAGAAGATCTATTTAACACAAGTTCGAAAGTTTGTTTTCCACCTTAGAACTAACTTCTGTCGCGAACACGAGTTATGCGTCTAACGGTCTTTAGGATAACTAACTAGGTCATTAAATACTTCCCGTTCGTTCTTTTAACGAGAATAGCGCCTCTTTTTTTAACAAATGTTCGTAACAGGATAAATAGAATAGATGGTTTACTGTCTGTAGATTGAAAAAAATATCCGACTCGGCTTCGGAAATTTATCCGGTTCGGCTGCGCCTCACCGGATAAAAATTCCTCCGCCTTGTCGGATATTTTTTTCAATCTACAGACAGTAACCATCTATTCTCTATATCTCAGTATGGCTCAGTCAACATCGAAATTTGTATTACAAAAATGCATAACGTTGATTTTAGTATCCAAATAATTTACAATCATTTTACAGTATGCAGTATGTATGATTAATGCAGTGTGTTACATAAATCAAAAGGAGGAACGACGCGACACTGGTCCAGACTAATTAAAAGTTTGCGTGCACCTCTGGCACTATCTGTTATTTTATGTGCCATGCATAAATAATATCTAGCTGTCACATTATCTACATTTGCAATGGGCTCAATAAACATGTCATGCGTGCTTGTATGTGTTATTTTCTTTAAATATGCTAGATATGGAATCACATTTATGACGGTCTTGCGCAGTAGAAAGACTCGAATGTACGAAAAATTATTGGAAGAGTTTGAACGTAGCTTTTAAGAAGTTCTGGTTTTATGTGGCTGATGCATCTAACCTTTCGTTCCTGGTATTCTTCGCTCCATTAAAAACACAACACCCATTAACCTATCTTATATAAGCTACTTTTTTACAATAAGATAAATCATATAAGAAAGAAGTGGATGACAACTGAATATAACAGTTAAACTGGCCGTTACAAGCTTTTGTACATAGACAAAAATAATTAATACATTTATAAGGTTTTATTAGGAACATGCTGTAGACCAAAGTGCCGAACACGTATAATTTCTTTGCCTATTCAAATAGCAGTTTTCTGTAACTTCAAAATTAAATTGTAAACTACCACTTTAAACAGTATTTTGGCTAGTTCAAAATTGTGTAGTGAAAACAATGTACTTAAATGCATCAGGTAATTGTGGTTATGCAAGATAATCAAGAAAAGACTACAATATTTCGAATGCATGCTAAACAATGCAGTATAGAAAATGTACCGCACCCAGAACTCTTTTTAACAGGGAGATGTTCGTCAAGATAAAACTTTCTTATTGAAGCTAATTTGTCTTAAGCACCACATTAAAAACACAAAAACACCAAATAAATAAAGCGAGGTAAATACATGCACTATACTTTATTTACAATCGAAATTTCCTTTTGATATAAAAAGTCATATGTGAGATTTAAATGTGTCCATGGCCCTACTTAACGATCAATATATCCATTATATACACATTATTTCTTCTTCGGCGACATGAAACTTCCCAGAGTGTCGTTTTGCCAGTTATATCACGTGTTTTATTGTTTTTATCATTTACTGAATTAAGTTGATTGAGTAAAATTTATTCGGTAAAGAGCGCAGTAAAATTCTATTGAACCCATTCGTTGATTTCCCTAGGCGACTGTCATCGAGCGATGAGACGATACGATGCCTAGCAAACGTCACTCAAAAACTATCAATATGGCAAAAACGTCGACGATTTCGAGTATTCTCTGGAAAGACGGAAACATAGTTTTGTGGCTTGACAAGATGAAGCCCCACCCTTTGCAAGTCTATCGACGTTGCATGAAATTAACTCTGAACTGTTACTGATTAAATTGATTAAACCTCGAATGGTGTAATTCTGTGACGTCTTTGCTACGTTAACATACATGTGTTCTGTGCTTTCTATATGGGTCTAGAGAGCAATGATATTTAACTTAACACGGCTTTGGGATGATAATAACGGAATTTTATGACATGAATGTGTTTTGCAATCCCAATATTGAAATATTTAAACATACCATGTAGATAAGAATCAATATACAGGCATCACAAGAGACAGGGTGATCTGCACATGGAAACAATAGACCAACAAAGTAAACCATCAAGGAGTATATTGAATTGAGAGAGAAATATAAATGACATACCATTTATAAGGTCGTCAATACAGTCCAACACATTTAAAATCTCCTAAATCATTTTTAAAGCTAAGCCGTTAAAATGAATTAAAGGTTTGTGAATATTCAATGAAATTACTTCATTTATGAATTATGGAAAAAAATTATTCTTGAACAGCATAGATAAATACGGATTGTAATAAAAAAGATTCCGGATCCTTATTCAATTTTCAAGCAGATACTGGTTCTGTTATCTGTTTTGAGAAAGCTTCCAATCGAAATATTGGTGGCCGTATTTACAAGTTCTTGCACAAGATTAATGAGATAGAACTTGCAAATTTTGTACAGATACGGAGCCAATACCATTTTTTGTTCAACAAGGAATATTTCGATGACCATGTCGTGTCAGACATTTCATGAATATATGAGCTTGGATTTTTATACAAATATCGTCCTTGAAATTCAAAACTCTGTGAGTACAGCTTGATTGAAGCTTTATTTCGGGGTTTTAGAATATCACTGACGATGTGTTGAATCAGTTACCTTAAAGTACGTCGTTTATAAATGTGTTACAATGTTTCGTAGTCATGATGTTAAAAGTTTGGTTGCATTATTAGTTTAATGACACCACTTTGTCATTACACAACGATTTATGAGATAAACCAAAGTTGGTCTGCAATCGTTAGTCGTATGCGGTACAAATATGATACATTCTTAAATGATACCGATAATGAATGGCTTTTGATTCTTTCCAAAAAGTTACATAGTAGGGACGTCCACCAAAAGAGAGAAGATGTTTGTGTTTAAATTGGAAAAAATGGTAAAAAAAGTATAATTATTCTTATATTCATTTCTCTTCAAAATTTTAGTTGCTAAATGCCCATGTTTTATTTTTAAAACAACCTTTTTAACGTTCATTTTTGTCATCTGTGACAGCTTTCATATTGGAACAGTCAATATTTCTGTTGTATGGGAAAGGATAGAGAGTGTTGTATGCCATTCAGTTCTTACACTGTATGAGAGTCGTTAGCGATGTTAGATTGTTCACAATGAATTACTAAACATCCGGGTTCTGTTACGTTTCATAGAAATGTGATTTCCGGTGAAACAAAACACTTCCTTCCACGGCAAACCAAATGCTAATGCAGTTAATTTAACACTTTACCACGAACTGCATCCGAATTACAGTAAAATGCAAACTTAATATGGAAGCTTACGAGTGAAGACGAAATTAAAATAGAATCGCGTTTATTTGGATCCCATTTGATATAAATAATGGTCTTTATAATTTCCCGTGTAATATAATCTTGTTTTAAAATAAAATGCGTTTTGTAGATTTTATGTTAAATAGATTTTTAAAATATATTTTGATTCCTTAATTTTAAGTGGATTCTAGTTAAGAATAACTTTTATATCATTACATATTTAATCTGCAGTTACAATGCTTTTGTGTACATAAATATATATTTCTACAAAGTATTGTTTTTAACAGATAATAAATTCACAGATTCTTCATATGAGTTTAAACAATTTATATATCCCAACATAAAAGGGTATACAAGAAATGCGCTTGGGACAGCAAATTAAAACAATTCCTATGTCATGTCACAGTAAAGGGTTACTGGAATATTCTGCACTAATTAAAAGTCATCATGTGTTGCGATTATCGCTAAAAATCTACTTGCATTTACCGCTTTAAAACCTTTATTGGACATATTAACATGTTTCTGATGATCTTTTAATTCAAAATCAACATGTTGTAGGCAAGTTTTTTACAGCATGTGTATATAATTCTTCCATAAGAATTTTTAACAAATTTCATGTTTCATTTTAGAGATTCCGCACGTTGTATTACGTTTTGTATTATAATGTAGCAGAAAGAACTGAAATGCTCAATTTATTTCATTAATTATATTTATTCGTTTTAGTTCAATATGAGAATAAAGACCGTATAGAATCGGAAACTCTTGTATCATACGTAAGCCTCTACTGCTAAGAAATAAGAAATATGCAAGTAAAAGAATGTATGCCATAATTCTTGCCAACAATTCTTTTCCTAAGATAATCCAAAACTTGTTTTTCAAAACTTTCATCAAAATAATTTCTATTTCTTATAGTCTGTTTATCTAATATGCAATGGACGTGAATGTCGTTGAGTGCCGGACAGTGAAGCTGTATTCAATGTCAATTCAATGTGTGGTTTTGTATTAACCCATTATCAAACGACAAACTATTAGAATTTTCTTGAATCAAAGAGAGCAAATTCAGGTGAATCAAATTTTACTTATTTTGCTCTTTCAATGTCCTTTTTGATACCCATCTCTTAACTATAAAGTTTATCCGTTGACATAAATATAAACAATTAATTTCCACAGCAACAAAGATGAATTGGATCTAATTAAATTTTGCTCGAATGGTCTAATTCTTGCAGTTTTACTGCACATTTGATGGATTTATGACTATAGCAGTTTGTTTCGTTAGGTGTAAAATAGATATATAGCATAATTGTTACATTTTCTTATATAACAGAAAAGAAAATGTCTGTAAACCCACACATTAGAAACGATGAAGTCACACAGAGAACGGATACTAGAAATACCACCAAATATACAGTTACAATAACGGTTTTCACAACGCGCGGTTCATTTTCCGACATCCTATGTACACCCATTGTCGATGTGCTAGGACAATTAAACAATTCTGATAAACAACACAAAGTTTCCGAATAAAAAAAAAAATACCAATCTTTCGTCTGATAATAAATCCCCAATAAAATGGGTTTCATTTGAATTGGAAGTTTATGATTAAAGAGAAATAGTATATTCAAACACCCTTTGTCTCATGAAAGTTCGCACACTTACTTAAGAATTAGATTCTACCATCGTTTGAGCGGTAAGACAATGTTTTCCTCACGCGTTTGACTCATTTGGTCTCTATAAACATTGATTTTTTTAAAAAAAAAAAGAAATACAAAATGTATAACTTTGAACTAAAATAATTTACAATCATTATAGAGTATGTAGTCTGTATAATTAATACAGTGTGTTACATAAATCAAAGGAAGGCTCGACGCGACACGGGTTCAGACTAATTAAAAGTTTGCGTGCACCTCTGGCACTATCCGCTATTCTATGTTATGTATAAACAATATCTAGCCGTCATATCGTCTCCATTTGCCATGGGCTCAATAAAAATGCCATGTTTCCTTTTATGTTTTACTTTTTTTTATTTATTTGCTGGATATGAAATCGCATTTAGTACGATCGAATTGGGCTGAAAGACGCCTTTAACAAGTTATTTTGTGGTGACCGGTGCCTCTTATTTTATTTTTTTCTCATTTCCCGCACAAGTACAAAAACGCTCTATAAATGCCATGTAATTATAAATTGTAATCATAATATCAAATCCTAGACATGATTTACTTATCTTATTTTTTAAAAAAAAAAATGCTAATTATATAATTATTTAAACAATGGTGTAAAAGACAACGGAATGTGGCAGTTAAATTGTCCGTTGTAGGCATTTGTACATTTAAATCAAATAAAAAAAGAAGTATTGGTAATTATGCATACGAGGGACGGTCGGAAAGTAGTTGGACTTTTGGCTATATCTCTAAAACCATTCAACTTTTTTACAAAATTCTTTTTACACTGTTTGAACAAATTGTCCATCTATGCCTATGCATTTTTGCCATCTTCGTAGGTGCTTTATTATTTTCACTATTAACCATGACGTAGACCCACTGTATTAGGTACAATGTAATAGCCGGTATCAAAGGCGCCATGGTCTCTAATTTCTTCCCAGCTTGCATTTTCTTCAGTTCTGGACACAGATAAAGTCACGTGGGGCGAGGTCTAGGCTATAAGAAGAGTAAAACAACTAATGTCATGTGAAATAGCTGATAATCTCCACTGTAGATGCGGTGGTATGGGAGCGTGCGTAATCACGAAGAAGAAAACAGTTTTCTTTGCTAATCTGGGACGCGTTTTCTTCAGCCTTTATTATTGAATTTCTCTGAATTGCTTCAGAATTGTACTTTGCTATGACAGTTTTTGCCATTTGACATGAAATGAGTAACTATCAATCCTCGTGAATCCCCAAAAGCAACAAACATGACTGCCAACCGAAGGTAACAGCTTAATCTTTTCAGGGTTGGGGAACCAGCTCGTTTCAATGACTGCTTTGACTGATTTTTTTTATCCCAAGTTCGGAATTATAAACCTATATTTAATCTTCAGTGATAATGTAGTTCAAAAACTTAACTTCTTCGCGATTAAAATGACTAGAATGTTCTTTTGTTTTGGGTACCCTTGTTGTTCCTTTGCCAAATAGCCTGTGGTACATAAAACACCTATCACATATAAGTGGACAGAATAGCGTATATATACAACTATCTTTGATAATAAACTGACCACATTATTGGCAAATGGATGAAGATTCCAACAATATATAATGTGTTTATACAGTTGCAAATGGAGAGACAGCAGCACGAAAAGTCCAACTACTTTCCAACCGTCCCTCGTATGCTTGAGAATTATGGTAAGACTATAACTTTACAAAGGCATGATGCACTACTGTATGCAGTGAAGAAAATTAATCGCATTGAAAAGTCATTTCTTGCTGAAGGCAAATTCGTCCTAAGAATAATTTCGTCTACATGAAACAACACGTTTATAGGTAGTCAATGTCATAGCGAAGTACGAGTAAATGATATACTATTACAAAGTGTTTGATATCTGAGAAAAATCACATTTCTGAATTTGAATGTGTCCATGGCCCTACTTAACGGTTAATTTTTTTCCCATAATATACAAACTTATTTCTTCTACGACAACAGAAAATTTCCCAGAGTGTCGTTTTGCCATTTATATCGCGTATTTTATGGTTTTTATCATTTACTCTATTTTAAAGTTGATTGAGTAAAATTTATTCGGTAAAGAGCGCAGTAAATTCTATTGAACCCATTCGTTGATTTCCCTAGGCGACTGCCATCGAGCGATGAGACGATACGATGCCTAGCAAACGTCACTCAAAGTCTTCCAATACGACAAATCGCCGGTGGGGGGATCAAAACATCGTAACTCCAGCTTTGTCAAGCTGTAGTTACGAGGTTTTGACTCCCCACCATCGAAATGCTTTAACGAGCTCAAGTGTTTCGTGGAAATACGGAAATTTCGTCAAGAATCGTCGTAACTTCAGCTCTAATCAAAGTTACACTGGCTTATAATCCAATGAAATTGAGTGAATCGCAAAGGGGTGTTGCTTGGAACGCCTTTTTATACCATAACATACGTATCCTGTCTTCTAATTTGGTCAAGAGGGGTGGTATGTAATGACAAACGATTCAGAGATGAATTATTAAACTGTTATAATTTGCATATCTTTTCAGATTGAGTTGTTACGATAGAATACCCGTAATGTCGCAATTTTTAGATTCGACGTTTTCCCAGCGGCATCTTTACATATCCGAACCTATTCGGGCGAGGTCGTTAACATTCACCGCCGAATTGTTTTGATCACGCCCGAATAATTACGACGTCATGAGAATCGTTAGGGGTTGACTACCTTAAAATGTTATTACTGATAATTTGAAAAAAGAAATAAATACGAAGGTAAGGATTTCAATTTAAACAACAATTTACTGACACGGGTAATGTTCGTTATGAAAGAACATAACATACATGTACATCTTATAAGGTCGTTAAGTTTGACATTTTTAGAATGACACACATCATTTCTGATCTAATATATCAAAGTTTTGGGAATATTAAACGTTGTTATCTGATTTTTAAATGACGTAAACAATTTATATGTTACGTTTAAGCGTATATAGAAATAGACTGTGTTATCAAAATTTCATTGCCATGAAACATTTGATTCTCTACCTAAAGCTATCTGGTATTGACATCAATAAAAGAGAAAAGAAGTTTGTGGAATTTTGAGTCAAAAAACAAAACTGGTGATGAACTGTATATTATTCTTATGTTCATTTATCCTCATCATTTGCTATCATAAACACACATTATTGACATTGATTTTGGTATCTCAGTCAGCTTTTATATTGGAGTAGTTCATAATTTCATCGTTTTAAAGTGATTTAAACTTATTTTACCAAGTTCTTACGATTTATGAACGCTGTTAGGTGATTCACAACGAATTACCAACATCCGAATTCTGTTGCGTGCCGTAGAAATACGATTTCTTATGGCTGCACTTGAAGATTTTTTCAAATTATTGGTAAATCTAAACGCTTTTGTTTTACATGAGAATTTATTTCTACAATTAATACAATATAATATTTTCTTCTCCGATCCGATTGTCATTACGTCGAAGGGATGTCAAAACCTCGTAAAACTAGTTTAAGCTGTAGTTACCGGATTTCGACCTCCTACAAACGATTAGATCTTCCCATCTTTGACACAAGACATAATTAAAATGTTTTAAAGTATGAAAACGCCCGCTCTCAATCCAAATAATCAAAACCCAAGACAACATAGAGCAATAGAAAAATTTATTCTTGTCGATGGTCCTACAAAATTCCATAACAGATTGTAAATCTGAAGTTACAGCTTTTTGTCAGTTGAAGAATTTCCACCTTTCTAGGAAGTACTTGTAATTGTGAAAGTGTTTGTCGTATTGGAAGTATTTGAGTGACGCTAGGCATCGTATCGTCTCATCGCTCGATGACAGGCGCCTAGGGAAATCAACGAATGGGTTCAATAGAATTTTACTGCGCTCTTTACCGAATAAATTTTACTCAATCAACTTAATAGAGTAAATGATGAAAACCATAAAACCCACGATGTAAATGGCAAAACGACACTCTGGGAAGTTTTCCGTCGCCGTTGAAGAAATAACTTGTATATTATGGAAATATTAACCGTTAAGTAGGTACGCGGTGCGAGTTATTTCTTCGAACTTTTTCCTAAATATATCAAGCGCGAGTTTAAACATGCATTTTACATCCTTTGACTCTATATTGAGAAGTTTTTGGTGTTAATTAAACTAATGTCATATCAGGTGAAGACGATGGAAAAGCAGATTATACCTCGGTTATAAGCTTGCTTTTAAAATCTGGGAAATGCTTGCATTTTGTCGTATCTTTTATAACCTTTAAAACTGTTTAAATAGCACAACAAAAACTTTTTCTAATAGTTAGCAACTTCCCTATTGCTTTTGGATCTAAACACGCCCAATTGAAAGTATAACCATCTGAAAACAATAGTTAATTTTACGTTTCTAACAAACGTCTCTAACTTACGGTTCTAAATAACCAAATTTTTAAGTTTGACATTTGAATTACATTTAAAGGACCAATATCAAGTTATTTTTTTTTTCAAATCAAAGTCCATACATAAGAAGATACAAATATCTGGAGAAACGGAAAAAGGGGCATAAAGGGAGAATCCCCCTTTTTTCTTATCTTGATATAAATGTTATTTCACCCTTTCCCAAACACGACTTGGTTTTGGCGCCTCAGATATAAAATACTTCGGAATACATGGAGCCAAAAGGAGAGAAATGCTGCATTCCAGCAATTTCTCCATTTACCGCAATATTTTATGTGCTAAATTGTACAGAAATATAATCTTTATAAACACTTCTTTTATCTGTAGGAGCTCTCCAATTAGAAAAGTCAAAGTTTTTGCTGTCTGGAAAGAGTTAACAATGAAAAACTCAATATTTCTTTTCGGAAATGTTAAATTCTCCTAACACATCCATACCGGATGTACACATTGTGTATCAGGAAATAATCCACAAGTAATGAGTAGAGTGATTGCAGGCCGTGAGTTTGCCGTTTAGGTTAGTTAATGCGTTTTATAAACGTTATCCAATCGTTCTTTTACATCCAAAGAAATTAACACAATATTTCAGTTGTAAGTTGTGCTGTAAAGCATGATGTGGGTTCAACTAAAATGATAACATTCATATATGCGATGACACTTATATGTGTTATCAGGTTTTGTTCTACGTTTTGGTTTACGGAATTATTTGCACAGTATCAATTTTTGAAAAGGAAGCAATCACACAATATATTTTTATACCAAACGAAATAAGCGGATTTAGTCGTAAATACCAAATTACGAAGTACAATTGAAACAAACAGATACATTCATGATGATTTAATTCGATCGAATGCATGTTCATTTCCTCTAAAATTTACATGCAAATAAGGAATACTTAGTATTTAAACGGAAATTTAAAATCCATGTTGGCTCAATTCTCATGTATCATTTAATCCAATTAGAAGCAAAATCAAAGCACTGAAAGTACTGTTGGGAAGTAAATTTGTGAATAATGAAGGCCTGTCCAGAAGTAGAGTACTTTGATTAGGTACTTTGATTATCAATTTGAATACCTTGAATACTTTGATTCCTGGAGTACTTTGATTAGGTACGTTGATTATCCATTTGAATGACTTAAATACTTTGATTCCATGCTGGAGTTGTTGTATCTATTTTAGCATAACCTTAATGCATTGTAAATTGATTAACTATTTATAGCTTTTAATACATTTCATAATTCAGTAAACTTGACCGACCTATTTACAAGGAAGGCCATTGGACTGATCTTTGAAACATAATAATAAAGCAAATTACTACGTCGGTCTTTTCTTATCTTAGAGACATGTTTCATTGAATGTTTCATTTTCAGTCACAATCTTCAATATCTACACATAACTTTATACTTACATATTGAATATCCGAATGACTGTTACCTCATTAGTCTTTGCTTTTAATAGAACTATTTATAGTGAGGAGGACCGGAAGATGTTGTGTGGTATTCAGGGAATGGTAAAGTGCAGAGAGAAGTGGCTGCATAAAGAAGCAAATTTTGCAATATTTGCTTCCCCAAAACAATGAATATTTAAATCTTATATTTGTTTTTCTTATTTTTTTACTGGCAACATATTTTCATTTTGCAAGAACTTTACCATTTTGGAATGGCCTTATGGTTCTTATATTGCATTCAATTCTTACACAGAGTGAGCGATGTTAGATTGTTCACAATGAATTACCAGCATCCGGTTTCTGTTACGTTTCATAGAAATGTGATTTCCGGTAGAACAAAACACTTCCTTCCACAGGAAACCAAATGCTAATGTTGTATTGAACGCTTATCCTTGAATATAATCGGCAGCAAGGTCAAAATGGTTGAAATAACATGCCATTCGGTCTAAATAATGGTACTTCTAATTTTGTGTTTCATGAAAGTTTAAGACGAAATGCGCTTTGTGAGTCTTAAAGAAATACAAAGCAAAGTAAAAAAATACTTGAAGTGAACGATGACTTTAATATCATTGTTTGTTGATTCAACAGTTACGATAGTTTTGTCACTTAAAGGCAATTTTTCGTCGTTTTTCTACGAGAACCTCGTATCTGCAGCTTAGTTTAAGCTGCAGATACGAGGCTTTCGTTGAAAAGCATCTATATGTGGTTTTTTTTTAAAAAAAGATGTTCAAAGATCGCTTATCCTTCAAAAGTTTACACAGGTTTCGACTTTTCCCAGATCACAACATTAAAGGGTATTGTTACAAGACCTTCGCCTGGGGACGGCAAATTAAAACAATTCCTATGTCATGTCGCAGTAAAGGGAAACCAGGCTATTCTCTACTAATTAAAAGTTGCCGTGTGGTACGACTATCGCTAATAATCTACCTGTCTTTGACGCTTTAAAACCTTTATTGAATGTGCTATGTTACCAACGACCCTTTCACAGTGCCATCAGTTAAATAGGAAATAATAGTTTATTGTATCCATTTATGATACATTCATAGAATTTATTAATATTATTTTTACTGTTGTCGTAATATTCTGTAAAATAACTGCTTTTCTTAATTATTGCCTGAATCAAAACCGTCATTAAGGTTTTGGAAAATTATATATTTACCAAGTTTAAAAACAATGATCATTCTTAGTTGAGAGTCGTGTCTTAGCTTAAATCTATTTTAAATTGAAAATCTGAATTATTATGAAATGTAAAGAACTTGACATCGAAATGCAAATTAAGTCCTGAAAGAACATGAAGACATATTTCTTACCCATAAATGACTTCATGACAGTGCATGTTTGGGAAAGGATTAACGATTCTTGTTTCGATTTTGCTATTAAGAGTAAAAGTTTTATCGTTTCATCTCGGCCACGTGTGTTCCCAAGAAAACGGAATCAAACCAATCCTTCTATACCAGAGGCCTAATGATTTACCATATGTACTTTGATGTTAACGTTTGACATCGTCGTGCTAATTGACTTTTACATCAGATAAAGGATCTGTTTTCGAAAATGGCTTTTTGTCATTTTCTAGAATTGTTTTGTTTTCCTTATACAAAGCATCTAGAGATCTAGATATGCAACGTTTTCTTTCGTTTTTGACTAAAAGTACAAATTTGTGTCATAACAAAAGTACATCCTCCAAAATCAAATTCAATTAAAAGATAAGTTGCTCCACATAAACATAAAATCGGTCTGTGACAATATGAACATTAGACACTTGTAATTATAATGTAAATTGAACATTTACCAATTTTGTTTTCTAAAATAATCCGAAAATGTATTCATACAAATATAGAATTCGTCTACCCTCCTATACTACATGTACTTTGAGTGGCAAGGTCGCTTTTGCAATTACTCCAAAGACTTTTATGTTTTGATTCAAAGATGTTCATGTTTTGATTGCGCTTAGAAGATTTGATGCCACATGCGATAAAGGATTGAGAAATCTATGTATGGAAAATGAATAAATAAATTGTGACAAACAATTTCTTCATTTCCTTCAATGATGTCTATCCATAAAGACCCAAAGTTGGACCCTTCTAAAATTGTGTCGCTTGGTTATGTTTCATTTCGGTCACTTGTGAAGTCAGGAAAACGGAATCAAACAAATCCACCAGAACTAGTGGTGGTTTATCTCCACTTTGAAATTAAGGTGCTAATTGACTGTTCTCCGAAATATTTTGAAAAATCGAGACATCGAACTTCTAAAACAAAAATTTTCACCGATTTTCAGAATCGAGTTGCTTTAATTACTTATTGATAAATATATCAAAGAGACATTTCATATTTATTTTTTCATAAATGATACTTTTATTTTTATCTGAAAGAGCATCTTTTCTAATGAAATTTCTGACAATTTTAAGCCAGAATATTGAAACGTTTACGATAAATATATATTTTTGTGCTTCAATTGAACAAAAGCATTGTGGACAACAGTTCAGATTTACATGGCCAACTTTAAAGGCGTATTTTTCGCTTATAAGTAACAACTTCAAAAACTGATAGCATTTCTACGCATTAAAATAACCAATCTTTGCATCAAGACATACTATAAAAAATGGAATGCTATGTCCCTTTAACAGAAAGGATATGAACTACGTTGCTAACTTGAATATTGTAGTTTTAAAAGGTATAGATCTATTGGTTAAATGGGCACATATGGTCCTTTTCATTCAAGTTTATATAATTACCCTACCCGCACTTTATATTTATAGTAAGATTTATGGGAAACTAGACCTTGATAAATAGTGAAAAACTCGGTTCCAGCGCTAAAATTACTTTCTTTTTGGCCCTAGATAATGCAATGCACCACACAACAATTCAAACTCGGACTGTCCTTATGTTGCTCTTATCCCTAAACATCCTAGCATCACGTAACATAATTCGAGTTAAGTTATAGGTACACGTTATAATCCGATAAGAGGACCATGGTGGTCCTATATCGCTCACCTGATCCAAAATAATATGAGTCATAATTTTGTTCGAATCAATTAATATTTGTGACTTTGAAACTGAAAAGAAAACACTTAAGGTCAACAAAATTGCGTCAGGTTTTTCTTAATTGGTTGCTATTTGTGGTTGTGAGAGTAAACTTTCAAGGTCAGATAAGTGAGTAAATTCCATTCTGATAATACTAAAATCCAGACTCATCCAATATCTTATCGCTATCAACACCATGTCAAAATTGCGTCTTGATTGTTCTATATTTGTAGTTGTTAGAGTAGAAACGGCAATTTTTCAGATTTAAGAGCACATAACCCACGACTTTCTGATCTAATCAGACCAAAGTTCAAACGTAACATAATTTGGGTTAAATTAAAGATACATATTATAAACAAGAGCCGTCATAGAAAACCGAATAAGTGTCTGTCAAAAAATAGAACCTATCATACAATGTACATTAAGCCCCCTTTTCCCATGACAGATTTTTTTTACAAACTTTGTTTATAGAATATTGTCTAGAACATTTCATTTATCACATAAGTTCAAAATTCTATTAAATTCTGCCCATAATTAGATGAAGATAAATTAGAGAAAAACTAATTTTTACATTAAGGCCCCTTTTTTCAAGACGCAGCCTCAACTTAAGAAACGGAGAAAATTGTTCCTATGGATTATCCCACGTGTGAAGTTTCATTGAATTTGATCCAAGGGTTGCTGAGATCTGGCTATGAACGGAAGGACAGAGGGAAGGACGGACACTCGGACGGACGGAAGGACGGACAGCGTGACGACTGTATGCTCCCACGACTTTTTTTTCGGGAAGCATAATAACAGATGTACACCACTCACATGTGCAGCACTGAATTTCAAGACGCTTGCTTAAACATAACTGTCCACACATTTTGCGCGCCAAAGTTATATAATATCACTCAGGTTGTCATCGACGCAAGGTGTTTCTCATGAAGGCAAATCCTTCCTCCATTCTGGCATTGGGGGAATTTATACAACGTTCGCAGAAGCCTTGACAAAATGCTTATCTGTGCTGTTGCAAAACTTCGTAATTACAGCTTGATAAAAGTTGTAATTAAATTTTCAAATCTTTACTTTGCGAATTCTGAATACCTTTTTTGCAGAGAGGGCTTTCGAAAAATGAATGGTATGTTACGGTGTTGTCGAATATAGGTTACGGTGTTGTCGAATATAGCCGACCTATATATATATATATATACTTTATTAATTCCTCCTTTGCAGAAGATCAGTATAAATTATACAACATGGTGAGTTACAACATATAATAACACAAACTGAGACAATACAAATAGAACATTACTATACTACGAAACAAAAGAAATGTACAACAAAAGGATGTAAATTCATTATAAATCCTTTCCCAAACGACAAAATGGTAGACAGGCCAAGATTGAATAGAAAGACAGATGATAAAATGGATGCGCGCATTCGTATCAATTCTCAGTATTTCGAACCAGAAAACTGTGGAAAATGCTGTTTATCAATGTTTTCTTGTTTAAGCATTTTAAACGCATATTTAAAAGGTTTGTGAAATGATTGCTGTTTGGGAAAGCTAACACTCATATCGACAGCAAATAGATAATTACACTTTCGCATACCATTACCGAAACGAGTTTGGCTTCAAAAAGTTATTTTTTAACATTTTTCTTTCGGCAAAGATGATTGGCAGTAGTATAGCCATGTTGTTTCATTTTCCTTGAACCATTTCGTATGTTAAAGTCAAGTACAGTGTATAAGTAGACCATATGAACAAACGAATATGAATTTGAATTAAATAACACATGGCCAATATGCTTATCCGTGTTATCATAAGAATTACGAATCCCCGCAGTTATATTTTTAGCATTTTATACCTGACAAAATGACAAACACAATTTCCAATTTTCCATACATTGGATGTGCTGTATAGCTCAAAGGATACTTTGCGAAACAATTGGTGTAATCACTCTCGCCTTTATACAGCAATGTTGGAAAATTGCTATGTCCCCCCAAACTTAACAAAAGGTATCATAATAACTCTCCATAAAGGGGGTCGAAAGCGTAAGGATGATCCGTCAAACTATAGAGCCATTACGTTATCTTCAGCGATATTAAAAGTTTTTGAAGGTTTAATCCTAAAACAAGTTGAGAATACTGTTTTAAATGTAATCAGTTCACAACAAGGGGGTTTTCAGTCTCAGCTCGGTTGTATGATGACGTCATTTTCTTTAAAGGAAAGCATCATTTACGCAGAAGAAAATAAGAGCAAATTATTTGTTTGCTTTCTAGATGCCAAACAAGCATTCGATAGGGTTTGGCACAACGGTTTGTTCTATAAACTTTTTGAAACTGGTATAGATCGTCAAGTGATTAAAACTATTATTAATATGTATGGTTCTCTCACCAGCAGAGTGCGAAATGAGGCTTACATGTCAGATGTCCTTAATATAGAGCAAGGTACCCGACAAGGCGGGAAGATCTCACCTCTGCTCTATCTCCTCTATATCAATGGTCTCATACAGGAATTAGAAAATTCAAATCTCGGTTTTTGTATTTTCAATTTATCATTTTCTAGTCCAACAGTAGCAGATGACATGGTTTTAGTTAGCCTTTCAAAACAAGGGTTAGATAATATGCTGCAAATATGCTATGATAAACTGTGGAAAATGCTGTTTATCAATGTTTTCTTGTTTAAGCATTTTAAACGCATATTTAAAAGGTTTGTGAAATGATTGCTGTTTGGGAAAGCTAACACTCATATCGACAGCTATCGACAGTTTCTAGATAATTACACTTTCGCATACCATTACCGAAACGAAATGCAATGGCACACAATGTAAAGACTCAAACCTGTGCCTAGACAACAAAAGTTTAGACTGATCCGAAAACAAGAATTTCCTTCGCATATTCTGTGATTCTAAACTGCGTGATTATGGGAGAAGACATTAAGGGAAAAGGGGAAAACCCTCATTTAAAGCATTTCCCTTCCCTCCCTCAATGCCCTCTATCAAATCATGATCACAGCTTTGTTAAAGTTTGGTCGTAATACGTATACTGTCGATGAGAATAGAATTATTTTGTAATATAGATCTATACTGCTATAATCCCGTCGGCTATATTCGACAACACCGTAACTACAATATAAACTCTAGTTACGGCGTCTTCGAACGTTTCCAACAAAGTATAGATTAATAAACATGTGGGAAATTAAATTTCAACTAGGCTATAAATAACCTTATAGCAAATCATGATAATTTGCACATCACCATATCTTCGCTTTTCTGCAAAAACCTCGCACATGCAGCTTGTTTTAACCCCTTCGATGCCAGGGATTTATTTCAAAATGGCTCCGTATTTGCCAGGTCATTTTCAAGAAATTTGAAAAATGGTGTTTTCGTTAAAAATCAGCTTTAAATATATAAAATTCTTTATAAAAAACATTTAAAACTTACCAAAGTTCTGTTTTAAATCTTTTAATCCACCATTTAAAGCTCATTTTCAGATATTTTTGCTAAAAACGTGTGCAGCGAAAAATGACGAGAAATGTCAACGTCACCAACTCGTACATGTCGTCATTTTTGGTGTCTAAATAAATTTTCATCGTCACTTTCGAAGTCAGCACATACTTCCGATGGTGTATCATTATATAATCTTGCTAAAACCTCCTCATCTGTATAGAATTTACATGTTCTAAGTACATTTTATCGTAATTCAACGAGTACACTCATCATTTCCGCCATGTTGTTTTTTTATGTTTCAAAAAAAAAAAATTCTCTGACCGGGTAACTATTTGATACTATTTTTGGGTGATCTCGATACATATTTTCTATTTTAAGATATGATTTGGAAAGCTAAGATGTTGATTGGTCGAAATGCATTACACATCATGACATATTCTAAAAATAGAACAAAATACATAAGGGGTTTTCCGAAGAACGGATATACCCTTCCAACTGCACTTGGGCGACATTTTCGCAGGACGGGTATACCCGTATTGGGGCATCGAAAGGGTTAAGCTACAGATACGAGGCTTTTGACGAAAAGCAGCGATATCAAATAATCCTAAGCAAGGATAAAATTAATTGATCAAATCGATTATTACACTCCTGTATCTACTGTTTGCAATTTTTACAAATTGTACTTATAATTTGTTGGGGGATAGTACTGGTATTACAGCATTTTCCTCATGTGTTTAAGAAGGAGGCAATATAAATCTGCATTTTCTACTGACGCGTATGCAAGACCAGCAAGACAATCTAAGATCTGTAGAGATGGGTGTTTTTAATAAACTCATTAAACACACCAAACCCGGAAAAATCCATAATAGATACCCATAACTGTTGTCTTATTTGGTCATTTGCATTGCAAAAGCACAGTTTGTGAATGACGGGATTATCTACCGATTTATAGCATTTATCACATATATCTTTGTAAGATCTTGAGCATATTTTGCTTAAAATATATACGCCTGAATAGCTAATATTTCTACTGCTAGGGTATAGACTTAACATGTTCCAGATAATACATGGGCGTCCAGGTGGAAATAATACGTCGAAGTAATGTTCGGGCAGTTTGACAGACAGTTCAAGTCGTCGACGCGTCAAATCCAACTCCCAAACCCTGGAACGGACAGATTTTTTCCACGAAAATGACGACGGAAAACGCGCTGTTTGTATAAATGTAAGAAAAACTTCGTACAGATTATATTTACGCAATATTTTGCAAACGTCCGGAATAAACCCATGGCGTAAATTTGCATTGCCGGCAACGTACCGAACTGCTCTGTTTACAAAAAATTGCTTTGAAAGATATTTTGTTGGGAGATGACATAGTTGTCCCAAAAATATCAGTTTTCTATTATCGATTTCCGATTCTATTGATAAAACACCGGCTGTGCTTATTGCGATATTATTGTTTGTGTTTAACGGTAACTTTTGAATGATTTTCAAACAGAAAGAATGGGCTCGTTTCAGTTGTAATAACTGGGTGGCCGTCATAGAATCCCATAATTCACACCCATATAACGCTGTGGGCAGGACAATTGTTTTAAAAAGTGACAATAGAGTGTTAGCATTAAATTGACCACTATTGCAGATACTCAAAATCGAGCTGCGAAATTTATTACATGACTCGCGAATGTTTTCGTTTATATCCATAAACTTATCTACATTAATGCCGAGATGCTTGTAACAGGTGGACTCGTCGATATTTTCACAACCAAGTCGCCATGATCTATTTTGATTCGAGAACGAGTGTTTGCTTTCGTTGAATACGATAACTGAACATTTAAATGCATTGTATTCAAATCTCCACTTGCACGAATAATCATAGCATATTTGCAGCATATTATCTAACCCTTGTTTTGAAAGGCTAACTAAAACCATGTCATCTGCTACTGTTGGACTAGAAAATGATAAATTGAAAATACAAAAACCGAGATTTGAATTTTCTAATTCCTGTATGAGACCATTGATATAGAGGAGATAGAGCAGAGGTGAGATCTTCCCGCCTTGTCGGGTACCTTGCTCTATATTAAGGACATCTGACATGTAAGCCTCATTTCGCACTCTGCTGGTGAGAGAACCATACATATTAATAATAGTTTTAATCACTTGACGATCTATACCAGTTTCAAAAAGTTTATAGAACAAACCGTTGTGCCAAACCCTATCGAATGCTTGTTTGGCATCTAGAAAGCAAACAAATAATTTGCTCTTATTTTCTTCTGCGTAAATGATGCTTTCCTTTAAAGAAAATGACGTCATCATACAACCGAGCTGAGACTGAAAACCCCCTTGTTGTGAACTGATTACATTTAAAACAGTATTCTCAACTTGTTTTAGGATTAAACCTTCAAAAACTTTTAATATCGCTGAAGATAACGTAATGGCTCTATAGTTTGACGGATCATCCTTACGCTTTCGACCCCCTTTATGGAAAGTTATTATGATACCTTTTGTTAAGTTTGGGGGGACATAGCAATTTTCCAACATTGCTGTATAAAGGCGAGAGTGATTACACCAATTGTTTCGCAAAGTATCCTTTGAGCTATACAGCACATCCAATGTATGGAAAATTGGAAATTGTGTTTGTCATTTTGTCAGGTATAAAATGCTAAAAATATAACTGCGGGGATTCGTAATTCTTATGATAACACGGATAAGCATATTGGCCATGTGTTATTTAATTCAAATTCATATTCGTTTGTTCATATGGTCTACTTATACACTGTACTTGACTTTAACATACGAAATGGTTCAAGGAAAATGAAACAACATGGCTATACTACTGCCAATCATCTTTGCCGAAAGAAAAATGTTAAAAAATAACTTTTTGAAGCCAAACTCGTTTCGGTAATGGTATGCGAAAGTGTAATTATCTATTTGCTGTCGATATGAGTGTTAGCTTTCCCAAACAGCAATCATTTCACAAACCTTTTAAATATGCGTTTAAAATGCTTAAACAAGAAAACATTGATAAACAGCATTTTCCACAGTTTTCTGGTTCGAAATACTGAGAATTGATACGAATGCGCGCATCCATTTTATCATCTGTCTTTCTATTCAATCTTGGCCTGTCTACCATTTTGTCGTTTGGGAAAGGATTTATAATGAATTTACATCCTTTTGTTGTACATTTCTTTTGTTTCGTAGTATAGTAATGTTCTATTTGTATTGTCTCAGTTTGTGTTATTATATGTTGTAACTCACCATGTTGTATAATTTATACTGATCTTCTGCAAAGGAGGAATTAATAAAGTATATATATATTTACAACAAGAACTTCGTAACTGCAACTTAATGCAAGTTGCAGTTTCGAGGTTTTTGTTGAAAAGCGACGATATGTAACGAATTTCCAATGAGACCAGTCTTAGTGTTGCCGTTGATACATTCATTGTGGTGGCACTTGGAAGCAAAGAACTAAAAAAACACATGTATGTAATAATAGTCTTTTATTTACTCTATCATAAACAAACAGAATGATAACTATTCACATTTGAGCATCATTAAACGGATAAGTTCATTAATAATGTTAGTCTTGTTTCTGTCAATCTTGCAATCAGAAGACTAATTTTGCCTATGATATTAAACGTTATTGGTAGGCCAAAACCTCGTAATTACAGCTTGAAAAAGCTAGAGTTACGAGGTTTTAACCTTCCATCGACGTTATCTCTTCATGTAGCTTTAAGCACAGCTTTTGACAAAACTGATTTGTTTTCCCAAAAACAGTTCCAATTCTGGTGTCCTGATAAAAGATACATTTTGAAAATATTTCAACAAATCTAGAAATTCAGATGTCTTCGAAGTGTTTATTATTTATTCCTCCTGTGTTTTGTATTCTAAAAATACCATCCATATCCGTTTAAAGAGCTTTTGTCACAAATATACGAACATCATGTAAACAATCGTTGACGAAGGACTAAAATAGAAACACATCTCAAATACTGGCATGCAAATAACCTTCGTAAAACACCATTGTACGAAACAAAAAAAATCAAGAACCATCCTTAAGGTAGTCTACCCCATAATGAGATTCGCGCGACGTCGGAATTATTCGGGCGAAGTCGAAAACATCCGGCGGTGGAACCTTCCACCGCCGAATGTTTACGACCGTGTCCGAATAGGTTCGGATACGTAACGAGGCCGCTCGAAAAAATGTGATGTTTTATAAATCTCAAAATGGCCACATAACGGGTATTCTACCTTAATCCTTTTAAAACACAAAATATTTGTATGGTCCCAGATGTAAGTTGCTGCGGACAACAGCATAAATAAAAGTATTATTCTTGCAGAATATGTCATAGAAAATATTGATTTAGAATACATGTAACACTCTGCTTCCTGGTTTTAACATTTTCTTCTTAGATGTATTATAGACACAAACATCTTGTTTTCGAAATGGTTTAGGGTGTTATATTTTTGACAGAAGTGTAACATTCAATTATCTCTTTCCAAGGAATGAAGTTTCCGATGAATAACAGTGGTAAGCTTGTGCTGTAAGTGGTTAATTTATATCCTATAACGACGCACACAAAACAAGGGTTTCCTATTTACTAAAATGACAGAGGACGTCATCAACTGAGCTGCAAAGGCCAATCATATAGTTAAAAAAATTCTATCGGGTATATTTAAGTTAAGAGATAAATCATACGCTTATAAAGAAGTAGAAATAGAAAAATAATTAAAAGATATAAAAACAATGAAAATAAAAAGACGATGGCATTGGCCCATTTATATAGGAAATGATGTTATCACGTGTACCATAACAAGAACCTTCGCACCTTTAAGTTAAATATAAAAAACTTTTTTATTATGGTAAAGCAGGTTTATGAAAAAAAAACTCTCGACCTTGCAGTTGGACGTAATTCTTAAAATAATTTGTCACCAGAATCCTAAGAAATGTATAAAATGTAGCTCTAAAATGTCACATTGAAACATGTATTACATACATGCCAGATTTATGACAAATGCTGTATAGTTTACAAGTTTTATTCCTTGAAATGTGACTCTAGTATAATCATTTATAGACAAATGACATTGACTTTCGCTGAAAGCAAAAAGAAAGAATAACCTAAAAAACCTGGTTACTTTAAAAATGACGCAACTTCAGCTTATCAAACCGTAGTTACACAATTTGCAAACTTTACCAGCACAAAATAGTACGGATTTGAACGCTGAAAAGCTTCAATTCAATAGAATAAGATTTATACTTATATTCCTCATCTGTCAATGATTAAAGATACTAATAAACACTTGAATTATTCCCTTGGCTCATAGGGAAATATAAATGATAAAATCTCAAATAAAGGAACGAAAAATTCACAAAACAAAATAAATACGAAACTAACACTAACCATCATTCATAAATCTGTCTCATTTGAAGAATATGTCTCCAGCAAAATTGTGACCCGTCACGCTTAAAGGGACCTTATCCGAACTCAAGAAATCCAAATTTGACAAACGTGTCAGACTCAGCACAGGTCAACTAGATCTCGTATGCGTAAAATGAACATAAAGTAAGATGGGAAAACATTCCGAATTTAGAAAATTACATAAAGAGTGAAAAGTGTCGGCTCTAGTCTGGCTGCGCGGACTGCGCAGACAGATAAGGGTCGATGATTTTCACACATCCGATAAGGTCCCTTTTAGCGTGACGGGTCACAATTATTTGGAAGGTACCCCCAACACATGTACAAAGGTCACGTGAATTCAAATTGCTGCATCAAATAATTTATTGACTACCTAAAACATGAAATACTCTGCATTATTTTTCACGATGCAGGGTATGCTTTACCCAAGAGGTCATTCGACCGGTTAACCCATTACCAGACGGCAAAATTCTAGACTGGTCCAAATTCAAGGATATTGCAGACGACAATTTCAAGTGAATGAAACATTACATAATTCAGTCTTTTTGGAAAGAAAACATTGTGGAAATTGAAGAAATTGCTTGCCATAAGCAATTTCTTCATTTTCCACAATAATTTCTTCAGCTTTCATTTCATGTGGCGTCAAAAGGCGTCATAATGTGGAAATGGGTTAACTTCTCAATACTTTGGTTGATATAAAAGAAGAACGTAGGCCTACTCCACGAGTGTGAATGCTTTGAAAGAAATTACCACCATAAGTACATGTACCGATTTTCGAAAGAGATGATTTACATTGTTCTAAAATACAGTTACTCGTTTACAAATCCCCGCCCTGCCTTTCGAAAAAAAATGAAATAATCCAAGAAATGACCACTAACACACCAGCAAAATGTTCAGACCTATTTTCAGTGACCCTAAAACATATAGAGGCCAATCGAAGACAGCTCTTTAGCATATCTACGATATTCCTTATACCCCATTCATACACACATTTACAGTTTTGGCAAAATAAGACATACTGCTGAAAATGACTAGACTCCACCAAAGTAATGACTGACTTAATGGTTTGCTATGAAATTTTACGTAATTTAAAATCGCTTTTGTACAAAACACGTATAATCCTAACACACAACGGTATTTCTTTCAATGTCAAGTATAAAGTAGATGCATGTAATCACACATAGGGCCGACCTTTCTCTGTATAATTATGCCATGCATGGCAGTTTTGTCTCTTTAAGATGCGCCTTCATATCACTGCTTGTCCTTCACAACCTATTGGCTGCAACCTGAAATTAGCTGCATTTACAAGGTTGTTGAAGAAATGCGAAGAATTATCATTTACGTATAAGCTCCAAGAAGCATAATACAAGGTACCAAACACCATCATATGTCTACATATTGTCTGATGAAGGATGATACAATGTATTTGACTGCTACATTGTTTTGCTTTGGCTTGAATTTAAGCAACGTTATGTTCCTTAAATAGTTCACAGTGCTCTCTTTCACTCATAGTCGACCACAATCACAATATCTTACACATTTATGCACATATCCTACATATCAGTACACTTCCACGTGATTTGAATTAGGTCCATAGTCCGGATACACTCGGCCATTATCGGCTAATTCCGGAGGCATCATCCGGGGTACCATGGGTCCTCCCATCATAGGAGGCATGGCGTCCATCGGTATAAGGTGACCGTTCATGGGATTGTTCGGCGAGCGTCGATCCAGAAATCCGCCATTGTTCATCATGCTCCCGTACGGGCCCCACGAGTCCATGGGCGGGGTCCCGGGCGGCACGTGGGGACCATGGTTACCCATGCCCTCGTGATCCATGGACCCAGAGAATATATCACTAGATAATCTGCCACTGTGTACCGAGCCCGGTTCTAAATCGTCAAGGTCAGCTGGAAAAAAAAGAAATAACATTTAAACTCACTACCAGACGGACAATTTTGGACTGTTCCAATTTGAAAAGTGTTTCAGACGGCAATTTTAAGTTGATAAAATCTTAGATTCTTTACATATTTGGTTGGAAAAACATTGTGGAAAATGAAGAAATTGCTTTTACAAGCAATTTCTTCATTTTCCACAATGTTTTCCAAAGCCTTTATCTTGAGGGAACTCAAAAAGCGCCAATATCCGGGAATGGATGAAGCTGTTTGTTTCAATAAGATTCACGAGTCCATGCTGGAAAATAAAGGAAAATGTTTTAAGTTGTTTGTATTTGGCAGCTTCGCATCAATATGTGACATTGCTATGAAAAAACACACGACACACAGTCATGTACAATTAAGTCAACGTGGTTCTTATTTTCTGCATCATATCGTTCCATCAAGGTTCTGAAAAGAATATCACCAGTATACGCTTTATGAAGTAAACGCACTATTATGAAGTGCTTAGTAAACTATACCAACTTTCAGAGTCGAATTCTAATGAACGAAATCGAATATGAGTGCAAGTTTAGCTGTGACAAATGCAATGACCATGCAGTGTGATGTATATATTTTCGGCTGGTAATATTTATAAAATGATCATTACGAAAAACGTATAGATCTAATATCTTTTGGAAACTAATATATGAAGTCTGCAATAGAACATTTCTCTTTCGCTAAAGTAGTTCGTATTGTTGTTCGGGACTCATTACTTTTACGGGAAGTCAGACTAAATACTATATACTTTACAATTTCCCCGAATGACATTTAACCCCGGCACATTAGTTACGTAACAATTCGTTACCATGGTAATCGTTTAATCCATCTTCCGAGCGGTCATCACTCAAAGAGCTGTCAAGGTCACCATTCTTCTTTAGCTGTCGCAAATATGGACTCCAGCGCTGTCTGCCGGCGTCTTTCTTTAATCGCTTCTCCTTTGCTCTCCTGTGAAAAAAGTGAAATTATTTTATGACAAGAGTTCAGTTGTAGATTTATTTTCTTTACACTGTGAAAATGGTTAACACATCCGTTATCGCAGATAGGGTTCCAAGTGCTGTCTATCGGCATCTTTCTTTAAACGCTTCTCCTTCGCTCTCATGTAAAACACAGTTTTTAACTATGAATCAGAAGTAGAAAATTACAAGTAAAACAAGGAACAGTTGTCGCAGATAGAGACTTCAGCGCTGTCTGCCAGAGTCCTTCTTTAAATTCTTCTCCTTTGCTCTCCTGTGAAAAAACGAGATATTTTTTACGTTGTTCTAGTTGTCCGTATTCAATTTAAGAACTTTATTGGCACAGATACAGACTCCATTGTTGTGTATCGATAGCGTTCTTTTGTCGATTCTTCTTTTTGAATATTTATTTCATATTTGGATTTATGTTGCATTAAATACGCGTAGAAATATTTCAAAACGCAAAGAAAAGTTTACAACTAAAATATGTGCTAACGAAAAGTGCTAAATGAATTATTCTTTAACACATAGATGAAATCGCATATCCACATGCGATATATATGTTTGAAAATTGAACACTGATTAATTGAGAGATAGACGAATAACCTTCCTTCTGCTTAGGATTATTTGTACGTCTTTATACATATATGTTATCCTGTTTGTTTTGCACTATTTGATTAGCTTGCAAAATCGTTTCAAACTATTTGGTTCTCTGTTCAGGAAAGTCGAATTTGAAGTGAAAGACTAAATTAATCTTTTTCCTTATGCATGCATGCTCTTCGAGAGTCGATACTAACCTGTTTTGAAACCAGACTTGTACAACTCGCATATCTAGTCCCGTCTCCGCACTCAGCTGCTCTCTAACATGTCTCGCTGGTTTGGGACTCTCGTTATACGCTCGCTTCAGGGCCTCCAGCTGTTTGGCTGTGATGGTTGTCCGGGGCCGCTTACTGGCGTCATCTAAACTGTAGTCACCGAAATTTTCTGTAAAGTAAAACGACAAGACGTGCAATCGCTACAAAAATATCTGTCATATGTTTTCTAAATACAATCAACACAAGGCCTGCTTTTGACGCATCTAGAAGAAAGGCGTCGTGAAAACAATGAAAAAATATACGAAAATACCCATAATTATCAGTAATGCCTCTTTTTATCTTGCTGCGTAGGACACAAATTGCATCTTTATCAACGTCCAACTTGTCGACTGTAACATTTTTATTTTCAAATTTAACAAATCTAGCTTGGGGCGGGTTGAAATGTATCGTAACATATGTATTTTATTTATAAAAGAACAACATGGTTTCGCAATTTTATATAATTTTGTCTGAAGCCGAATATATAATAGTTGGATACATATTGTGTGTGAACAAAACACTTCTATGAGTTACAATGTTCATGTAGCGCTCAAATGTGACCAAGATGAACTAACTAGATAGAAAATATGCAACTATGTACATTAATTTAGAGATAGAATTTAAAATAGAGATGTTTTAATAAAGGAAAGACAAGTTGGGCTACATTTCTGAAAAGCATGGCTTTAAAGTTGTTTTCTTATTCAAACTAGGACAAGTTCACCGAAACACAACGAATTTAAAGCAAAAAACTGCCGTTGTACTTCAACAATCATTATGAAAAAATCTATCATTTGCAGAAAAAAGCAGAAAATTGCAAAACGCAATGTTGCGTTTCCATGGCAACGAATACGCTATTGCCCTAGCGTGTAAATTGCAATGCTCATCCCCGGAGGACGAAAAGCCAGTTTGTTCAAAGTCGTTTCCCGGCCGACCCAAATCTAGTTAATTAATTAACCCTTTTCCAAAACAAGATTTGATTTTGACGTCTATTATGTAGAAGACTTTTGGAAAACATTGAGACAAAAGAACAAATTGCTGATGATCAGCAATTTGTTCATTTATTTCAATATTTTCTGTGAAATACTGTAATTAAATTCTGTCCTTTTCAGCTTCTTTTTTTGTCGTCCACAGCAACTTACAAGTTTGGACAGTGTAAAATTGTGTCTGTTGTTTGGAAAAGGGTCGGCCTAAATCCAGTTAATTAATTAAGGTAATTACCTCTTGCTTTTGCACTTTCATAATCGGATTTGCAGACGAGTTTTTTGTCCTCCATTAAATAAAACTCGTCGCCTGTGTTGAGTTGTCGGCTGCACATTAAGCACGCGAAGCACTCCAAATGGTAAACATTGTCTTGAGCCCGTCTTACTACTTCCGTTGGAGGAATGCCTTTTTCGCACCCGGCGCATTTCGTACCAAAATGTCTGAAAGTATAACAATAACTTATGATTTATTTGATGTTTGAATAACAAAAAAATAATGAAAATGATGAGGAAATAATTAACGTTGAGCTCGAAAAGAAAGAAAGATTGTCTTGGGTCAGTCGTGCCACTTACATTGGAAGAATACCCATTTCGCGCCTAGCATATTTTTCCAAGCGTATTTGGAACCAAAAGGTATGCCAATAAGAACTGTATAAAATTAATTGAAAGCATGCGTATAGTGATAGCAATGAAAAATTAAACTTCTAATTTTACAGCTAATGAATAATGTCGCATTCCAATAAATGCCAGTAAGGTAATTAAATTAGATTAAATTGATGGACGTTTGAACTTCACGTACCCAGACCGTTTCGCACCAAAATACCTGCAAGTGCGCCTATTTATTAATTAGATATTGCGCCATAAAAGGTGAATTTACATGAAAACGGTGCATTTTGTGTGTATAATATTGCATAATAAAGCATATTGAATATTCATAATTGAACCCAGTGTCTGCGGTAATTGCCATTTATTGATAATTAAATTCATATGACGGATTTATGTCATTTTAGTACCCGTGCATGTCGTGCTAAAATATTTGCAAATCATGCATATCAGTTGTTTATGACAAGTTTGATTTAAATGTATCCTTGCACAACTCCAGTGCATGCACTATATATATTATGCAATTGAATCGATGCACATTCAAATGTATTGAACTTTCTATCTTACACATTCATAATTCATTAGATGATGTATCAATCACCAATAATAAGAGCAACACATTATGGTATAAATTAGTAGTGATTGTTTTGCAGGACAACTTCTCCAATTTTTAAAACTTATGTTTATTTTCTTTTTCATCTGAGCACCGTGCTCAAATAACACGAAATCCACGTGCACTTCAATCGAATACCCTTCTATTCAACGTTGGAGAGTATTCCATTGAAGTTGAACATGTAGTCATGAGTATGTACCTAAGTTTTTTCGAGAAACCAGGGCCAGACCACACCAGAAATAAGTACACGCGTATATATAATTATGGTCAATTTGTAAATGTGTATCTATAGAATGGTTTATACTCTAAATTCAAAAATAAGAATTTCTATACAAATCATAATGATAATAGTGTAAAACTTCCGTGACGGAAAGCACCTTAGATGGAAATCCCAAGTTCTGCGTTTTTTATGTAATCGTTTTTATGGACGGAACAATCTCATTTTACCTCTATTCAATCACGTAAAAACAAATCATTCATTATGTATACGATGAGGGTCTTATCTCTTCGAGCTGCAATTAACACTTCGTATCCTGCTTTATTTATTTAGAATTGTTCAAAATTACGTTTTGAAATAAAAGAATAAACAGCGGAAGGAAATAGGGCAGGTAAATATCGACAAGCAATTTCTTCATTTTCCACAATGTTTTCCAAAGCCTTTATTTTGTGGGGCGTCCAAAAGTGTCAATGTGTGGGAATTGGTTGATACAATATTATGGAGAATGTATGAATTTTGAATAGCCCTCGTCCGCTTGGCATTGATTGATGGCGATAGTATGGTGGAATCAGAGAGAATCTTTTTTTTTTCAGATTATCGAGCAAATACAGAAATTTGTAATATCATAAATAATACATATTTTCTGTTTACCATTTTAATTCCACACGAATGTCTTTTTTCCGAATCCTTAGTAAAATAAACTGTGTCGAAGCCTTAATTTGTTATAAAAGATTTCAGTATTTGTAAAAGAATAAGCCATTTCATGAAAGTAGAAATATTGTGGTAAATTTAAAAGTAATATAAACATGATAAGCCTTTTGAATGCCTTTAATAAACAAGAATATTTGTTTTTCGTGCATTTAAAAAAAGCTCAATACTGATACTCGCTCGAATATGATACAATGCATGGGGATATTCTGTCAAATGATTTTCATTATACATTGTTTAGTATATCCCCGTCCGACCTATTTTCGATAACCTAAGCAGAATCTCCATTCATTTTGTCAAAAACAGGAAATAACAGGACTCACATTGTTACGGTCATATAAATAAATCATTTTCTCAGATAAATATCGATATTTTCAACAAAACTGACCGATATGTCTAACGTTTGAGATGAAAAGATCAGTAGACTCCTTTCTCTGTACACGCTCAGGTCACAGCCTAAATTCGATCAAAATGAGGCTCTCCTATAATCGTATTTACTGATCGAAAAAAGACAGATGCACCTTTTTGGAAATGTGCTGGGGGTCATCAGCAAGCATTGAAAAGTATCAACATGCTTATTTTAAAACTTTATAACACTTCTTAGTCCTCTCGAACATGTTTGAAACTTGTTTCCAATTGTTTGGCTTTGAAAAAGTCTGTATTCCTGGTGTTGTTATTCAGAAGCAAATTTTAGACAAATATAGCTATCTCATCGCCTCACAAACCTTGCAAAATTATAAAACTAGAGATGCTAAACCCTTTCCCAAACAGCCAGAATTTGGATGTTTCCTATTTTAAAGCTGCAGGAAACAACAAAATAGATGTTCCTAAAGATAAGATTCGGAGTAGTGATAAGCACTGCAAAATGGTTCGACATTACCTTTTTCATGAGAATACTTTTAATGACATGAAAATTGGAGGCGGGGCATAGGAAAATGTCATCACTTGCAGACGAGAACATAAAAATGTTAGATGTCTTGTGATTTGAATGAGAAAATGGAATATTATGTTTGTGAATAAAAATACTTTTCTAATCTTCATTTAACCTGGTCTGAGAAATTCTTTATCGGCTATTGTCACTATAAACGAAGCATGCGCATACCAACAACGTTTAGGTCAAATTGTACTATGTATTGGATAAAATCTGAAGTGATCGAATTAAGGCTGTGATTGAAATTAGGTCGACTGAGGATACATTAAAGAATAATTGAAAAATAAAAATTCTTAAATGCCTTGAAATATACAATTATCAGTAAGGGTTACATCTTAAAGTATAAGGTAATGACGGTCAAGTTCATAACATAACGGGTTTGTACAATATAAACCTTATTAAGGTTTATATTGTACAAACCCGTTATGTTATGAACATGACCATTGCATCACATTTGTCGACAAATTCTTTTTCTTAGACAAAGATAACACAATATTTGGCATTCAAGGTGTCGATTTTACTAATTAACCAAATCGTATGTGCATACATTTGCTAGAATATATATCTGATAAAATACCGTATTTTTCATATGATAAAATCATAAAGCTCACGATAAATGACTTGGCAGAAAAACTCTAGCTATTAGCTACAGTTGCTCTGCCAGGTCATTTATCGTGAGCTATACGAATCCTGCCAAATGCAGTTTGGCGAAGGAAGCATTTTTACAGTAATATTATCTACAGTGATACCATTAACCCATTACCAAACGACAAAATTTTAGGGTGGTCCAAATTCAAAGATCCTGCAGACGACAATTTCAAGTGAATGGAATTTTCAATTTTTAGGTCTTTTTGGATGGAAAACATTGTGGGAAATGAAGAAATTGCTTGTGACAAGCAATTTCTTCATTTTCTACGATGTTTTCCATTGCCATTATTTTGAGGGGAGTCAAAAAGATTCATTGTGTGGTAATGGGCTAAAGAATAAAATGCGTTATTACGACATATTTATCATCATGTGATTGTTTTTCTCAGCAGTCTATGATTATAAATGGATTATTTTCGTCTAGGGAAATATTCATAATATTTCGGAAAAACTCATTTCATTACTCGCCGTTCTAAAATGAACTTCCTCTAAATTCCTCAGAGCAGAATTTATGGAAATAAAGATGCTGGAAATACGTGACATTATATTTTAAGTACATTGTACATATACATGGCGAACTTGGTAAATTCTTTCCAAATAGCCTTGTAACGAAGCAAAACTTTTTTTCTTTTTTTTTTTTTTTTTTTTTTTTTTTTTTTTTGGGGGGGGGGGGGGGGGTAAGAAACTTGGATTCTTGAACCATCTATGTGTTTGCAGTATTTTCAGCCTAAGTTTCTTACATTCGAGTGTCAGCATAAACTACTTCAATTGAATATTTTTCTGTAGTAAACTCGAGAAATTTGGTTACCTTTCATCAATATCGGCATGTGCATCACGCTGAATTCGGACTAGTCTAAAACCGTTCCTTTCAGACGGGCCTAAAGCGCGATTTGCTAATGACGAGTTTCCTCAACCACTAAACAAATCAGGGTGCCAGAGTTAACGTTTCATGTCAATGTTGACATTGAATTAAATGTTGCTGCTTTTCGCCAAAAACCTCGTAACTGCAGCTTAATTCAAGCTGCAGTTACGAGATTTTTCTTGAAAAGCGACGACGTTTTTCTTTATTTCATTTCAGCAGGCGCCGAAACTGAAGCATAATGAGTGATAATATCTGTATTGAAGATGATCACGACCCATCATATTTTACAACTGTTTATACAAGAACGGGGCTAGCATATCACCTTGAATCACACCATCCCGGCAAGTTTACGAGTCCCGTATCGCGAATTATGTTTACTCAGAAGCCCCTTCTTGCAATCTCGTCCAAATAATGTAAATATTGTCTTTAGAGCTTGACAAAACTTTGATTGGCACCGTTGGGACTATTTATGGAAATTAATGTTTGAACTGAGAGTATTAAACGGGTTGGAACTGTTACGAATTTTCCACTCATTTAAATTGTTTTTCCCAGGCGTCCTGAAAACAAATAATTCAAAGTGATATCACTTTCATTGAAGATGTAAAATTTGCTGGGATTTTATATCTTTCTACGCGATCTGAAACATAGTAACTACAATTTAGATATGTTGTAGTTATTTGGTGTTTGGTCGATGTTAACAGTATGAAAATATGCTGGCCTACAGATAAAAAATAATATTTGTATCAATTTTTTTCGTAATGAAATTCGAGCGTTAGAACGGCATTGGTTGAAAATATATCCTGGTTTTTACGGGTCATATCTAGAAAACCACGTAAATGCATCTTTAAAAAGCTTTTCGGAGAAAGGCAGCGATAGCACTGCCTACTGATTATCGTGGAACATGTAATTATACCAAATGATTCTTCTCAATATTTTTCGGTAAATTCCTAGAAAATATTCCAAAAAATATATCCGGTTCCTGCTAAATTCTGTAAAAACCTGGATTAGTTTTACCTCTTAATCAAATTGATTTCCTCCCAGATTATGGAATTCCCGAAGAAATATCTAATTGATCATTTAGTAATTTCGCTCATTACTCTTTTTGTCTTACTTCCAATCTTCGAGGCGAAGATGAATTTAAATGAAATTTCAAATAATGCGGGTATAATATATCAAGAGGAAACAATCCCATTTTAAAGCTTAAAGTATGGTCTGTGTTTTTTGGTTTGCTTACTATGCTAAATATAAGTAGTACGAGCGTACGTCGTGTTACATATTGGCAGTATGCTTGCAATTTTAGTATAAGTTTCTATTTTAATGTTATCATTGATTGTTTTTAATTTATTGAAGGGTATTAAAAAGAATAAGTGGAAAATACCATTCTCATAGAAAGCCGCATCTGCGTATAATGATAAAAATCATTTTTGTTTAGAACTTTTCAGAAGGGAAGCATACCTAAAAAAATATTTATTTTGATTGCAAAACGGCATATTTGATTATTATTATTATTAAGCAAAACGAATTAACGACGTTAATTAATAGTAAGTTTGACTTGTTACATACAGAGAACCTCGCTGTCTATAATTCAGAAAAGAAAATCCCGTTACAGACGTAACAATCCAAGCAAGGTCTGTAAGTGACATATACGATCAAAGTAGAGGCGCTCTAACAAAGCTAGTGATAACAGTACTCTCTAATGGCCGGTAATTTCATAAATATTTGACGACCCTGTCATTTTCCGAGCAATTAAGCCCTACTCCCTCGAGATGCAGGGTGAGACTGCGAGGTCTGGCGAGGCTAACATGGTGGCTGAGTGAGAGAAACGTCAGATAGACCACTTTCCATTAGATATTTGTTTATATGGTAGCGGTACAAAAAAAACGAAATCGTAATCAAAATGTCTTTGTTTTTGTGATCAATTCACGAAATACAGAGTCGTTTTAACCCGATACCACTGCGTGTTCTGTTATTATAGAAAAAAAGGTCGGTGGATTGTCTCTAGATGCGTTACACTGCTTTTGGGAAGAAAAAAATACAGCAACTAGCTCAAAATTACATACTTTTTTATCATCCAGTTCTCACTTTTGAAAACATTTTAATACAAAGGATTACATTTTTGAATAAAGAAAACGCAATGTTGTAATGGTATTCAAAACTGTTTGTAACTATAATGCACTTCTTTGTGATGTGTTACTACTTAAATATGTTCTGCAAATTTGTTCAGCTCTGCATTTTGCAGTTTGGAACTAGGCCACGAATTCATTAAATCACCTTTTACTTGATTAGTCCTGCATCTCTATGGCAACATATCGTGCAAATTGCGTTGTTTAATTAAACTCAAGATCTTCCCTCTTTTTTTATGTTTCTTCAAAGACGGAAGCCAAAAAAGAGAAGAAGAGTTTCACTTTGTACTTAGTTGCCCTGCAATCGGCAAAAAATGTTACAAAACGAGAGAGAAAATGTTAGAATCGATATTTTTCTAATTTTACAGCGTTGACAAGGCAATAAATATCACATAATTATTCATCAAAAACACATGTCTCCTGGATTAATGGTCCAGGGAAAATTTAAAACAAGACAAACATGTATTGCACTAGAACTTCGTCGGTTACAAAAACAAGAGGCCCAGAGGGCCTTATCGGTCACCTGAATCAAATGAGCAGACACAGTTAAGGAAAATGTTAAAAGTTAACTAATAGCGCACCCCCCAGCACCACCATTTCTTGACAGTTTTTTTTTTTTCTCTTGTACAAACTTATTTAAAGACTCAAATACCAAATGTGAATTCAATCCAACAATAGAACATTTCTTAATATGTACCCTATTTACCCCCTTTTGGCCCCTTTTGGGGCCTCAAAGGGAGATAACTCCATGATTTGTATAAATCTGAAGCGGCTTCCCAATGGGATGCTTCCTGCCAAGTTTGGTAGAAATCTGTCTCAAAAAATGTAGAAAATGTTCAAAGTTTAGTAATAATGCGAACCCCTCCCATCCCCGATCCCCAGCACGACCATTTATTGACAGATTTTTTCTCTTGTACAAACTTTGTAGTCCTTGCCCTAAAGACTTTAACTTCCAAATGTGTATTCAATGCAACAGCCGGTTCATGAGAAGAAGATTTTTTAAGATGTACCCTATTAACCCCCTTTTTGGCCCTTTATGGGACCTCAAAGGGAGATAACTCCATGATTTGTACAAAATCTGAAGCGGCTTTCTATTTTAGGATGCTTCCTGCCAAGTTTGGTTGAAATCCGTCCAATGGTTCTTAATAAGAAGTCGAAAATGTTAAGTTAACTAATAACGCGACCCCCCCTCACATCCCCCATCCCCAGCACGGCCATTTCTGGACGGATTTTTTTCTCTTGTACAAACTTTGTTGTCCTTACCCTAAAGACTCTAAATACCAAATGTGAATCCAATCCAACAGCCGGTTCATGAGAAGAAGATTTTTTAAGATGTACCCTATTTAACCTCTTTTAGGCCCCTTATGGGGCCTCAAAGGGAGATAACTCCACGATTTGTACAAATCTGAAGCGGCTTCCCATGGGGATGCTCCCTGCCAAGTTTGGTTGTAATCCGTCCAATGGTTCTCAAGAAGAAGTCAAAAATGTTAAGTTAACTAATAACGCGACCCCCCCCCCCCCTCACATCCCCCATCCCCAGCACGGCCATTTCTGGACGGATTTTTTTCTCTTGTACAAACTTTGTTGTCCTTGCCCCAAAGACTCTAAATACCAAATGTGAATCCAATCCAACAGCCGGTTCATGAGAAGAAGATTTTTTAAGATGTACCCTATTTAACCCCTTTTAGGCCCCTTATGGGGCCCCAAAGGGAGATAACTCCATGATTTGTACAAATCTGAAGCGGCTTCCCATGAGGATGCTCCCTGCCAAGTTTGGTTGTAATCCATCCAATGGTTCTCAAGAAGAAGTCGAAAATGTTAAAAGTTAACGCACGGCGCACGACGGACGACGCACGACGACGGACGAAACACGGTCGCAATAGGTCACCATGACCTTCGGTCAGGTGACCTAAAAAAACAACAAAAAAAAAACTCGTTACTTTATATAATACCTTATTTTAGGAATTTTTGCTTTTTCAACTACCAATATATCCTAGGTGGTGGACTTGGAACTACTTCGACATTTAATTGCATCAGAACCATAGTTCTACCTGATGATTATGTGTCCTGTTGTTGCAATGCCATTAACCCATTACCCGGCGACACAATTTTGGACGGTTCCAATTTGAAAGCTGTTGCAGACGGCAATTTCAAGTTAATGGAATTTTAAATTTTGGTGTCTTTCGGGGTAAAAAACATTGTGGAAAATGAAGAAATTGCTTGTCACAAGCAATTTCTTCATTTTCCACAATGTTTTCTCATTCTTTTTTCTTGAGAGGCGTCAAAAGGCGTCATTGTGTGGGAATGGGTTTTAAGGAAAAAAGAGACTACATTGCCAAAAGTATTGCGCCCACTTTCTGTAGACATGTGTATAACAAATTATATTCATGATAACATTGATGCACTTAACAATTTTATGTCGTTTATAAAAGTTAAATTTTCGTTGCCATTAAATAAAGCCAATTACTACTTGTATCTATTTGTGACATCGTGTTTTATCAAATGTATTTCACTATCATTGTCATTTAATAGATATTCTGTTTTGCTAAAAAAGTTAAGAAAATAAACGTCAAAATTCTTTTTTTTTTTTTTGTATTTCATTAACTCTTTGCAAAAAATCCCTCTGGTTGTTTTAAGTAAACACTAAACACTCATTCCCATGGAAACAAAATTAATCACGTGGCTGTTTGATGTACCGAGGAAAGGTTCCATCTATTTTTGGATGACACATGTAAATTTTCATCAATCTAGAGAAAATCAATGAAAACTAATTCATATTACGTAATTAGAGGGAAACTGTCCTACGCCTAATTTGCTTCAAAGAGAACGTCAAGAATTTGGTTTTTCGTATTTTACTTGTATTGCTAAAATTGGGTTGTATTTGTTAGATCCATTTGGAAAAAAGAAAGAAACCCGAATAGACAAATAAGATTAAATCGACTTTGCAAGTGAAACGGTCCTATGTTTGTTTTGCCACATACATACATTTCTTTATTTCATTCAGTTCTTGGTCATTGTTGACGAATGATTTAAGGTAGGGCGTACGATTTTCTGAATCTTGTAATTTAGTGACTTAATTGAGTTTATTGGAGTTTTACGCCGTTTTCAACTACCAGGGTCATATCGCGGCGGCTGGAGCACCTAACCGTGGGTTCCTGGTATTTCTCGCACCAGTACAACCACAATATCCAAACCGAGCCTCCAGCTGCTCTCTCACATAGATGATTCACACCCATTGGTGAGAGACAAATGACTTTTGTCAAATGTCAGAATGGATACTGGCCGAGCCGGGGTTCGAACTCGAGACCCCTGGATTGACAGACTCCGACGTAACCGACTGAGCTATCCGGGCTCGGCTTTAGTGACTTAAAGAAATAACTTATACAAGTACATTACGCATGCCAAATCAGTTGGTTATACTGGCTTTCGTTGTAAATGCGACTATATTCACTAACAATACGTTTATGCCAAGCTATGGATTTGTCAATGTACATAAGGTCATTGGTTTCTGTACTCAGAATTTTCCTGCAATTCCTCTAGTGTTATTTTGTGTTTTATTCCATTTTCGCCATTCATGATGTTAACTACAGATGTTTGGATATAAATTCGCAGAAAACACAACTGTTTTACTTCTAAGAGTGTTTCTTTTATGTTTTCATAAATGTTCCTCGTCAAACGAAAAAGGGCATTAGATGCTTGCACGAGAAGTGTATTTAACAAATTTAAAAAGCGGGCTTAAACGGGTTGTTTGTATAAGATTTTGTGCAGATTTTCTTCCATGTGCGGAAGACGTTCACTTATCTTTATGCTAACACCAAAATTCTAACTTGAAAATGATTTTCCTGCGAATTATGTTTCACTTGTTGAAAAAAGACGTTCATTCCTTGTTATACATGGAGACATACGAAACACTAAAATTCGGTCATTAATCTTGCGAAAACATAGTGAATACCGAACATCAAATTTAAACGAATGCCATCATATAATGTGGCATGTATATTAAAAATCAAGTATAGTCAAATATAATAATCTTTTAACGTAATATAAGACAGACTTATAACCTCTACGACAACAATAATGTTCTAATGTGATCGTCTTGAGCTGTCCAAGTTCCGATTTTTGCAGGACACGCGTCGTCGGTGTAAATGCAAAACCTCGTATGTCGATTCTTGCGATTTTCAAAGTACAAACTTGTGTGTCCATTTTAGACAATTCTCGCAGGTTTTGGGATATTTTTACAAATCAGTATCGATGATACATTATTTATGAACATTATGTCCAAATTTCAAGTAAAACATTTCAGTTTTGGAAAAGTTATTACACTTTTTCCCTCCCATTTAAAATTTTCCAAAAACGAGATACGAGGTTTTGCATTAACAACGACGATGTATTTTCAACCCCTGTGCAAGGGATCGGTATCAATTGTTATCGCCACATAACCAGGACGAGACAATATTTTGTATTTTGTTAACCCCTTTGCATGCGCCCGGTTCCATTTGCCATTCCCAAAGGTTCCCTTTGTTCGTGACAGGTATGACATAACCAGTCTTGTATTTTCCCCCAACATTTTTATTACCTCTCAGGCCTATGCCAAGGTCGGCCATGTGATAAAATATGATATATAATTATAATATATAACTAAATATCATAAAATGACATTGGAAGACATCGTGGAAACTGAAGAAATTGCTTGTGACAAGCAATTTCTTCATAATCCACAATGTCTTCTACTAAGAAATACCCCAAAATTAAAATTAACTTGACTCCTACCTGTCGTCTGCAACATTAATGGATTGGGATCAGTCCAAAATTTTGTCGTTTGGGAAAGAATTAATTCTCAATTCACAGAGGTGCCGTTTGTGCGTGACGTGTATGACATAACAAGTCTTGTATTTTCCCCCAACATTTTTATTACCTCTCAGGGCGACGCGAAGGTCGGTCATATTCCTGGGAAAGTGGAAGAAATCAATAAGGAATCTATATTCTATCGATTATTGTTCCTACTTGCATTTCATCTTTGTCATGAACTTCATATCAAATAAGAAGAAAGAAAATCGCTACTATTGAACTCAAGAAGATTTGTTGATGGCGCCAATGCTAACACAGAATCAAATGCTTGTATTCAATGTTACATTGCCCTATATGTTGTTTACGGAATTCAAATCTTTTACAATTTTAGGTATACCAACAATATTATCTGCAGATTTGCCATTTGCGTAGCAGGTTTGACCAGATATTCATAAACGTTAACGTCAGTCTTTAAGAGGTTCCTCAATATGTTAAGAAGAGTGCATGTATGTATGAAGTGGATCAAGCACATAATTGAAAGCAATGTACATGAAAAGCACCAAAGAAAATTGATCATCGCTTTTGAAAAAAAATTAAACGATTTCAATGCATGGTGGGCGACATTTTTTTATATATTTGACACTGAAGACTTAATATGTTTACATGGAAAAGTCGTCCCCTGCAATATATATGGTCAACATTTAAGAAGCACTTATCCGTCAGGTATAGACATCCCCAAAGGGTTCTCAATGAATAGAGGGTTACATCCACTGTACTCAATGATACATTCGACACTACAGAAGCAAAATACACATTTGAGCCAGGATCTGGAAATTTCGAGGCCGCCATCTGCCCAAGTGCAGTCTGGCCGGGATCAATGCAGCAGCAGCTACTGTTGCTACAGGCCACGAAGAATCTAATGGAGAACAATATGGTTCTTGATCAGACTGCGTGTATACGCATGCTGATCTGGAACCACGTTGGACTCAATTGTCTCAGGGGACCTTTTTCAAGATCCTGGCTCAAATATGTTAAAATATTTACCTGAAAAAGTCGTCTTTGCAATACACGTGGTCACCCTTTGAGAAGCATTTGTCCGTCAGTTGTGCATGACAGTCTGCACATTTTAGACATCTGGAGTGCCAACATCGGTCCAACACCTTCAGAATAAAACGGTCTAGTATGGGCTCCCCGCAACCTGCACATTTTGGTATGGCGGCTGGAAATAGAAATAAAATGAAAATAGTAATCCAAGATCTGGAGAAATTCAGGCATTTGAGACGACCAACATGGATCTAGATCAGCCTGCGTATACACGCAGTCTGGTCAAGATTCATGTGAATCTCTGATGGATCCGACATGAAGTAAGTGTGACATAACAATATATCAGACTGTACTTAGGCACAAGCTGGTCGGGAAATGTGATATTCTAAAATGTTTGAAAGGGACCCTAGGATATTAAATGCATTTAAGCAACATGGGGGACAATCAAAGTTTGTACAGTCGTGATATGCATCGCAGAATAAAACGGTCTGAAATGGTTCACATGTCTTTGGTAGCTAAAGCTGCTAATGTAGAAGTAAGATGAAAAATAGATGAGCTAGAATCTGTTAATTTCTATGGAAAATGAAAGTTATCTGAGGACAGCTTCTATCTTGGTCAATGTTCGGAATGTTCTGACCAGTTATCTGTATTTCTTTTGTTGTTCTTTGACGGGTGTGTGTTATGGAAGTTGAACCAGTCTCCAAAATGTCATTTTCAAGCTCTTTGTTCATTTATTGTAATTTGTTCATCCATTTAGATAAAATTTGCTTTCCAACATCTAAAGAATTATGCAGCGATTCTTTTTAATTGTTAATGATTTTGGTATGTCTGGATATGCATTGAATATCAACGTATTGGCGAAGGATTATATTTTGATCGTTAACGACAAAAACTCGGGGTCTCTTGGGTTTTAGCATTTCTGTTGACATTTTAAAGAGCTGTCTATGTAATTTAACCCAACTAGTCATAAAACCTTGTGAAATGGTAACCACAGAGGCAACTCGGTGTATCTTTCTTACATTACATGTCATGATATTGTTTGTAGGGTGTTTTAATTAATGCCACCAAGAACAAAAACAAGAAGAATGGATAAAATTTATTCTGTTCGTTATATTTTGATTGACCGATTAATATTGTTTTTCAAAGATAGATACACGTATTTTCTTTCACACATTCCATTATGTCGATTGTATTTGTATTTGTATGTATTGCGAAAGGGCATAGAAAATGTTTCAGAATTTTAAGCATATTTGTGCACCCTTTCAGAGGACCTGATAAGTGTCAAAATTTAATCAAAATCTAAGGTTTCTTTACATTTAGCACTGCTAAAACAATGAAGAGTATTCGTGCATAGAAAACACGTAATGAAATAAAGAAAATGCTGTTGACCAGCATTTTCTTCTTTTCACTAAGGTGTTTTCCATAGATTATTCTATTTTGGATATTGCAAATTTTGAAGAAGTTAACCCAACCAGTCATAAACTTTGTGAAATGGTAACCACAGAGGCAATCCGGTGTATCCGTCTTACATTACATGTCATGATATTGTTTGTTGGGCGTTTTAATTAATACCACAAGAACAAAAACAAGAAGAATGGATAATATTTATTCTGTTGTTATATTTTACGATTAAAATTGTTTCTCACGTATTTTTTCATACTTATGTTGATTGAATTTGAAAACATTGCAAAATGCATAAAAATATTTTTGAATAAATATTTATGTACCCCTTCAGAGTACCATACCAGACAATTTTCAGAATTTAATCAAATCTAAGGTTTCTGCACATTTAGCGCTACAAGGAAAACAGCGAAAAAAAATCTTGTATATAGAAAACACGAATTGAAATGAAGAAAATGTTGTTTACCCATTGAGATTCTTGCATTTATATGTATATATAATACATATTCATATAAGTACATGTACATTTAATTTCCGTTTTCTATTGTTTGTTTTGTTTTTTTTTTTTTTTTTTGTTTTTCATTTTTGTCGAAATTTTGAAATCACGAAACTTAAACTTTACAAATGTGCCTTTGTATAAAGTATCTATGGTAAATGTAAGGGACACTAAAATAAGAATAAAAAGAAAAATTGTCATAAGCAAACTTTATCGTTGGATATTTACACCTTATATCTCAGAAAACCAAGGTGATATTTTATACGAAAAACGTCAAAAAAGGACATAAAAACTGGGCAACCGTCCCGTAAATTCTTATTCCTTTTTTTTACGAACGGCTTGGCACGCGACCTTACGCGATCGAGAACAGTTTCTAAAGATTTATGTCAAAATTAATTCAACTAAAGTTTCTTAATTTGTGGGATAACTGAATTACTTCGGCCAGACGTTTGCGGTGGATAAAAGTTGGCTTCGTTACATAATTAGATTAGACTACCCTCTCATCACACATTTAATACATATAAAATGACGATACTGGGGAGAGAGAGAAAATTGGATGAAAACGTTTATTTGCATTTTTTCATTTTGAATTGTACAGATTTGAAAAGTTTTTAACCCAAGGTCAAATATACGTAATCTCTATATACACTTAGTATATCAGTGGCTTAGCGCGAAACAGTTATAACTGTCTATATGTTTATAGGCAGTTACAACTGTTTCGCGCTGAACCATCGATATGTGGTGTTATTTTTTCTAAAATTCCAATTTGTGTGTTTATGATAAAACAGAGATCTTGAAATTGTGCATTGATTTCTTGAATGGTTGGCGATCCAAATTCAAAGAAAAGATTGCACAGGAGAGCCATGGAGAGCCATTCAAGATATGTACGTATATATTTAGTCATAAACGGCTAAAACACGGTATTCGGGAAAAAAGAGGTTTTTAATGTTATATATGATTTTCTGAAAACATATAGCCTAAAATATATCTACAAAAAACTCATTTTATGAGGTAAGACTAATTTTTGATGTCCAAAAATTTTCATGAGTCAATCTTCTATGATCATTGAGAAATGATTGAATATGTACCCAGAAAATGGCCATTTTTGGGCGTTATATTGTCTCACAAAAATAATTTTAGAAATCAAGGTAAATATGATGAGTTATATTTGATTGTTTCCAAACAACTTTATTTTGATTTGATAAAACAGTTCCTAAGGTAAATTTTGGTAGTCTATTGTACCCATATTTTTAGTGTTGTGTCATGGGGCATTTGTAGACCCTAGCTTGAATATGTAGTGTCCGTAACCAACTGTTACAATGGTGATTTTTCAAAGGATCCATTTACAACAAAACTTCAGTTGTCTAGAATATTACAGCTCTCAATATGGTAGCCTAAATGAAATAATCTGTTTATTGTTAACATAGCTCAGGACTTTTTATTGCACTGTAAAGTGTTACGGACACTACACAAATAAAAATGCAGCCAATTTTCCAATTAAAAAAATCAGATATATTTTGTATTTTGAAACAAGTTCAGATTATTTTCACTAATGGCTGCAGAAACTATTCATACATCAGTTTTGATGATTCAAGTAATGAACTTTTGATATTGGAATTTTATTTTATGCCAAGAAAGCTAGAAAGGCCGGTTAACCTGGTGAGACACTTTGTTTCCGAATACCTTGTTTTAGCCGTAACAATAAGAAACAAACAAATTCGATGTTTCTTTCGGTTTGAAATGCCACACACATGTATGAAATATCAATTTCTAACTGAGATATCATTTTGTAAATATGCGTACTTAATCAACCCATTCCAAACATTGGCTCTTTTTGACTCACCAAAGGATAAAGAAATAAATGGAAAACACCGTGGAAAATTAAAAATTGCTTGTGACAAGCAAACATTGTATTGTGCACAGAAAGACCAATGAATGTAAGTTTTCACCCACTTGAAATTGTCGTGTTCAATTTTTATATTTGAATTTGGAAAAGTCTACATTTTTGCTGTCTGGTAATGGGTTAACAGGCTTTGTTCAAAGTAGGTGTTGATTAATTTAATTATTTTCTCTACAAAAGGTAAAAGTAGAGAAAATTGAAATTCGGTAAGGTATTATTTTTCTAGAATAACTGATAAGAAAGATCTATTGATAATGGGAATAAATTGAAACTTTGAGGTGTTTATCTATTGTAAACAGTGTAATATATTGAATTGAAATTTGGTACCATTAATTAGTAGTATAAAAAAGGTATCTCGTTTGACAATGATAGAAAGGTTATATATCTTTATTTCGATTGTAATTTATGTTCTAGAAAGCAACAGTAAAAACTGCGGTCCGGAAAAAGGGTCCATACCGCTTATATACTTTTAAGGCAACGACTAATCCGAAGCAGTATGTACACAAACACGCATTCTGAACCGGAAGTATGTTTCCACTGTGATACATGTACCTAATACTTTTCGGCGACCATCATGCGGTCCATGTTGCTTATTATATAAATTTATAATATGTAAGAGACATAACATTCCCATCTAATTTATTCAAAAGTATATCTTGATGGCAATATTGATTATTCTAATATGTTTAAATGCTATCATGTTTTTAATTGTTGCCGATAAGCCAAAATAATGCCTTTGAAGAGGAGATGGGAATGAAAAATTCCATTTATATCTGAACTGTAGTAAACAGCAATTAGTTAAATTTTAACAAAGAGATTTATTCCTTGTAAATGGTTAAATACCTTGACTTGATTCTTTTTTAGAATTTTCATAAGAAAATATACTCTTTCCGAACAACTTATTTCCGCTCATTTTAAAGCGTCACGGCCATTAATGAAAGCTCCAAGCTATCAAGTATTTCAATTAGTACTGTCTACATCAAATACTAATAGCAAAGGTGAAAATAGTGGGGTCTTCATTTTTAAAAATCGAATATATAGAACGGATGGTTGAATGGAGTGTCCGCCCTGGCACGCGCCTATCCGACCACCAGGTGCTATTTTTTATTTCAAACTAACAATTACTTTTGGCATACAACGGTAGATATCTCTGCTTTTGTTCAAATACCTCGTAACTGCAGCTTAAAACAAGCTGCAGTTACGAGATTTTTGAAGAAAAGCGACGATACAAACTTTTAAAATATACGCAATACGTCGATTTGTTTCGCCACGCGCCTCTCCGCGAACCAGGTGCTATTTTTATTTCAAACTAACAATTAATTCTGGTAGACGGCCGTAGATATAAACTTATAAAATATATGACGTACGTCTCGCTAGAATGGCGTTTTTATTTCGCGGTGACTTCGTTCTATGGGTATCAGGTTTTTGTCATTTTGTTTTGTGACAGCTTTTATAACTGTCACACCTGCACGATGAAAAAGTAAATTTAACCCTTTCCAACAACACAATTGAATGAAATAAATTCATACTGGTCCAAATCTTGATATCATGCAAGGCGACAAATAGTCAAATAGCACTACAAATCCAAAATATGAGTTTTTGAAGGGAGGAAATGTTAGTTGTCATTTTCCTTCCCCGCCCCAATGTCTTCCAAAACATTTTCTAACAGATCGGTGCCTTTGGAACAAGAGATTGTTTGGAGAAGATTTTAGCATCGCTATAGGGGAAACGATTTGTCTCAGTTACCTTCAAAAGCATCAAAAAATGTAAAAATATTTATCATACGATATAAAGGTAAAAATTCAACTTTTCGGGATCGCTTGTAACCTCTTTTTCAAAGAGTTATTCTGTGTTGAAAGCAATTGCAAACAAAGTTTGAAATTTCAATTCATGGCTCCGGACGTTTCAAAGACTGTCTCCGATGTTTTTCTCAAAGTCTTCAATAAAATTGCTTAAAATGGAATTCACATATAAATAATGAAAGTATTAAATGAACTGGAAGGACACGTGACATAGATTATGACACCATTTTATTCCAGATTGAGAAATCATCTGATATTACATATATGGGAAAGATATGGGCAGCAGTGCCATCTTCTAGAGCGACAAAATGGACACACACTGGTTTGAAATATCAGACTATTCTAATACATTATGGCATAAGTTGACACATTCAAATTTAATTAAAGCCATATTGAGACACCGTATCATCTTTAAACACGCGTAATGGCTCATTACCAGTTCCAGTTACGTTATGATATGTGTAGCGTCATGAAGAAAGGTAATAATCTAACACTTTGCCCACATTATTTTTCGGATCAATCTTTTAAAATCAGAGGACACATATCTGTTCAACTTAGGTTACGATTTTGTGCTGAATAATAAATATAATACTTAGTACCTGTTTAGATGATACATGTACTATCAGAGGCATCCAAGAGGGGGTGGATATGGATACTTGTTAGTTAGCATAATGTCAAGTAACGTAATTATTCCATTTACGAGGAAGTATCAAAATGTTCTGAATCTAAAATAGAAAGAGTCAGATATTTGTATTTGAATTCTTTACGTATTAGATAGAGGCTGTATAGTAGATTCTACGCGATATAATCGTTCAAAAGGCACAGCCTTTGAACGTTTATGTCGCGTAGAATCTACTATACAGACTCTATCTGACTTAGTGTTCGTCAACCAATGAAAACATACGCTCTTCAAACCACGCCTCAGACCGGAGCTACTATCAAGCGGATCTTACTGGAATTACATCATTTTCCCAAAAATATTACATCATTTTTCATAACTGCACAGGAAACGGGGGCGTGGCTATGTATAAACTGACCGGCAGTGCGTTTATGTGAAATATAGCGCCGAAATTTTCAAATATAGGCCTACTGCAATTCCATTGGTCCAAAAACTAGGACGAACACTAATTTCAACATTTGCCTGTACGTCTGATCAAGGTTCGTGTTGTTCTCTCCTGGTTTACTAATAGTTTACTCATAATCATTAGGAAAATCAAATATGGGAGATTGACATTGGTCACTAAATGACATTGGTCACTAAACAAATGGGGGCGTGATTTAAAAGTAAAGTTTAAGAATATGAATTTAAGGAAAATGATTTAAAAAAATGATATGGAATGAAATATTAGAAAACGATTGAAACAATTGTCCAGGTTCATTATATTTTCAATCCAATATTGTTTGAAGTCTTTGTCTTTAATTAGATCAGTTATCGTGTATCTTTTAAAATATCCCATCGACATGAATTCAAAACAGACTATACCCATTCTTATTTTACATGCAAATTAGTGGAACAAGGATAAGACAATGCCATCCGTCATTGCTTTTAACATTTAAAACGACCTCATTTGGTAAAAAGCGAGAAAAAAACATAAAAATGGCGAGATAAGACCAAATATCCCCCAGAACAATACATTTCTCACGTTATGTTCCGAGATGTTGCGATAAGCCCCGCCTTATCAGAGGAGACGACCCGATAACGGACGACGGATGTTTTAGACCCTTCCCGTGAAGAATTAATAGACTGAGAAGCTTTTGGCGAAAAAAAATGCTTTCCGTCTAGTTATTTCCGTGTCTAGAGTATATGACATTTTCATACTTTGAATTTTTCTTTACGCTTTGAAGACTTTCGTCAAATATGTTGGGACACAAATAAAAAATTTGACATAAAATATAATCTGGCTTTGCTAATCAAAAAGACATACATGTATATTTGCACATATAAGACATACACCGAGAATTAAGCGTCTATATAAAAAACTTCTTGATGTACATATATGTAGTTCGCTGTTCGTGAAAGTGAACATAAATTTGCCGGTAGCACGTCCTGGCGTTTTCTAACGAATATTCTCTTCAATTTGTATCATTTCGATCACCATACGGATGAAATTGGTTCTGGGACAGAAATGTTATCGCCATATCAACAACTGTCAATAGACCGTTGGACCGTAATGTCAGAGTTGTAATGATATAGCTATATCACGCTTCAATCTACATGTTCTAACATTTTCCACATTTTCTTGGTTTTACAATGTTCTATACAAGACAATAATGACATATACATGTACGTATTTTACCCATTACTATACAGTGTTGCCTTTTGACTCCCCACAAGACTGAGGCTTTAAAAAGCATTATGGAAAATGAAGAAATTGCTTGTGACAAGCAATTTCTTCATTTTCCACAATGTTTTCTACCGCGGTCATGGGCTTGGAGACGACCAAGGGCCTCATATAAGCTGCAATAAGACCAGAAAAGGAAACCCTGAAATTTTAAGGCGTGAGCAAGTTCAATACATTTTAAGAAAAACGTTTTTCACCAAAATATACATAAAAGTAATGAGTTTGCCGAACAAAAAATGGAAATTAATACCACCCGACTTCTAGAAGGCATTCGCCATTTTTTCTTACAGAATTCAAACTCGTCTTCAACGCGTTTAGAGCTAAAAAAAACCTTAAAATGATTTGTTCAATCTTGTCAAATTTTTGGTATTTTGTTCTTCTTCTTTTCTACATTTTCAACAGGATCTAAGGAAGTAGATTATACATGTATGTATTGTGTGTTTCCGAGTTAGGAAGTAAATACATGTATTACACCCTAAATCTATATTTGGTACGTTGACAATTATTTAGATTATTCTTAAAATTCAATTTCATGGCATGTTTGTTCTATCTCTTTTTTAAGAGAAGTAGATGAAGAAAAAAAGGCATTTAAATTTCAAAATTGTCTCTAATTTCTTTTGACGTTTTGACAATTTTCACAGGTTTTAGGATATATTTGAGAACACTAGACTTTTCTGAATTTCTTGGAATATAAAGTCTATATGGAATTTTATTGTTGTTTTTGTAAACGTATTACCCTTTATACGAAATAATTCGTAGTTTTGAAGACTGAAAAGAACAAATAGAAATAGGAATGTTTCGCTAACATGCATTTTCGAATAACAACTTATATTCTGTGTCCTATCAAATGCAATATCTTTTCGTTTGGATCAGGTCAGAAAACCACACTCTTTGCAAGTTTTACAATTAGTCGTTTGGGAAAGGGTTTTAAACGTTCATACTGGATCATAGAAATGTATGTATAGAAAAAAAATGAGCTAGGATCTGGAAAAAGTCCTTTGAGGCTTTTGAGTCCAACGTGGTTCTCAAGATCAGCCTGCGCATACACGCAGTCTGATCAGGAACCATGTTGTTCTCCAAAAGCTTTGTCACGGTCTGTAGCAACCATATGAAAGTAACATGGATCCAGGTCAGATTGCAACTTGGCACATACTGAACTTGAAACATGGCTGTATCAAATGCTATAAGGGACGTTTTTCCCGATCCTGCCTCAAATATTTTGCTGGAAGATATAGAAACCATTGCCTATGAACCTAAAGTCGGAGTGCAAATCGGGTAAGAAAACAATGAATTGCTGAATATTTAAATAATTCGTAAAAAGCTGGATTTGAAACACATAGACGGCGACCTTGTCATAAAATAGAATGTGTTAATTCGTCAAAATAAATATCTTGACAGTTTCAGAGAAATAGGTACGTGCAGCTAGTGCAGAGGAATATCAGACTGCATGAATGTGTAGGCTGGTATTTGTCTAATTTATCAGCGAAAACAGGAACAATTCTCAAAGAGCAAGAGAATCGAAACAGAACAGAAAAAGCGTAATAAAGTACAAATAATTTTGATGAAAAACAAAAAACCTTGACCGATATTATTTGATATTTAATTATTGCTGCATATACAACACATGGGCAAAATTTGTGAGTAACAGTGTTTATTGTCGGTGTTATTGCAAAACCACGTAACTCCAGCTTTACTCAGGCTGGAGTTACGTCGTTTTGCAATAATATCGACGTTGAGTTTCTTGTTAGTTCGGTGCTGACGAGCAAAGTTAACCAGTAAGAAAAGGGATAGAAACAATGAATTGCTGAAAAAACAATAAATCAGCCATAAAAGGGCTGGTTCTAAAACACCTAGACAGTGGGGTTGTCAGGAAATAAAATGTAACCAGATGTTAACTCGATGAAGCGTAACGGACGCGTGCATTTTTATCACCAGTCCCCGATTGTTTAACCCTTTTATGGTACCGGAATCGAATTCTGAGATGGAATTTTGAGAAACGGAGAAATTCCTCATTATGAAACTTTGGTAATTTCAAACAAAAATAGATAACATTTATATCATAACCTCACAGTACATTTACATAGCATACATTACATTATGCATACATTGACAGTTATACCAAATAACCTAGCCTGGGTCCAGTGGTCAAATACAATTTGGCCAATAAGACAACATATTAAAAGACCACGTTTCCAAATAACCTATTTTTTTTTAAATTGATTTACACGTCGTGTCTGAACAGATTTTGAAGTTATTGCTTGGGGGTAATTGTTGCTTTCTATTTATTTATGAAATGACCATCAGTTACAAGAAAGACACGTAGGAAAATTTACCTTTTTTTCCAAATGGAAATGGAACATGTTCATCAACCCTCATATCGCTCCTATTTTTTTACTTTTTACGCAGAAGAAAAACAGTCAACAAACTGTTTTATTTTAACCCTTTCCCAAACGGCAAATTTTTGACTGGTCCAAATTCATAGATGTTGCAGACGACAATTTCAAGTTAAGGAAATGCAAAATCTTTTGGTGTTTTTGGGTAGAAAATATTGCGGGAAATGAGGAAATTGCTTGTCACAATATTTTCCAATGCCATTTTATTGTGAGGAGTCAAAAAGAGTCACTATGTGGTAATGGGTTAAATGTTCGACTAAAGAACATATAGGACAACGAAGTTTCAGAGAAAAATTGAAATGTAGCCAATGACTGATGAGATGTAAAACGCTTCGAAGCCTTGTCCGATATAGAAAATACGAAATGTTTTGCATTTACATACATATTGATAACCAGCAGTTTCTCCTTTTGTCTCAATATTTTCTTTGCCATATTTTACAAAAATCCTATCTTTGATAACAACCATTTTGTCATTTGTGGCAGTTTTCGAAGTGGATCACCCTAAAATTTTGTCGTTTGGGAAAGGGTTAAATATGCCGACGAACTGTTTTTGATAAAAACATGTTTTAAAAATCCAAAACATGCACCGAATATGCTGTCTTATCATAATGTCCATCAGCCCCATATATCGCTGTTTTAAAGTGACTAGACCCATAACGACATGCTCTACCAGTTTTATTACCGGCGCACGTGCCTTTATCAATTTGGCTTCCCAGGATCACAGATATTTCAAAACAAATGGAAGTAAAGCAAAAGTTCAAATTTTAAGTTTCAGACAAATGTGACCCGTCACGCTAACAGGGACCTTATCCGAACTCCAAAAATCCAAATTTTGACAAACTTGTCAGACTCAGCTCAGATCAACCAGCTACTATATGCGAAAATGAACATAAAGTAAGATGGGAAAAACAATCGAGATTCAGAAAAGTACAAAAAAGTGAAAATTATCGGCCCTAGTCTGGCTGCGCGGACTGCGCAGACAGACTAGGGTCGATTTTTTTCACACATCCGATAAGGTCCCTTTTAGCGTGACGGGTCACAAATGTAACAGTGATTTCGGTGATGCATATTTTGCCCCGAAATGAATGTTGTGCTGCAGGAAAGGAAATGGCGGTAACGCTAATAGAGTCTCGACCAACTGGTTTCATCCTTGGCAACAAACAAGAGTAGACAATCTTTGTTTGGTGCAGGGCAGTCCGGTCGGATTTCAAAGACTCAAAGACTCGACACTTGTCGCACTTCTAATATTTGCCGTAAAACAACAAATGAAATATTGTTGTAAAATAAAGGGACCGATAACGACGTCACGCGCCACTGGTTTTATCATCTAGGCACGTGGCGCTGTCAATAACTTCCCAGAAACATGTCGATTTCAGACCGGAAGGAGAGTGGTGTTTTAGCCCTGTCCCGGAAATAATACAAAATGGCGAACATCCGGTAAATAGTCTTAAACTACTTTAAAAGGACGAAATGATTGTCATACGAATATTTCAACTTTAAAAACAATCTCGCTCCATTCTTTAAAAACCCTGAAATATTATAAAAAGTTACACTTTCCTTCCCAAACAGTATGATATTCAATTCAGTCAATTTTCAAAGTAAGTTCAACAGGAAACACGAAGCTCGTCACACGAGCATGTACCAGAAAAATAAATGTAAAACATAAATATATTGTCATAATGAGACGAAGGAGCGAAAACTTGACTTTTGTAGACAGAAGACATTTGTTTTAAAATGTGTACGCAATCCCTCGTAGAAGGGGAAAGGAATTCTGAAAAGTAGAGGAAAGGAAAACCCGTCTATTTAGACTCGTGGCGACCAGTTTTCCCTTCAGGAAAAGCACCAATGGGAAATAAATAGTCCAAATAGGGTTTTATGTCGACTGGCGGCCGTTTGAAGCCAGCATCTTCAAAGTGGAATTGAAATGCATTCAAATAGCGACTGTTTTACGGGAAAAAAGATATATTATGCTGTGTTATCGCGCTTTTGTTGTCTATTTTTATTGTTATTTATATTGTTGGTACGGAAAGTGTAAAATGACATTGGCGGTGTGAAACAAGTGAGATGCATTGCAATTAAATGGTCTGGTCGTCTTTAAATTTCATTTCATTACGATTTGTTCCCAAAAGAGAGAATAAAGATCATTATTGTTGCACAAATAAAGCATGCTTAGTTAAACTTTAATAAAATTAGAATATTAGAGTCCATTCAAATTGAGTTAGAATTTCAAAATCATAAATCATAATTATGTATGAGCATTTGCTTTTCATGGATTACTGTCTTGAATGTTTCATTTCTTTGAAAGAAATATATTACATACAATATTTTGGAATAAAAAAGAATAGAACATTGTTCAACCATCAATAAAATTCTATTTAGTCCACTGGATTCTGCTATATTGATAGAGAAGTACAAGAGAAAAATGTTTATGCCCCATAATGCATGTTCTTGTAAGCCACGTATACATAATCGCCCGAACAGGTACGAGCAGTATAAGCAACATCAAAAAATAATTTATGAAAAAGTTTAGTGTCAGTTTCATAAATGAAGAAATAAAGTAAATACTAGATTTAGTATCGGCTTTTTGTAAAATTTTATTCCCGAGTCTTTGTGTGTGTGTTTTTAGGTTATTTATCCTCGGTTGCCGGACATTTCCATATGACCGAGTAGTAGACTGTGCGTGCCCAGGCAGGAACTCCCTTCTTTTGACCTGTTTCCAGGTTTTAGCTCCGAGTCTTTCTGTGATCTGTTATTTAGTGTTCGTCCTGGTTTTTGGACAAATGAAATTGCAGTATATTTGAAAATTTCGGCGCTATATTTCACATAAACGCACTGCCGGTCAGTTTATGTCACGGATATACATAGCCACGCCCCCTTTCCTGTGCAGTTATGAAAATGATGATTTTTTTGGGGGGAAAATGGTGTGATTTTTGTATTATACCGCCTCTATCTAATACGTATTTGAGCCTTTGTGGTTTTACAATATACGCATACATGTAGACATGCCTCCAACTAAGAGATAATAGATATTTCATAGTTAGAAATGAACGCATTTAAATAAACAAACCCAAAAACAAACGGAAATAATGAATACAAAATAACAAAATAAAGGATAATTACAATTAATTAACTTAACTGAATAGAGGATTAACATGCTTAACCCTATACTATGAGCTGTAAAGGCAATACTCCATAAACAATGCAATTATGCATAAATACAAAAGAAACCTTTCCACAAGAAGTGGAAGATTCTTGAAGAAAACATTTTGAAAACGGTTAGGGACCGGAATGGTTGTTAACCCATTACCAGACGGCAAAGTTTTAGACTATTCCAAATTTAAAGCTGATGCAGACAACAAGCTCACATGAATAAAATTCAACATTCAGTGTTTTAGAGTAGAAAACATTCTAGGAAATGAAGAAATTGCTCATCACAAGCAATTTCTTCATTTTACACAATGTTTTTCAAAGTCTTTTTCTTATACGGCGTCAAAAGGCGTCATTGTGTGGAAATGGGTAAAAAAGCGTTAAAGACCGGAATGGTTGTTAAGGAGCGTTTTGTTTGTTTTTCCGTGAAGGAGAGAAATTAGAGCTAATGACCCTGTCGTCGTGGAAATGATACCGGACTGATAACGGGAAGCGAACGATTGACATTCACTTTTCGGGGTTAATTTACGGCGAGCCACTTCCAAACGCGCCTTAACCCTTTCCCAAACAAGACCTGGTTTTGACGTCCTTAATTGAAAAGGCTTAGGAAAATATTGAGACAAAAGAAGAAACTGCTGATAACCAGCAGTTTCTCCTTTTGTCTCAATATTTTCTGTGTCATATTTACACAAATCATGTCGTTATTGTTGTCAATTTTGTCATCTGCAGCAGCTTTCAAATTTGATCAACCTAAAATTTTGTCGTTTGGGAAAGGGTTAAAAGAAAGGGCTAAATATACTTGTCATTTTCATGTTACCTTGCAAGCATACTCCGAACATGGTCGAAATCTTCCAATCTTTGGTAATTTTCTGCATATATTTATGACATGCTTACTTGCTACATTTGCTTCTTCAATTCTTGACTGGTGTTTATAAGCATTATGCTTTACATAGTGTGAACACTTGATGTCAAATAGCACTATTTTGTCATGACGCAACAAGTTTTCCCGGCATTCGTCGCTTCTTCGCTCCTATCGTCGCGCGTGCACTGCACGTGCGGGGTTTCCCTTAGGAGCGGAAGTAGCATTTTCATACCGGAAGACGCACTACCGGGGATTGTGGGAAGGCTTAAAAGTCAATGAGGATTGTAAGGTATCTCCGGCTAGGTCACGTGACCAGAAAAGCCCCACATCTGTTGTACAAAATGCCTCAGAATGCATGCTCAACCCATACCCAAACGACAAATTTTTAGGCTGGACCAAATTCAAAGAAGTTGTAGACAAAAATTTTAATTGAATGGAAATAAAACTATTTCTGTCTTTTTTGGGTTAGCAAATATTGTGGGAAATGAATAAATTGCTTTTCAAAATAAATTTCTTCATTTCCAACAATGTTTTGAAATAATTTTTCTTTATTGCAGGCAAACAGAGTAAACGTGTGGGAATGCCTTAAAAACTTTCTGCTTGAGACCAGAAGAAACCATTGCTGAATTTTACACAGGTATTTCGCCAAATACAGACAGAAATTATCGTAGCTTTTCCTAAAAAAACCAACTCCGTAACTGCAGCTTGCTTTAAGCTGCAGCTACCAGGTTTTCGAAGAAAGTGACTTTATGTTATACAAAATTCAGCAATTCATTTATAAAAATCTTGTGCGCAATTTTATTTAAATGTCCATTTTCAGGGTTCTCGTGAATTGCTTTCAATGTTAACTTGTGTTTTTCAAGGCGGCATTGTTCAGTTTTTTAAAAGAATTAAAATGGTCTTTCTCGTAATTTCTAAAACATGTCATGAACGGGGGTACCTTTTATATGCTCATCCTCATTACTTGAAGCATGTATTCAGTCTTTGATATTATGAATGAATGAAAAAAAATCTCATTCAAGAGTCATTTTAAAAGGATAAATAGATATAAAAGTAATTTCCGTCTTTTCTTTCAAGTTTCAAATCACTTGACGATTGACTTGAAAATATTAGAGGTATGATTGCTCTATGCAGTAAGCAGAGTTCTCCCAAGCCCAATAAGCTGTATCGGCCTCGATACAGCTTCATGTAAATTAGTGTAATGCCCCTACAGCTTCAAAAGCACCCAACAGTTAAATTTCTTCAAAATGGTCACAAAATAGAGGAATTTGAGTTATTCCCTGTCATAAACTGATGAATTAAGGTATTTTGTACAATAAATATGCTTAAAAACATTATGGGAAAAAAGAAATTGCTCAAAATGAGCAATTTCTTTTTTTCCCATTATGTTTTTTATTGATAACCTTTTGCATAAACACTATACGTTATAAGATTTACCGATACATATACTTGAATAATTTGCCACTACATCTTCAAACAATTCTGCGGAAAACGTTGTTATGTATAAAGATATAGAATAATATATTGTTTCGGAAATCCAAAATAAGAACAAAACGCTATCCTAATTCTATTTTAAACCTGCTTTTCTTCGTATAATTTGCGGAACAGTCCGAGGGTGTACGAAAATGAGTGAGAAGTTGTCACTTACTCCGAGTATGTCCACGGTTTTGGACGGAAAGGTCAGAGGATAAAAAGGTAAGAGTTAAAGCTACTAAATCCCAGATTTGGACCCAAAATTTGTCAAAAACAAACGAAGTGTACACTTTTTAAGCTTTATATGACCTGATTAAATGATTACGACAAACTATTGAAACAACGACTCAATTTTTTCGCAATTTGATGCCAAATTCATGAAGCGATGTCGAAAGTAGGGAAAAAAACAGTAGGACATGCGACTTTCTTAAATGACGTCACAACATACATGATGAGGTCATATTGAAATTCAAGTATGAATCTCGCTTGAATCTTGGTCTGCGCTGTATGCGCATGCATGACAGTTAAAGTGACATTTCACAATAATTTTTACATAAATTTTACTTTTATTTTATCTGAAAGAGCATATTTTCTTATGAACATTCTGAAAATTTCAAGCCAAGATACTGAACCGTTTACGAGAAATATATATTTTTGTGCTAAAATTAAACAAATTGTTGTGGACAACAGTTCAGGTTTATATAGAATTTGTCATTTCTGTCTCAACTATAAAGGCGTGTTTTTCGCTTATGAATAACAACTTCAAAAAACTGATAGCATTTCTATGCATTAGAATAAACAATCTTTGCACCAAGACATACTTTTAAAAAATGAAATAAATGTGAAATGTCACTTTAAAAAATAAATTCAACCGCATCTGTAACGGAGTTGAATTAGTGTTTGGATTCTTCCTAAATTCGGCTATCTCTCTTATAATTTCGGCTCAGTCTCTGTCTGAATCGCATATTATTAACCATTCTGAGGTTGCCAACACAAAAGTTTTGCATAATTTTTCAAAAAATGTCATTTTTTGCAATTAGACCCTCTGTTACCCTCCAGCTTTAATGTGTTATATATGAATATACTTTTTTATAATAAACGATACATTTCTGATCGTTGCCAATAAAAAGCAAAAAATTTCAGGATATAAATATGTAAATCAGCCTTTTCTAAACAAAACGCCCCTTGTTCTAATAATGCAGGAACTCTTACTTCAAGCATATAGGCAAGTATTACTTGTCATGTATGCTCAACTTCTTACGTAAAATACCTGTCATGTATGAAATTCATGTCGTCGACCGGTAGGCCGTCTGACCACCGAGGTAGCTTCCATAAAAGGAAACATCCAGAATGTAGAAGACAATAAAACTTCGGAAGCTTCCCCGCCTATAAACAGGCCATTAATCCTTTCCCAAACGACAAAGTTTTAGTATTTTCGAAATTCAAAGGGATTCCTGACGAAAAAATAATATTTACAAAACACGTAGAATTTGAATATCCTGGTTTAGAAAACATGATAGAAAAGAAGAAATTGCTGGTTTAACCAGCAATTTCTTCTTTTCTCTCAATATTTTCCTAAAGCTTGTTTATTTAGGGTCATGAAAATTAGGAATTGTTCGGGAAAGGGTTAATCATTTTTCTATAGTTTTACCGTTACTTGTTATTGTTGGGGCAGGTGTTCGCGTGCGGCGAAGCCTTTGATCTACTCCGCACGAAACGTCACGCTTCATTTCCCGCCAGTTGTCAAGTTTTTACCTGGTCACGTGATGAAATCCGGCTTTATAGAGCTTTAGTAGAGCTTCGTAGAGCTCAGCTATCAATCATAGCATCTTTATAAGTCGTCGCTTTTCAACAATAAACTCGTAACTGCAGCTTAGAACAAGCTGCAGTTACGAGGTTTTTTGTTGAAAAGCAGCGAAATACAATGTACGGGGACTGGGTCGATAAGATCCGGACTTGCCCTTATGCCACTTCAATGTAGCGAGCAAATCTTTTCGTCGTACATTTTCTACTACTGACCGAAATATTTCGGAAATGTATTCTTTTGATTTAATTGAAAGACTTTTTCCATGACTTGTGTCGTTGATCAGCATTCTGAGTGTAGGCTCTACTAAAATTTTGTTTCGTTTATAGAGCAGTGCCCATTGTATTTTTTTCTAAAGAAATTTTACATGATTAGGTGAACATAATCCTAACGCTTTGTAATCATCTCCAGTGGCGGATCCAGGTTTTCGGTGAGGGGGTCGTATATACCAATAGGGGGTTTGTTTGCCTAGTATAGCACGAATGTGAATGAATTTCTGCATGAAAATGAAATAATCAGGCTACAGAGTGGGGTTCGTTTGAATACCCGAACCTCTTCTGGATCCGCCACATATCTCGTATAAATTAAACTGCATTTTCATGCAAATATATTCACGAATTATAGTATATAGAATATGGTAAGTATTTAATTCCAGAAATAAGCGTCCAATTTCCAAATTTTGTAAATTTTAGAAGCCGTACATTACAACGAATTTACCAAACCATAAACGGTCAATACATGTATATGGCAATTCTTCATAGATTGTAAATGTAAATCATTAATATACATGACTTTAGAGATTCATGTCGTCTGTAGAATATATTTTTCAATGCCATCTAAACCTAAATGAATCGGAGCATCTGTGTATATAAGTATTTTTCTTTTAAGGTAGAATACCCATAATGTCGCCATTTTGAGATTTATAAAACATCGGCTTTTTTCGAGCGGCGTAAATTACGTATCCGAACCTATTCGGACGCGGTCGTAAACATTCGGCGGTGGAGAGTTCCACCGCCGAATGTTTTCGATCGTGCCCGAATAATTGCGACGTCATGCGAATCTCAGTAGGGGTTGACTACCTTAATATACAACCTATCAACATTGTATGAAAAACATTCACGAGTCAGAAAGTCCACGTTATTATGATAAAGGTCCCGTTGCCCGTGGGGGCTAATCCCGGCTTTTCCATCACGCGAATTTCTACCTGTCTACCTCGATAAGGCCTGATCTTTTTGCGATTTAGAACTAAGCAGCTTTTTTACCTCCGGCATGATAAGTTGCCATGGAAACTAGACTCAGGTATTCATAATATATCACGAATTGTCATAGTGGATTCTAGACTATTTTTGTTTTCTACCAGAACCTTGAAAAACAAAGCTGCTTTGGACAAAGATCGAAAGCATGTTTCATTTATGACACGTTTTGGCGTAAAATGACGGGTGAACATTTTGGTTGTAGAATGTTTTTTTTAAATATATGTATACTTTTTTACCAGTATATTTCAATATATTAATCTTTTCTGGACACCAAAAACCAATGTTTGCGAAAATGTTAAATGAAGAATCATTTAAACGACCGATTTTCTTATTGTCTTTATACGTTTCTATCTTTCATGTTTTAGAAAAGCAGTTTTATCTGAGTAAAAGATTCAGAAAGAGAAAAATATGCTCGTCAAATTTCAAGACTTCAGACAATAGCTAATGTACTTTGTGAACAAAGACGCTGAAAGTTAATCAATGGCCATGTCTACTATTGACTAAATGTGAAACGTAAAAAAGAAGTATGCCGTTCCTTAGCCTATATTTGCCTTTTCGATCCTCCACATATCGTCGTTTTTCAACAAAAACATCGTAACTGTAGCTTGTTTCAAGCTGCAGTTACGAGGTTTTTGTTGAAAAGCTGCGATATATACAAGATAAAAAATTGCCAAAAGAATAGAAAACATAATGTATGAAAAGGACAAAATTACAAGAATGTGCGTGTGTATGTACTCCCCCGGTTGCATATAGTATCTGATAATATTTTTAATGATCTTTTAAAACAAAATTGAACATCGAAAGGAAAAAAAATGTGTTAAGAATTTCAAGAATTCATTGCAGCTCGGAGTGAAAGGATATTAGTACACAGAAAACGGCTTAGTTGAATAATTGATAGGGAGGAGAAGAATGACTGATGGGAGAAAGATTTCTTGCCCAAGAGAAAACACATACTCATCCAAGGAATTAGCTTTGTCTGTTTCTGGGACAAGAATTCGTTTTAAAATCGTTCACTGCAAAGAAATTTGAAATGTGCAAAAGTCAAACAAGTAATATAGTTTGAGTGCATCTTTGGTCTGCTTTTACATTGCCTTTTCATTCACGAATGAAAAGGCAATGTAAAAGCAGACCAAAGATGGTCACAACATCACCTAAATGAGTTTGAGTTAGAGTTTATTGGGGTTTTACGCCGTTTGCAACTACCAGGGTCATATCGCGGCGGCTGGAGCACCTACTCATGGATTCCTGTTGTTTCTCAAACCAGTACTACCACAACACCCTTAACGAGCCTCCAGCTGCTCGCCCACTTAGGTTAACGATTTCAAACCTATTGGTTAGTGACAATTTTGTCAGAAAGGGTATTAGCCGCGGCCGGATATCGAACCCGGGACCTCTCGAATGAGAGGCGGATGCGCTACCAACTGCGCTAAGGCCGCGACTTTCACCTAAAAAAACGCGTTACATTGGTACATGCATGCCGTGAGCTATGACTAAAGGATTGAGCATGAATTCGTAAATAAATTCGCAGATCTGTTGATGGTGAATGAAAGAATGACTGATGGAAAAAGAAATTATTGCCCAAGAGCAAACACAAACTCATCTGCGGAATGAGCTTTGTCTGTTTCTGGGGCAAAATTTCATTTGAAAACGTTCACTGCAAGAAAATTGGAATTTGCAAAATTGAATATGTAATGGTTTATGTGCATCTTTGGTCTTCGTTCACATTGCCTTTTCATTCATGAATGAAAAGGCAATTTGAAGGCAACCCAAAGGTTGTCATTACATCACCGAAAATGACGCATTGTATTGGTACATGCATGTCGTGATACTATGAAGAAAGGAATAAACATAATTTCGCAAATACATTCGCAGATCTATTGATTCGGAATATAAGAATGAGTGATCGGAGAACAATTTCTTGCCCAAGAGAAAAAAACGTACCCTTCCACGTTTGGTCGGCTTTACATAGCCTTTGAAGCGGTTATTACATCACATACAATGAAGTATTGCATTGATACATGCACGCCGAGTGACTATGAAGAAAGGTTTTATATAATTTTGTAAATAAATTCGCAGATCTATTGATGGTGAATGAAAGAATGACTAATTGGAGAAAAAAATCTTGCCCAAGAGCAAACAAAAACTTATCTGTGGAATGAGCTTTGTCTGTTTCTGGGACAAGAATTCATTTTAAAATCGTTCACTGCAAAGAAAATTGGAATACGCAAAATTGAATAAGTAATGGTTCATGTGTACCTTTGGTCTGCTTTTACATCGCTTTTTCTTTGAAGGCAACCCAAAGGTGGTCATTACAACACCGAAAATGACGCAATGTATTGATACATGCATGCCGCCAGACTTTGAAGAAAGGTTTTCGCATAAATTCGCAAATACATTCGCAGATCTATTGATTGGCAATATGACTGATTGGAGAACGACTGATTGGAGAACGATCCATATCACAAGAGAAAACACTATAAACCAAACAGAGGATGAGCTTTGTCTGTTTGAAAAAGGGCGAAACGATTAGTATGTTCGATCATAGCATATGTACAGTTCTTGAATAAGTGCACAAATACAAAGGCATAAAGTGTGCTTAAAGTATTGCTAGATTGTAAAATATCATACTTTTCCAAGTTCAAAAATGTTGTAGATGACAATTTCAAGTTAATTAAATATTACATATTTTGGCCTCAAACGAAATAAAACATGATGTGAAATGAAGAAATTGGTTGTCACAACTTAAAACTTTCTACAACGTTTTCTTAGCACTGATATGTTAAGGAGTGAAAAGTCATTGTATGGGAATAGGAGGATGTACATGTAGCTGCAGAGCTATTCGTATGTCATGATATGGGCATCATCTTTGCCTAGGCCGCGGCTAATACCCTTTCTGACCAAATTGTCACCCACCAATGGGTTTGAAATCGTTAACCTAAGTGGGCGAGCAGCTGGAGGCTCGGTTAGGGTGTTGTGGTAGTACTGGTTTGAGAAACAACAGGAATCCATGGGTAGGTGCTCCAGCCGCCGCGATATGACCCTGGTAGTTGAAAACGGCGTAAAACCCCAATAAACTCAAACTCATCTTTGCCTAGCCTAACCTTTCCAGATATCTTATCAAATAATCCACGAAAATTGTCCCACATTATCATCAAAGCATATTCCGTAAGTTTCAGACTCAATTTGAACGTAATATATCAAAGGCAGTCTGTGATGGATAATAAAAAATGAAAATGATATTGAACATGTCGATAACAATGCTGGTACGAACAACTCATGTATAAATGAGATAGGTAGAAACAATAATAAGGCATAATATTAATATATGGTAGTCCACCCCTAATGAGATTTGCACAACGTCGGAATTATTCGGGCGAGGTCGAAAACATTCGGCGGTGGAACTTTCCACCGCCGAATGTTTATGACCGCGCCCGAAAAGGTTCGGATACGTAACAACGCCATGTTTTATTAATCTCAAAATGGCCACATTACGTGCAATTGCTGGTACGCATAGGATATTTTATATACGATGAATATGGATGATGTTGCATTCATGTGGATGAATTTGACAGTCTACTTACTTAAAGGAGTTTTTCCACGTTTTAATACAGAAACAAAAGCTTGGTGTAAGATTACTAAGTACTTTTCTAAGATTTTAAAGAATTATTTTTGATTATTCAATTTTTTCAAAGACGACAGAATTTTAAACTTATTTTTATGAAGAATGCTGTAGATGTCGAAGTTGGAAAGGCTTTTTTAGATCACAAAGTCTGTGTAAAAACATGAAACGTGTATTTGAGGATGCAGAAAGAATAGAATACACGTATTAAGCAAAATTTCCTTGTGGATCCTCGAATCCAGATTGGGATAATCACGTTATACAACAATTTCAGAAACATCTTCTTGATAATATTGGACCGATTTGAATTCGGTTTAAAGCAAAGAGAGTGGACAGACGTCACGCATTAGATAGACGTGATAGATTTTTTTGAAAAATCAGCTGATAAAAAAAGTCATTGAAGATCAACCAAAATTTTTGTTGATCTTAAATAACTTTTTTTGTCAGCAGATTTTTCAAAAATCCACAACGTCCAGCTTATTCCTGGTATTTTCTAGCCCTCTCTGCTTCAAAACCGAATTTAGAATTGGCCAAGTATTAAAAAAAATACTGACGATTTTCTGAAAGTTTTGAACTTGCAAATGGATTTTCTTATCATGTTACAAAAATCATTAAAATCAAACTACTTTCTGGTAAATGTACAAAATTGAACATTTAGGCTTTTAATGTCATTCTTGGCTGCTGAATTAGCCTTGAATGAATCAAAAGAAACCCATATCAAAAAGTGTCAGTCGGGGACCAAAACATCGTAACTCCAGCTTGTTCAAGCTGCAGTTACGAGGTTTTGATCCCCAATCGACGATAAGCGCAATACAATACATACTAATGAAATCAGAATTCCTTTATTGTCTCTCTACTTAATTACATGTACATTGTGCAATGTACTTTTTGGAATTTTCTGCGTCATGAAAAAATGGAGTTATATTGCAATTGGGATTCCAAAAAGTAAAGACTATGAAGATCAGAAAAATGATTTTGAATATCCGGAAATATTAATCCTAGTTTTAAACTGCACAAACCACGTGTTGACCGTTTACACGACAACAAAATGCACGACTAGTCTATCATTTTTTAAACGATTGCGAATCGTATTATTAACCAATTACTAGACGGCAAACTTATAGACTGGTCCAAATTCACAGATATATTATAACACGCGACATTTCAATTGAATGAATTTTATTTTTTTCCTTAGTCTTGTAGGGTAGAATGCATTGTGGGAAATGAAGAAGTTGCTTTTAACAAGCAATTTATCCATTTTCCACAATGGTTTTATTCAAAACCTGTATCTTTGGGCGAGTAAAATAGAGTCGGTGTGCTACGAAAATGATGTATTTTTTTGTGAACAGTAACACCAACCCCCCCACCCACCCACCCATTTTGAATGCCTATACCGCATAAAGAGGTCTTGTTCGGAACACAGCACATTCATTACATTATCAACTATTGTTTTTTTTCATTTATCATTGGAGGGTAGACTAGTCATTTCGTCGTCGCGATTACAAAATTTCAATGTGAAATTAATTTCGTGATCAGAGGTTAAAACTTTTATTGCTGAAATGGTATTTGATATTTATTTCTATATAATGAATTTAATGATTCATATGTTTAGTTTCCCATCGTGCAGAAGGTAGAAAGTCCCTTTTCGTATGATGACTCCAAGAAATAAATCACATAGCTCGCATGTAAACAGAAAACTAGAAACCACCTCAAAAGCCTCAAAGCCTAATGCCGTAGAACAATAGTGGCATTTTAGTTTGTAGAAAATTAATTTGCGCGATCCCTTGTGATTTCTAGTTTTTCATGAAATTGATCTAATAAATATGAAATTGATTAAATTGGGCGAGCCATTTTTCCCTATCCGCTACTATAGCCGCTTTATTATAGTCGCTTTTCAATAAAAACATCGTAACTGCAGCTTGTTTTAATCTGCAGTTACGAGGTTGTTGTTGAAAAGCAGCGTTATGGTGAATTGTAACGCTATTTGCCGCAAATTTTTCTATTTATATAATAGGATTTTATTAGCCATTTTTTCTGGAATAATTTTGAGAAAAAACCTTAATAGGATCAGACAGTGATTTTTGTATTCCGATCTAGACACAGTTCTTTTAATCGTCGACCGACATAGGCCTACTTTTGGCTACAGAAATCTTTTTTCTAGCTGCGCCCAATTTTAAAGCGACATTTCACATATATATATTTTTTTTTTCAAAAAAAAAAAAAAAAAAAAAAAAAAAAAAATATTTTTTTTTTCAAAAAAAAAAAAAAAAAAAAAAAAAAAAAAAAATATTCTTCTTTTTATTTGAAAGAATATATTTTCTTACAAAATTTCTGAAAATGTCAAGCCAAAATATTGTACCTTTTACGAGAAATATATACGATTATTTTTGTGCTAAAATTAAAAAAATTGATGTGGACATCAGTTGAGATTTATATTGAAATTGTAATTTTTGTCTCAATTTTAAAGGCATAGGTTTCGCCTACAAGCAACAGCTTAAAAAACTGATTGCATTCATATGCATAAGAATAAACAATCTTGGCATCAAGACATATTTGAAAAAGAAATTGGAATATTATGTCCTTTTATATGCCAATGGTAGTGCAATACACGTTTTTTCTCATTATTTTGTATTTGACTCATTCAAATGAATAGTTCGGCCCCGGGGCAAGTTCGGCTGGAGGCTCTTTTGAGTCTGTCGACAGAGATAGAGAGCTCTGACCCGGATTGTAATGTCACTCATGACGAAAGCTTTTCGCAGAAGGTTTTTGGTCGAATTGAATACAAAAACATAGAATTTAGAACGCGATTTTAATTTTTAGACACTTTCAGTATTTTTTTCACATTTATGTAAGTTTTTGGAAGCAAATTTTCCAAATTTGCTTCTCTTAGCAGCCATGTGTCTCTGCACTTTACCATTCTCTGCATACCACACAACATCTTCCGGTCTTCCTCACTATAAATAGTTCTATCAAAAGCAAAGATTAATGAGGTAACAGTCATTCGAATATTCAATATGTAAGTCTGAAGTTATGTGTAGATATTGAATTGTGTGACTGAAAATGAAACATTCAATTAATCACGTCTCTGAGAGAAGAAAAGATCCACGTAGTAATTTGCTTTATTATGGTTCAAAGAATTAGTCCAATGGCCTTCCTTGTAAACAGGTCAGTCGAATTTACTGAACTATGAAATATATTCAGCTTACACAAACGATTAATATGCATGAAGTTGTGCTAAAAATAAATACAACTCCATCATGAAATCAAAGTATACAAGGTATTCTGGATAATCAAAGTACTTAATCAAAATACTCTACGAATCAAAGTATTCAAGGTATTCAAATGAATAATCAAAGTACCTAATCAAACTACTCTATTTCTGGCCCCGGTTTCTCGAAAAAACTTAAGTACGTTCTCATGCTCAAATCTGAGCACAGTGCTCAAATCGCATGAAATCCACGTGAACTTCAATGGAATACCCTTCAACGTTGGAGAGTATCCCTTTGATATTGAGCATGTTCTCATGAGAATATACTTAAGTTTTTTTCGAGAAACTGGGGCCTGGACAGGCCTACATTTTTGATTATATAAAGTAATATGCGCGACGATTCAGATTTCTTTTTTGTATATTTATGGAGACAATTAAGTCCTCTTTCATATGAAAGCTAAAGATGAAGCTTTCATGTTATCTAAAAGAAGATATGACGTGATATTGACACCAGGTCTGTCTGGGGCTAGTTCGACTTTTGGGGTTGGGGCAAGTTCGGCCACCACCGAACTTGCCCATGAATAAAAAGGATAATCGCTGTTATAAATGCCATTTCTTGTCGACTCTGAATATATCAATTGCGCAGACCTAGCTCTACCAGAAATGTAAAAAATGGACAAATTCAAAATCACAGGCCGAACTTGCCCCGGCCTCTACTTGTTATCCCGAATGACCCCTTACTTACGATGATTTGACTGTTATAACAATGTCTATCGCTGCTTTTCAAAAAAAAAACCACATAGCTGAAGCTTGTTTTGATGAAAAATGACGATATTGTGTAATAGAAGCTTTGATTTACTTGTGATGCTTTGTAAATCTAGAGAAATAAGAAGTCTCTTTAAATTACTGGTATAAAAGGGAAATCACATAAGCTTGATTCATGATGAATCTTTTCATTGCTTATAAAAGGCATAAAATATTACCACAATTATTGTATGGAATAAGACATAAAACAAATTATCTTTTTAAGGTTTCTTACATTCTTTCATTAAGGTAGTCCACACCTTATTACATTCACGCGATGTCGGAATATTTCGTTCGACGTCGTCAACATTCGTTACGTATCCGAACCGACGTCGCGTGAATCCAATAAGGGGTGAAGTACTTTAACAGACTTTGCAGAGAGATATAAGATGAAATGGAAACGACTTTTTCCGGAACGGTAATTAATCTTTACTTGGTTCTTTACTTCCAAATCTTATTATTATTTTTTTTTTTTTTTTTTTTTTTGCTTTTTTTATAAATCGTCCCTTGACAGCCAGAAGTGGCTATAAGCAGTTAAATTTTAACTGCTGATAGCCACTTCTGACTGTCAAGGGACGAAATATGGAACTTAGGGGTTTGATAAGAAGAGAAAAGAATAAATGCCAGCTGACACTCGTTATGTCGACATCGGATAATTTAATCGAAGAGAAATCTGGTCGTGTCCTCATCAATGGCAATCAAATATATGGAATAAAATCATTTTAAAATAAACATATCATATGAAATGATGTAGTAAACAGAGAGAAATAACCATTTCGTTTCTTTTTATACTTTATTTCTAAATATATCCGTTTTTGATACGCAACGAAAACGATTGAATGTAATTTCAAATTAACAAAATTCAGATGAGTCGAATTCCGGATATATCGGTGTGAAATGACGTTCTCTACCCTCTCGACACGGTGATTATCAACTGTTATTATCGTTGTTGTATATTTTCATTGGTCTTCTTAGCGTTTTCATGGTGTTTGCGAACATTTATTTTAAAGATTTTTTTTCCATCCGTATATGAATTTACAAACGTCTTAAACTATGTTGATTATACAATTGTACACGCATGTGATTTAATTCATTCGCTTATTTCTCACTATGTGTTTCTATATGCGCAGGATACTTCTTTCACATACTAGTCTTTTCTCATTAAACTATGTCCGTCCTAGATGCTGGAAACGACGTACGTGCAAACTTTTTTGTGACGACGAAAAAAAAAGTACATAATTCCAGAAGAAAAAAAATCAATTCAATAGTAAGGACTGTTGATATTTGATTTTAATTGAAAATATTTATTTTGACGGGATTACGTATGAACAATGCCGTGTAATGAATTTATTATCTAAGACTGTCTTTGAATCAAAAGAACTGTACTATGGAAGTGAATGATGATCGGCAATACTATTTTGTTATATCGACAAGCAAAGTAGATTGACCTATGAATCTTAAATTCAAGTTATTTATCAAAACTTTTCAAAACGATTGTATGGTTCGCAAAAAGGGTGTGCAAAGGTGCAACAATTGAATTAAATATTTAGTCTGAGAAAAGATTGTTTTAGATATAAAATATACATGTACATGTACTTGTAACTATTCCAGATTATGTCCATGTGAAAAAAGTGTTGCTTTTTTTCTGTGAAGACGATAGCTAATGGAATTGAAAAAAAGAAATCATCAAATGGTTTCCTTTCCTTACTATATATTTATTAAGAACGTTCTTGATGCGTAACAAAATGGTCAAATGCCATTTTACTTTTTTTTCGAAAAGAACTGGGTTGTTTTTTTTTTTTGTTTTTTTTTCTTAAGACGTCTTCGTTTTTTAGCAATTAAACATTTTGATTCGCTTTACAACTAAACATAGAATCATTTAATTAGGTTATATTATTTCGTTAGTTAAGCTATGTTTAGATATAAACATAGAAGATATTTAAATAACATCAAAATTAAACTAAGAAATCAATAGTCAATGCATCTATGTAATTATGTTATGATTGAAAAGTGATTCGATGACGCGTTGACTTGAAACCTTGCTAATCTATGACTTGATCACGGCTTTAGTAAGTTTAAGATTAAAAAAAAAAAAATACATACTTAAACAATACAAAAATCCTTTCATGTTGTTTTTCGGCCGACCATTTTTCTAGTAGCAAAATGTTTGAGTATGTTATAAATCTAAGATTATGTTAAGACATGTGGACAAGGTCATGGCTTAACCCAAGTTTAGATTTAAAGGGCCAAATTGATTAAACAGCACTGGGAACCAACCTTCTAATATTTTGTTCCAGCTGACCATGTCCTGAAGCGAAGAATGTATAAAATTGGTTTACATCTAAACCTAAGTTAAGCCATGGCTTTGTCATGGCTTAAGCAAGGCTTACATTTGAACCAAATAAATTGAATCAAACTCTGTTTCGACAGATCATATCTGGGAGCGAAGGATGCTTAAAATTGTTTTAAATATAAACATCGGTTAATCCATGATCAAGTCATGTCTTTACCTAAGTTTAGATTAAGACCAAATAGAATGAATAGATTTATAAACAACACCAAAAATCAATCCTAATATTTCGTCCGGTCAATCTTTTGCCATCGAACGAATATTTAAAAGGATGTTTTAAATCTAAACTTTGTTTAAGCCATGATAAAGTCATGGCTTAACCAAAGTTTAAATTTTAAACCAAACAACTCAATTTAACGACACCAAAACCAACATTCTAATAATTTGTTCCGACTGATCTAAGCTTGACTTAGTCAAGGCTTAAGCATGGTTTGTATTTAAACCCCACAAATAAATTAAACAACACTGAATATGAACCTTCTAACATTTTTTCCGGCCAAACTTTTTTCCATCGGCAAAATATCTAAAATGATGTTTTAAATCTAAACTTTGGTTAAGCCATGATCGAGTCATGGTTTAACCCAAGTTAAGATTTTGAACAGCACACGAAAAAATTAACAACGCCGAAAACCAACCTTCTAATATCTTGTTCCGACTGTTCATATTCGCGAGCGAAGGATACATAAATTTATTTTAAATCTAAACCTAGGTTAAACCATGACGAAAATGTGGCTTAATCAATGTTTAAATTTTAAACAAATTTAATTAAACAACACCAAAACTCGAACTTCTTTAATTTTGTTCCGGTCAATCTTGTTCACAACGACAAATATTTAAAAAAAAATGTGTTTTAAATCTAAACCTTGTTTAAGCCATGATCAAGTCATGGCTTAAACAAGGGTTAAACTTAAACCAAAACAAATTAATTCAACAACACCTAAAACCAACCTTCTAATATTTTGTTCCTACTGATCATGTCCGCGAGCGAGGGATGCGGGCTGCCCGGACTCTCCGGTGGTAAATATCCGGCGTGCGGAGGCTCCAACCCGACACTCATGTCTGGCAGGCTACTAAAGTCCGCAACACACTTCAGCTTGAAAGATTTCTCCAAATTAGCCGCTATGAAATTAAAAACCTATTAACCCCTCCACTCAACTCAGTTCAACTCCGGCTACGAAAAGGTTGCTGCCCAAAATGGAAGTCCCTTGGAACTCCTACTAAAGTCTCCTTAATTTAGGATAAGTCCCTTGTAACTGCCAAATTCTCATTAATTTGCGTTAAGCTCAGATCTGTTATTGTAGAATTATCTACATCTAATCAAAATCATGTTATTTTGATCTTTTCAGTGATTTTCCCCTAACCTCACAATATTCATTTCTTAATAAATACTGACAATAGTCGTTCTAACTGAGGTCTCAAGTGGTTATCAAAGTTTCCCGAACACCCAGAAGCACGTGACCTAATTTGCATATGTATGGCTCGGAATTGATTTTTTTGCCGTTATATGGACAGATGGGCGGAACGTTTGAGGAATGCGCTCTCCTGATTTTACCGTTATTTTCCGTTATTGGCTTTTCCCAACGAGGGATGAGGACGCATATTTTATGTAAAAAGGACTGTTTAACTTGACAGAGCTTTAGAATTCCATAGGCGATCGAAAGACATAGCCACGAATTCATCCCCACTTGGAACCATTTGTAATAATATGGTGTTTCAGAATCCGTACCGATCGTTGAATAACCCAATTGTCCATAACTTCTGCTTCTTGGCTGCAGATACGCAATTTTGGTAGCTAAAAGATGAACATAATTATGAGATCCATCTTTTGATATTATAAAATTGAAAATATTGTAATCAAAGTAATAGATTTACTTTGCTATTTATATAAAAATAACACTTGTCTTTCACTTCGAAGTTTGATAGTGCATGTTTAATATACAGTAGAAGACTTTTTGACTTCACGAATTCTGAGTCCCACAGGATTTTTCAAAAACATGGGTGCTATTTCAATTCATTCTCAAAAACATTCTTAATGATATGTTTAAGAACAATCCCAAATCGTCGAATATTCAAAATGCATTACTACAGCATGAAAGAGGTAGCTACGGCGCTTATTTTTTCAACGAGGATTAATGGACAAAATTGCAAAGACAGTAATTGTAATTTAAAACCGAGAATATAAAAGACAAATTTTATTGCTATTTTGTTGCCATTTCCCAATCGAGTGCTACCGGTGCAAAATGATATGTAAAACAATGCTTTGCTTCGCCAAACTTCAGAGAATCAGATCCGCCAGTAGTCATGACCGTTTCTGTTATCCCTTCTGGGGACCGTTGACTTTTCTTATTGTTCATGGTGTACTGGAATTAGTACTAACATCGTAGAGTTGGAATCAAATACAAGATGACCAGAATGATGTTGCTCATGAAAACACTGCTATATTCAGGCCCGTAGGAAGCAGTTTCATATTGGGGGGGGGGGGGCTAATGCCCTTGTCCTGAATATTCGGGGGGGGCTAATATGGATTTTTCCAAAATTTTCAGAGTAAAAATAAGAAATTTCAGCATTTTTGGCCAACATTGGGGGGCCTAAGCCCCCCTAGCCCCCCCCCCCCCCCCCTGTTCCTACGGGCCTGATATTGATATGATAAAAGATACTGAAAACAAAATAAAACAAGATAGTCTACAACTTTAAAAATACTAAAAACACAAAAATCACAAAAAAGTCACCACCCGCCCGAAAACAGCAGTCAATGCCACGATTCAGACGTCCTTTTCACACCCATACAGTGCTTTACCAGCTATGCTAACTTAAATTATGATGTTCAAAGCAAAACAATGTGTTAAATTACTATAGATACCAACCGCGCAAAGCTAAAAACAAAGACAACGTCAGACAGCAACCGCATGCCCAATACAGCATCTTTCACCACGATGTTTTACACCCTTGCGGTGATCTACCGGCTTTTTTACCTTTAATCATGATAATTCAAAATAACGGGCAAGGATTGGGTGTAAATTTCGCACATGTCATGCTGCGGTTTTAACGCATACCCGGAGTTTTTGTTATATTATTTGGTGTGGATGCTGTGGTGATTTTTAACTAGGTGCTATATTTTAATGTTTGTCTTTGCATGAAATTTCACAAATCTGTAGACAAATATGTTGTTGTTTGTTTTAAATAAAACAGGTTTGAAAACTCTGTATATTGGAATCGGCATTAATTTTTTATGAAACGATTGCTAAAAGTTGTCTTCTTCTGATATTCGTGCATATTTTCTACCCACATTGAGATGTTTCTCTTCCTATTTCATCTTTATATTGCCGAATTGCCTAGTCTTCTTCAATACACTATTTTCTTAGATTTTGGTAAACATTAAAGAAAAGTTTCTATTTCAAAATTTAAAGAATAAATAGTATATAAACTTGTGTTGCAAAATTAATTCCGTTGTTATCACTGTTAACGCCTTTTAACTTACATTATTTACTTGACCATTCCTGGTCAATCTTATTCTAAACAAAATTTTAAGAAGAACATATCATTACAAGAGCTCAGAGCCCTTATAAGGATTTTGGGGATAACCATTTCCCAACTGGCAAAAAATCATGGTGATTAAATTCAAAAGTTGTTGCAGACTAAAGACTGATATTGATAAAAATTGGATATGTGTGTAATATAGCATGGAAAATATTGAGACAAACAGAGAAAATGCTGATTATCAGCATTTTCTCCTTTTGTCTCAATGTTTCCCAGTCCCTTTCAATTGGGACGTCAATACCAGCCCTTATAAGGGTTCGGAGGTTAATTGTGTCCACGTTTTATTGGGATTTAGGCCGTAAGGACGAGCTCTTGAACTAAATAGGATTGAATTCCTCACACATGCTACTAATTTATCATCCTTATTGACGAGTCGTGGACAGAATCGTATTATTTATTTTTTGGATTTTTTGTGTCTTTTAGCCATCTGTATTGAGAATCCATCATCAAAGTGGAGAACATTTTCACTTTTTGTTCATATATTCATTTTAGGTATTTTAAACATTAGCGCTGAGTAAAGAAATGTGTTTACGTCTATTCTGTTTATTATTCTACAAGAAAGAGAGCGCCAAACTTTGGACATATCTTTTGCATCATTTTCAAAGCAATGAAACCGACACAAAGCGTTTGTTCTAAAAATTAGAAACCAATGCAAAAGAAGGAAGGTCACTCTTTGGGTACTGTTTTTAAAATAAATATCATAAATTCATAATGCTTATCTACAAACACTATTACATCAGTTTATAAAATCAAATCGCACATACTATCGGGATTTAGGCCGCAAGGAGGAACTCTTGAACTAAATAGGATTGAATTCCTCACACATGCTACTAATTTATCATCCTTATTGACGAGTCATCGACAAAGGCGACGGCAGCATTTTATTTTATTTTATTTTATTTATAATTCGTATTACCTTTGTCTTTTTTTGGCAATCGACAATGGAAATTCATTACCAAAGCGGACAGATTGTTTTTAAACATTTTTGTCCTTTTTTTCATTTTTGGTGTTTAAAAAATGCTGCCAAAGAAAAAGAATTATATACATGTACATTTACGTTTGTTATATTTATCTTTCAACAAGAAGGTTGACGCTATATTGTGGTTATCTTATGTATTATTTTCAACGCAATGAAACCAAGACAGAACTTTGTTTTACAGATTAAAAGATGTTTCAAAAGAAGACAGAAATTGCTTTGGATAAAAATATTTGGTGTAGAATAGGAGCCCCCCCCGCCCTATAATAATGATAATTTACGAACACTATTACACCAGTTTATAGAATCAAATCGCACATACTATCTGGATTCTGACCGTAAGGACGTCCTCTTGAACTAAATAGGACTGAATTCCTTGCATATGGTACTAATTTATCATCCTTGTTTGCGAGTCGTGGATAAAGACGACCAGCATGTTCCTATTTCATTATTAAATTTTCCCCTTTTGGTCAGGCAGTTCTTAGAAACTTTCCAATGCATAAGTCTAGTGCTACACTTTTTAAATCAATAAAAAGAAGTAGAGCATCGTTTTATTTATTTTGAAATACAATGTATTGCTATAGAAAAAATGTAGCTCTAAACATTCTTTAACTACCGTTTAAATTATACTAATATCAGAAATACTTTCAATGTCTCATTAAATTGAATTGCACGAAAAGCGATATTTCGGAAGAAATGGTGTCTTTTTGAACTAAACAAAATTCAATTTCTCGATCACCGTACCAATTTATCACCCCTTAATTACAAGTCATGCAAAAACAAAATTTTTGGGTGGTTCACTTCAATAACTGTCAAAAAAGACAAAATGGATGTTGTTAAAGATAGGATTTGTGTAAAATATGGCACAGAAAATATTGAGACAAAAGAAGAAACTGCTGGTTATCAGCAGTTTCTTCTTTTGTTTCAATGTTTTCCCAAGCCTTTTCTATTTGGGACGTCAAAACCAGGTCTTGTTTTGGAAAGGGTTAATAACAAGTAATGGAAAAACAAACCACAATTGTCTCTTTTTCCGTGTATTGTCTTTTACAATGTAATCATTGAAGTTGTGTAAAGAAGATATAGTCGACACCAATCCCTGTGAATTCATTTACAAGAAAATATTTATGAACACAAAAGATAGAAAAAAGAAATGACGCCTTTTTGTGCTTTCTTTTTTGTTGGGTGTCATATTCAAACAGATAAAATGCGTTTGATAAAAAATAACTGTTTGGGGACGTCGTTTTTCCTTATATTTTTTATGGATAATCTTTTTTGACTAACACAAATTTAATGTTTTTGTTTGAATATGGGACAAAAGGAAATTTAGCTAGATGGATTGGAGTCTTCACACATAATTCTAATTTTGTCATCCAAAAAGACTAGTCATAGTCAATGAGCAACGGGCCAACCGATTATTTTTTTTCTCAAAGTGCGTTTTTATCTTAAAATAAGTTTTCTAGTTCTATTGAATGATATGTTTACTTATGTTTTAGTCTATAAAAATATTAAGTTCTTCGTCATAAAATGAAAAGGAATGAGAAAATGGGCTATATTTGTGAGAGTGATAAAAAGTGGGAGCAAGTATTTTTAGATGTTGGAAATTTTTTGACTGATAATGTCTTTAAGGACGTTTTTCCACAGCAGCGATTTACTAATTATAGAAAGAGAAAAATAATCATTTATAACAATATCGTCAGAGCTCTAGAAAACGACACACTGGGTAACAGTTAATAGATGACCAAGGAAGAAAGGATAAGAAAGGGTTGTATTTGGTCCCTATTATTTCACGCACGGTCCGAACACAAAAGACCACATGGTCAATTGGTTCTTAATAGAAAAGGGCAATACACAGCATCCCGGCACAATTCTGCTGTTTTCGCCGTAAATAAATGACTGATTGCTGTACGCATTCAAGGCCGTTAAGACGTTATGATCTCCATAAAGCTATGTTTTTGCATTGATTAAGTAAGAAATGCTCTAGACATCATTTTGGAGAAGAGAAAGTGATTGTAGCACCATTTTCCATAATGAATCCTTGAGCAATCTTTCTGATAAACACGCTTGTATTACACTGCAACACTTTACAAAATTTATTCATGGCTTTCCTAAAACAGAACGTTTATGAAATCCAGCATGATATTAGTTTTTAAAAGTACAATAATGATCAAAAATAAAAATAAATCTGACATTCTCGTATTGAAAGGTATCGAAGTTGGACGCGTTCATGCACTGTTTTCAGTGACCCTTTAACATTTTCACCCGTTCACAAAACGACAGAGTTTTGACTAGTCTAATCAGACGGCAATTTTGATGCCAACGAACATGTCTATGTCAAAACTTGTGAAACAGCAGAAAACATAAGCATTTTCTTATTGTCCTGCAAGGTTTCCAAAACCCAAATCCAATGAGGTCGTCAAATGAGTAAGAATTAACGTGCTCTAAGCTATGTTTCTATATTTATTAATAAATCCAGAGAGTCATGTCCGTGATTTTTGTCTGGCTTCAAGTTAAACGTGGGCGAAAATCGAGACGTGTGTTTTTCTGTTCCGATGAATTATATTGACTTTTGTGTACTAAGCTGTTGATGCATCCGTTATAAATCATTGCAAATTTTACATTTTGAAGTATCAGTCAGTCAATCAAATTAAAACTTATGAGAAATGGAATAAACGAATCACGCTCATACTTCTTTATTTAGTTTTAGTTCATTTTTTCAAATACGTGCCTAAGCATTCTTTGTATTTCAGAAGATTTTGTGTAACGGGGTCTGTCAAATCTATTTTTCCACTGAAAAAGCACATGGATTTGTATTCAACTAGATATAGCATTCTCAAATGAAATGTTCAATTATGTATTGTAACTTGGCAATCCATATATCCTATACAATATACTTACTAGATGCAATGATTTGCATGCATTTAGGAAATATAGATCTATAGAAAAATCCTTCATCCTTTCATAAACAAAACATGGTAAAATGCATTGCTTTATAGTACACATTTTTTTATATTTTAACACAAATTTTGCCGTTTACAGAATAAAGAACGGCGTAAAAGGAAGCAAAAGACCAAAGTAAAAAGGTAATGAACAAAGAAAGGGAATATACAGAATTGTTTGGAAATAAGTCTTGGCAGATGAGATTAAATTTTTCTAATCAAATTCAAGAACGTCTCGCCCAAGTATATCTTTTTAATCAAATAAAAATGTCTAGACTTAGGAAGTAAAAATTGATGAAAAAATGTAAACAAAAATATTTTATTTTGTATGGAGAAAGAAAATTAAATTTTAGGTCTACATAATTTGTTCTTACTTCATATAGTCTAGGACAGTCTGTGTATTCCGGTGCGTTCAATATTACAGCGTCTAAGTTGATTCATCTTATCTGAGCTTGTTCTAAATTAAACCGACAAAATTACTTATGTGGATAAACTGTTACAGCCTTGTACTAGTAATCCTTACTGATAAAGAAGTATTGGAGTCCTTGGTTCGAGTCCTATTCAAACTAATGGATAATATATGTATGCTTTGTGACAAGGCATATCAGATCGTATGGTCATTGTGACAAGGTTACAAGTTCATCCTGTAAACGTAGAACTAAGAAAGGCGACACAATTCTTATAAGACAGACCGAGAACAAAGAAAGAGAATATACAGAATTGTTTGGAAATAAGTCTTGGCAGATGAGATTAAATTTTTCTAATCAATTTCAAGAACGTCTCGCCGAAGTATATCTTTTTAATCAAATAAAAATGTCTAGACTTAGGAAGTAAAAAATAATGAAAAAATGTAAACATATTACGTATACGTCATTTTGTGTGGAGAAAGAAAATTAAATTTTATGTCTATATGATTTTCCTTTTTCTAATGATTTAATGTTGTTGAAATAGTCATGTCACGATATTATGATACATGTTTTTAAACTTAGTAAACTCATCAACACGGAACTTCAAACTATTGTACTTTTTTTTTTAAATTTTGCATGCGATGGTCCTAATCTTGCAGGTGTCTTACAAATTCAAATGTACCTGGAACTCAAAAACAATTAAGGGTGTATATTTATGTAGCTAAATGGTTGGGGCTTTGGGGTTGAGTTTATTGGAGTTTAACGCCGTTTTCAACTGCAAGAGTCATATCGCGGCGGCTGGAGACCTAACCATGGATTCCTGTTGTCTCAAACCAGTATTACCACAACACCCTTACCGAGCCCCCAGCTGCTCGCCCACTGAGGGTAACGATTTCAAACCCATTGGTGGGTGACAATTTTGTCAGAAAGGGTATTTGCCGCGGCCAGTTATCGAACCCGGGACCTCTCTAATGAGAGGCAGATGCGCTATCAACTGCGCTAAGGCCGCGGCTATGGTCGAGGCTTTGGACTTGTAATCCGGACTGGTAAAGAAGTAGTGGGGTCCTTGGTATTCGAGTCCGACTCAAACCGATGGTCATTATGTGTTTTGTGACTTTGCCTATCAGATAGCAAGTACATCATTGGGCTATGATTGAAAACTTCAGTCAATAGACGATGAACTAAGAAAGGCAGCATAATTCATACAAGACCGAGAACAAAGAAAAAGAGTATACAGAATTGTTTGAAATATATCTTGGCAGATGAGATTAATTTTTTCTAATCAAATTCTAGAACGTCTCGCCAAAGTATATATTTTTAATCAAATAAAAATGTCTAGACATTGGAAGTAAAAATTGATGAAAAAATGTAAACATATATACGTCATTTTGTGTGGAAAAAGAAAATTAAATTTTAGGTCTATATGATTTTCCTCCCGCTAATGCTATACGCTTCTGCTATAGTCCGGTCAAGGTATTTTGACACTTTTTAAAAAATTACATTTGTAAACATCAGACTATCGAACTACAAACTACGGTAATTTTGCATGCGAAGGCTCGAAATTTGCAGGTGTGTCACACCTGCAAGATGCAAACCAACGCATACAAAATTGGAAAGAAAATTAAGGTAACATTTTGATTATTGACATGCTTAAAATTTGCAAATATATGCCATGATACGGTAGCTTGACTATCGCTAATTGAAACAAAAGCTCAAAAAATCAAAAATTTAATTTCATTTAGTGTACATGTAGCTGGTATTCAAGACCAACGAAGAGACCGTATTTAGGTGGCTAGATTGTTTAGGCTTTGGACTGCTGGTTCTGACTGCCAAATACGTATTGTCTTCCTCGGTTCATATACACCAATGGTCATACTGGTATGTTTTGTGACAAGGCTTGTCAGATCGCAAGGTCATTTTGATAAGATTACAAATTCAAACCAATAAACGTTGAACTAAGAAAGGCGACACAATTCTTATAAGACAGACCGAGAACCAAGAATGAGAGCATACAGAATTGTTTGGATATAAGTCTTGGCAGATGAGATTAAATTTTTCTAATCAAATTCTAGAACGTCTCGCCCAAGTATATCTTTTTAATCAAATAAAAATGTCTAGACTAAGGAAGTAAAACTGATGAAAAAATGTAAACAAATATACGTCATTTTGTGTGGAGAAAGAAAATTAAATTTTATGTCTTCATTATTGTCCTTACTTCATATAGTCTGCGACAGTCTGTGTGTTCCGGTGCTTTCAATATTACAGCTTTTAAGTTATTTCAGCTTATCTAATTTTGTTCTAAATTAAACCGACAATACTTATAACTTGATTTAAGTTCATACGCCTCTCTTTTTTAAGTGCATGTGCCTGTCCTTTAGAATGATCGAAACTAAAACTTTGTTGGGGGGGGGGGGGGGGGGGGTTGAGATAGAAATTGATTGGTCATTGGCTTGTCTATCGCCTTCTACATTGTATAATTATGTGCACCTATTCGCGTTCCATCAATACGCGAGTAAATTTAAGATGATGTCTTTAAATTAAGATAAGCCACCCCAAATGAGATTTACGTGGCGTCGATTTTTTTGTGTTGTGCGACGCCGTTAACATTCATTGTGCATATCTGAACCTTATCAGACGCCGTAAACATAGGACAATGGAACGAAAACGGAATATTGAATCGACGAATCACAAACGTCTTCAGGACGGACCGATAACTTTCATCTCGCATAGGTTAATACGAGTATTTGATTGCAAATACATGCTGCACGTTTTAAGGTAGTGTTTCCCTAATGAGATTCGCGCGACGTCGGAATTATTTGGGCGAAGTCGGAAAATTCGGCGGTGGAACTTTCCATCGCCGAATGTTTACGATCGCGCCCGAATAGACTCGGACACGCATCAGCGACGCTGGAACAAAATCCGATGTTTTATGTATCACAAAATGGCCACATTACTGGTATTCTACCTTAACGAGATCGTTCAGCTTAACACGTTTGGGACATGAAACTTTCAAACACGTTCGAAATTCGATGGCTCAGTGCGAAACGGTTGTAACTCCCTTTAACCCTCATCCTACCAACATATTTTACATACACATCCTACCAACTGGGGTCCATTTGGACCCCACAATTAATTTTGAATTTCATGACAAAAATAAGTTTCACAAAAGACATATTCTTTGTTTAAATGTTATATTGGTTACTAACAAATGAAAATAATACAAAAACATACTACAATGAAAAACAAGAAGGCCCTAAAGGGCTTGACTCGCTCCATAGGCCTGTATTTATTTTACTACTTTATGCAATTTTTGCATAAAATACAAGGGCACATAACTCATGATCTAAGATTTCGATCAAGCTGAAATTTGCACCCTGGCAAGATATTATACTCACCAACATTCAGTTCAAGTTTTGTTTTGACTGGTCAAAATTTGTTGCTGTGAGAGTAAAAATAGTAAAAAATTAGTCAAAACCGCAATTTTGGACAATTAAGGGCAGATAACTCGGGTGTTTTTTATCAAATCAAAATTCCTTTAGGGAATTTCAGAGAGGGTTGCCCAAGGATTATTCCTGTGAAGTTTGGCTGAAATACATCAAGTGGTTTTTTAAATGAAGATTTTTTAAAAAAAAATTTAAACAAGTTTAAGTAGTTGTAATAAAGAGACGTCGCGCACGGTATTGCGTCACTTTTCAAAAAACGTTACCCTCCGGGGTTTATAACTGAATTTCGCAAGACCCATTTTCCTTCTCATAACTTTGTTATACATCAAAATAACAGTAAAATCTTGATCTTTATAAATGTCATACTTTTTTCAAGTCGTTTGTTTTTATAAATTTACTAGAGAGGCTTTTTATTCGGAAATTGAGCGAAAAAACACGTGTAACATGTAACATAAATGTACAAGTGCGACGGATATTTATAAACAATTCTGTGGTTAGCTAACGTCAAACACACAGAAAAATATATTTTATGATAATGGAGATGCGGTAGAATGTTTTGCTGAAAAGAAATAAAATTCCGATGTCGATTACGCAAATTATACCAATTTGTTTACCAAAAATCGAAGTGTAACAGTTAGAATTACGTCGCAGAAAAAATGACAATTTTCCTAAATATTTTTGTTATTAATGACTCAAATGCCACCAAACTTGATATAGAAAATACCATTTTTCTCTTTTTCTATAATATGTAGAAGAAAGCCGGTTAGGATAATAAACGAAGCAATTATTGCATTAAATGCGTGTGGACAGAAAATGTTTCGGGTCGTTGAAAACGTGACTTTTTTACTCTTCAGATTTTAAAAAATACCAGTTCCTTTATTCATACAAAAAATTAATTTCAATGTGGAAATACCGTTTTTTTCTTATTTATCATATTAAAATTTCAACGCAAAGTAATTCAAAATAAAAGAGATTTTCGAATTTTCTCTTGTGGACAGAAATTTTATAAACGTTAACTTTTTATTTAAAGTAAACTTAAAATCATCCAATTGGCACAATTTTCAGTCAAATAATAGAATGAATCGAACCGACGTTAAAGCTTAGAAGAGACAATGGACGGAAATAGTGGGATATTTCCTAAAATTTGGTTTTGTATTTATAAATCACTTTAGTTTGTACAGAGAGTAAACATTAAAAACACAACACAACCGTCTACGCAAAAACTTACTAACGTTACGCAATGATTAGAATTGACGTTCGCTATTTTGACGTTACATTTTAGTGCCGCAATACCATGCGCGACGTCAGAGTGATTATAGTGGGGTCCAAACGGACCCCAGCAACAAAATCCATATTACAAACTCAAATTATGCTAAAATCCGGAAATGTTGCGTGACATGAAAAAGGTTTTGGTAGACCAACAAACTCCTAAAATTTGGACACCAGAGTTCATGCGGTAAAAATATTACACGCAAAAAATGACATGTGGGGTCAAATTGACCCCAGTTGGTAGGATGAGGGTTAAACATATAGGCAGTTACAACCGTTTCGCACTGAGCCATCAAATGTATTTAAAATTTGCAAGAAAATTCGTAGAAATTGTCATTTTCTCGACGTGAAAACTAACACCATACGTTGAGCGAAAATGAAACAAACTTCATGTTTTGGCTTGAACATTGCCGTGAAATCGGTAGCGTTTCTTCAACGTGAATACGACATATGATGAGCGAAGTAAAATATGGATGCTACGACATTTTTTTTCAATTCAAGACTTTTTAGACTCAGATGATTTCTATACAATTAATTTTACTGGGGATTAAACGCGTCGCAGCTTTTTCTTTAAAAAATCTCGTAACTACAGCTTATTCAAAGCTGTAGTTACGATTTTTTTTAGAAAAGTGTAAATATTATTCTGTTTTATGGTTTTGTAATTAAGGGCTCTCTATTTATCAACTAACAATACCTGTCGTTCTCACTTTGCGAGCTTTTTCATCCCATTATGTTGTAATGTCTCTGGGGTTATTTCGTATTCAGTGATTAAATGTGTGCTCTTTTAATCTATTTATCAGCTTTTATGGTGCAATATGGACATTCCATAATCATATAATGATTTTCCCCCGACAGGGAATCACGTGACACACGAATTTTAAAGAATATAGCCAATAATTATGTTAATACATGGTCAATTTGAATTCAGTTTCAAACAGAGAAGGTGGAAATTACTAGACATTAGACGAATATCGTTGATCTTGTAAAAATCAGCTGACAAAAATATTTATGAAAGAATGCTGAAAAAAGATTTGTTGACAAAGTGAGATTATAGTAAATGAATGCACACGTGTACATTGTACAAGTCGAAAACGTCTTATAAAAAGATAAAACACCAAGAAAAAAGTGTTGCATTTTCTGCAGCATGAATGTCAACCAAGGAGTGTTGGGTTATTTTTTTGCTTCTTTCTAATTCTCTCTAAGGACTCCAGTACATTGCATGTTTTATTTCTATTTTATGGGAAAACTGGTGACAATCGAGGGAAATCTTAAGTGCACGCCCTGGTATCCATTTATTTGAAAATATGCATTTCAAAATATTATAGCTAGAAAAGAGAAATACTGGCCTCCATCCACTACCCTGCTTAAGTTATCTCTGTTCAATATTTACGAATTTTCCCGAAATCTTGTATAAATTTGGAACAGGTGGGAAATATCTTGTACATATCGTACATGTAGTTTGGAAAATAATGTTACAATTTCATTGCATTGTCTTTTGCTACATTTAACGTATACAACCCATCAATAGCACCAAAGAGCCAGACGCGAAATTTGAAAAGTGCCAATAAATCCTAAACTGTGTTATATTTTCATTCCAAATACATAATTATGGAAATATTTGACAGAAAACGTTATAAATTACCTCTCTTGCATATGAATATAGAGTAAAAAAGATATTTGTAAATGATTTTCTTCTTGAAGCATAACCTTGAAATCCGGCACGGTGAATCAACTTATGTGAAGTGTATTTACAAGAGTGTGTAATTTGATGCATGTCCCATGGCTAGAAAGCAGTGTTTTAATGATGGGTCATATACCTTAAATTGATAAAAATCAATATCAGCCGAAAAAATAGCTATAGATAAAAAAAAGACATTTTGTCTGTAGTTTCTAGATTCGTTTGCGACCAAAGAAGTATTAACTTGATGAATATCGATGCTTTCCAACAAAAACCTTGTAACTACAGCTTGTTTTAAGCTGTTATTACGAGTTTTTTGTTGAAAAGCGACGATATCCTTCATTCTTTTGTATTCTCCCTCGGGAGTCACTCATATTGCCTGTTTTATTTTTATTTTTATGGCCAGACTGATGAGATTCGAGGAAAAAAACCTTGAATTGCACGGCCCATCTGATATTCATGGATATCCAGTGATTGTCACTGGAACAACTCTTTCATCTTACTGAGATTGACAGATGCCCGGGGCCGAGCGCTTCTTTATAAACCATTTCCTTTATTGTGTTTTTTTCTGGTCCCTTTGGGCAGCAATATTTTTCTTTTGCTTGAAAATGCAGCTCACATGAAATAATATCATTATGGCTAATGGTTACCAATAAACAGTTCCCAAAAAGATTAAAAAATACTATTGAGACAAAATTGTGTAGATCGAACCAATTAAGTATACATACGAGTAAAATAATATTATTTCATACTAATGTTGAATTTTATCCTTTCCGAATCGGATCGTTGAAAAGTCTTTAAAAACACATGTTGAAATTATGAAATAATATATAAGAAATGATATGTTTATTCTATGTATGATGGGAAATTGTATACAAATACATTTCCTACAATCTTTCAGTTATCGCTCGCTGTTATTGCTATTCCCGGCAGAAATATTCCGCAGTTTCTGAACAGGAAATGACAAATTTCTTTTCAATTGGAGAAAGAGTTGGTGTTTTTCAGGAAGATATTTTTTGCATGAATTACGCCGTCTCAACGACTAGTATTCAATAGCGCGGAGCGATATGATCATTATGCGTTTTGTTAAGTGGTATAATAAAGTCGAGTCGTGAAAAATGGTATTTTTTTTAATCCAGTCAGAGGCGTTTCAAAAATATCTTACCAATTCTAATAAGTTGTAATAAAAAGTTGTATCACAAAAAATGTGGCTTATTGAATTCATCAGTAATTTCAGTACTTTTGCAAAAAATGAGTTTAACAAAAGGCAAAGGGAGACTTCTACGAAATTGCAATTCCAGCATCAGAAAAATCAAAGGAACTCGCAAATTGATGACGAACAAACAGACCTATAGAAGGATATCCATAAACGTTCGTTTTGCAATAACTTTCTTATTTAAGGTAGAACCTTTTAGCTACGGTTACAAGTTTGATATCTTAGTAAACTAGAAGCTATCACTAATTCAGACCCGATATTCATTTCCTCGTCCTTCACATGAGTTCAATACCATGACGACAACAGTAGGCGCCTCGAACGTTTTCACGTCGAATTCCTAAGGACCGAAAATGCATAAAGCGGTCTTTCAATCGGGAAGTTTTAACGTCGCAACAATGAAAATTTCATCAACTGAAAGCCCTTTTCAAACGAAAAAGGTTGATACGAGAAAAGAGTATTCCTGACTCATTTCTCAATAATAAGCAACTATTTTTCATCTTTTTTCGTCAACAAACTTTGAAGAAAAACCCCAATTTATATAGTAAAATTTGGTAAAACCGGCTCAAGCAATGTTTGCCGTTTTTAGTTATTTTTTCCAACAATCATATTGTTTTTAAAAGAGAGAATTTTAATTTCAGCTTCTAAACTCACTCAAGTTTTTTTTTATAAGGTTGGTCATTCAGGTATATGGAATTTCAAAGCATCGGCTACTTTTTAGCTGACAAGTCTAATATTCATTAACACATGGACTAGAAATAGGCCGTATTTCTACGGAGAGATTTTCATCATAGCTCTTGTTAATGATAATGATATCATTGTCATCTTTTCATTTCAACACTCGCTTTAATCCTTTCAACAATGAAAAATGATACTATGACACTATGCCGTTCATGAAATGGTACATACATGTATATCGTTGGTGTTTCTTGATTAAAGCTGTAGTTACGAGGCTTTACATTTACACCGACGATATATAGTAAACAATATAGCCTAATCCTCTCCTTTACTTGTTCAAATTCTTCATGCTAACTCATTTGTTTGTTTTATATTAGAAACGAAATAATCCATGTTCTGCCATGGTCTAACGCTATTTAATCACGGTTTTCAGTTAGGCCTCTCAATGCGTAATCCGCCTCAGCCTTCGTGGATTATTTATTGTGCCTCTTAATACAGGGGGTGGTTAAATAACGATATACAACGGCAGAACATGGATTATTTCTTAGATATTACACGTAATTGTAAAGCCGGTAGTCTTATTACGGCAAAAAAGTTTTCCTCTCTTAGGTTAAAGTGACATTTCACGTTTATTTCTTCAGATTTGACTTTATTTCTGTCTGAAAAAGCATATTTTCTTATGGAAATTCTGAACATTTCATGCCAAAATATTGCACCATTTACGAGAATTATATATTTTTGTGCTAAAATTAGATAAATTGTTGTGGACAACAGTTCAGATTTATATGGAATTTGTCATTTCTGTCTCAACTTTAAAGGCCTATTTTTCGCTTATAAATAACAATTTCAAAAAACTGATAGCATTTATACGCATTAGAATAACCAATATTTGCATCAAGACATACCTTTTAAAAATGAAAACAGAATGAAATGTCCCTTTGTGGTTTACAGACCCTGAAAAAATCTACACTTTCTAGCTATACGAAATGCATCAAATTTCACACACTTGTAAATACACTTCACATAAGTTGATTCACCGTACCGGATTTCAAGATTATGCTTCAAGAAGAAAATGATTTACAAATATTATTTTACTCTATATTCATATGCAAGGGGGGGGGGGGTAATTTTGAACAATTTTGTCAAATATTTTAATGATTATTCATTAATTCAAAATTCTAAACCGTGCAAAATGCTTATGTTTGTATTTGGAATAGAAATGTAACACAGTTAAGGAATTGTTTTCACTTTTCAAATTTTGCCCCTGGCTCTTTGGTGCTTTTGAGGGGTCGGATACCTTAACAGTATGGATCAGGAACAGACCTAACACATGCCCCAGCTGGATTAATTTCGCGTTGAGCTAAAATACCATAAGCACTCTTAACCCCATATCAGAGGCTACAGATAAGAGGGGGTGATGGCCTTTCAAAATGAAAAGTTCATTGAATGTTTATCAACCCTATGTTGTCGATACTCATAGGGTTTGAATTTGAAATAAAAACTAGAATGTCTTTACCATTTTTTTCTGTTGGTCTGTCATATTACAGCCCATATACATGTAAGTGCAATACATTTCGTAATTCAATAATGTCAATTTTCGGATAACGTGTGGCATATATTATGACACCCTAGTTGCCACATTTCCATGCTCATCCATATTTACTTGGCACGTTTACGTATAATTAGATCTATTGTTTACAACCAAGCTGACGAGTCGGTGTATAATATAGGTGTATAATATTGGTAATACGAGGTTCAGAATGACGAGCCATGACGAGCCACATACATTATCACAACCCTATTTGCCACGTTTCTGAGCTCATCCATATTTACCTCGCACGTTTACGTATAATTAGATCTATTGTTTACGAGGAAGGTGAGAGTTCGGTATATAATATTAGTGTATAATATTGGAGATACGAGGTTCAGGTGAGAATTTGATTAGGGGCTGTCGTCTCCAATGACCAGGTAATAGTTGCCTATGTTTGAAAATGTCGTAACTACAGCTTGAATAAGCAGTAGTTACGGCGTTTTCGAACGAAGCTCACGTAATCGAATACTCTACGAGAAATTGCACATCGTCGCTTTTATTCCAAAACATCATAACTACGGTGTTTTCCTGTCAAGACTTAGTTTTGACATCCCTGAAAGAAAATGCTCTGGAAATCCTTATGACAAACGAAAAAAAAAAAAAAAGAAGATTTCTTCCTTTTGCCAAATTTCTTCTTTCGTCATGAATAAAAATATTTGACATCCAAACAGTTTGAAATTTCGACCCCAGTGCAAAATTTGGGTAGCCAAGCCGAGAAGAATTGGGGAGCTATATATTTAAATGATATTGTATACCAATCTCCCTTTTTGTCAAAATTCTATTTGTCTGCAGCATACTATCAATAGAGGCATTCTAATTTCTTTTCTTTTTATGGAGAAAAGATTCATGCCTTTGAGAAAACATTTTCTTTGCAATGTTTTCTGTCGTATCTAAATAAACATATTGCCATACTGGATTGTTGACTTTCAAAAGAAGTATGTCAACTGTTAACGCGTACCCAAACAAAATCAGATCTGTTGTTTTTTCTTTGTCTTAAAGTGACAGTTCACATTTATTTCATTTTTTAAAAGTATGTCTTGATGCAAAGATTGTTTATTTCAATGCGTAGAAATGCTATCAGTTTTTTTTGAAGTTGTTATTTATAAGCGAAATATGCGCCTTTAAAGGGACATTTCATTCCAATTTCAATTTTTTAAAGTATGTCTTGATGCAAAGATTGGTTATTCTAATGAGTATAAATACTATTGGTTTTTTGAAGCTGTTGCCAATAAGCGAGAAACACGCATTTAAAGTTGAGACATAATCGATAAATTGCATATAAATCTGAACTGTTGTCCACAACAATTTGTTCAATGTTAACACAAAAATAAAAATTTCTCGTAAACGGCGCAATATTTTGGTTCGAAATTTTCAGAATTTTCATAAGGAAATATGCTCTTTCAGATAAAAATAAAAGTAAAATTTATGACAAAAAATTCTGAAATGTCACTTTAAAGTTGAGACAGAAATGGCATATTCTATATAAATCTGAACTGTTGTCCACAACAATTTGTCTAATTTTAGCACAAACATATATATTTCTCGTAAACGGTTCAATACTTTTACTTGAAATTTTCAGAATTACCGTAAGAAAAGATGCTCTTTCAGATAGAATAAAAGTAAAATTTATGTAAAAACAATTGAGAAATGTCACTTTAACATCAATAATTGGGAACGAAATGGACATATTGTCATTGAAGAAACCGAATGAACTACCGACTGCATCAACCTTCATATATGAGCGAGTCAAAAGAATGCTGTCAACTGTTAAAGATTTCCCCAAAAGCCCTGGTTTCCGTTCTGTTGTTTTTTTGTAGATTAAAAACAGAAAGAAGTCACGATTCCTGAAACAGAATATACTATGGACTGCATCAACTTTCAAAAATGAGCGAGTCAATAGAAGTCCGTCAATTTTTAAACTACCAAACAACGTCTTATTTTCATACCATTGTTTTCTACTTGGTCTAAACAACTTCACTGCAACGACTTTCCAAATGATCGAGTCAAAAGAAAAAGAAGTCTGTCAACTGTTAAACTATCCAACAGATTGCAGAGGGTGTCGATTTACACGTGATTTCAGGTAAAATATCTCCTCATCCACATGTTATCCCTTTATAACAATCTTTCTTAACAAGCTCTACTTTTGGCGTCCTTTATATAAAATACTTGGGAAAACATTGAGACAAAAGAAGAAAATGCTGATAACCAGCATTTTCTTCTTTTGTCTCAATATTTTCTCTGTGATTATGTACGAAAATTTCATATCAATTCACATCCATTTTGTCGTCTGCAGCATCTTTCAAAATGGACTAGCCTATGATATTGTCATGTGGGGAAAAGATTAATGTCAACGCATTTCTATAGAAAGGTGTACTCATAAAAATTTTATTTGTCAGATCCGTTACATCTTAATCTCTTTATTGCACAAAGGTACACAATTATGGGGTGCTCCAAATTCAAAAGTGTTGCAGACGACAATTTTAAGTTAATGAAATTTTAAGAATCTTCCCATTTCGGGTTAGAAAACATTGTAGAAAATAAAGAAATTGCTTGTCACAAGCAACTCTTCATTTTCCACAATGTTTTGCTAAGCCCTTTCTTATGAGGGAGTTCAAAGGCGTCGCTGTGCAGTAATGGGTTAATCTCTTTATTGCTGTTTCGGCACAAAGGTACAAAGGCGGAAAAGGTATCGAAATGATTTTCGCTATGATTATTATCATTATTATTATTTCTATTATCAGCATAGAATTACTATTGCATGTTTCCATATCGTCACCCCTTTATTCGTTAGTAGAATCAGTAGCTTACATAATTATAACAGTAAACATTTCGTTAGTCTTTTTCATTTCTTTGGTTGTTTGTTTGTTTGTTTGGTTTTTTTTTTGTTTTTTTTTTGTTTTTTGTTTTTTTTTTTCGTTTCAATGACAAATGAATAAATTCTCTTCTTTACATTTTGCTAAAAAAACTGTATTAACCCTTTTCACAAAGACAAAACTTTAACCACGATGGTAAATGGATGCTGTCTACCATTATAGTTGAAAAGAATCCAACGCAGAAAAAGAGAAAAATGGTATTTATCATCATTTTTACACTTTTGCTCAAAATTTGCCAAGACCTTTTGTCCTAAGTATATGCCCAAACGAGGGGTTGTTTTACAGCCAACAATCTATCCATGCACGAATCTCTACTTTTCCTATATGACAGATGCAGCATCTAGTCATATACGACTAGACTGCAGGGGCTATTGGCGTAGATTTCATAGTTGATAGCGAAAGATTATCCGGTACCTACCGCATAGGGTTCTGATTTTAAATTACAATAAGGAACGATATCATCAAGTAAACAGTGACGCAGTTTCGGACAAACAACAGTATATAGTTAGTGTTGTTTTAAAATCTCGTAACTACGGCTTGAATCAAGCCGTAGTTACGGGATTTTATAACAACATCGACGGTTTATAAAAACATAACGCTAAACCCAGTCTATTTTAGCACACAATTTATTGCCAATTTAAAAATGCATTTTATCCCTTCTTCTCTGAAAAGCTTTGCAGTATCAGTTCATGCATCACGGTCGATTCCGATGTGACAGGTGCAGAATTCTGCCATCCATGCTGCAGGACTTGTGGCTATTCACGTAGATTTAATAGTTGATAGCGAAAGACAAAACAAACAATATGACAAGCTCCATTTAATACAATACCAAGGACCTCCCACGAAAACAATTTTAAATGACCAGAATCTTGCATGTACAAATGGTATGAGAAATGCACAGTTTTGACGATCATTAAGAGAAACACCACTTTGGGAAGCATCATGATATTTTCATAAAATACAACAATACACCTATTTTGAATATTACATTCTAAAAAAGCTTATCCTTGTTGTCTAAACGTCGTTTACTTCGAATAAATGCTTATTTGACATAAAGGATGGAAATACAAGCAGTCTAAACATGTTATCATTTACATGCTTTAGTTTTGAAAAGTTAACTTTTAATTAGATCTTTTATCACCGATGTAATTCCAAAACCTTCCTACTACAGCTTCAATCAAGTTGTAGTTACATTTACGAGGTTTTAGAATTAAGTGTACGTCGCCCATATTTGAATAGCAGCAAAATGATAATTACCAATTTTTACTAGTCTGAGCGTTAGAGTGAGCACAAAATATAGCTAAATTCATGGTCAAATACGAATCTATGTTACCGTCGTAGAACAATCTTAACTGTCATAACTACAGATGATCCAAGCTGTAGTTACGACGGTTTGGTAGCCATATGGCGAACATTTGCGTACTATCAGGGGAAATCAGTAAAAGTGCCCGATCCATTTTTGCCTACGTGAGGCCTTTCAGTTAAAAGGCAATGTTCCATACGCGCCAGACATTTAGTGTTCTAGGCCCTCTAGCTATCATTGCTCTTTCGATTTTTGTGCGGTGTTTATAGCTTTTTCATTCGTTTCCCACTCTCCTTTTTTGAATACCTTTTATGTACTGTTTCCAATTAAATGTCCATATGATAAAATCGCATCAGGAAAATTAATCAATGGCAAAGACTTTGTGCTAAAAATAGACAGGGTTTATCGTTATGTTTTGATAAACTGTCGTTGTTGTTATAAAATCTCGTAACTACGGCTTGAACCAAGCCGTAGTTACGAGAATTTATAACAATACCCACGAAATTTGTTTATCCGAAATTACGTCATGGTAAACTAGATACTGAATAAAATCGTTCCCTTTTCTAGATGTTGAGTAAACCTGCATGGTTGTATGGCAAAGCTTAAAATTTGAAAATATCATCTATATCTTTCTTTTTCCGATCCCTTGACGCATAAGTTTGCTTTCTTCTTGCAAGGATTTGGTCATATCTGGCGCTATCATTTTTACTCCATCCTATGAAGAAGGACTTTCAAGTTGGTACTAAAACACAAGCAAAATATGAACGAAACAGTAATAAATCGGTGGTACCCAGCTTTCCAAGCTTGCATGTACACCTATGACATCATAATGTCGAATAATATGTTCCCGAAAACATTCAAATGTTCATTGAAAATACATGTAGTAATGTACAGGTTAAAATTCATTTTTGTTTTTCAATATACATGTAGGGCCTATGTGTACATGTATATGAGATATACTATCAAACTATTAAAAAAGTGAAAACAAAATTGTGAACATTCACCCTATCGTTCATTTGAGTCTATCGTTGCTTTTCATAAAGTAGTCCTTGGTAACTACAGTTTATCCAAGGTTTTTGGGTGAAAAGCAGCGGTGTGTTATTGAAATGATGACAAAAACACAAATTATGTGTCAAACTGGAGAATGAAAACACCAACAAGCATAACGGGAAATGTACCCTGGTATTTCCCGGAGCAAGCTGTATATTGTATTCAGCGATGACAAGTTACCTCCCATTTCTGGCATTAACCAACATTAAACAATCCCTGGGGTACCCACAAAGGTGACGGGTGTCTTCAATACGAGTCCTGATATCATTTCATGTTGCCCTCGTTTGAAAGCATCGTTGTCTTGCTTAAGATGACCTCCCAAAAAAGCAAAAAAAAAAAACATGTGATAAAATGTACATAATTATATTTAGTACAGTAAGAATTCATATTATTATCATCATTTCAATAAGTTAAACTGTTTCCTTTTCCAAACCAACAAGAGTTTAGAAGGTATCTTTATTACATGTGCTAGGAAATTCGGAAAAAAACAATTATTTGGCAAATTATTTGAACAAGTTTGTAAATAGAAGTAAGTAAGTACAGAGAGCAAAATGAAAAAAGTGGTGATACTCAGACTTTATGTCCCCTTTTTTCTCTCGGTGTTTCAGAATTATTCAAATACAAAGTCACAAAAACAAGCAATATTGTAGAAGTGTTAAGCAATCCCCGGGGGCCGGGACAAGGTGACAAGATTTTTCAATCGGAGTCCCTCATATCTCACATGGTCCCCGGGTTTTGACGCCCCTCTCACAGCCCCTCTGCTCTAATACGGTATTATACACACCCATCCCTGCCAGGGGTTTTAACAGTTTAACAGCCTGTCCATGGAATTATAGAATTTCGAAATCAGTAACTTTTTCTAGTTCTTTGGCTCTTAACCGACATTTTATAAGAAGCCCTTTCGTCTTTTCCAAAAAAGGCTTTGAATACAATGGAAAATACATCTTAAAAAGCTTTTCAAATACTAATTTTTACAACTTAACTTCTTTTTATCCGTGCTTACAACACCATTATCGGCAGTCATTTTCACCAAAAGTGAGGCGAATGCGCTTATTTAAGAAAGTAGAAATAATGTCCGAGTGCACCCAATTACATTGTATTTATTTGATGTTCCTACGGTTTAAATTATCAGAAAAAAAAGATCAGAAAAGAAAAAAAGAAAATAGAGTTTGTTGATATACGGATAACACGTTCTTAAAGAATAGTACAGTATTCAGTTATGATTCCCTCAAACTTCTGTCTTTGGGTAACATAGCTAACGGATAAGGGTTGTGATGGTTTCAAAAGGTGTTAAAAGAACAGCTGATTCGAGGACATTTAACTGGGTGGGGTCGTAAATAATTCGCCTTTTAAATCTAATTGTCTCGCGCTCAATGATCCCCGTCATATCGGGTTACTTCAACCAAAACCCTTTATCAGGGAAACAAGTTAACCCTATTTATGAAAGGGTTAACTTGTTTCCCTAATAAAGGGTTTGGTTGAAGTAAGGCAATGTAATAGTTTGGAAAACATTACGAGAAAAGGAGAAATATTACTTCATCCGAAACCCTTTATTATGGAAACAAGTAAACCCTTTTTAGGAAAGGGTTAACTTGTTTCCATAATAAAGGATTTTGTTGAAGTAAGGCAATGTACTAGTTTGGGAAAACATTGAGAGAGAAAGAGAAATTGCCGAGGGTCGTTAAAAATTCGCCTTTAAATCTAATTGTCTCGCTCTAAATGATTCCCGTCATATCGGATTACTTCAACCAAAACCCTTTATTAGGGAAAAAAGCAAAACCAAAATTATGCCAACTGTTAAATAGAGTTTACATAAGATCGTTCCATCGATGGAAAAGAAAAACACCCAAATTAGTATTTTCTTACAAAGAAGGGAACGTGTCGTTATCTTTTGGGAGTACTACACATGAATCTGTAATTATCTGTTTATTATTTTCATGTTTTCCAATTGCTTATATACATGAATAGCCGTAAGATGCAGGAAACATTACTTCAACAACACCTGAATTTCGTTGCCATTTTGAATTTAAAGTGAAAAAAAGAAAAAAATGTACAGAAGGTGAATTCTTTCTTATTCATAAACTATTCGTATGAAAAGCAGAAAAGTATATCCGAAGAAAAACTTGTATTTTATAATGCCTTTCTCAAATAGCCCTTCTGACGATACCATTGCTAATTGCTTTAGAAAACCTTTCAGGGGAGAAGCAAGCAGCGTTTTCCCCATTTTAAAGTTTAGATGGGATTTTCTTCATGTATAAGCATTCATATTGTCTTCTTAAACTCCTATCAAATTGAACTAGTCTAACATTTGGCGTTATGTTCTGTCTTTCTACAAGAACAGCTGTGAAAAGCAGAATTATTTAATCAGAGACGAACTGGAATTTTGTTCAACAATAGCACAATCGAGGTCTCATAAGGTCTAGTAAGTTTACATTGTCCATCTGTGGAAGAAGCCGGGTTCGAGGAAGCAATTAATTAGATTAATCCAAGATGAGAGACTGAACTATCTAGGAAATTAATCATTTCTTTTTCAAGCAGCGGCCTTTGAAGACAAACCTAAGAAAATCTTGATTCGCATTGAAAGCCCAACCTCAATTTCAAGAAAATATCACGTGTTAGGTGTGTATCTAGTTATTCACCATTTTCTTGTATTTTTTAAAAGTTGATTTGAGTTACGATCAGTCTTAAAGAGATTTCGTTCTATACTGTGTCGTGTAAAGTTGTATTGGTTATGACCTATCAGTTTGGAAAAATTGCGCGTAGAACTTAACATTTGTTGTTATGTAATTTGAAAGTCTTCTTTCACGAAATTTTAGAATGCTTTTTGAATTTCCCTTAACATGCCTTTTGAATTTCCAATGAGTCTGCTCTAAAGAGAAAAGATGGTACCTAGTAATAGCAGTCTTCAGTCGATGTACATTGTTGCATGAATAAACACCAATTCAGCATTTACCATTTTTGCTTAAAGTGACTTTTCACATTCGTTTTTCATAAATTTTACTTTTTTTTTTTATCTGAGAGCAAATTTTCTTATGAAAATTCTGAAAGTTTTAAGCCAAAATATTGAACCGTTTATATATTTTTGTGCTAAGATTAAACAAATTGTTGTGGACAACAGTTCACATTTGTATGGAATTCGTCATTCCTGTCTCAATTTAAATGGCATATTTTCGCTTATAAATAACAACTGCAAAAAATGATAGCATTTCTACGCATTAGAATAACCAAGCTTTGCATCAAGACATACTTTAGAAAATGAAATTGGAATGTTATGTCCATTTAAAACCCGAAAGAAAAGGAGGAAAAAGATAGATATCATAAATAAATTAATGGTTCATTTGATCTTGTTCGCGCCCCTTTCATGATACACGTGTACGTATTCTAGTTTTTCGGACAAATGGTCCAAAGTCAGATGCTTGTAAATAATTAATTCTAGCTCACGCATCCTTTACAAAGAAACCCTATGCTTTTCAACAAACACCTCGCAACTGCAGCTTGTTTAAAGCTGCAGTTACGAGGTTTTTGTTGAAAAGCCACGTTAAATGTATCGAGAAAACAAGTTTCGTCTGTGCCCAATATGTGTTGGCGTTATTCCCGGGTGACGGGTTAAGTGAAATGTCAGAGGGATCCATAAAACTCACGCGCCAACAAATGACCCCTGACCCCGTATCGTCTGCTTTATTATTGACCGGTAGAGCGGTCTGGCCTTTTATCTTGACTTCCATAACGGTTTGGGTGTCCGAATTATGACGCCCGGGTCCTCTTTTGAGTGTGAATTAACTTCCCTATTTTCGCACTTGAACGTGTTATGTTCTTGTTATCTAATACTGGTCATCAGTAATTAACCATATAGTGGGGGATCCGATACAACACCCTGACGTACGGAAGCTAAAATAGCAGTCTTTCTTTGTTTTACAAACCAACATATTGCGACTGTTTCTTATTGTGGTATGAATTTTGAAATAATTATGAGACATATTGTAACCATGCAGATCCTATACAACATTGCCATGTTACTGTGTATTGCACCACATTTCCTACAACATGCGTACTTTAACCCTATCCCAAACGACAAAATTTTAGGGGTGATCCACTTCAAAAACTGCCACAAATGACAAAATGGATGTTAATAAAGGTAGGATTTGTGTAGAATATGGCACAGAAAATGTTGAGACAAAGGGAGAAACTGCTGGTTATCAGCAGTTTCTTCTTTTGTTTCAATCTTTTCCCAATCATTTTCTATTAGGGACGTCAAAACCAGGTCTTGTTTGGGAAAGGGTTAAAGAAGGTAGATAATCTTTCTTCCTGAAATTAATGGAGCAATGAATAACGAAATCGGACCCCTAAATTAACCCTTCAGTTTTCTCACTTAACTGTGTTATGTTCTTGTTATCTAATACCGGTCATCAGTAATTAGCCATATTGCAACATTTCTGATCGTAGTATGGATGTTGGAATATGAAGAAATACAACAGTTAAACCGAGATCTTATACAATATTGCCTTGATACTGTATTTAGCACCATATTTCCTTCTGCATCCGTACTTTCATGAAGGTAGATAGTTTTTTTTACTGAAATTAACGGAGTTAGAAATAAAGAAATCGGACCCTAAAATTAACTATTCGATTTTCTCAATAAACTGTGTTATGTTCTTGCTATCTACTAGTAATACTGGTCATCAGTAATTAGCCATATTGTAGGGGACCCGATACAACACCCTGTCGTACGGAAACTAAAGTAGCAGTGTTTCTTTGTTTTAAAATGAAACTACAAACTTTTCTTATCATGATATGAAGTTTGAAATATGTAGCAAAACATTTATTATACATTGTACTTATATAATATCATAGGTGTATTGCATCATATCTTCTAAATGCGTATTTTCAATAAGGTTGATTTTTTTGTTCTGAAATAAACGGGGCCATGAAAAAAGTCCGATCCAAAAACCTCGGACCCTCCTTAGAGAGAGTGGGAATTAACTCTTCGATTTTCTCACTGTGTCGTGCTATATTCTACATATCTAATATCAGTCATCGGTAATTAGCCGTATTGCGTGCGACCTAATATAACGCCCTGTAGTAGCCGACAATACAAAATTGTTATAACAATCTGATAATGATTTTAGGTCACCAGGTACGTAAGTAAATTGCATTGTTTTTGAATCTGGCAATTTTTAACCCCAAAAGTAAAAGTTGACACAAATTACTGTCCTCGGATTGGTTGTAATAGATCTAATAACTTTCAATTTTTTTAACAGTCAGGAAAAAAAACAACAATTCAAATAAAGCTAGTTGTACTTACATTACATGCATACGAACTTACATTTGCTGTTTCAAGTTTATTTAAACATTTTTCTTCACCCTTGTTTATATATATTTGGCCAACTGATTATTGATAGATAATATACACACGCCTATTCTGATGGTAACATCCCATTTGGTCTACTCCCATTTCGTCTACCGTTATTTTAGTGCCTTGTGTCCCAATTCGCGTACTGTCCCAACTCGTCTACTTTCATGTCAAATTATCAATAAACACCATGATTTTTGTTTCAAGAAAAGAAATTAAGATGATATATTCACAAATGAAATAAAAATGCAAACAATTTGATAAAAAATATAAAATATCATATTGATTCACAAAGTATAGAAAAGTAGACGAAATGGGAATGATGTCCAAAATAGTAGACGAATTGGGAGTAGACGAATTGGGAGTAGACCAAATGGGATTAAACCATTCTGATAACATTTTATTTACTAACAGTCAGAACCCATCATTAAGTAACGCATTAAGTAACCAACAGCTTACTATCCAAATTTTTCTCTTTTTTGGCAAATTACTTTCTAAAATACAGTCGACACTCGTTGTGTCGAAGTCAGACGGGTCGTCAAAATACCTCGACATATCTGGAGTTCGACTCATCCGCTTTTGATTACTTTTAGATGAAAACGTTATTTAACCACTTTCGATGTGTCCATGATTGAAATATAGTAGGAAAAGGAAAGAAGTTTGCAATTTCTATCCTTTTCCTACTAAATTTCAATGGTTGTATTTGTTTCAGAATTATTTTGATTTAACATTTTGATATCCATATGTTGAGGACGGGACATGACTTTAACTTCGACTTAAGCGGAATTTCGACTTATCCGATGTCGACATAACGAGTGTCGACTGTAATTGTAAATGTTAAGATGACCATATAGTACCATGCACATCTTCAATATGCTTTATTGTGCATTATCTTTAAATTATTTTACGACATTAGCCAATACATGGCCATCCTTGTAGAAAAAGAACATACAATACGTGAAAATCCAAAGAAGGGAAATTCTACAGAAGAATGACAGAAAGTTAAAGCTGTATGTGTGTGTGTGAGTTTAATTTGATTTTGATATTCAGCATTCTAGACTGATATTGGCATAGTCAATTTGTTTTGTAGCGGAAGTTTTTAGTTGAAATAGTACCCTTGAATTTGGCTAAAATATCACATTTTTGTGACATATGCATAAGCATTTTAGGGGCAAAAACTGGGGAATTTATATGGAATTTCTACTAAATGATCAACTGTATCATTTATACATACCCGGTATATGACATAATCCAGTTCAGAAATCGGACAATGAATAATTTTGGGTAGACCACATTCAAAGAAATATCATCCACATTTTCTAAACGTTTTCACCGAAAATTCTAAACTTCTCTTTTCAATAGATAGAAAAGGAATAAATAGATTCAGTCGAAATGATACAATTTTCCCAATCTTATTAGATTCAACAACGCAATTAATCAGGATATTAATTAATTAGGGACGTCGAGTTATTTTGCAAATAGAGGAAAAAATGGCAGAGCCTGGCTATCATGTTTTCGATCTTTTTCATCATTTGACCTGATATAAGCTAATTGAATTTCTCCCCCTCTCTCTGGTTGTCTGGGAAAATTTAGTGAAGAAATATTACAAATTAAATCGTCCCGAGTTTAACGTCATAATCATAATGATTGGGACCATTGCTTTTCATCAAATCATCCGGAATAGAATTTCCAGGAACCAATTACGGAGCTCTCTTCGAAGCGGACGATTACAGATTCTTCACTGATAAAGAAATGAGCCAGGATCTGGAAAAACGTCCCTTAAGGCGTTTGAGCCCAACATAGATCCAGATCAGTCTGTGCATACGCACAGTCTGATCAGGATCCATGTTGTTCTCGATTAGCTTCTTCGTGATCTGTAGCAGTTTAAAGAGAGCAGCATGGATGCATATTTGACCGCATTTGAGAACAGTCTGATCTTGAAACTCAATTTTCTAAAATGCTATAAGGGACGTTTTTCCAGATGCCGGCTCAAATATATTACACGAGGACCCTTTCTCAATATATGTCTGCTTTTGGCGTTTCTTACTGAGAAAACTTTAAAATTATTAAGGAACGAAGAAGATGTTGATTTACTAATAGCTTTCTCCATTTAGTTCAATGTTTTCTAGTATTTATGTGTAATATACCATAAATATTTCAACCTTAAGTAACTATGTATTTTGTCATCTGCAATGTTGTTGATTTTAAGCAGCCAATAACTTCTTGTTTCATAGGGCTCATAATAATTCTCATGATTGAAATATCCATTTCATTTCAACTTTTGGCTGAATAAAAACAGAATACGACTCGGTAACCATCATGGTGGATAATCACGTGATGCAAACATTTCAGAAAATAATTTTGTTAATACGGGACCGATTTGAATTCGGTTTGAAGCAGAGAAGGTGCATAGACGTCACGCATTAGATGAACGTGTTGGATTTTTGAAAAATCAACTGATAAAAAAGTTATTGAAGATAAACCAACATTTTGGTTTATCTTCAATGACTTTTTCATCAGATGATTTTTCAAAAGGCTATTACGTACAGCTTATTTCTGACATTTTCCCACCTTCTCTGCTTCAAGCCGAATTCACATTGGTCTAGTACTTACAAAAATATTGACGTTTTTCTGAAATTCTAAGTCACGTGATTAACCACCGTGACCATACTTATCTCTGTGGGAAGTAGCAAAACTTTGGGGCGATATGAAATGTAACCGAAAGAGAAAATACTTAACAAACGAGCAATAAAGTAACCAAACGAACAACCGCAAAAGTTTCTGTAATATAAATCTTTGACAGAGTTTCATTTTTATAGTTTTCAAATGTCGATTGTAAAAATTTAAAGCACAATTTCTGGTAAATCATGAAATGCTCTTGAGCATTTTATTCAAGACTGTGAAAGTTTTCTTCACCGTGTTTATTTATCATTATTTTTACCTAAATTATAGGTCTCAGTAAATTTATCAGGACCTACAACTTGTCCATGTCTGTAATTAGGATTATTGCATAAAATGTTTTCAGTCCGTTATTAGCATTGAATAACAGGAAGAAATCGGTCCGATACCGTGAAAACCAGTCTATATTCAGTGCGATATCGGAGCGGCTTTGCAGTCAAATATACCAGTACTCGATTTGACCTTTCAAATGAACAATTGTCTCTTTTCCCGCACAATCCTCTTATGTTAAATAAGCGACGTTCGCCTTTTGGCGCCTTTTGGCGTCGTTTTACCGACGTCACGCATAATAAAAAAAGTCTCGGGATATTTACCAGAACAAAACAACAATGGCGGACATTTTCTTATCTCACCTCGGTTCATTTTCCGCACATATCAAGGGGTTTGGGGTAAGTAATCAATTGAATCTTTATGCAATGATAGCGTAAATTCACGCATTTTTCGGTCGTTAACATTTGCAGAGGTCCGCAAAATACGAAAACGACCCTCGTGCTTCGCAGTCGGGCGTTAACGTATTTCTTGGCCCTCTGTAAATGTTGACGACCTCAAAAATGTGAATTAACGCTATAATATATGGCACGTGATGTGGATACTGTATTCACGCATAACGAAAACAAGAACAGAACGGTATGACGAAGATTGGGTAGTTATGTCTGGAGTCATTGAGCGTTTCCAATTGATGTTCTGTGATATTCAGGCTGTCATAATACGAGAGCGCCACCTCAAAATGGGAAATCTGATAAACCTCCATTTTTCAATTCACTTTTGTATTCTCTGACGTAGAAGCGGACGTAAAGGGTAGATATAGACACAAGCAGTATATTTATGGCCAAATGTGTTTCCATTTAATAATTTGTGAAATGTGGGCTTGTTTGATAATCATGAGGATCTCGTCTGAAAAGATTTTCATGTCAATCTATTCTATGCTAAATGATTCTCAGTATTTATCTGTATGAAAATATAAGTACTGACGACATTCAAGTCGTAGCTAGGTACGAGGAACACTCATTTTAGGGCAGTCTGTGTCCTTGTTGTGCTGTTCATTTTGTATTTGCAACAGAATGTTCATTTAAAAGTGATAGCAACAGAATAGTTCTGAGTTAAGATGATAGTTTAACAGAATCCTCAAACATCCACCTTTTTATCAAACACATGTTTCGAAAACCTAGAACTTTGGATAAACTAAACATATCTTATCACAGGCATTATTGCAAGATCTTCTGGCTGAAATAGGCACTTGATTGACCAACGAATGGCAGCGGTAACTCGCAAGGGCGGATCCAGGATTTTTTCCAGGGGGATCAAAGCCCAAATGATGGCTTAAAATATGTTAAATATGTAAAGTTATATTATAGTCAAAATTCAATTTTAGGCCAATTCCGGGGGGGAGGTCATGACCCACTGACCCCACCCCTAGATCCGCCCTTGACTCGTCAATACCAATCTTATGGTTATGGGCAGGTCGGTAGAATTCATCATGGCGATGTTACGGCGGGGATCACGTGACATATTCTTTTTCTGTATTTGTCAACAATTTAGTGAATAATGACTTGTACTCAGACAATGCGAGAAAATGCCAAGGATTTGCTAAATGCGAAACATCTTTAAAAACAGCACCTGATAAAAAAGATATTGACGACCAACGACAAAATTTTGGTCGGTCGCCAATAACTTTTTTATCCGGTGTTGATTCTAAGATCCACTTAACACAGAAAATGCTTACCTTTCTCCCGCTTCTCTGCTTCAAACTTTTCAAATCGGTCATATATGAAGAGAATTATTGAAGGATCTCGAAAAGTGTGTAACACGATTCCCCGCCATTGATGTGCTTATTCAAAACATCACTTATTAAGAGGGGAATCACGAAATACAACAACAAAAAACTGCATATATTCAATAAATATATCAAATCGAGACCAGAGAATCAATGTGTGAAAGTGTCAGGATTTGTTGGTTGTGGTCGATCTTTTAAACAATACACATGGGTGGATCTAGAGGGGTGGGGGCGGTCCGGACAGAAAAATTAAATTTTGACCATAAAACTTTAGTATAATATTACATATCGCTGCTTTTCAACGGAAACCTCGTAACTGCAGCTTAAAATAAGCTGCAGTTACGAGGTTTTCGTTGAAAAGCAACTATTTTTATCACACTTTAAGCCATCCTGTGGGCTTGGACCCCCATCCCCCCCTGGAAAAAAATCCTAGGTCCTCCCTTGAATACATGCACGGTTTTTTTTTCGCCTTTTCTACTTCAAACTTTTCCATGTGATTCCAAGTCATAGTTACCATGATCTATTTTAATGTGACGCTTCCTTTTTACGGTGGCGCTATTTGACAAACGGTCCCCGAGGACTAGATTTAATTCATCAAATATTTCGGAGTGACCCATGTTATGTATGCCAGCCATTTCAAGCGGCCACAAGATGATTAATTCGAGAACAAATTGATTTCGATTTTATGCATTCTGTATTTTTTATTTCTTTTTTACTTTATTTTTTTTCATTGAAATTCTTGCATGCCCTTTTTCGTCCTAATACAAGCTCCAAACAGTAGCATAACTGTCACATGAAATGAAATGTTAAAATAGTGCTAGTAGGCCTCGTCTATTCTCATACATTACAGCCAAAATCATTGTTGTGCTCTCAGAAATTGGAGCATACTTACGCCATATATAGTAAAAAAAACTTCAGTCGACACTCGTTATGTCGACATCGGATAAGTGGAATTTTCGCATTAGTCGAAATTCAAATCTGGTCCCGTCCTCACCAATGGACATAGTTTTTTCAAACAAAATAATTTCGAACTGAACATAGCTATTGAAATATAGTAGGAAAAGGATAGAAATTGCTCGAAACGAGCCATTTCTTTCCTTTTCCTACTATATTAAAAAATAATCGTACTTGATTAGTTTAAAAAAAACCGGTCAAATATCAACTTTATCGAAGCCGAACAAAATCGGATAGGTCGAGGTATTTTGACGGCCCCTCCGACTTCAACACAACGTGTGTCGACTGTATAATGTTAGAGCTTTGTTGTCTTTTGTCACTGCTTAGTTAATGAAACTATGTTTTTGTATATCTTTGTATATCGTAGTCTGCCAGTCTAATCCTACGTGGTATAGTCTACTTTCACTTTTTTCGTGTGCGATGGGATTTCTTTTTATCTAAGACCTGGGTTATGCACTTCCGGTGTAATCGTTATATTTCGACTTATTCCGTGACGTCCGTAAGTCCGAGCATTTTAAAGTACCGTTAGATACAATATCGCCTGATTTCGTAACAACGGAAATAATTGAGCGTGCTCAGATTTCCGGGGAATATTCTAAACATTTTTTGTAAAAATGTTTCTAAATTGTATGAAGAGTAGGCAAAAAAACCCTAACAGAAGTCAAAATTCAAAATTTGAGAGCAATGAAAATTACTTCCATTGAAATCGTCTATTCCCACCATACAGATTTTGTCCATAGCCCATTACCCAGGTCTTGCCTTAACATGTTCACGGCTGATAACCACTTGATTCAGTATTTCAAAAAATCTTCAATATTTTTGTTAATACTTGGCCAATTTGAATTCAATTTGAAGCCGAGAGGGTGGGAAAATGTCAAGAATTAGTCGGACGTGGTGGACTTTTGAAAAATCAGATGATAAAAAAGTTATTGAAGATCAAGCAAACATTTTTTATCAGGTGATTAAAAAACACAAAAAACACCACGTCCATCTAATGCGTAGCGCCTGTCCATCTTCTCTACTTCAAACTGAATTCAAATAGATTAACAAAGTTATTGAATATTTTTTGAAAGTGTTATATTACATGATTATCCTTCGCGATGTTGGGCGCGATGCTTATTTGCTTTTTTTCGGAATCAAGTTTACAGCTATACACAAAGTGGTGGTTTTCGAAATGTATCCACACCACTGTATTTGATCAAATTGCAGTTGCATTTTGAAGCAAGAATATGTCGTCCAACCAAATCAGTTCTTAAAATGAACTATATATGTTATTTGAAACCAACATTAATTTCGGTCAGCTTGCGGTGAATAACGTAACGATATCTCGAATTCTTTATAATCAGTGGCAACAACAAGACAACAATAATGGTAATCCTTAATAGACTACACTTTTAGACAGAACGTTCTGGATTCACGATGGTTTCGTATGCTGAAAAGGACCATCTTTCAAATCCCGTCTAATTTGGGGTGTCTTTTTACATATAAAGCTCTAGTCTAAAATCGTTCTCCCCGGAAGATTAATAATTGTGGTTAAGGTTGAATACCCGTAATGCGGCCATTTTGAGATTTATAAAACATCGGATTTTTTATTCGAGCGGCGTCGTTACGTATCCGAACCTATTCGGGTGCGCTCGTAAACATTCGGCGGTGGAAACTTCCACCGTCGAATGTTTTCGAACGAGCCCGAATAATTCCGACGTCATGCGATTCTCATTAGGGATAGACTACCTTAACTTGGGGGGGGGGGGGGGTCTGTTTACATTTGAGGCTCCAGTCTAAAAATCGTTCTCCCTGGTAATTTTTTGTGGTTAAGACGTAACGTTGGTAATGGTCCGGAAACTTAATTTTGACATGCGATACGGCCAGGGAGTTCTGGTTTTGGTTCGTTATGATTTCATACGAAGCGTGTATTTTTTTTCTACAAAGAATAGGATTATAATATTCTCTCCAAAAATGTACTAATATGTCCATTTGTTACAAAACTATGAAGCAACATCGTGCAATATTTACGTAAAACAAACGGGCCGGGATCTTGAGAAACGTCCCTTATAGCATTTGAGACAGCCATGTTTCAAGATCAGGCTGTGCCTAGGTGCATTCTGAACTGGAACCATGTCCCTCTTAAATGGTTACTACAGATCACGAGGAAGCTATTGGAGAACAACAATGGTTCCTGGTCAGACTGCGTGTATACGCAGGCTGATCTAGAAACATTTTGTTCTCAAATGCTATAAGGGAGGTTTTCCAGTTCCTGGCTCATATACATGTATAAACGCACACGTAATTGAATCGGGTGTCAACGAAGAAGTCAAGAAAAAATATAGAACCAATGAACTGTCATAAGGATGAGACAAATAGAGACAAGTTTGGATGGTTATCAGATTGTACGGACCAAATTTCTTCTGTCAAGTGACTGCTGGATATTTCTAATCATAAATACTATTTGAATTAGTTTTGATCTACGTGCATTTCCTCAAATCATTTAAAATGGCAATATTCCACAGTAACTTGTAATTTACATATCAAGACTCTATTTCGAAATCAAAAGCAGAAATTGTTTAGGTAAAGGTTAATGCAGAACCGAGTTAGGCAGAAGGGCATGCCTGTTATTCGTCATGATTCGCCCACTGATTTTTTAGAAGTGACGCCGACACTTGACTCTGATCAGAAAATATATGAGGACATTAATAACAACTGACAGCCTCGATGGTGTTCATGGTATATGGCATGGAATTGGTGCTTTCTGAAAATACAGCGTTGGAGCTTGTTCTAAAGTATCGCTGCTTTTCAACAAAAACCTCGTAAATGCAGCTTGTAACAAGCTGCAGTTACGAGTTTTTTCTTGAAAAGCGATATGTATGTTATCCATGGTCAACAGGATCCGCGCTTTTTAAACTTGGGCAGTGAATGTTGACATGTACATTACATAGGCTCATAGGAGGGTTGATTTCATTTTGATGGACTTTCAATTTGTATGACTTCTTACACACTTTTTTTCGTATCAATGCAATTCTCGTTCATAAAAACTGTTTTTTGGATAATACCCCAAGCTAAATTACACATTTGAAAACCGAGACAGTTCATGAATTATAGCAGTTGCAAGTTTTCCCTTCCGTCACTATTGACACGTCACCGCATGAAACGACGTCGAGGTGACGTCAAAAAAACATCAATTCGCCCAGTGATTTTAGACACCGTTACTCGACTCTGATCACAAAATATATGAGGACATTAATATCCATTGACAAGCAAGATGGTTTTCATGGTCCATGGCCAGGAATTGATGTTAGGAAGCTGAACTTTTGTAGCTTAATTGGGAAGAAAACATGAAAACATGTTTGAAAGTAACGCAAAATATTGTTGAAGACACTTGCTTTCAAATGACATTGTACATTATGACCCAATTCAATTATACACTTTGAATATTCAAAACACTATTCTTTCGTCATTGGCAAAGTATATTTACGAGTACAAAGATTTTAACATAAGATTTTCTGGTGAAATTTCTAAGTTGCAAACATACTTTAAAAATATTTATTCTTGCTTTTGAAATTGATTTTTATCTATGGCTAAGAATAACTTTTTTCTGGAAGTAGGGGATGGGTGTATATTATAATTACCTTGTTGCTAGAATTATGTTTGAAAACAAAGCTGATTTTCAGATGAGATTTAGAGGTCGTGCGTGTATTAGAATACGGGTGTTTATTATAATATTTACGGTAATGATAATGTACGCACAAGGCAAAATAACGACATAATTATAGTGTTCACGGCCATAATGACAATTCTAAGAGATAAGTCATTGTATAATGGTAGACATTGGCCAAAGGGTTAGAGTCAAAAGGACGTCATGTAAGCACATTTGGCTGTTTCGAAAAGAGTTTGCGCCTGGATTTTTTCATCATCATAAAATAGCCTACGACAATTTTGTTTGTGATATAAATTACATTTTTGTCTGATGCTACTTTTATGTTGACAAAGTTTTGATACTTAGCTTGTCATAAAGATTTAATAAAATTACATGTACTGAAAACCAGGAAATAATGTTCACTTATTTGCCTATGTACTCATGTCTCTCGAAAAACAAATTCAACGTGGATATAGGGGGATATTTTGTACATATAAAATGTCCCAAAGGACCGATTAAGAAGGGTAATTGTTAACGTCTTGCAAAATCGAAAAGAGGCCTAATATAAGAGGGGAAATATTGTATAATCAGCATTTTTGTCTTTCGCCACAACTATCTATCTATTTCTGTAAATTCCTCCGATGACTTTGCGGAGAACCGCCTAACGGCGTTACTTATCAAACCCTACACCAGTTCTTGTAAATGCACCATCCCACCACCATATTTACAGATGCAATTACAACAACTCCTATGAGAGGCTGTGACAAACTCGAAATTACATCACAGCCACCCATTAAACCATCTACGAGAAGAGAGGCAGTGAGACACTCGATATTACCTTACTGCTACCCATTTACAGCTGGGTAGACTGAGGCGGTGACAATTAAGTGTCTTGCCCAAAGACACACCTCACCCCGGTGGGGTTTGAATCTGGAACCTCCGGGTTTCAAGTTGAGTGCGCTATCCACTGCGCTACCGAGGCTGTCGAATAGGACCACAGTGTTTTCAAAAAGGATGTCAAACAATGTCTTGTTTTGGTTTGGAACTATGGCGCGCGAATAGGGTCTAAAGTCAAGATAGCGCTAGACCCATAATTAAAATAGGGGTAGACCGGTAAAAATACCGGTCTACCCTTATATTTTTATTGGTCTACCGATAAAAATATCGGTCTACCATTAAAATAAGGGTAGACCGGTATTTCAATTATCGGTCTACCGGTAAAATTAACGCTAGACCGCTATTTTTATCGGTAGACCCTTATTTTTTTCGATAGCCAATCACAGAGCTCGTACTATAGCCCTGTCTACGATCACAGGATTTATCTCCCCTGTCGCACTCTCTATCGATCGGAGATAAGAGAAGCCAAATCAATCAAAGTACGCAAACTTTATTTCACTGTTGCTCTAATTCCCCTAATTATCGGGGAAAGTAAGTTTATAATGGACGTCAAATTTCTTTGCATAGGCTACCAACGCATGAGAAAATTAGGTCTGCTTGGATTCGTCGAATCAAACTAGCGGAGAAAGGCTTCAGATACAACGACACTTATCGTCTATGCTCAGAACAAATATATCGACGGTTGCTTCGTGAAAAATCTTCAACAGTAAGAATCTGTTTGTAGTTGTTTATAGCTCATAGGCGTAGGAAGGTTAACAATATTGGGGGGGGGGGGGGGCAAATGTTTAAATGAATGGAAACCGATCGAGCGTATCGTTGCTACGGGGGTCTGGGGGCATGCCCCCCCCCCCCCCCCGAAAATTTTGAATTCTAAGAAGCCATTTCCTTCAATCAGGGCACTTTCAGACAGCATTTTATACCTAAACCTTTCGTGAAGGAAAACAATTTTTTTATGGGTGAATTATTGGGGGGCCCTTTCTAAATTATTGGGGGGGGGGGGGGGGGGGGGCTGGCCCCCCTCTTTCTACGCCAGTGTAGCTGATATATTGCCATGAATATATTGAATAATTACCGAAATGCAAAATATCAGACTGTTCAATTTAAAAGCTGCTGCAGAAGATATAAATGTGTGTTGACATCTATATAGATAGAATATTTGTGAATTATAGCAACTAAAATATTGAGACAAAAGGAGTGTTGGTTACAGTTGCAGATCCAGATGGTGTTCAGTGGGTAAATAAACGAACCCACCCCTGTAGTCTGATTATTTCGTTTTCATACTAAAATTCAGGATTTCTGTATGATAATAGAATAATCATAACTCTAAAATCAATTGATTTAAAATAGTGTTACTTTTTATTCCAGATTGAGGACAATTAGCCCATGTGACACCGATGACATGCAACCACCACCACAAACCACCGTACAACAAGACGAAGATGAACAATACGCTGAAGTACAAGAAACCATGTGTATGAATTCATCAAGTGTACTAAGAAGTGTCATCTCTGTACCTTCATGATTACTGTGGCAAGATTGTTCTTAGCTTCTAGATAAGCCTTGCTTATAGACGTTCCGTGACAATCGAAACTCAAACTGTTTAAAGGGAAACATGTTCTTTATCTACGCAAACCGAAATGTGTGACGAAACTACTCAATGACGTTTAACATTTGTTGAACTTGATGCCTAAGTCCAATGTAACAGGCCTGTTTTCACATACGAGTGACCAAACTGTTTATGTTTTATGTATACACAGATTCCAAACAAACAAATATACTTGAGGGTCTATTTGATGAAATGGATGATGGCCATCAGCAAACAACACAGACTGGAACAGAAAAGCGGTCAGCATGGAATGAAGGGCCAGCCCTGAAGTTTGACATTAATCGACAAATTCTTTTTTGTTCTCATGCAATTTATATTGGGACTTTTATTTGGCGACATTGCGGATAGGTTTCATATCGATAAGTCAACCTGTGGTGGTATTTGTGATATAGGTGGATCAGTTATTTGTATCCAAACTCTCTTTTCTGACTGGCCTGTACAAACATTTATTAAAAAGCACATGCCAAAGAAATTCAAGTCAAAGTATCTCAATCCCAAAGCTATAATCAAGGGCTTGGTGCAAAACTATTGTAACTACATTTTGTAAAATTTTACAGGAAAGGGAAAAACTTATTGACTTTCTCATAGTTAAAGAGGAAAAAACGTTTTTTAAAATTCTTATATTTTAGGTATACAGATTTGAAACCTAATATTAGAACACATGATGTATTCCTTCCTAAAGATTCAGAAAATGCAAAAATGTGAATTTCTTGAAAACATGTAATTACATTAGTTTTGCACTGACCCCTCGTTAAATAGACTGTATGGAACTGTTTACAGAGACCTCTCTGGCCTGAGTCACTATCTAATAAATCTGGTTTGTTTTCTAATTAACCCTTTCCCAAACAGCAAAATTTTAGGGTGATCCTCTTCAAAAAGTGCCACAAATGACAAAATGGATGTTATTGAAGATAGGATTTGTGTAAAATATGGCACAGAAAATATTGAGACAAAAGGAGAAAATGCTGATTATCAGCATTTTCTTCTTTTGCCCAAATGTTTTCCCATTCCTATTTTATAAGGGGCATCAAAGCCAGGTCTTGTTTGGGAAAGGGTTAAAGTATACAACCCATCATTAGCACCAAAGAGCCAGGGGCGAAATTTGAAAAGTGCCAGTAAATCCTAAACTGTGTTATATTTCCATTCCAAATACAAACATAAGCATTTTGAACGGTTTAGAATTTTGAATCGATGCATTATTATGGAAATATTTGACAAAAATGTTATAAATTACCTCTCTTGCATATGAATATAGAGTAAAAAGATATTTGTAAATTTTTTTCTTCTTGAAGCATAATCTTGAAATCCGGCACGCTGAATCAACTTATTTGAAGTGTATTTACAAGTGTGTGTAATTTGATGCATGTCCAATGGCTAGAAAATGGTGTTTTAATGATGGGTCATATACCTTAAAATCCTCATATTATGACATACAAAGCTTTGATAAGGATTACTCCCACTGGATATATAATAATAATTCATTAAGTGATGCCTCAGATTGATGGTCATGATCTGTTGTAGAAATAGAGCAATCTAATTTTTTTCCATTTAAGATAAGGTAAATTGGAACAGTTTTGATTCAGTCTAGAACAAATGAAAACTAGACAGCCCTGGCGGTCTGGAAGCGCTCCACAGGCCTGACTGTTAGTCTTGTTGAATGCAATTTCAAAGGTTCAGGCTGCACAAACAAGCAAATGCATGACCAAGCTGAAAATTACAAGCAAGTAATATTGTATGGTCAGTAAGATTCTGTGAAAGTTCTGTATCAATTTGATTAGTTAATACTAATGGTTGTAAAGGTGAATATAAAGCCGAAAATGGCAATTTTGCGAAATTTCAAGGGCTCATAACTCATGATCTAAAATTCAGATCAAGCCGAAAATTATACCAAGGCAAGATCACTAACACTATGTCCTAGTTTTGTCTTGATTGGTCATAATTTGTAGTTGCTAGAGTGAAAACAAAGTCAAAATAGAGCAGAAAATAGCAATTTTGTCAATTTCAAGGGCTCATAACTCATGATGTAAAATTCAAATCAAGCTGAAAATTATACTAAAGCAAGATCTGATAGTCACCATCATTATGTCAAAGTTTTGTCTTGATTGGTAAATTTTGTAGATTTTAGAGTAAAAATAGAGCCAAAACCAGCTAATTTTGACATTCAAGGGCATATGACTAAGGTTATTCTGATTCAATCCAAATTCTTTCAAGGAATCTGATAGAAGGTCACCCAATGATCATTCCTGTTAAGTTTGATTGAAATCCATCTAGTAGTTTCTGAGAAGATTTTTAAAGAAAAAGTTGACGGATGGACGACGGACACACCGCCATGACAATAGCCCGCTGGCCTGACGGCCAGTGGAGCTACTGAGAGACTACAGAACTAAATGCCTCTCATCTGATCTGAAATATATTCAGAATGTATTTTGAGTTCAAATATAAAATATTAAGAGAAAAGAAGAAATTGTTGACAATCATCAATTTTCCCTTTACCTTCAATATTTTCTATGATGTATTTATAAGGTCTTTTCCAACATTTCTCTAATTTGACCAGTCTAAAATATTGGGGTTCGGGAAAGGGTCATTCTGTACCTACAGTACAAGTCATGAGGATATGGAAGTCTTTGGGAAACATTGAGACAAAAGAAGAAACTGTTGATAAAGACATCAAATTCTTCTTTTGCCTCAATATTTTCTTAGCTATAATGTGTGCAAATTCTTTATCAATCAAAAGTGATTGTGTCATCTGCAGCAGCTATTAAATTTGATCACCCTCATTTTTTTCTGTTTGAAAAAGGGTTGATAGATAAAAAAAAAAAGTGAAAAAATAAAGACATTTACAATTAAATTTCAATATTTATTATCAATTCCCTATAGTCCAATAAAGTTCAATATTAATGTATACAAATCTACCTTTACAGTATTTTGTCAAATTGGCTTGGGGAAAAGAAGAAATTGATGTATCAGTAATTTCTTCTTTTTCATCAATATTTCCTAAAAGCTGTATTACAAACACATTTTCTCCTGTTGACAAAAATTATCCTGTTGTCTGCAACTCCCATCAAATTGGAGCAATTGTAACGAGCAATTTTCTCATTACCCACAACATATTCCAATTCAACATGCCTGGATGACACAGTGATCCATAATGAGCCTTGACATGAGAAAATCGAAATTCCGGGATTCCTACTCAAATGAGTCTGGGCAGCCACAGAAAACGGTTACAGGGTTGAAATTTTGTATTTGTGAATACAAAATTCCTATTTTATCGCATCGCAGCTCATATGTTCCGTCTTCAATGGTCACAAATATTTCAGTCCTGTCCGAAATTGAAGACAAATTGATTGAAACTGTAGATAATCACATGATACAATATTTTCATAAAATCTTCAATAATTTTGTCAATACTGGGTTGATTTGAATTCGGTTTGAAGCAGAGAATGTGGACAGACGTCACGCATTTGATGGACGTAGTTGATTTTTGAAATTTCAACGGATAAAATTTTGATTTATCTTCAATATCTTTTTTATCAGTTGATTTTTCAAAAATCCAACATGCCCAGCCTATTCTTGACATTTTCCCACCTTCTCTGCTTCAAACTGAATTCAAATTGGTCAAGTATTAACCCTTTCCCAAACAAGGCCTGCTTTTGACGTCCCTGATAGAAAAGGCTTGGGAAAACATTGAGACAAAAAAAGAAACTGCTGATAACCAGCAGTTTCTCCTTTTGTCTCAATATTTTCTGTGTTATATACACAAATTCTATCTTAAACAGTGGGAAAGGGTTTAATCCATTCCCAAACATAGATGCTTTTTGACACCCTTCAAGATAAAGGTTTTGGAAAACATTGTGGAGAATGAAGAAATTGCTTGTGACAAGCAATTTCTTCATTTGCCACAATGTTTTCTGACCTAAAATCATAAGATTTTCAAAATTTTGACTTGAAATTTTCATCTGCAACACCTATAAAATTGAAATGGTCTAAAATGTTGTCGTCTGGTAATGGGTTAAATAATTACTCGAGTTTTCACTGATGGCTCCAGATAAGAAAAGTTTGGGTACTTTCGAAACGCAAAGTTTCAATGTCGGCTATTAAACACTATGTTATTGGTATTCATTGCAATCATCTTGATGAGACCATAGCAATAAGTACCCACAACATAGGTTTGGAATTAAAATAACAAATTTAGAATATATTTAGCCTTCTTATGATAAGAGGGAGAGAAGCCATTCTAAAGGTCTTGTTTGAGAAAAGGTTAAACAACAAAAATTTTGACTGCTCTAGTTCAAAAGCTACTGCAGACAACAAAATAGGGGGAAGATAAATTTTGTTGAGGGAAAAGGAGAAAATGCTGGTAATCAGAATGTTCCTCTTTAGTATCACTTTCCGAAGCTTTCTCTCACAGGAACATGAAAACGGAGGACCCATTTTACAAGCGAACTTTCAAACCTTTTTAGTGTAAATTATGTAACAAGACATTTGATTGAATGAGAAACATGCTTCATGCCAATCAAGACCACTCAGATTGAGTTATGTTCAAATTTACACAAAAATAATGCTAAGTTCATTTAGTAAAATGGGTCCCTGGTCCTCTTTGAGAAAGAGTTTATTGGGGTTTTACGCCGTTTTCAACTACATGTACCAGGGTCATATCGCGGCGGCTGGAGCACCTACCCATGGATTCCTGTTGTTTCTCAAACCAGTACTACCACAACACCCTTACCGAGCCTCCAGCTGCTCGCCCACTGAGGTTAACGATTTCAAACCCATTGGTGAGTGACAATTTTGTCAGAAAGGGTATTAGCCGTGGCCGGGTATCGAACCCGGGACCTCTCCAATGAGGGTCAGATGTCTTTGAGAAAGAGTTGAAGTCACCTCTGCAAGATGGGAATATGGTGCTCGAACCATTTACCTGTATCTGTCACAAGTTCAGCGAAATATATTCAAATAACAAGGACTTTCTGTATACATGTATATGTAAATACATGTTAAATGTTGAGGAAAAAGGATAAAGTTACAATTCTTCATTTCTTTCAATGTTTACTAATGTATTTATGGGTCATCAAAATCAGGACTAATTTTTGCAAATAAAGAAATTGCTTTGTGTCAATGAGATAACCATATCCCATATATTGACGCCCACAAGACGAAAGCTTTGCTTTTATCACTTGTTGTATCACTACAAAAAATGTTGTCGGCAGAATCTTTGAATTTGGACAAGTTAAAGAAAATGTTATCTGAAAATGCATTAAAGACATTGAAATGTACAGAAGATTTGCTTAGAGAATATTCTGCTTGGGGAGACAGAAGAGCTATTCAATTATTGGTTGAAACTAATAACTAACATTTATGTACATTATGGCAATGAATACACAATAAACTAACTTTTAAAAACAACAAAAATACATCCATTCCCATTCTGCTTACTAATTTGGTGAGAACCCAATAATTCTTTTCAATGTGGAAAAACAATTTTCACAGAGGAAAAACAAGTGCATGTCGTATTGTGATGCAATTAAGGAGTCCCCCACCGGAAAACTAAAAGTCATTTCTTATAACATAATTATGTCCTACTCACTAGATCTATAACTGTATACAAAGTTTGAAGTTGCTAGCACTTTAGGTTTTGGAAATATGTCCCTAGAAATGTATAAGGGTAAAAACAAGAAAGGGCAATAACTCTAAAAGTGGGCGTGGCAGAGTAACGACACTTCTCCTCAATGAGATCTATAAGTGTACCAAGATTGAAGTTGCTAGTACTTATGGCTTAATAGATATAGTACGGACAAAAATGTAAGGGTAAAAACAACAAAGGGCAATAACTCAAAAAGTGGACATAGCAGAGTAACAAATCTTGTTCAAAAGACACTTCTTCTCAATGAGATCTATCAGTGTACTAAGTTAGAAGTTGGTAGCACTTATGGCTTAGGAGATATGTACCTGACAAGAATGTAAGGGTAAAAACAACAAAGGGCAATAACTCAAAAAGTGGGCGTGGCAGAGTAATGGTTCCTAAACAATATAAGCCTCAAAATAAGAAACGGGGGAAGAAGGTCTCTACAGAACGTCCCAGGCAGTTCACATGTGAACATACATTGAATTTTTGGTCCAAGGGTTGCTGAGATCAGGCTGTGGACGGACGGAAGGACAGCATGACAACTAGTATATGCTCCCCCAAAATGTTTTCGGGGAGCATAATAAATCGGTCAATAAGTGAAAGAGTAGTTGTCCAGACAAAGTTTCCGAGAAACCAACCAATCAACCAACAAACCACTGGACCGACAGTCAGTTTTTCAATCATCTTGTTTTGTAATTTTTCATCTGCAATCACAAGCTGTATGGACATTTCCAGTTCTGTCAACACAACAAAGTCACAATAGTCTCTTCTAGATCTAGTGGATAACATCATCTGAGTCTTCACTTGAAAGTGGTACTTGTGTCCCTACTTGAGACTTGCATTCTCTAAAAAGTCTACCTTTTCTTCCACACAACATATTTTGTCATTTTATGGCACAATAAGGCCAGTAACCTTGCCAGCACAATACCTTTATTCTGGAAAGTTTCTCCGCCAAACCGCAATTCTCTTTTTCAAAAGGTGCAGTATCTGGGACATCTCCATAGATTGTTGCGTTCCAACGAGTGTATATCAAAGTTCACATTTCTGCACAATGGTTGAGGTGAAGTCAATGTCTTAAACTTCTGGATATGGCAATTTTTCCACATACCAAGGTATACCGAGTGACTGTCAGGACTTTGTTGGCATGGTATTTCTCATTCATCCAGCACAGCAGTAATCCTACACGAGAACAAACCTGCAAATATACCATATGACATTAACCCATCACCACACAATGACTCCTTCTGACTCCCCACAAGATAATGGCTTTGGAAAACATCATGGAAAATGAAGAAATTGCTTCTTACAAGCAATTTCTTCATTTCCCACAATGTTTTCTATGGAAAAAGAGCAAAAAATTTTACAATTTCATTCACTTGAAATTGTAGTCTGCATCATCTTTGAATTTGGACAAGTCTAAAATTTTGTCGTTTGGTAATGGGGTTAATATGAATGAAACACTGTCACTAGAGATAATCATCACATTTTTAAGATATACATTTTTCTTACCTCGACAAATATGATCAGTAAGAATGTATTTTTTAAATCATTTTCTCTTTAGTCCTTTCGTTAAGACAAAATTTTAGAATGATATGAAAGTAACTGCAGACAAAAAGGATGGATGCTCATGAAGATAATATTATGGTACAATACATGTAAATATTTTAGGCAAAAGGAGAAAATGAACATTACCAACATTTCTTTCTTTGGCTCAATATTTACCAAGGCTTATTTGGGAAAGGGTTGAATACTTTATTAAACATATTGTATAACTTAACAATCACAATCAAGTGAAGACATGTAGTTGTATTGCTGATCTGGATCCATAAAACACTAAAATGACATAAAGGTTCTTACAAATCAGTTTCAAGACTTACCTCGCAAATGCATACAAAACTCTCCAATTACACTAGACTGTCTGTTGTGTAAAAAGTCCAACCTACACAATATATAGTGGATTCGAATTGAAATCTATGGAAATAGTATTGTGTAGTATTTTGATAGCATCATGCATCCAGATCAGATCATCTTAATGTGTGATCAGGATTCATGATATGCGGTTCACTTGAACTTTTAAAAGCTATTGAAGAAAATTTAACCCTTTCAAAACAAGACTTAGTTCTGATGTCCCTTAAATAAAACAAGAGATGTTTGTAAAACATATATGCCCCCTCAAGGGCCTACATTTGATGTAGGTCAAAGTCCAAGGTCAAGGTCCAAGGTCATGGTCAAATATGAAAGGTCTTGGTTGGAGGTGTCCATGCATGAAATATCAAGGCTGTATATATAAAAGAGCATGAAATATAGGTTAAGGTTTTTTTAAAAGTAGGTCAAATGCCAAGGTCAAGGTCACAAGGTCCAAGGTCATGATCAAATGTGAAAGGGCTTAGTCATAGGTGTCCATGTGTCAAAATTCAAGGCTGTATGTGTAATAAGACATGAGATATAGGCCAGGTTAAAGTTGTTTAAAAGTAGGTAAAACTTCAAGGTCAGTGTCCAAGGTCATGGTCAAATGTCAAAGGTCTTGGTTGGAGGTGTCCATGTGTGAAATATCAAGGCTGTAGATGTAATAGGACATGAAATATATGCCTGATGTAAGTTTTTTTTTAAAAGTAGGTCAAACTCAAAGATCAAGGTTGCAAGGTTAAAAGGTCATGGTCAAATGTGAAAGGTTTTGGTAGGAGGTGTCTATGTGTGAAATATCAAGGCTGAAGGTGTAATAGGACATAAGATATTGGCCAGGTTTAAGTTTTTTAATAGTAGGTCAAACACCAAGGTCAAGGTCACAAGGTCCATGGTGATGGTCAAATGTGAAAGGTCTTGGTCGTAGGTGTCCAAGTGTCAAATATCAAGGCTGTATATGTAAAAGCATGATATATCGGCCAGGTTAAAAAAACAAGAGATGTTTGTAAAACATATATGCCCCCTCAAGGGCCTACATTTGACATTTTACATTTGGTCACAAGGTCCCAGGTCATGGTCAAATATGTAAGGTCTGGGTAGGAGATGTCCATGTGTGAAATATCAAGGCTGTATATGTAAAAAGACATAAAATATAAGCCAGGTTTAAGTTTTTAAAATAGGCCAAATACCACGGTCAAGGTCACAAGGTCCTAGGTCATGAACAAATGTCAAATGGGATAGGTCTTGGTAGGAGGTGTCCATGTGTGAAATATCAAGGCTTTATGTGTAATAGGTAATGAGATATAGGCCTGGTTAAATTTTTTTAAAGTAAGTCAAACTCCAAGGTCAAGGTGGCAAGGTCCAAGGCCATGGGCAAATGTGAACGATATTGATATGAGATATCCATGTGTGAAATATCAAGGCTGTATGTGTAAAAGGACATGAGATATAGGCCAGGTTAAGAATTAAGTGTGAAAATTAAGAAAGGCCAATAACTCCAAAATTTTGATCGGCAGAGTTACAGTTCTTGTGCACTGCACCTCTCCATAATGAGATCTATCCACCTATGAAGTTTCATGATTCTACCTTTAACACATTACTACACAGTGACTCCTTTTGACTCCCCACAAGAAATTGGCTTGGGAAAACATTGTGAACAAGAGGCCCAAGAGGGCCTGAATGGCTCCACTGGCTAAAGTGGAAGAATTATCCCATGATTTCTAGAAAGCTTTACACAGCCAGATCTTGAAAAGGGTCACCTAAGGGAAATTTCTGACAAGTTTGGTTTGAATTGGCCCATTGGTTTATTTTTACTGAATTATTTCATGTTTTTTTCCAATTCTGAATTTTCTTATGATTTCTCTAAGTAAGCTCCTTCCTCCTTGCCATGCCCACATATTTTGACAAATGTAGAAATTTGTTAATAAATTTTGAAAAGGGAGACTCAAAGAACATTCCTGCAAAGTCTGGTTCAAATTGGCCCAATGGTTGATTTTTAAAGAATTTTCTTATGATTTCTCTAAGTCTGATAAGCCCCTTTCTCCCTGCTACAGCCACATTTTTTGACAAATGTAAAAAATTTGTGAACAAATTTTGAAAAGAATGACTCAAGGCACATTCCTGCCAGATTTGGTTCAAATTGGCCCAACAGTTGATTTTTATAGAATTTTCTTATGATTTCTGTAAGTCTGATAAGCCCCTTTCTCCCTGCCACGGCCACATTTTTTGACAAATGTAAAAATTTGTGAACAAATTTTGAAAAGAATGACTCAAGGCACATTCCTGCCAGATCTCATTTTCTTCGAAAAGTTGAGCTAAAAATGCTGTTTGGCTAGGGGTTTTCATGAAAAAGATAAAAATATTTAATAATATCATTGTAAGACCTTTTAGGGCATTTTTCTCAAAAATTGTATGCATTCATATGTTTTATATTTATTTTTTATTTTTTGTTATTGAGAGTTTTGCAATTAAATGACATATTCAGTGAGTCTAGTGAATGTAATTATTGAAAAGTTGTCATTCAAAGAGAAAGATCTGAAGCGATATGCAAACTCAAACGTGAAATTATACAGAACTTAACCCATTACCACACAGTGACACCTTTTGACTCCCCATGAGATAAAAGCTTTAGAGAACATTGTGGAAAATGAAGAAATTGCTTGTGACAAGCAATTTCTTCATTTCCCACTATGTTTTCTATACAAAATGACCAAAATGTAAAATTTTATTCACTTGAATTTGTCGTCTGCAACATCTTTGAATTTGGACAAGTTTGAAATTTCGTCGTCTGGTAATGGGTTAAGTTAAACTTGACCAGGGTCTAATTAAAATGAATACATGGTCACCCTAGATAATTGATGCAAATGATAAGAAATTCAGAGGTCATGTTGATTTTGTCAGTGAATGATGCCTACAAGATATCAAAATTGTTTAACACCAATCCCTTAATTAACACTTTCCCAAACAAGACCTGGTTTTGACGTCCCTAGTAGAAAAGGCTCGGGAAAACATTGAGACAAAAGAAGAAACTGCTGATAACCAGCAGTTTCTCCTTTTGCCTCAATATTTTCTATGCCATATTTTACACAAATCCTTTCTTTAATAACAACCATTTTGTCATTTGTGGCAGTTTTTGAAGTGGATCACCCTAAAATTTTCTCGTGTGGGAAAGGGTTAAGTTACTGTCAAATTATCAAGTTTCCATTTTACTGATAAGCAGCATTGACTTAATGTTCCACAATAGTTTCCACCCTAATGATATGTATTTTTGTATACCGTTAATTCAATTCATATATATTAACAAAAATTCCCTGGATCCCTTTTCAATTTGGACTAGTCTAAAAGTTCAGTCATGTGGTAAGGGTAAACTTACCTACAAGGTTCTGTTAAAACTTAAAAGCTTCTCTGAATGTCACTTTTGTTCAACCTACAGCTACAGGACATGTGCACCCCCAATCTCTACAAATACAGGAAAATGTATTTAACCCTTTCCAAAACAACAATATTTCAGACTGTCCGAATGTGAACACTGATGTTGATAAGAATTAGAATTGTGTAAATCTTAACAAAGAAAATTTTGAGGAAAAAGAAAGAAAATACTGCTTATCAGACAAAATATCAGTATTCTCTTCTTTTGCCTCAATGTATTCGCAAACTTTCTCTCAACAAAAACAGGTCTGAAAATGATTGGGAAATGGTTAAATAAGAGCCATATACTGAAAGTTGCTCATAAGCTGGAAAATAAATATGCCCATTCCCATAATAACATAATGAAGCTTTTTGACACCCCAAAAGATAAAATCTTTGGAAAATATAGTACAAAAGGAAGAAAATGCTTGTCACAAGTAATTTCTTCATTTACACAATGTTTTCTACCAAGAAAGACCAAAATGTAGAATCAAATTCACTAGATATTGTTGATTGCACAGCATTTTTGATTGGGAATCAGTCTGTAATGTTAATGTACAGTAATGAGTCAAAGAACAAATTTCCTTCTGGCATATATTTAACATTCAATCCACATTGGTCTATTATGCCATAACAACTCTTTGTTATATCCCAGCTCATTGTTTTATCCCAGCTCATTAAACTTTCAGTTCAATATTCCTATTGTCAGCTTTCAGGGCTTAAAATCATGAAACCTAAAGGTAACTAAAGATCATTTAGGTGTATAAAAGACAAAAACTCAGAATCTCAGTCATCATGCATTTTTTTTTAAATTTAAGTTTGTCTTGAAACCAAGGGATCATGGACAGGAGCGAAGAAGGAATATAACTGGCACCTACCTTAACAAAAATTGGTTTTCCCATGAGTAACAAAATGTTTCATCAATATAACAATCTAAACTGTCAAATAGGGAACAAATCACCAGCATGACACCTCATTCCAGTCCTGTAACAGTCAAATACATGTCTAGAATGATGCAGATTGTTGATATTATGTGAAATTTGGTCATGGAATTTTAACAACCTTTTGAACGTTAACAAGCCATTTCCTGTCCGGAACAGTGCGCTTGCTTGGGCTGCTTTTGATAATTGGCAAGCAACGTCACAAGGTGGCTTGCATAGCAAACAAAAACAAGAGCTTCGCAGAGCGGCGCATATACGCCCGAGAGGGGCTTGTCAGTAAAATTGGCCATTTTTTTCGATTCAAGGGCAGATAATTCAAACATGAAAAGTTATCAAAATTTTGTTTGCACAACAAGACACCATAGAGATTCATTGTGGCTAGTTTGATTAAATTCTGGTTGAAACTGTAGGAGTTGTACACAGGAGAAAATGGACATTTTTGAGAAAATGGGCATTTTTTCTTAAATTCAAGGGCAGATAATTCAAGAACGAAAATAGTTATCTAAATTCCGTAAGCGGTGTGCACAACTAGACACCATGGAGATTAATTGTGGCAAGTTTGATGAAATTCTGATCAAAACTGTAGGAGGAGTTGCGCACACAAGAAAATGGGCATTTTTTAATTCAAGGGCAGATAATTCAAGAACGAAAAGAGATAATTAAATTCCGTAAGCGGGATGCACAACTAGACACCATGGAGATTCATTGTGGCAAGTTTGATCGAATTCCGACCAAAACTGTATGAGGAGTTGTGCACACAAGAAATTGCTAACGGACGGACAGACGGACAGACAGACGGATGGACAGACGGACGGACAGACAGACGAGCGGGGCCATAACATAATACGACCCTTCGGGCGTATAATAACTGCAACTTTTTGATTTTTACAAGAATCCCATGACCTAATCAGGCATAACTTGTCATTATTACACTCCAGACCAAGATGTCGATGCCACCCCCTCACCCAGATTCTGGATTTCCAGAAACCCATGTGCCGGTCATAAACGTGCATGGTGTCTTCTTCACATGGAAAAATATTTCGCCATAAAAACAATGGCTATTATGTAGGGTCAAACTAGTAACCTGAACTTACCTTTTCCATTCTACAAACAGTTCTCCTCCTGTTACTGACCAATGTAAGATGTATCCATTTAGTCTGCAAGAAATTAATATATTTCATTACAAACATGGTATGTGAATCATGCAAGGGCAGATCCAGGATATTTTTCCAGGGGGGTCCAAGCTCAAGTTACGACTTAAAATGTAATAAGTATGTAATGTTACACAAAATTTATATAATCAAAATTTAATTTTCGGCCAATGCCGTCACCCCCCCCCCACCCCCCACTCCCCAAACACACACCCCCTCTAGATCCACCCATGTGTGAATGAACCATAGAAGGAATTTATTTATTTTTCTTAAATACCATTTTATGTTCTAAACCAGGATACAATTAGAAGAGAAATTCAAAAGCAAGCTTTGGCAATTATGAAATTTTGGTTCACAAGGTAACTAATGTACTTTGTACAAATGAGAATTAAAAAATAAGTATAGAAACAATGCAACATCTAAGCAAGAATAGTCAATGTAATATTGTCCTAGACAATACTTTCTTTCTTTAAAGTTATTTTTTCAAAGGTTTTACTCTATAGTGGCCAAGTCCAAGTCTTTAGTCAATATTAGCATGGAGAGTTATCAAGCCCTTGAGTCTTAAGTTCCATCCCAGCTTGGCTTACCGTCATCAGATATTTGACAAAAGTAATAGTGAAAAGCATCAAATATCAATAGGGTAACAGTTTTACAAGAAGTGTGTAGAAGTATGATGAGCAGCTGGTGGCTAGGATGAAGAGTATAGGTTGAACTGGTGAAAGAAACAAAAAATTGATTGGCTGCTTTCAACATTATTCAAGTTATATTGCTGAGGCCCATGCAACTACCCATGCCTTCCTGTCGTTTCTCACACCAGCACACTGACAACATTTTATCCCATCCGAGAGCTACCCATTTAAATTCAGCATACAACTAATCATTAGCCCATTGGTGAAAGACAAATGTCACTTGTCACAATGGCTTATGCCACAATTAAGATCACATGAAAGTTTGTGCCTGGATTCAAACTCGATAACCCAGGAAAGAAACAACAGAAAGCCATGGCTTTGTGTAACATCCATTGCCATAACAGCATTTCTGATATAACTGGTGTTATGAGATGACAACATAGGCTTACTCAGACTGTAAGAATTTGCTTGCTTGAATGTTGTTCAGTTCAACCATTAAAAATCTCTTTATCTAGTCATATAATGAGAGTTTGTTCACCTACCCATTGCTACATGGTATTTCACTAAACAATACAGCAACATCCTTGTAAGTCCCCAGTTGATTATCCCACAAAGTTTTACATTTATCCATCCATTGGTGGGAAACAATGTTGAAAAAGATGTGTGTGACTGTCATGGAATGAGCCCTGGAGCCTACAAAAGGGAGTCTGGCATGCTACAAAGAGATCATTAAAAACTTGGTATGACATGCTTGAACTAAATGTAAGGAACAAGAGCTTCGCAGAGCAGCGCATAAACGCCCCAGAGGGGCTTGTCAGTAAAATTGGCCATTTTTCCAATTCAAGGGCAGATATTCAAACATGAAAAGTTATTGTCCAGCAAGATTAAGCCGGGACATCTGCATATGTAATGACCCCACTTCGGCAATGTTTTGTTTAGACATTCAACTAACGGACTTTGCGCACGAAAATTAAGTTGTCCCGGGTTAACCTTACTGGACAATATCAAAGTTTTGTTTGCACAACAAGACACCATAGAGATTCATTGTGGCTAGTTTGATTAAATTTTTGTTGAAACTGTGGGAGTTGCGCACAGGAGAAAATGGGCATTTTTGAGAAAATAAGGATTTTTTCTTAAATTCAAGGGCAGATAATTCAAGAACGAAAACACTTATCTAAATTCCCTAAGAAGTGTGCACAACTAGACACCATGGAGATTCATTGTGGCAAGTTTGATCAAATTCTGATCAACACTGTAGGAGGAATTGCGCACACACGAAAATGGGTTTTCTTTTAAAATAAAGGGCAGATACATGTAATTCAAGAATGAAAAGAGTTAATTGAATTCCGTAGGTGGGATGCACAACTAGACACCATGGAGAATCATTGTGGCAAGTTTGATCGAATTCTGATCAAAACAGTAGGAGGAGTTGCGCACACAAGAAATTGCTAACAGACGGATGGACAGACAAACAGACAGATGGACAGACAGACAGACAGACGAGCAGGGCCATTACATAATATGACCCTTCGGACGTATAAAAAGTAATGCAGCATTACCTATTATTTGGTCTTACACCCTTATGTCATTCTAAAAATAAGACATTTAGAGATTGGATTGGACTCATCTTTGGAAATATTCAATTTACTGTTGTTGTTATCAACTTGGTTATTGACAACATTACATTTATAACCAAGTTGTGACAAGAGGTTTACACAACGTCAAAGGTTGGAAAATAGCACGGAAAAAATTACGACCCTGAAATTATCAATTATGGCAGTAAAAATTGATGGATGAAACCAGGATCCTTTTCACTCAAAAGGATTACGATTGTCTATACACTCAATTCTTTACAATTGGTGGCAACATTCATTTAAAACAACTATCATAACTCATATCCCCTTACAACCCATCTCCCATGCTTAGACTCAGGACAAATTTTCTCACAGGGGAAAGCATCATAATTATTCTAATTAACACCCATCCACAAATCTCAGTTAAAAATATGCATATCCATATTTCAAGCATAATTTAAACAGGAAAGGGTGATTCTAATAAACACCAATCCCCTGATTCCACATTATCATTAAAATAGATGTAAGTCATAAACAAATATCAGCATTCCCACCACATTTTTTGAAGTTGGGTACGTACCCACATGCCAAGTAAAACCTGGGTACATGACCCATATATATTGGTACACTGCAGAGGCCATGTATTTCAAGCACACGTCATTGTGTATAATATGTTGAATCGTTGATCATCAGCATTTTCTTCTTTTGCATCAATGTTTTTCCCAATTATTTCTTATGGGGACTTCAAAACCAGGTCTCGTTTGGGAAAGGGTTAATGCAGGCAATGAAAGGCAACTCTTTTTGAACTTGATTTAATGTTAGACGAGTGACGTTCCTTGTTGGTTCATGCTACCAAATAGGTTGCGATCGGTCATTTTTCCTTTGATCTACTGTACATGTTCAAGTTACAAAAAGTTAAAAAGCTATCAATATCCGACAGACAATACAATAAAATCTAAATTGCAAGCTTACTATTGGGGAAAAACTCTCCTTTTTTCAACTGGCAGCCTGACATTGCAGTCTCTGCAGATGTAGAAGAAAATTCCGATGACGTCATTCGCTTATTCAATATATTCATGCGGGTTCGACCATTTTAATAAACAACCCGGGTGGAAATTATTTGACAGACTATACAGTCGAAGGCGTTGTTTGTTACTAGAATCGAAATGCCCGTAAACAAGGATGATAACACAGAGATTTACGGCAGTGTATTGAGTTTCTAGTTTATCATTAGTTTCATGCCCAAATTCGACTCTGACCTTACAAAAAAAAAAACATTGCATGCAACTGCATAATATGAAGTAAACTTTGCGTGCACTTGTATTTATTTGCGTAATTTAAGTGTGTTCTTGCGTGAATGGGAATGCTGAAATATCACTTCCTAAAAGCAATGAAAGAGAGGATCTCCTGACCGACAGTTTGTTTAAAATGAAAGAATTACATCCCAAAATCTTATTTTACAGTCCTAAGGACTCCTTGTTGTAACAAAACTTTGCAAACTTGATTAAACCGGCTGTTTATTAGAATAATACCGTAATTAAACAGATAATACTTTAATAGGGGAAGGAGTGTAAGTAGATCTTAGTAAATTTTACTTAAAGTCGGCAAAACTGAATAACAATAACATAGTCATAAGCTCACATGAGCTTTTGAACCGCCTAGAAAGTTGTGAGGCAGATTATTCAATAGAAAACAATTCATTTCAAGTAACAACATTACCAAGAACGCAACATTTCGATATCAGTTCTGTATTTTCAGGCATCAAGTACTTGAAAGAATATAGAATTTCTCCCAACAAACGCCTGTCATCGTCTGTAGCACCATGTAAAGCCCGAAATCACACGAAAAAATGATCCACTGCTTTTTTCCGGTCGCCATTGTAAACAAACAAATATCATTTATTTCCGGTATGTTGAGGATGTAACGAGCCATTTGATTGGCTAATGAGATTTCGAGCAGAAGGGTCAAAAATAACATCGGTCTACCGGTAATTTATCGCTAGACCGTTATTTGAAATAGCGGTTTACCCTTATTTTAAGGGTAGACCGATGTTTTTATCGGTAGACCGATAAAAATATAAGGGTAGACCGGTATTTTTAAGGGTCTACCCCTATTTTAATTATCGGTCTAGCGCTATATTGACTTTAGACCCTATTCGCGCGCCATATGGAACGAGTTAAACAAATTAGGTTAGAACATGTCTTAACCCTTTCCCAAACGACAAAATTTTACGGTGGTCCTATTCAAAATCTGCTCTAGGCAACAAAAATGATGGTAAAAAGGAAGGGATTTGTGTACAATATAGCACAGAAAATATTGAGACAAAAGGAGAAACTGCTGGTTATCAGCAGTTTCTTCTTTTGTTTCAATGTTTTCCCAAGCCTTTTCTGTTTGGGACGTCAAAACCAGGCCTTGTTTGGGAAAGGGTTAATGCGTAAGACTTCAAAACACCTTTGAATATAAAACCTTTGAAAAATCATGTCGCGTTTCCCATTAGAATATCCTCTTTCTTCAATAAAGACCTCGTAACTGCAGCTTTAAACAAGCTGCAGTTAGGAGGTTTTTGTTCAAAAGCAGCGATATCATTTTTCTTTGCACAAAAGGAACCTTACTCGGAAATTGAACAGCTTTCTATAGCTTTAACCCTATCCCAAACAAGACCTGGTTTTGACGACCCTAATAGAAAAGGCTTGGGAAAACATTGAGACAAAAGAAGAAACTGCTGATAATCAGCAGTTTCTCCTTTTGTCTCAATATTTTCTGTGTCCTTTTTTACACAGATGCTATCTTTAATAACATCCATTTCGTCGCTTATGGCAGTTTTTGAAGTGGATCACCCTAAAATTTTGTCGTTTGGGAAAGGGTTAAATTCAGTGATAATGCTCATAGAAAATATCAAGTAACACATTGAATATCTTTTGAACAGTTCGAGTACATGTAACAGTTATCGTTATCATAATAGTTCCCTTTTCTAAATCGACCATAAGAGATATTCTTTATTAAGAAAACAAAATCTGTGAAGATGACAATGTCATTTCTCTATTTTTTTATACTTTCATTCTCCTGTGCATGGCATACGTCTGCATTAAGTTTTGATGATTTTATAAATTGAATCGAAACCTTGATGTTTTCCAATTGTTTACGTTTGTTTCCATAGCCAAACGGTCTAAAGTTATTGGAAGAACATTTTATTCAGCCAGAATTACTTAATTTTCCAAAAACGGCAAAATGTAGGAACGTTTCTATTTGATAACTATTGCACGCGACAAAACTAGTGTGAAAAAGAAGTGGTTTGCATACAGTATAACCTTGAAAATATGGAGACAAAAACATGGAATTGTAATTATCAGGGATTTATTGTTTTGTCTCAATGCTTTCCTAACCCTATTACATGACTGTGTATTGGGACGCCAAAACTAGGTTTTACCTGGGGAAGGATTAACCCTTTATCAGTTAATACCTATTAGTCTGATCCAAATTAAAAGGAGTTGGTGAAGACAAAACCGACAGTTCTGAATTCGCATCGAAATCCTTTATGAAAGATGGATTACTTGCTGACTATTTCAATTTTCTTTCTTTTCTTTCTTTTCTCTCAAAAGTTGTTCCTAAGCCAACATCATACTAGGAACGTCAAAACCGGGCATTGCTTTCGAAAAGAGTAACAATGGCATAACCCTTTGATAACTACAAAATAACTCTTTTTTCAAAGACTCTGTATTTTTAAGTCTACCTTTCAATTCTTGTCATCTATTAGAAAAAAAGATTACAAACATGGTATACAACCCTTTCCTAAACAATATCCTGTGTTGACGCAAGTAATTGACAAAATTTTAAAAACGTTGAAACAAAATTAAGAAGAAAATGCTGATTATCAACATTTTCTCATTAGGCTCATTTCAATATAGTGTCCGCATACTAATAACCCTAGCTTAATATTTATCAATTCTGCGGTCTGCGTCAGCTTTCAAATTGGACCAACCTACCCTGACATTTTGCCGTTTAGGAAAGGGCTTATAGCTAAACTACTGAATAGCTCCTTTTCAAAGGTTCTTTATTGTTGGATTTAACTTTTCACTTCTTGTCATCAAATAACAGACCTGCGATATAATGGCCCTATAGCATGTCTCATTATCATTATAGCTTATATTTCAACACCTGATTCTCATTTTAAATACATGTTAACCCATTACCAAACGTCGAAATTTTAGACTGCTCCAAATTCAAAGATGTTGCAGACGATAATATCAAGTGAATGACATTTGACATTTTTTGGGTCGTTCTGTGTAGAAAGCATTGTAGGAAATGTAGAAATTGCTTGTCACAAGCAATTTCTTCATTTCTTTCAATGTTTTCTAAAGCCATCATCTTGTAGGAAATGGGGAGTCAAAAAGAGCCAATGTGTGGTAATGGGTAAACACTTTTTTGAGGAGATTAAATATTTGTCTAGTCATAATTCAATGGTAATCCAGACAAAATAGAAACGTGAATATACTGGTCAGACATTTGTAAATATTTATCTTTGAAATGGATAAGTACATGAAGAATCATTGGTAGAAGAGATGATTATGCATATTACAATTCATAGGTATCCTTTGAAGTTTTCCACAAACTTGAAATCAAGATTAATGAGAATCGCAGTGTTTTGGGAGAGTGAAAAGGGCCAAATTGTATTTACAAACGTGATAAAACGAGTAAAATAGTGAAAAATGACGATAGAAACGATAGGTTTTGCTACATTTGAAAAACTTTTTTACATAAAATTGCATACAGATAAACTGGTGTGGCCTTCACAAAGTTGTAAAAGATAAATAATGGTTTGGGCCAAGAAAATTGAATAAAACTTAGTATAAATTGAAGCAAAACATTCTTGGTTCAAATAATAAATAATAGTAAAACACAACGAACGCAGAATGTCAAACTGACAGGCAATAAATTGACTTTCGTAGAAGGATAAAATAAGGTCAGCTGCAATAATATACGTGCAGTAACGCCTTTCTATGGCGCGCGAATAGGGTCTAAAGTCAATATAGCGCTAGACCTATAATTAAAATAGGGGTAGACCGCTAAAAATAGCGGTCTACCCTTATATCTTTAGCGGTCTACCGATGAAAATATCGGTCTACCCATGAAATTAGGGTAGACCGCTATTTCAATTAACGGTCTAGCGATTAATTACCGGTAGACCGATAATTATTTTTGACCCTTCTGTTCGAAATCTCATTAGCCAATCAAATGGCTCGTTACATCCCCAACACACCGGGAATATCAACGACCGTATAGTACAAGCTCTGTGAATGGATATCGAAAAAATAGGGGTCTACCGATAAAAATGGCGGTCTACCGGTAATTTTATCGCTAGACCGTTAATTGAAATAGCGGTCTACCCTTATTTTATGGGTAGACCGATATTTTTATCGGTAGACCGCTAAAAATATAAGGGTAGAACGCTATTTTTAGCGGTCTACCCCTATTTTAATAATAGGTCTAGCGCTATATTGATTTTAGACCCTTTTCGCGCGCCATACCTTTCTGTATCATGCCTACAAATCGAATTGAAAGCATGACATGGGTAAAATAATAAAAACCTACAAAGAATTAAAGGGACATAATATTCAAATTTCATTTTTAAGCATGTCTTCATACACCGATTGGTTATTCTAATGCGTAGAAATGCTATCAGTATTTTGCAGTTGTTATTTATACCTTTAAAGTTGAGACAGAAATGACAATTTCCATATAAATCTGAACTGTTGTCCACAACAATTTGTTTAATCTTAGCACAGAAATATACATTTCTCGTAAACGGTACACTACTTTGGCTTGAAATTTTCAGAATTTCCAAAAGAAAATATGCTCTTTTAGATAAAATAAATTATGAAAAAGTAAATGTGAACTGTCACGTTAAGCATTGCCCGCAATGATCTAATTTTGACAGGATGTATTGCCTCTTGAATAAGGCATACGTGCAGTATGGCCTTCATTTTCTTTTTAATGAAATCACATGAAGTACGAAAAGAACGGAAAACAACACATTTTGCCTGTAAGTGGGACAGTGCATTGCCAACACAAAGGGAAGGAGAGTGATCTGATTCAATTAAAGTAATAAATAACAATACAGATCCTCGCATCGTCGCTGGACCATTTTATTATGATAGATCACACGGCCTCGTGTCCCTGAACGATAGTTAATGAGCCTTTAAGTGCTGTCGACTCCCGGACAGATAAGGGGGCGTTATATAGCATGGTAGATACATGTATGTAGATGTCTGCGTATACGTTCCTATTTTCAGTAATTAAAATGCAAAGGAACCATACGATGGTCTTAGAAAAGACCCATAACCCCGTCTGCCCTCGCATCACTACTGAACCATTATGTTATGATAAATGACGCGGCCTCGTGTCCCTGAACGATACTTAATGAGCCTTTAAGTGCTGTCGATTCTCGGGCAGACAAGGGGGCGTACTGCTGTATGATAGGTACATGTGCGTTGGTGCATATTGGTGTATGCTGGTGTCTTCGTATTAGTTTCCGCCTAACATAATGGAGAAACAACAGTAACCCTGCAGTAGTCTTGGAAAAGATCCATAACAATACAAGTCCTCGCATCGTCACTGGACCCTTTTATTTTGATAGATGACGCAGCCTCGTGTCTCTGAACGATAGTTAATGAGCCTTTGAGTGTTGTCGACTCCCGGATGAAACAGGGACATAATTCTACATGTTATGTATGTAGATATCGACAAGCACTCTTCTATGTTTGATGGTGGGTATTCTTAACTTTTAAGATACATATTTCCTGCAGTCAGGGCCTGGCCATTTTATTTTAATAGATGACGTAGCCTCGTGTCTCTGAACGATAGTTAATGAGTCTTTAAGTGTTGTGGACTCCCGGACAGATAAGAGGACGTAATGCTGCATACTAGGTATATACATGTAGATGTCTGTTACTCTCCACTTCTGGTAATGAGAATACAAAAAAGACGGGATCTTGAAAAACGTCCCTTATAGCATTTGAGACAGCCACATTTCAAGACCAGCCTGTGCCTAAGCCAAGACTGGCAGATACCGATGCTGATCTTCTATTGCTGCTACAGGTCACAAAAAAGCTATTAGAGAACAACCTGGATCCAGGTTGTTCTCAAATGCCAAAAAGGACGTTTTTCCAGATCCTGGCTCAAAATTAAAGAATAGCAATACAAGTCCTCACATCACCACCAGGCCATGTTATTACCATGGATGATACAGTCACGTGTCTCTGAACGATAGCTAATGAGTCTTTCCGACGTTTCTCTGTCGCATGTTTTTGTCGTCGCTCGAATAATTCAGACGTCGCACCAATCTTAAATGTGGATGTACTACCTTTGATTTCAAAATGCTGCGCAATTACTAAAATGACGGATATATTTTGACGGACCTCTAAGTGCGAGAAAAGGAGTATCAACTATCAAAGGGACATGGCATTCCAATATTTTTTTTTAAAGTATGTCGTGATGCAAAGATTGGTTATTCTAATGCGCATAAATGCTATCAGTTTTTTTGAAGTTGTTATATATAAGTGAAATATACACCTTTACAGTTGAGACAAAAATGACAAATTCCATAAATCTGAACTGTTGTGGACACCAATTTGTTAAATTAAGCGCATAAATATATATTTCTCGTAAACGGCTTAATCTTTTGGCTTGACATTTTCAGAATTTTCATAAGAAAATATGCTCTTTCAGACAAAAATGTTTTGTTAATAAGAATGAAAAATATTTTCCCATCATTCTCTTCAAGATATTCTAAACTCGCTCAAAAACAATTTATATTTGCAAATTGTGAAATACCAAGAAAAAAGACAAAGAAGGGACATGAATTCAGAATTATCCCCGTTTTTTATTTATTTACTTTTTTCTTTTTTATCGAAAATGTGATAGCCTTCTCTCTAAGTGATAATTTCCATGACAATATATTAATTAGAAATGTTTTAGGTATTCCATCAATCGTTTCCTACCAAACACTTCGTGCAATTTGGGCTTCATCAGTTGCAACGGATATTGACGAGGATGTTCCGACGATAAAAAGAACTTTCACGAGGTGTTTGCTATATAAAGCACAACGCCAACAACAAAAAAAAAAAAACAGCGTCTGACTTTGTTGTCCATGTTAGAGAAACCTTAAGGTCCCCGTCAGATACGATTCCGCGGCCATATAATGTCCATATCACGCCCTAAGATATACTGCACGGGTCCCTTATGTTAGACGTGCTCCGGCCGTGATTTGGACGGAGAATGGTGTATGTGACCAGGCCTTTAAGGTCCGTTTACATACGATTTCGTGACCAATACGCGTCCACATCACGTCTAGAGTAATACTGCACGGGTCCCCTGTTTTTGTACGTGCTCCGGCCGTGATGTGGACGCGAATGGTGTATGTGACCAGGCCTTTACACGAAAAGAAGAAAAAGCAAATATTCCAGTATTTACCCCTTGTCGAATAGCTTCACAGAATATATCACACAACTTACTATTGTCTGCAATATCCAACTAAAATTTGTTGTTTGAGAAAGGTTTAATCTTTTTTTTTTTAATTTCTTGTGGCCATACATAAAATTCCTTTAACATATTTTATTGGCTTCTTTGATTTCTTTGATTTATATTAATGAAATCAAAATTGAGCACGCGCAAAGGGTCCGCACGCGATCGATTCTGAGAAAAGTTATCATGCACGTGCGGCCCGCGTAACGACGTCACGTGAACGTAGCCTCGAGATAGATATTACGAGAATTAATTATCCGTTACCTGGCAAATATCCTCCCTTAACCTTTTTCCAAACAATTCCTGGTTTCGGCGTCCATGATGGTAAGGGCTTGGGAAAACATTGAAGCGAAAGAAGAAATTTTCAGCATTTTCTTCTTTTCCCTCAATGTTTTGCGAGTTTCAATGTACTTCATTCCTTATTTATTCGGGGACCATTTCGTTCAAATTGGACCACCCTAAAAGGTTGCTGTTTGGGAAAGCGTTAACCCTTTACCAATCAACACAATTATGGATCGGTCCGGATTGAAAACAGTCAAAGGCAAAATAATTTCAAAAGCTGGAATCTAGAAAAACACCATTTTGACATTCCATAAAAACGAGTCTTAGATCAGTCCTTCAACAAAAGCAGCTTAGTAATGACGCACTCTGATAGCTTACAGTTGCTACAGCTGATGTAGAAGTAATTAGAGAACAATAGATATAGATATTCATTAGGTTGTACCTATGCACACGCTGATAAATGCCATGACCTTAAGCGCCCTTTCCGGATCTTGGCCCATTTGTTGTATTATGCCAATAGGGAACGATTTTATTCAGTTAACAAAGACCGTGACGTAATTTCGGAAGCCGTAGTTACGAGATTTTATAACAACACCGACGGTTTATCAAAACATAACGATAATCCCGGTCTATTTTTAGTCATTCAACGCCATTGAATTGAATATTATAACATGAAAATCATTCAGAATATAGAAGAAAATGCCTATTTTCAACTAGATCTATTCCTTCTTTTCTTTCAATGTTTTTTTTTTTTCATTTCTTAAAAAAATAACAAAACATTGACTTTGTTTGTTTTTTGTTTTTTGTTTTTTTTTTTTTTACGCAGGAAACTGCCAATTTATGATCTTAATAATAGGAGGGAATAAAAAGCTGAATGAAAAACACAGAGATCTATTCTTTCACAAGATACAAGTGAATAAAACTGACAATCCTACTTTTTTCTGCTTTTTATTATATACACAAGGACGACAAAAAAATCTGCAAACCATCTTATAAAACTGATGTTTTTTATTATGATATACAGTGCGCATGTACGAAGAGAACATCTGGCCTCCTTTATTACTTAAAACAATATTCGACAATTTCAAAAGTCATATATCAAGAATGGACAAAAAATACCGACATCGACCATTTCGTAGCATTTCAATAAAAACATAGTAACTATAGCTTGTTTTAAGCTGCAGTTACGGTATTTCTGTTGAAAAGCAACGAATTATACTTTTCATTACAAAGTATTTTCGTGGATTTTAATTCCGAGGAATATTTGACACAAAAATTGCCGAAAATAATCAATAATTCTGTTAATTTGTGACCGATTAAAAACTGGTTGGACATAGGAAAGGCGGGAATACGTCAAGAATTATATGGGTGTAGTATATCTTTTAAGAATCAGCTGATAAAAAGTTATTGAATACCTAGTAAAATTTCACTTGTCGTCAATAAACTTTTTGGCAGGTGATTTTTAAAGAATCCATCACACCCAGAAAAATTCTGGCATTTTCCCGCGTCTGCTTAAAACCGAATTGCACTCGGTCAAGTATTTTATAGAACTATTTCAGATTTTCTGTAATTGTTTAGTCGCCCGATTCCTTGTCGTTATCACGGTGGATAATCACGTGATACAACAATTTCAGAAATTCTTCAATAACTTTGTTAATATGAGACCGATTTGAATTCGGTTTGGAGCAGAGAAGGTGGGCAAATGTCACTCATTAGATGTACGTGTTGAATTTTTGAAAAAAAAACGGATAAAAAAGTTATTGGAGATAAACCAATATTTTGGTTTATCTTCAATAACTTTTTCATCAGTTGATTCTTCAAAAATCTACTACGTACAGCTTATTCCTGACATTTTCCCAACTTCTCTGCTTTTAACCGAATTCAAGTTGGTCAAGTATTAACAAAATTATTGAGGATTATCGGAAATTTTGAGTCACGTGATTATACACCGTGGTTATACTGGTCTTCATTTCTCATCTGATAAGGTTTTCGACGACGGGGCAACACGTGGATAGAAAACAACAAAAAATGCAGATTTTTTTTTAAAAACTGCTTATGAAAATGGTTTGAAGCATAGAGGAAGATGTGGAACTTTTAACCAATTACCAAACGACATAATTTTCGACTTGTCCAAATTCAAAGATGTTGCAGACGACAATTTAAAGTGAATGATTTTTTTCTTCATTTTTTTGGTATTTTCATTTTGAAAACATTGTGGAAAATGAAAAAATGCTTGTTACAAGCATATTTTTTTCATTTTCCACAATGTTTTTCAAAGCCATTATCTTGTAGGGAGTCAAAAAGAGTCAACGTGTGGTAATGGGTTAAACATCACCCGATAAAAAGAATTTTGATGACCAACACAAATGTTGTTCGGTCGTCAATACTTTTTTATCGGGTGCTGTTTAAAAGTTCCTTAGCATTCAGTTTTTGGGAAGCAAATTTTGCAAAATTTGCTCCTCTATGCAGCCGCCTTTCTCTGCACTTTACCATTCTCTGCATACCACACAACATCTTCCGGTCCTCCTCACTATAAATAGTTCCACCAAAAGCAAAGATTAATGAGGTAACAGTCATTCGAATATATGTAAGTCTGAAGTTATACATATAGATTTTGAATTGTGTGACTGAAAATGAAACATTCAATTAATCGTGTCTCTAAGAGTAGAAAAGGCCGACGTAGTAATTTGCTTTATTATGGTTAAAAGATCAGTCAAGCGGCCTTCCTTGTAAATGGGTCAGTCAAGTTTACTGAACCATGAAATATATTCAAAACTATAAATAGATGCATGAAATCAAAGTATTCAAGGTATTCAAATGGATAATCAAGTACCGAATCAATGTACTCTACGAATCAATGTATTCAAGGTATTCAAATGGATAATCAAAGTACCTAATCAAAGTACTCTACGAATCAAAGTATTCAGGGTATTCAAATGGATAATCAAAGCACCTAATCAAAGTACTCTATGGATCAAAGTATTCATGGTATTCAAATGGTTGATCAAAGTACTTAATCAAAGAAATCTACTTCTAAACAGGCCTACATTATTAACAAATTTGCTTCCCAACAGTACTTTCACTACTTTGATTTCCCTTTCGATTCTCGGCCTTTTCGGCTTCATAGCATTTTCAAATCAATTATTAACAGAATTATTGAAAAATACAAATAAAGTTGTGTCCCATGATTCCACTCCGTGTTTTCTATGATTTCATCAAACTTGAAAAGATAAAGCAGAATATCGCTGCTTTACAAAAAGAGCCTTGTAACTGTATGCAGCTTAAAACATTACCAAAACGGCAAATTTTTAGGGTGATTACTGATTCACTTCAAAAACTGCAACAAATGACAAAATGGAAGTTATTAAAGATAGAATTTGTGTAAAATATGACACAGAAAATATTGAGACAAAAGGAGAAACTGCTGGTTATCAGCAGTTTCTTCTTTTGTTTCAATGTTTTCCCAAACCTTTTCTATTAGGGACATCAAATCAGGTCTTGTTTGGGAAACGCTGCAGTCACAATGTTTTTGTTTAAAAGCGACGATATTTATTTTCTAATAAAAGGGAGATAACTCATTCCGTGAAATAAGAATAAAGAATAACTGGTTATCTTTCTTGGCTCATCGATGAGTTTTCTTCTCGAACAAGGAATCGGATAAATACCATTTGATGAATTTTGTACTACAAACAGTCTGAGTTTAAATTACCATTATGTTTCATAAACCGTCGATGTTTTCATAAAATCTCTTAACTAGAGCTTTACTCAAGCTGTAGTTGCGGGGATTTAGATTCACAATGGAGAAATACTTTTGTTTGTCCGAAGATACTTCAGTGCTTTTATATATAAAATTGAACCCTATTTAGAGTGGCATGGTGACAGGCTGTGCACGATTGTCTGTCGAAAAACCAAGACTGACTTCGGATGGGACATTCTCTTTCACAGAGGCTCTTTTATTTCGTCTCTGTACATGGCTGCGGAAAAATATGAAAGGTAACGATAGGAATAATAGGAGGTCCGGAAAAGATCAATAGTTAAATTTGAGAGCACTTCCGTTGCGAACAGAATAATATTTTCTTCCTCTAATGTATAATACAATAAATTAAACAGGTACACAATAATTGAAGACGTTATCCTTCGGTAGACCACGATTCGTGGACTCTAGCCGAGATATCAGAGATGATAGTTATGTGAAAAGCAACGAACGATCACTCTGCGGGAAGAATGCGGATGGGACTTTGGCTCGAGCTATTGTATTTGGAACAACTCAGACAATTCTAAATAGAGATATTCCAATTGAATCTATCGCAGCTTTCGCTCCAATTGAACGGTAATAGTGCGAGCTATTTGACGTCATTTCTGCAGCAATAGTCCGACCACCGGAAAAAGTATGGTCAGGCAATCTCGAGCCATTACATCATCTGGAACTCCTAGGATAATAGCGTACCAATTTGTGTCGAGGTATAAAAAAAGATTTTTTTGGTCTGGCACAGAGCGAATGTGAATCTAAGAGATAAAACAGCGCTGGTTCACAATGATAGTCCCAAATGGCTCGAGCTATAGTCCCATCCGAAGTCAGCCTGGTCCCCAAGACACGCAAACGCAGGACGACAAACCTCCAGAATTACAGTATTGGTATGAACATAACACATTTCTATGTACCGTCTTTTTATATATCTTAATATTACGGATTTCATTTGACCTGACACTGTCCTCTATGCAGAATATGTTCATATTTCGCACATAGCGTAACATTCCTTAAAAAGACTTGTATTATAGTACTGTAACACAAAAAATAGTACATGTATAGCGGACGAGACAGAGCATTCCATTCGATTAGCATGGGCTGCTCTGTCAGGTCATTTATCGTGAGGTATATAACAGGTTTACAAGAAAACATTACTGAAATGTTAATTTAAAAAGCCAGGCGTGTAATGCATGATAATAAAAGCTAAAGCTGCACCATGTGAAATGAAATCTGTAATACAAAGTATGTAATTATGTTATGTTAACAGATTGACACCAGTCTATCAAAAGTTCATTGGTATTCATTGCTTTGTCATCATTTGATAAATTGTCACTTTTCAGAAATTTTAAAGAGGTAGATTTCTGACGTCCAATGACATCACATATTACGTCATATACAATGTATTTTTACACATTCTTCTTAACAATCTTCAGCAGCAGAATTAAGATAATATTCCACACTATCTTCTAGAATGGTTAACCATTTTGCTTTCAGGGGCGGAGCTAACTTTCCCGTAACAGCTGACCAAAAACGCTCGTCCTTGTATGTCGAAATGTTATTTCCACGGTCATGTACCCAACGTTTTACGAGGACACGTCTTTCCTCCATCTGATTGTTGAAGCCCGTCATTTTGTTGAGGTCACAAATGTAGTCGGCTGAGTGGTCAACTCCGTCATTACTGGCAGGGTTTATTTTAGCGAGTCTGTCCACCCAGATTTTAACGTCGTTTTCCATTTCCGACTTTCCTTTCGGTTCACCTTGGAGTTCTCCCTTTATATATCTGTAAGGAAAAATATCCCTGCTTTCCAACAAAAACATAGTATCTACAGATTAAGATAAGCTACAGTTACCAGGTTTTTGTTGAAAAGCGTCGATAATTTGATACTTGATTATAATTCCACCAAACTTGAAGAATTATTTCTTTGAACACGGGACGGATTAGAATTAAGTTAATTTCAGCAAAAATGGATGCTTATGACTAAAGCATGAATTACAAAAGAATGGGAGTGGTGTTCGTTTGAACCCTTCGAACGGCCTCTAGATCTGTCACTGTTTAGTGTTCGGCCTACTTTTTGGACCAATGGAATTTCAGTATATTTTTAAATTTCGCCGCTATATTTCGCATACACGGGTTGTCGGCTAGTTTATGTGACGTCTATACATAGCCACACCCAGTCTCCAATGAACCACTAGCAAACACTAAGTCAGATAGAATCTGTGTAGTAGATTCTACGCAAAATAAACATTCAAATGGGCGCAGTGCATAGAATGTTTATATCGCGCAGAATCTGGTATACAGCATCTATCTAATACTTAGGCTGAAATTATATATGTATGTAGAACAACTTACTTTAATATCCATACGGCTTGGCTCTCGAACATAGTAAAACTGAAGTAGGCGTCCTGGATTGAGATATAAAGCAGCCTGTTGTTTGCTCCTTTCGTCCACACAATACCCTTGTAAAGATCACCGGGGTATATACTTTGTCTTCCCTTCGGCTGTAGGCTGTCCTTCAAATAGGGGTGGCTGTAAAAGTAACCAGTACACAAAATGACGCAATCAATCTCGGCCTCAGAGCCATCCTTGAAGTACGTCATCTTACCATCGAACCTCTCCACCATGGGGCGTTCTTCGACTCCTTCCGGAAAATTGTAATTCATTGGTTGGGTTCTCCACGAGCAAATTACTTTCTTTGCTCCGTATTTTTTACATTGAATTGAGATATCTTCTCCTGAAAAGCTCGAACCGACGCATAAAACTGTCTGACCAGCCAATGCTTTTGCTTCTCGAAAGTCATGTGAATGCATAATAATTCCGTGAAATTCGTCGATTCCCGGAAACGTCGGTTTGTTGGGGTTGGAAAATATTCCGGAAGCAACAATGACGTAGGCAAAAACTCCTGAAAACGTCACATCCGCTTTCTTGTCATGCGCAGTCACAAAGAAGTCGTCAGTTTCTTCTCGGTACTCGACATTCCTAACGACTGTGTTGAACTTTATAAAGCTTTTCAAATTCTTTTCTGCCTTTGAAAATCGTGCTGAAACGAAAGACATAGTTATGTACAGATAAGAACGGGTAGAGGCTTTTAAAATAACAACATATCTTTCATTATAGATATTAAATTGATAAAACCCTATATTGTGGACCGACATTGAAATTGTCTCGTCGAGACGATTCCAATGAGTTCTCACAACATAGAGTTTGGATTTGAAATGAAATTTAGTCCCTCTCATTTGTGGCTTCGGGAAGGCAAATCAAAATTTCATGTAGTCCCCCTGCAATAACCCGCGTTGTCTATTTTATCACCATCGGCAATCATATGTTCATTGACTTTTTTTTCGGATATAAACACTTTCAAAACTCGGAAAGACATTGAATTTGTAAAATGAAAATGGCTGGCTTTGACATTCCAAGGGTCACTGAAGATGATACTTAAAGTGACATTTCACAATAATTTTTACATAAATTTTACTTTTATTTTATCTGAAAGTGCACATTTTCTGAAAATTTCAAGCCAAATATTGAACCGTTTACGAGAAATATATATTTTTGTGGTAATATTAAACAAATTAATGTGGACAACAGTTCAGATTTATACAGAAATTGTCATTTCCATCTCAACTTTAAAGGCGTATTTTTCGCTTATAGATAACAACTTCGACAAAAAAACTGATAGTATTTATACGTATTAGAATAAACAATCTTTGCATCAAGACATACTTTTAAAAAATGAAAAAAATGTGAAATGTTACTTTAACTGGTGCCTGTCAGATGTTACAACAAATTAATGGATTTTAATCAGATTAAATTGGGTTCAATAGTAAAATGCCTAACCTTCCAAATAGTCCCTGATGGCTGTGCGTGGCGCGTACGAGGGCAATGGCTTGCCAAAATGTTCCTCGAACGAATAGTCAGGATATTCTATTACTTCTTTCGGCTGATTAGACCAGAGATGTTTGTACATACTACCATGGCAGAGGTCACCGTACTCGTCCGTTCCTGGAATACATATCATCGTTTAAGCGATGTTTCAACTTGTTTTACTTAATTCATGATCGCTTACATTCTGAACGATAACAACGCCAAACAACACTTAAATCAATTCATTAATCGGACAAGAAATAATACATATGGGATGAAACATCTGAACAAATAAGTACCGGGTATATTACGTTATTATAATAATAAAATATAGAACAAGCATGACATATAAGTCAACGCCAAAATGTGTATTTAGCGACGTCATAAATAACGTCATTGATTGAAAACCGCGATATTTCTGAATACCTCAAAATAAAAGAAATTGCATATACCAGAGGCACGTTCTTTAGAGCGCAATTTTTGAGATATCTTGAGATGTTTTTTGATTAAGCGTTTTAAAAGAGAGATCTTCTGACCGAGGTGTTTCGAATATTTCATTTTTTATACAAATAATGTCATGATGACGTCATTTGTAAAAAAAATGTTAAGCATTGGGAACACCTCAGCCAACTCTCACTCAATTTGTTTCTACGGAATTGTCTGTAAGAAGTAGAGTAGCGGCATAAAATCTTGCCCTAATGAACGTGTTATCTTAAAACTTCGTAAGAAATTTCCAGATATCCTAAAATCTCGCTCTAAAGAACGCGCTTCTTGACGACCATAGGAGGACATGAAATGATCGCCTCTTTTCAACAAAAACCTCGTAACAGCAGCTCTAAACAAGCTGCTGTTACGAGGTTTTCGTCGAAAAGCCACGACATTTAACTACCTGTATGCCATGTGTAATTCCATAGGCCGCCCCAATCTGCCTGCTTCTCGAAACATTGAATGTCCAGATCTCCTCCTAGTTTCGCGTAATGATATAGCACGGCTAATCCACTTGGGCCCGCTCCGATCAAGCATACTTTGGTTGAGCCCATATTGTCACATAGAGGTTAGAATGAAATTATGAAAAAGAGTACTTCATTACATTTTGTTTGAGTTGTACTTTCTACAAAACGGTTTGATTAGATTAAAGAGTATTTTGAGACAGTAGGAAAAGAAGATAACGCAAGTAGTTCCCAAATATTTTCGACGTCATCTTGGAGGAAATATGAAGAAATAGAGAAAAACACAAAAAGAAGGCAACTCTTTCATCTTTAGCATAATGTCCATTATTTCAACGTCAATGAACTTTTATGAAGAACTGACTCATGTGAAAAGTTACCCAAAACGAACCCTCTTGAATAAATTCTGAATCCACCCTTGTTCCAGTCTAACAATGCTGCGCTGCGTGTCTATAACTGATTCAATTTTCTTCCCTTTTGATTTTGTCCCATCGAGTATTTTATTTAAATTTCCATCTCCAAAACAAGACCTTGTTCTGGCGTCTCTTATAGAAAAGGTGTGGAAAATATTGAGGCAAAAGAAGAAAATGCTGATGATCAGCATTACCTTCTTTTGTCTCATCAGTTTCTTTGCTTAATTGTAAGCAGATCAATTATCTTAATCAGCTGCCAATTATGCCATCTACATCAGCCTTTTGATTGTTTGGGAAAGGTTTCATATTTTAGCTTAAGCATTACAAAGTTTAAGTGTCTTGATACGTTATAAGAGTCTCTCAAGCAAGTTATTTAAAGTTTTATAAGAGTCACGTCTTTTGAACTCTTTTATCATTTGGAAAAGCGTTTACATTTTCCTAAACGACAAAAACTGAGTCCAATTTGGAAGCTAATGCAGTCGACTAAGTAGAAGCAGCAAAAAATAGTATTTTGTGTAATATAGCTTTATTATATTGGGTCAAAAGTGGAAAATTCTGATTTTGAACAACTTCACTTGTTGTTCTAATATTTTCAACAAGGACTTCAAACCGGGACTTGTTCAGGTAAATGCCCGGTCACAAATAATCCGAGTTTTCTCTGATGAAATCCGCTCTTTGATAGATGTTGATGTCGCTCATTTACGTAAATGAGCGACATCAACATATCAAAGAGCGCATTTCATCAGAGAAAACTTGGATTAGGTCACATACAGTTCCGTTTCCACATCGCCTTCACATCAGGTCCAAAATCTGGAAATCTGGTGGACGTGGTAACTTGTACCGGAAAATTACACGGTGGATAATCACGTGATGCAATAATTACTGAATATCTTCAATAACTTTGTTAATGCGGGACCGATTTGAATTCGATTTGAAGCAGAGAATGTGGACAGACGTCACGAATTAGATGGACGTGGTTGACTTTTGAAAAATCAACTGATAAAAACGTTATTGAAGATAAACTAAAATTTTGGTTTATCTTCAATAACTTTTTATCAGTAAATTTTTTTAAAGATAAACTACGACAATGTTATTCCTGACATTTTTCCACATTCTCTGCTTCAAACCGAATTCAAATTGGTCAAGTATTGACAAAGTTATTGAAGATAATCGGAAATTCTAAGTCACGTGATTATACACCGTGGATTAGATAAATATTGGTCACATACAAACTTCCGCTTCCACATCATGAACGGAACACGTCCAAAAATGGTCAATAAGGGCCTGGTATAGCATACGATTCAACGTCCGTATCACGGCCACATCACGTCCAAAATCATATAGCACGGGTCACCTGTTATGGACGTGCTACGGCCGTGATGTTGAGGTAGAATTGTATGTGGCCAAGCCCCAACACCGAAAGTTATGTACATTTAAAAAAAAAACATGAGTGGTAAAATGTGGATGAACTCGATTGTGACTCAGCACCGTCCTATTCTATCACTTATTTAAACCTTTCCGAATGGCATAAATTTAGACTGGTCCAAAGTCATAGGCCGAGAGGTTACAGACGAGAATTTGATGCAAATGGAACTTTACTACAATATTTATCTGTTTGGGTAGATAACACCATAGGGAAATGGAGATAGATAACGGTTTTATAATGTTAACAATAACGTAGATTTGGACAATAAAATCAGCACACTATACTGAAATTTCGAAGCGGTCCCTTTGGTATGTAAATGTAGCTACTCTCCAAAGCAGAGGTATTAATAATTGATTTTAAATTCATCATTGTTTCGTAGTAAAACGTAGTAAACAATGGACTCTGTTATAAGAGAGTAGCATATAGCTTAAAACTACCATGTTTCATGATCAGTGCTGAAACGCAGTCTCACCATGATCCATGATTCTCTGTGACAGTTGCATTTGGTAAAACTAAAGGATAAATAACGGGGTTTTGTCATAATAATGGACTCCAATTAAAAGTGGAAAATGAAGTAATTGTTTGTGAAAGGCAGTTTCTCCATTTCTTACAATATTTTCTACCCAATGAGACAAGCAAACGACACAGTTTTGGACTGTTAAAATTTGAAAGGTGTTGCAGACGACAATTTCAAGTGCTTGGGATTTTACATTTATAGGTATTTTTGTTTAGAAAACATTGTGGGAAATGGAGAAATTGCTTGTCACAAGCAATTTCTCCATTTTCCTCAATGTTTGCGAAGCATTTTTCTTTGTGGGCACCAAAAGGTGCCAATGTTTGGTAATGGGTTAACATCCGTTATTAAACAATGTTGTAATTAGAATATACATGTAGTTGCTCTCAATTGATGTGGCAAAAGAAGAACTGCTGATAATCAGCATTTTCTCATTTTGCCTCTATATTTCATGTGCTATATAATACACACGATACTTTCTTTATCAACGTCCATTTTGTCGGCTGCAAACAGCTTTCAAATTAGAATGGTCCAAGTTTTTGCCGTTTCGGAACGGGATAACGTTTGGGTTGTTAGGAATTTATAAATGTCTCTAACGATAAAGTCTAAAATTCTAAACTCTAAAATTTTCCTACCTTTCAATGAGCGCGAAGTAAAAATATCAATCCGTGTTAACTAAGATATTCAGCAAAATGATGCAGTATGCGATAGAGTTCATAAAGCGTAACAAATATTTCATATTGCATAACGATGCTTTTCAAAATAACCTCATAACTGCAGCTTGTTTCAAGCTGCAGTTACGGGGTTTTACTTGAAAAATGACGATAAAACCCTTTAGTTAGTTCATTGAGCCTGAATATCCTATCACACGCATTGTTATTTCCGATTCAATGATTGTCGCAGCACGTCCAAAACAGGGTTTTCCGTGAAATACATTGTTTTGGACGTGGTGTGGATGTGGAATAATGTATGTCTATGCCTTTAACCCATTACCACACATTGAATCTTTTTGACCCCCCAAAATGTAATTTTTACTTTGGAAAACATAGTGGAAAATGAAGAAATTGCTTGTTACAAGCAATTTCTTCATTTTCCACCATGTTTTCTATCCCAAAAGATAAAAGAATTTTAAATTTCATCCCCTGGAAATTATCGTTTGCAACATCTTTGAATTAGGAAGAAATAAAATTGTGTCGTTTGGTAATGGGTTAAGCCCCGATCACATCACGTGCACGTGATACGTCCATAACATGACACGACTGACTTTATTTTTAGACAAGCTTCAGCAGAGTTTATACCATGAATGTTTGTGTGTAATGACCTTTAACCTTTAACCCATTTCCGAACGACAAACTTTTGGACTGGTCCAATTTGAAAAGTGATGTGGACGACAATTTCAATTTGGTGAAATTCTAAAAGTCCTTTCATTTTAGATTAAAAAACAATGTGGAAAATGAAAAAAAGAGTCAATATGTGATTAATAGGTTAAATTCTTTCCGTGTGAAATAAACATGAAAGGTAACCTCGTATAATTCCCCAAACCACGAAATTTTATACTGCTTAACTTTGAAAGCTCTTATTGACGTGAAAATTGTTGATACGTGTAATAAAGATGTGATTTGTATACACAGTAAAGCACATGGAATATTGGGGGCAAAAGAAGAAATTCTTTGTTATCGACATATTCTCCTTTTGCCTCAATATTTACACAAGCTTTTCCTATCAGGGACTTCAAAAGTAGGTCCTGTTTGGGAAAGGGTTAATAATGCTCGAATCATTCTTTCATAAAACCATCCAAACAATGAAATGGCACTTCACGATAATTTAGCATTTTCCCAAACATCAAACATTCAGACTGCTCCGAATTGAAGGATGCTATAGACAACACGATTTTTTTTCAAAGGGGGTAAACGATTGTTATCAACACGTTATTCTTTTGTCTCGATGTTTTCCCAAGCCTTTTTAATTAGGGATTTCAAAGTTAGATCTTGTTTGGTAAAGGGTTAAAGAACAAATCAAGTTATAAACTCCTGATCAGCCTGTGAATACATATTCACTGGTGGTGAACTAAAACAATTTTTGCTACAACAAGGTATAGATATTTTGCGTTTAAATGTGAGTTCATAGATTTTTTTCTAATGACAATGAACTTGTTCCAAAAAACAGACCGGGTTTACCGTTTTGTATTGACAAACTGTCGGTGTTGTTATAAAATCTCGTAACTACGGCTTCGGTAAAGCCGTAGTTACGATATTTTATAACAACACCGACGGAATACATTGATCGCGAAAAACGTCCCTCGCTTTGGCCGAGCTCACCACCAGTGAAATTATGTATTCGCAATCTGACTTTTCTCTGACAGTCTGTGATATAAATGCCTATGGCATCTATAACATTATGATGTTTAGTTAATGTATAAATCTAGAAGGTCGTTGACCCATGTAGAATAAAAATAATTTTCCCTGTTTGGGAAAAGGTTAAATAAAGCGTTAAAAGATCAACTATGGAATTGCACAGCTCATCTCGAAACTTTCATTGGACAATAATTATGGCTTACATGTAAGCATTGGCGAAAAAGATTTGGACAATAATTATGGCTTACATGTAAGCATTGGCGAAAAAGATTTGGACAATAATTATGGCTTACATGTAAGCATTGACGAAAAAGATTTGGACAATAATTATGGCTTACATGTAAGCATTGGCGAAAAAGATTTGGACAATAATTATGGCTTACATGTAAGCATTGGCGAAAAAGATTTGGACAATAATTATGGCTTACATGTAAGCATTTACGAAAAAGATTTGGACAATAATTATGGCTTACATGTAAGCATTTACGAAAAAGGTTTGGACAATAATTATTGCTTACATGTAAGCATTGGCGAAAAAGATTTGGACAATAATTATGGCTTACATGTAAGCATTGACGAAAAAGATTTGGACAATAATTATGGCTTACATGTAAGCATTTACGAAAAAGATTTGGACAATAATTATGGCTTACATGTAAGCATTGGCGAAAAAGATTTGGACAATAATTATGGCTTACATGTAAGCATTGACGAAAAAGATTTGGACAATAATTATGGCTTACATGTAAGCATTGGCGAAAAAGATTTGGACAATAATTATGGCTTACATGTAAGCATTGGCGAAAAAGATTTGGACAATAATTATGGCTTACATGTAAGCATTTACGAAAAAGATTTGGACAATAATTATGGCTTACATGTAAGCATTTACGAAAAAGGTTTGGACAATAATTATTGCTTACATGTAAGCATTGGCGAAAAAGATTTGGACAATAATTATGGCTTACATGTAAGCATTGACGAAAAAGATTTGGACAATAATTATGGCTTACATGTAAGCATTGACGAAAAAGATTTGGACAATAATTATGGATTACATGTAAGCATTGGCGAAAAAGATTTGGGCAATGATTATGGCTTACATGTAAGCATTGACGAAAAAGATTTGGACAATAATTATGGCTTACATGTAAGCATTTACGAAAAAGGTTTGGACAATAATTATTGCTAACATGTAAGCATTGGCGAAAAAGATTTGGACAATAATTATGGCTTACATGTAAGCATTGACGAAAAAGATTTGGACAATAATTATGGCTTACATGTAAGCATTGACGAAAAAGATTTGGACAATAATTATGGATTACATGTAAGCATTGGCGAAAAAGATTTGGGCAATGATTATGGCTTACATGTAAGCATTGACGAAAAAGATTTGGACAATAATTATTGCTTACATGTAAGCATTGGCGAAAAAGATTTGGACAATAATTATGGCTTACATGTAAGCATTGGCGAAAAAGATTTGGACAATAATTATGGCTTACATGTAAGCATTGACGAAAAAGATTTGGACAATAATTATGGCTTACATGTAAGCATTGGCGAAAAAGATTTGGACAATAATTATGGCTTACATGTAAGCATTTACGAAAAAGATTTGGACAATAATTATGGCTTACATGTAAGCATTTACGAAAAAGGTTTGGACAATAATTATTGCTTACATGTAAGCATTGGCGAAAAAGATTTGGACAATAATTATGGCTTACATGTAAGCATTGACGAAAAAGATTTGGACAATAATTATGGCTTACATGTAAGCATTGACGAAAAAGATTTGGACAATAATTATGGATTACATGTAAGCATTGACGAAAAAGATTTGGGCAATGATTATGGCTTACATGTAAGCATTGACGAAAAAGATTTGGACGATAATTATGGTTTACATGTAAGCATTGACGAAAAAGGTTTGAACAATAATTATTGCTAACATGTAAGCATTGGCGAAAAAGATTTGGACAATAATTATGGCTTACATGTAAGCATTGACGAAAAAGATTTGGACAATAATTATGGATTACATGTAAGCATTGACGAAAAAGATTTGGGCAATGATTATGGATTACATGTAAGCATTGACGAAAAAGATTTGGGCAATGATTATGGCTTACATGTAAGCATTGACGAAAAAGATTTGGACGATAATTATGGTTTACATGTAAGCATTGACGAAAAAGGTTTGAACAATAATTATTGCTAACATGTAAGCATTGGCGAAAAAGATTTGGACAATAATTATGGCTTACATGTAAGCATTGACGAAAAAGATTTGGACAATAATTATGGATTACATGTAAGCATTGACGAAAAAGATTTGGGCAATGATTATGGCTTACATGTAAGCATTGACGAAAAAGATTTGGACGATAATTATGGTTTACATGTAAGCATTGACGAAAAAGGTTTGAACAATAATTATTGCTAACATGTAAGCATTGGCGAAAAAGATTTGGACAATAATTATGGCTTACATGTAAGCATTGACGAAAAAGATTTGGACAATAATTATGGCTTACATGTAAGCATTGACGAAAAAGGTTTGGACAATAATTATTGCTTACATGTAAGCATTGGCGAAAAAGGTTTGGACAATAACTATGGCTTACATGTAAGCATTTACGAAAAAGGTTTGGACAATAATTATTGCTTACATGTAAGCATTGGCGAAAAAGGTTTGGACAATAATTATTGCTTACATGTAAGCATTGACGAAAAAGGTTTGGACAATAATTATTGCTTACATGTAAGCATTGGCGCAAAAGGTTTGGAAAATAACTATGGCTTACATGTAAGCATTTACGAAAAAGGTTTGGACAATAATTATTGCTTACATGTAAGCATTGGCGAAAAAGGTTTGGACAATAATTATTGCTTACATGTAAGCATTGACGAAAAAGATTTGGACAATAATTATTGCTTACATGTAAGCATTGACGAAAAAGATTTGGACAATAATTATTGCTTACATGTAAGCATTGACGAAAACGATTTGGACAATAATTATGGCTTACATGTAAGCATTTACGAAAAAGGTTTGGACAATAATTATTGCTTACATGTAAGCATTTACGAAAAAGGTTTGGACAATAATTATTGCTTACATGTAAGCATTGACGAAAAAGGTTTGGACAATAATTATGGCTTACATGTAAGCATTGACGAAAAACGTTATTTTTATCTATTTTCTATACCAAAAAAAGCGAGAGCGTAAGTTATCCACCATTCCTTAAAAAGTCAACGCAGACTGACTAACGTCAATGATCTGTCCTTTTTCATAATTTCCAGATATCCCTTTTTTGTAAGATCGGTCAAAAATGCAAAATGCAATTACCACTGAATCAAACCTTTTTAATAAGGCTAAATGCAACAGCTGTAAATGTTAACCCTTTCCCAAACGACAATATTTTGGGCTGTTCCAAATTCAAAGATGTTGCAGACGACAATTTAAAGTGAACGAAATTAAATTTCTATGGTCTTTTTGAATCGAAAATATTGTGGGAAATAAAGCAAATGCTTGTCTATGCAATTTCTTCGTTTTCCACAATGTTTTTCTCAAGCCTTTTCTTGAGAAGGAGTCAGAAAGGTGTTATTCAAAAAGGTGTTGATCACTGTGCAGTAATAGGTTAACCCTTTCCCAAACAAGATCTACTTTTTACGTCCATAATACATTGTTCTGTTTTTAAAAAGACTTGTGTTGACCAGCATTTTCATCTTTTGTCTCAATATTTTCTATGAATATACACAATTTCTGTTTTTGGCGACATTTCTTACATCTTCTGCAACTCCTTTGAATTTGAAGCAGCCTGAACTTTCGGTGTTTGGACAATGTATACACGCAGTCACAAACCTAACCTTTTAACTTACTAACCCTTTCCAAAATCAGACCAAAGCTTGATACAAGCAGTATTTTATCCATTTCCCCAATATTTTCTAAACTTTATTATGCAATCATGTAGTTATCATCATGTTTTTGTCGTCAATAGCAGCTTTCAGATAAAAAAAATTTGACCTTTGCGTTTGTGAAAGAGATATACAGAGAGATTATTAACCCTTTCCCAGACGACAAAATTTTAGGGTAATCCACTTCAAAAACTGTCAAAAATGACAAAATGGTTGTTATCAAAGATCGAATATGTGTAAAATAAGGCACAGAAAATATTGAGACAAAAGAAGAAACTGCTGGTTATCAGCAGTTTCTTCTTTTTGTTTCAATGTTTTCCCAAGTCTTTTCTATAAGGGACGTCAAAACCAGGTCTTGTTTGGGAAAGGGTAAATTAAATGAAAAAATATATCGTCGCTTATCTTAAAAAATCGTATCTGCGGCCTAAAACAAGCTGCAGTTACGAGATTTTCGAAGAAAAGCGACAAAATATTGCCATGTAAGTAAATAATCATCGCTTTTCTTTGAAAAACATCGTAACTGCAGCTTCTTTAAAGCTGTAGTTACGAGATTTTGAAGAAAAGCGACGATACCCAAGGGCGGACCCAGGAATTTTTCCAAGGGGGGGGGGATGGTCACCCGATCTTTAACCCCTTTCTCGCCAAATTCAAGGGGGGGGGTCAGGACCCTGTCTCCCCCTCTGGATCCATGCATGCAGATAGAGGTCATACCATGAAGGACTTTATATAACAACGATTTACCGTGGCACACAGGGACGAATGACGCAGCTTATTTGGGACAAAACCAGTAATCTTTTTGATAACCCCCTTTTTTTCGCCAAATTCCAGGGGGTCATGACCCCCTGATACCCCCCTCTGGATCCGCGCATGGATGCCTATGAGAATTTATTCGGGGACATTACTCTGCATTATCGGCAGTAGTCAGGCTTCCAGTTACGAATCTCATTTACGAAATTTCATCACTTTTCAAAAAACAAAACTTCGTAACTGCAGCTTTAAACAAGCTACAGTTACGAGAATTTTATTAAAAAGCATTGACATTATGTACAAATTTATCCTTTTCCAAACATTGTAACAAATTTGAAAGGAGTTGTAGTTGACAAAATAAGTTAAATCAACGTATAAAACGTATAAAAATGTTTGATTTAGCTACATGGTATGATAATCATAGACAGAAGGAATCTCAGGTTATCAGCAATATTTTGTTTGTTTGTTTTCTTATTGGGTTTTGTCTTTTTTTTTTCTCTCTCTCTCTTTCTTTTTTTTTTTTCAATATAATCTCAAAGGGAAATAACCCTCATAGGATTTCCCATTTTAATAATATTGGTTGATTTCCCTTAGTATACAATATTTTGCCACACAACCCACATTTTTTAAATATCCATTCAACTTCCACAAAAAAGGCAAACAAATACATATACATGGTCCAAATATTAAGGTCTATGCAGACGATAAAAGGGGACGGGTTTCGTGTGCAGTGCACAACAATACAGTTTGACACGTAACTTTTTACGCTGTAAAATTATCGGATGTATGACAAATTGAGGTAGAATACACGTAATGTGGCCATTTCTGAGATTCATAAAACATCGGATTTTTTTCGAACGGCGTCGTTATGTATCCGAACTTATTCGGGCGCGGTTGAAAATATTCGGTGGTGGAAAGTTTTACCGCCGAATGTTTTCGACATCGCCTGAATAAATCCGACGTCGCGCGAATCTCATTGGGGGTAGACTACCCTTAAGACTAGAGCTATGGAGCAAGGAAAACGCTCACTGTCAGAATGAAAGTCTTATTTACAATACATGGCATTGTGTACAGGTTCATTACAATTTGACCCTGCTGTTTTCACATTAGAAGTCACGAGATGCGAAACTATGTAGATCTAGGTCCAATGTCGGAAAATGAGAACAAAATGATTTACTGTATCATTTGTTCATTTGAACAATGCTCTTTTGAGTCACATAGAAAATTGTTCGCTAAAATACCTGCTTTTGGCAAAACTTCAAACAGCGGTTATGTTATGTAAAGCGCCTTGTCACTGTCTTAATAAATGTAGAAATCATGTGGTGATGTTATAATCAAATGACTTTGTCAAAAATCACGAAATCAGCCAGGTTGTGACGAATGGATGCCACTTGTAAAGAAATTTTGTATAAAACCTTTTTCAGAAATTATTCTTTTTATTTTAGTTCAAATCAAAGTGTCTTAGATAAGTTTTACAGTACTTGAGGAAGAATACGCGTAATGTCGCCATTTGGAAATTCAAAAGACATCAGTTTTTTTCGCATCCGAACCTATTCGGGCGAGGTCGTAAACATTCGGCGGTGGAAAGTTCCACTGCCGAATGTTTTCGACCTCGCCCGAATAATTCCGACGTCGCTCGATTCTCATAAGGGGTAGACTACTTTTATCTTCGAGCTGGCAGAGGTCTAATGCTGATTAAGGGAAAATCACTGCGATGAAAATTGGCTTTTTACATCCCTGGTACGAAAGACGGCTTTTCTTCTCTCCATACAGGGGTTACCGCTTGTAAAACTTGATCGATTTAGCTTCTGTAGTTTGGCATGAAAATTAACTATTGTGACGTCATCAACGCATAAGTGTCACTCAGCATTTACCAAATGAAGGTCAACACCGATAATAATCATGCTCTTGGCCACATACTTATGCCATTTTCAATTGTCTTTGTTCGGCAATAACACTTTATCCAGTCACTGATTAGAAAAGCCATCCTTTCCAGAAAATCCCTTTCGAAGATCATAGCGACACAAGGAAGTCATCAGCATTTCTTCTTTTCGCTCAATGGTTTCTAAAGCATTTACTCTTGTTTTTGTCCAATATTTTAAAAGCATTTTCTGTTGGATACTTCAAAACGTGGTCTTATTTGGTAAAGGGTTAAGAGATCATTTCAATTGCGTTGATCTTTTCAATAACGTTTCATTATGTAGAACTTCTGAAAATTAATTCAAATGTGTGCCTTTGATTTTAAAAACTTCTGAACCAGAGAAATTTGGTTTAATTAACCGTTTCAAGGTCGGATACAGAATTTTTCCAGAGGGTGGGGTCCAAGCCCAATTGATATCCAGCTAAATGCTGGGGGTGCGGACCCCCGACCCCCCACGCTAGACCCGCCCTTACCTTTCACAAAATTTCAAACCAGTACTGTTTGAAGGCTGCTGTAGACAACAAGAGTGATGTTGAGAGATATCATTTGTGTAAAATTTAGGTCAGAAAATATGAGAATAAATAAGAAAATTCTGATTTATCTGAGACACCAAATTAAAACCTCTACTTTTTAACAACAAAATATCATCTAGCATAGCAGAGGATAAGCAGGGAGAAAATACATTCTAAATAATTTATTATTTAAATTCGAAATCCTTGTTGTTTGTGCTCATTTTAAAAGTCTTGTTCAGGCTAATCTAATGAGTACCCACACCATAGGGTTTGATATACAATAAATGGAATGTTGTGTTTTGAAAAAAAATCTTATCTTTAGCTTTGATTAAGGATCTATTAACCCATTACTGCACAGTGACGCCTTAGGACTCCTTCAAAAAACAAAGCTTGAGAAAACATTGTGGAAAATGAAGAATTGCTTGTGACAAGCAATTTCTTCATTTCCCAAAATATCTTCTACACAATAAGGCCCAAAAAAGTGAATTTTCATTCAGTTTTAATTGTCGTCTGCAACATCTTTCAAATTGGACTACCCGAAAATTTTGTCGTCTATAAACGATTCAAAATCTTTTACTAATTAGGGAATAGGCCTATAACGGATAATAGGGGAGACAGGAGGTGTATTTGACTATTTATAGTAACAACGTATACATATTCATACCTGTCCACCCTAAAATAAACCAAAATATTTGTATCGATTCTCGTTTAACTTTAAACGTATAATAGTAATGGGTTAAAAAGATATATGGAATAATCAAACGAAATCAATTTTACAAATTTAGTTTTTAACAGTATACATGCAAAGTATCATCTCAAATTTATCTATACAAGAGTGCCTGAAAGGCACTGATATCGCTCACCTGAGTTCTTCTTGTATTTGATTGTGTACAATATAGGTTTTGTTGTAAACAAATATATACATGTATGTCAGTATTATGTCATATTAAATTATTGTAAACTAGAATATCAATGAAAGTGATCATACCCCCAAACAGCACTGTTTTTGTGCATTTTGAGAAGTACACTTCATTTGAACTGTGATCTGATCAATTGGGAAAAAGAGCAAACAAAAAATCAACAAACCAAACAACACATGTACTAGTAAATGTTGCGAAAAATACCAATTTTCAACAAAAGGACATAACTTATTTAAAAATCAACAAGCCCCACCCTGCCATGCCCACATTTTTTCAATTAATTAAAAATTCTCAACCATGTATTGAAGATACATTCCTGTAAGGTTTGGTTCAACTTAGCCCTATAATTACTTTTTTAAAGAATTTTCTCATGAATTTGTTAAGCACAATAAGCCCTGCGGCGTGCCCCGCCAAGACCACATTTTTTGACGAATAAAAAATTCTCGAACAGATATTGTAACGACTCACCCAATGATCATTTCTCCCAAGTTTGCTAACAAATTGCCTGATGGTTAAAGAGAAGAAGATTTTGGAAGAATTATCTAACGATTTCTTGAAGTCTGGTAAGCCCCACCCTGTAAGCCGATGTTTTACACCCAATCAAAAATTCATGAACATGTGTTGAATACAGTCTCTCAAGGGACATTCCTGATATTTTTTTTCAAATTGGCCGAATAATTGATTTTCAAAGATTTTTCACATGATTTCTCCTAGTCCGATAAACCCCGCCCTGCCACGCCAACAATTTTTGACAAATCAACAAGGGCCGTCAGAGACGGACAATGCTCCCGAATAAGGCATTGTCACAATAAATATATGCCATGGAGAGCACTTTATTGTCAAGGGCATCTGATTTTCTACTCAAATATGAAATTTCGTCAAATTCTGACCATTAGCCTAGGAGAAATTAGAGAAAAACTGTATTTTATCTTAAGTCCCCTTTTCCCATGACGTGGCCTCAAATCCAAAAAACGGGAAAAGTACATCAGCATTATGTCATAGGGAGTTCACATGGTAAGTTTCATTTGATTTGGCCCAAAAGAAATCGCTTCGGACGGACGGACGGAATGATGGACGGACAGGACGGACGGACGGACGGACAGACAAAGCGGCGACTATGTGCTCTCCCTTCGGGGAGCATAAAAATTCACGAACAAGTTTTGAAAAAGGTCACCGAAGGAACATTCCTTTCAAGTTTGGTAATAATTAGCCCAGTGGTTAAGGAGGAGAAGATTTTTGAATAATTATCTTTCGATTTCTCGAAGTCTGATAAGCCCCGCCCTGCCACGCCCACAATTTTTGACAAATCAAAAATTCATGAAAACAGTCACTCAATGGACATTTCTGCCAAGCTTGGTTCAAATAGGCCTGGTAATTGGTTTTTAAAGATTTTTCACATGATTTCTCTAAGTCCGATAAGCCCCGCCCTGCCACGCCCACAATTTTTGATGAATCAAAAATTCACGAACAAGTTTTAAGAAGGGTTACCCAATGAACATTTCTGCCAAGTTTGGAAAGAATTGGCCTAGTGCTTGAGGAGGAGAAGATTTTTGAAGAATTACCTAAAGATTTTTTTTTAGTCTGATAAGCCCCGCCCTGCCACGTCCACAATTTTTGACAAATCAAAAATTCACGTACAAGTTTTGAAAAGGGTCACCCAAGGAACATTCCTTTCAAGTTTGGTAAGAATTAGCAAAATGGTTGAGGAGAAGAAGATTTTTGAATAATTATCTTACGATTTCTCGAAGTCTGATAAGCCCCGCCCTGGCCTGCCCACAATTTTCACCCAAACAAAAATTCATAAGCATGTGTTGAAAACAGTTACTCAAGGGACATTTCTGCCAAGCTTGATTCAAATTGGCCTGATAATTGATTTTTAAAGATTTTTCACATGATTTCTCTAAGTCCAATAAGCCCCGCCCTGCCACGCCTACAATTTTTGACGAATAAAAAATTTACGAACAAGTTTTGAAAAGGGTTACTTAAGGAACATTTCTGCCAAGTTTTGAAAGAATTGGCCGAGTGGTTGAGAAGGAGAAGATTTTTGAACAATTACCTAATGATTTCTTTAAGTCTGATAAGCCCCGCCCTGCCACGCCTACAATTTTTGACGAATCAAAAATTCATGAACAAATTTGAAAAGGGTCACCCAAGGAACATTTCTGCCAAGTTTGGAAAGAATTGGCCCAGTGGTTGAGGAGGAGAAGATTTTTGAAGAATTTCCTAATGATTTCTTTAAGTCTGATAAGCCCCGCCCTGCCAAGCCTACAATTTTTGACGAATCAAAAATTCACGAACATGTTTTGAAAAGGGTCACCCAAGGAACATTTCTGCCAAGTTTGGAAAGAATTGGCCCAGTGGGTGAGGAGGAGAAGATGTTTAAAGCAATTGTTGACGACGACCGACGCACGACGCACGACGCACGCCGGACAAAGGGTGATCACAAAAGCTCACCTTGAGCATGTTGCTCAGGTGAGCTAATAAAAAGGGTCATTCAAATTCAAAGAAATATTTCGCTTCTAATGTCAATTTGTCCAACCCATTTTGTCAGCCATTATCTCCAAAATTAAGCTTCTATTGGATTTTGTACTCTTACAGATTAAAGATGATGTGTACCCGTATCAACCCAGAAAAAAGAATAAATTCGATAGATATGAAAAGGGGTCATTTTTTCATTTCAAAGGAAGGAAAACTGTGAAACAGGAGTAAATGCCTGTAAAAGGCTGTAAAATAAGCAATAACACGGAATAAAATACAATTGGGTGTACAGATTTGATTTTTTAAAGGAAAATAATCTTAAGCCATTCATTTTTTAATTCTAACTTTGTCACAGTTTTGCCTATATCAATTTTCTCTTTAGAAACATCCATTACCCTTATTATTACATTCTCGGTCATTTGCATCTTTTGTAATTGGATTCCGTTTTAGAAAAAAATTGAACAATTTAAAAAATGATATGTTCATTCAACATGTACGTGTTTGGCATTATCACTATGAAATTATACATTTTATGGAAAATATATTAAAAAGTGTAGAATTTCAAAAGATAAAAAAAAGATAAACATTTTTAAAAAAAGGGTCATTAATATCATCCCTTTTAAAAATTACTTCAAAGCAACAATATATTTACTCTTTCTGTGTATGTTGTTTTTAATTAAAAGGGCCTTTAAAGGGGCTCGTTCTATGTTTTTATGCTTCCGAACTGTTCGGGAACTCATATTTGTGCATGGAAAAACAATTAGCAATGGATAAAAACCTCAATCTCGGCGAAAAAGCATCTTTCCTTTTCTACAGATCAATCCTTTACAAGCGTGTTTACACATTCTATTTTTACTTCAAAACAAGACAAGGTCAAGGTCAACGAGACACACCTCCGCGATATTAACACACCGTACAACCGGCTGTGTCGATGACTGTGACCTTATTTGCGAGGAATACGCGAAAAGGTTTATTTTGTACAAGCACTGAACATTTATACGCGTATTTATCAACTATAGAATACCAAATATCCTTTCGTTTATTTATAAAAGTAAATTCATTTGACCTACCATGCACATGACATCAGATGCCGAATCTGTCTTCGCTGACTTTCTACGCAGCCGGTTGTACGGCGTGTTAAATCTCGCTGAGCACAGATGACGTATCTATGACGTAATTGATTTTTGAAGGTTGGGCATATGTAGCCGTTACAAAGCAAAAACAAGGACGACCAGCATGTTATTAATTGACTTGGATTTTAATACTTAATAAAGCTCGACGAGTGGTAACAATGGACATAAATGATCTACCCCTTCAGGTTGGTAATTTCATACGTTATTTCTGGTTTGTAATTATTGTGTCATTTGCATTTTCGACAGCCTAGCTCGTCCCCCTTTAACCCTCCCAAAAGTAGGCCTGGTTTTTGACATCCGTTGTATAAAGCGCTTGGAATAACATTTTGACAAGAGAAAACAAACGAAAGTACTTACGATCATAATTTTCTTCTATTTCCCTTTGTTTTAAGCTACATTTCGGATTTTTGTCGTTTTTGGAAAGAATTAAATGATAGGTATTAGATATAGGCTGCATAGTTTATTCTAGGTGAAATAAACATTCGATGCGCGCAGTGCATTGAATGTTTATATCGCGAAGAATCTGCGATTGTTATTATTATATTTAGGTTATTTATCCTCGGTTGCCGGTTGCCCATATGACCGAGTAGTAGACTGGGCGTGCCCAGGAAGGAACTCCCTTCTTTTGACCTGTTTCCAGCTTTGAATGGTGGAGGAAGACCCCAAGTGAGCACCTGGGTAGAACCACCGACGTTCCGCAAGCCAGCTGGATAGCTTCCTCACATGAAAGTTCATACGTCCCTGGCGGGATTCGAACCAACAGAGGTGAGGGGCAGGTGATCCTGAGTCAGCGACTCTAACCACTCGGCCACGGACGCCCCTAGAATCTGCTATAAGGATTCTATCGGACTTAAGTGTTCAGTAGCGGTTCATTGGAGACGGGGCGTGGCTATGTATAAACGTCACATAAACTACCCGACAGTCTCGTTTATGATAAATATAGCGGCGAAATTTTTAAAATATTCTGCAATTTCATTGGTCCAAAAAGTAGGTGGAACACTAAATTGGATTGTGACGGTATAAATTACATGTCAGACATGTTTAAGGTAGAAGACCCAAAATGAAAATCACCACTTTCTAGCCATACGAAATGCATCAAATTACACACACTTGTAAATACACTTCACATAAGTTGATTCGCCGTGCCGGATTTCAAGATTATGCTTCAAGAAGAAAATAATTTACAAATATCATTTTACTCTATATTCATATCCAAGGGAGGTAATTTTGAACAGTTTTGTCAATTATTTTCAGAAGTATGCATGAGTTCAAAATAAACCGTACACAATGCTTATGTTCATATTTGGTATGGAAATGTAACACAGTTTAGGAATTACTGGCATTTTTCAATTTCGCCGCTGGCTCTTTAGTGCTAATTATGGGTTTTCTACCTTAAGTCAATGTTTTCCGGGCGACAGAGGTACAGGACTAATTTCCGACCAAATAAAAAAATCTTGCAAACAAAAGGACATACCGCTGCTTTTCATCGAAAACCTCATAAGAACAGCTTTAAACATGCTGTATTTACAAGGATTATTCAAAGAAAAAAGACAATGTCGTGATTATAATAGCCACTGTACAATCTTGATAGACCAAAATCACGACGGGAGGGGGGAGCACGTGCCGTAATAATTGCAATAATTTTGTTAATGAGTAACCAATTTGAAAAAAGTCATTCTGTAAACCCTAGAGAAAATAATGTCTACATCCAACTTTTTTTTCATGATGGTCACGTAAATAACATAACTTTTGAAAAAACTTCTGCAATTATTGTGGCACATGATTCGCCGCCGTATATTAGTGGGGGTTTTAATCGCACAGTACTGACTGTTCGAACCAAATATTTCCTGATCTCGCTTTATGAAATAATATAGCATGCTAAATGATAGACCTATACTATGTGGTTTTGACATATGTTTGAATGGTATAATTTTTTCTCCGTTATTTTTTAATCGTGACATTTAAGCTTTTCTGGAATATTTGTTTCCTCATAATTAAACAAACGACTTTTGAACGCAAAAGTAGCATATTCTTTCAAATTTTCATAGTGTAATTTGAAACTTTTAGACAAAGTACTACTTTTTCAAAGGTGCAATTTCAAAGCGTTTAAGCGTGATATTCCAACCTAGTATTTTCCTTTTAATTTTGGAGAAAAAACCGTATATTTTTTCAGGAAATACTCGTAAAAAAGAAAACCCAATTAGTTCATCCTATTTTTCTTTCTTTCATTAAACAATATTTCGATTTTATAACGTTTTTGAAAAAAAAAATCAGAATTTTATTTGCACTCCAAATTTGTTTTCCTTTCCTAAACAATCTCACGTTACACGTTAAGTTTTAAAAGTGACTATTTTTAGCAATGGGTGTAAATTAACATTTCATGAAAAAATATAAGAAATCTTCTTTCTCGATTTTCAAATTTATAAGCCCTTGCTTTGTAATAACCATTTGCGAGAAAATCGTCCCTATGTTTTAAAGTCATCAAGAAACTTAAATTCTGAATGAATGATTTCAAATGGTACACCGGTATTAGAGACCATACATGAGCCAATATTTTATTTCGTGGAAATCGATGTCCTAGCTCATTTTCTCAGAAATGGCTTTTCATAAACATGTCATTTTAGGTACACCGTGTAACGACCATCACTACCAACAAAAGAGACGGTTTATTTGGCCTAGCAGATGGATTGTTTTTGAAAATATTGCACTTTTGTACCGAAAAATGACCATTTTCTCTTGTCCCTGAACAAAATTATCAATTTCAGACATGATTTTCGATATAAAATAATCAGTAAAGATCGGATTTTTCTTCATTTCATTGATGTTTTATATTTCACATTATTGATAGTGTCAGCCCTTTTTGAGAAAATATAAATACGACGAAGATTTTTGGCCATATATGTCTGTCCCTGGATTTTTGATACGAAATGTCCTCGTAATAACTTACATGTGCGTAATCAAAGTCTTTTTGGTGAGATTCCTTTAAATACAACCGAAACGGAGGTGGAAATACTCATCAAAGCCACGATGTTTAAATGAAGACAAAGTAATACTTGGTTTCGAAGTTGCGAGGCAAATTAGGTAGGCCGTTGGCTGCGTAGACTTATTTTTTTCGTGTTCTATGCAACACGATCAACCACACTATATTGCACAGGTCTTAAAATCGTATAGCTTTACTTATTCAGATGTGAAATCATGTCGTTTACAGCATGCAACATATTTTCTTCCTAGATATTCTTGCGTGTAATTTGGAGCGAATGGTCGCGGAATTCCTCGCAATAACTGTCCCCGCAATAACGACAGTTTTGTTACTGGGAGTACGAAAATCGTTACCGCAAAGACATGATAAGTTTTCTTATGTAATATGGACTTTTTGCCAAAGAGAAAAAGGTCTTGATGCATAATTGTCTCAAACTATAATAGAAAAGCGAAGTATTTCAGCTGAAAAAATATGATTACTGTTGCCAAACATGTGTACTGATCAGTTGTTACGGAGCGGACTTGGAATCGTTATTGCAAGGACTACCTTACACATTTATGGATTCTTGGTACCACAAATAAATGAATTTTATCACTAGTCTAATGGAGATATTTTGCCAATCACCTTGGAATGTTGTATGAAGCATATAATTCTAGATTAATTGACAAGATTAATTCTAAACGATCGTTCTGAAATGACCTTTCCTCAATATCGGAGAGACATTATACACTATTTCTTTTTAACGTATGGATCTGTATATCTTTGTTCCATGGGTTTTGAAGAAATTACTTAGTCATTTTTGAAAGTGGTCATGGCAAAGTAGTTCCTGATGCTATAGGGGTACCGTGGAAAGACAAGTAGATTTTTTTTAATTTTCAAGGCAATTTACATGTATTAATTCGAATCGTGCATGTAATTTTGGAATCACAACATTTCATCCCGAAAAAAAAGATGGATTTTTTTGGTCAAATATTATCTTATCTAGGTAAACAAGGAGTTAAGAAGAAAACATTTTCAAATTACTTTATTTCTTTTTGTTTTGTTTTGTTTTTGGACAATCAGTTTTAGGACACTTAATGTCTTACAACCATGTAAATCCGTCTAAATTATTATGTGAGCTATCTTCTAAAAAAGAAAGAATAACAACAATAACAAGAGCCGTTACAGACGGATTATGCTCCCCGAATAAGTGTTTGTCACAAAATAAAAACTATCATACATTAAGCCCCTTTTCCCACGACAGTCTTTTTGTACACACATTATCCATAGAATATGGTCTAGAACATCCATATGGTCTAGAACATCCTATTTATTACATAAGTACAAAATTTCATTACATTCTGCCCATAAGATGACGAGAAATTAGAGATTAACTAATTTTTACACTAAGGCCCATTTTTCCATGACGCAGCCTCAAATTAAGAAATGGAGAAAAGATCTCTAGGTATTATCCAGGGGAGTTCACATGTGAAGATTCATTAAATTTGGTCCAAGGGTTGCTGAGATCTGGCTGTGGACGGACGCACACACGGACGGACGGACAGCCGGACGGACGGACGGACAGCGTGGCGACTATATGCTCTCCCGATTTTTTTTCGGGGAGCATAACAAATCATCTGCGTATATTGCTAAAAGGATCAAACTCAATCAGTATGTCAAGACTGTACAGTCAGACTATGGTCGAGATTTTTTCGCTCCTAAATGATTTACTATACCTTGAATGTTTTTACTTGAATTTTCATATTTCATTATTTTCCCAATGTGATATTTTATGGTTTGATGAGAAGGTTTAACCCCTTCCCAAACAAGACCTGGTTTTGACGTCCCTAATAGAAAATGCTTGGGAAAACAATGAAACAAAAGAAGAAACTGCTGATAATCAGCAGTTTCTCCTTTTGTCTCAATATTTTTGAAAAGGATCACCCTAAAATTTCGTCGTTCAGGAAAGGGTTAAGACATTCCATATTTTTTTCTTTTTTTTTTTGTCATATTTGTAATTGCTTAACTTTCTTCGGTTCTTCTCATTTTTTCTACAAAGAAGCATTGGTTTTTACTGCCTAATTTTCGAACACTTAGGTAAGAGAAGTAAATGCTGATTACCAGCTCTGACTCCGTTTCCCTTGATATCCATTCATCTTTATTGTACAAACAGGTTAGATTTTTATAAACTTCATTTTGTAGTCTTCAACAGCTTTCAAGTTGTATACTTTTTATGCTAGGTATCCACTGCCGATCAAATCAACTGGACCAATCCGAATCAAGCGATCGATTACAGATCGAACTCGATCGCCATATGTGATCGGGAATGGTCGTGGTATTCGAGCTTTATCGGAACCACTTTGCCATCTTTTTCTATTTGTTAAAATATAAAAGAAATATTTGTGTAAGATTGGGTAGAAAGTAGATCGAAAAGCGATCGTGTATTGATCGGATAGGCGATCGACCAGATCAGGAATCAATCAAATCTGGAGATCGAGTGAGATCGGATTAATATCTTTATATCGATCACATGGCCTTTTACTCAAGTGGCTCCCAACCACATCTCGATCAACTCGATCTGTGCTTTATCTGTTCATTCGATCAAATAGACGGTAGAGGTCGGGTTGATCGAGTAGAGGTCGAGAAAAGTCTTTAAGTCGGGAATAATGGGCGAATTTGAGTAGTCAAGGTGATCGATCTGACTTGATCAGCAGTTGTAACATAGCATAAAATTTAACGTTTTAGAAAGGATTTAACAAAGTGACTTTTACATTTAAATTTACAGAGTGTCCCCAAAAAAACGGAACCCTAATTCAAAGTCAAATATTTCAAAGCGTAAGCAAAAAATCTAATTTTTGAATTTACAGTACTAAAGATACATTATTTTTGCATTTGTATTCCAAATTTCATATAAAAATATGCATCGGTTCAAAAGTTATAAGCAAATTAATAATGACACTAAAAAAACGATCTGACATGATATTGATTTTTGCGTCTTGTTTGTTCGTGAAAGCGCACTAACGGCCAGCTAATGAATTCTTTACCGTTGAACATGTATGTACCGATTTTCTCAAAATTTTATATGTACACGTTCTGTACGTTCAAATTGAGTCCATAGGGTGATTGTTTGAATTGATTTCAAATTATTATGTGATTCATTTCACATGGCGCAGTTTTAACTTTTATTTTCATAAATTACAAGCTTGGTATGTTTCCTAAAATTAGCCCAGCCTTAATTTTCTTGCATAGTATACATTTCTGTGGACTATGATTTAATTCTTTTTGGTGAATTTTGTGTTATTTGTGTTTTGCATAAAGGTCAGAGTCAGGTTAAATGAAACCCGTAATACTTTAAATTGAGCGGTGACCGGCATGTTGGTCAGAAATAAAATAAGTGCCTATGATTATTATTCATGAGTATGTGATGCACTTGGATATTTTGTTTGTATTCAGTTTAGTTACATCGCAGCTCGCAGCATTAACAGTTTATTTATTAGCAAAAAAGATGAAATGAAAATGCACTATTGTGAATACAATGTTTCAAAATCATTTTTGTATTGTATTGAACATATCAACCAATTGTATAGCGTCAATTTATTCATTGAGTGTAGGCGCTCGCTGCAAAACGAAAAGATCGATATCGTGTTGAAATGGTTTTCCGGGTATATTCATTTTAATGTCAATATTTTCAAAAATAATCATTATTTTTCGACCAAATTTTAACCGCTAAAAGAAAACTGTCGTTGCTATTCCATATGTAAATTTGGTGGAGAAATATTGCCTGATACTTGAGAAATGTACTTTCAAAAATGGGTTCCGTTTTTTTTTTTTGGGGGGGGGGGACACTCTGTATAAATTATTTACAATTGCATTGAATTTAATATCTAATGACCATATATATGTCAATACAATGTAAGGAATGATGAAATATTTAAATATAAGTCCTCACAGTAATGGTAAATGTCATTCCAATAACAGACTTTTTTTAATACAAACTGCAGCATGGTTCAATAAAAAATATGTGTTTTGGTGGTAAAATTGGTATGTTTTTGAACCTAATTATTTGAAGTTTGAATAAAATAGTGAAATTAATTTCTGTTTATTTCATAAAATAGCGAATATTGTCCTTGCAATAACTAATATGTCCTCGATGTAACGATGCACTTTCAGCAAATTATTTCACAAAAAAGGCCTAACACTAAATTTATTGTGCCTGAAATACAAAGAGAATAACATTTTCTAGAGTCTATAGTACATGCACATACATTTTTTCTTAGATAGAAGCTTTATTACATTTGATACAGACAACATTCTCTATTTAATTCAGAAAATACAATACTACAATGAAAAAAAGCCAAGCGAATCGTTTTTGGAAGCAAATTTTCCAAATTTGCTTCTCTTAGCAGCCATGCGTCTCTGCACTTTACCATTCTCTGCATACCACACAACATCTTCCGGTCTTCCTCACTATAAATAGTTCTATCAAAAGCAATGATTAATGAGGTAACAGTCATTCGAACATCCAATATGTAAGTCTGAATTTATGTGTAGATATTGAATTGTGTGACTGAAAATGAAACATTCAGTTAATCATGTCTCTGAGAGATGAAAAGATCCACGTAGTAATTTGCTTTATTATGGTTCAAAGAATTAGTCCAATGGCCTTCCTTGTAAATGGGTCAGTCGAGTTTACTGAACTATGAAATATATTCAGCTTACACAAACGATTACTATGCATGAAGTTGTGCTAAAAATAAATACAACTCCATCATGAAATCAAAGTATGCAAGGTATTCTGGATAATCAAAGTACTTAATCAAAATACTCTACGAATCAAAGTATTCAAGGTATTCAAATGGATAATCAAAGTACCTAATCAAACTACTCTATTTCTGGCCCCGGTTTCTCGAAAAAACTTAAGTTTGTTCTCAAATCTGAGCACAGTGCTCAAATTGCATGAAATCCACGTGAACTTCAATGGAATACCCTTCAACGTTGGAGAGTATCCCTTTGATGTTGAGCATGTTCTCATGAGAATATACTTAAGTTTTTTTCGAGAAACTGGGGCCTGGACAGGCCTACATTTTTGAAAAATTTGCTTCCAAACAGTACTGTCAGTACTTTGATTTGAAATCGACTTGAACATAAGTCCTTCAGTCTGGCTTCTTATTCTAAAAAAACATCCTTTGAAATAATCTTAAAGGGGGAATAACACTTAACATCTTACAAATTTTCCGAGAACTTCGTGCAAAAAATAAATATATATTATGAAAATATGGCCTTTAAATTGCATCTATGCCAAATCTTAGCTTTCTATCTTGTGTATTGGCTAGGATGTTGACGGATTTAAAACCCATATGTTTTATTATTATAATTTTTATCCCCCCGACAAAAAATCATGGGGTTTTAAATCCGTCGACATCTAAGCCAATACACAAGGTAGAAAGCTAAGATTTGGCATATATGCAATTTAAAGACCATATTTTAATAATATATATTTATTTTTTTGTACGAAGTTCTCGGAAAATTTGCAAGATGTTAAGTGTTATTCCCCCTTTAAAACTTGCAAATCGAATTTCTTAAAGAAAATGCGGTAGTTACAGCGAGGACATTTTATTGAGACCATAGATTTATGAAAGACGATCTTGAGTATTTCCATACGCATCGGAATGTTCCTGTTAATGTTATTCATTACTTTAAATGTTGTACGTTCATCCTGAACCAAAAATTCACAGAATAGATTGGAAATAAAATTGAACCTTTTTCGTCAGATTTCCACGAAAATAAATATTGGCTCATATACATGCATGTACATAATTGATGAAACTAGTTTCCCCGGATATTTCTAATACCCGCGTACAAGCTTCTAATGTCCATCTCATTTTCCGTGATTTTAAAAGAGACGGGGCCATGTTAGATTTTGCGAGGATCAGAACCACAAAGTGCATTCAGAGATTGTGCCTGAAGTGGGTTCTTCGATTTTGATTGTTGAGCTAAAAAAGACATCTCGATTTGTTGATGGCACTTACCTTTAACCCGCCTTGTTCCCCTGACTATAATGTTGTGATTTAGGAGATAAGCGACCATGATATACAAGTTGACAAATCCATACTATGTTTCTTGAATATAGAAAATGCTGAGGCTTACTTTGGGAAAAAGGAACCGAGTTTGTGGTGCTTTTGGTTTGCGGTATTTCGCGAATGAAGGTAGCTAGACGACTTAATAAAGCCGAATCGACGGTTCCAAGGTTAATGAGACGTATAAACGAGACGGGAACATTTACAGACCACCCATGTCACGGTCAGCCGCGTGTAACAACTGTACGTCAACACAATTGTACGAGTATACGTCAACGTCACTAACGAAACAGATTTGTGACTACTCGGTCTACAGCAAATTCTATGGTTGGTAATCGCGGGCGGCCTATACATCGTGACACGGTGATAAAATCGTCTGTGAAAACACGGGGTCCGCTGTCGTCGTCCTGTTCGATGCCAGGCTCTTGACTCAACGTGCATTTTGGCATAATCTGACGTCCATTCAGGCATTATTCATGGCTTTAAAGGTCATTTCCTGTCCTGTTATGTTAACAATTGCAACATTTACAATTATACATGGCTAAACATCGGTTTTATAGAATGTAGTAGATACCGTATGTAAAGGTACTTTTTTGCGTTTTTAAATCGTGTCAGTTTATGTTTGTATATTCGACAACCTATAGCCTAACATGGGCCGATTGTAAATGATAGATATCGTATTAATTTCATTTTACTGATTACGTCAACTTCATTCGTTTTTAGTTTGTATCAAAAAGCTGTCGTGTGTGAAAGGGTTAATAATTTAGTAGCTTAACCCATTACCACACAATGACTATGTTTGCAGTCCCCGCAAGATAATGGCTATGGAAAACGTGGGGAATAAAGAAATTTCTTCATTTCCAACAATGTTTTCTACTTAAAATGACATAAAATGCCACAAAGTTCATTCAATTCAAATTGTCGTCTGCATCATTTTTTAATTTAGACCAGTCCAATATTTTGCCGTGTGGTAATGGGTTAAATTCCCATGGAAGGGGAAAGCGAGTAGGGAGCTATTAATAACAATAGTTACCAAGTATTCATTAAATACGAGTAGCTCTCTAAGCGGGAATTTTACTGCTGTTTTCCATTAGTACGCACGAGATAACATTTCTATAGAAACAATAAGAATGTTAACCCATTCCATATAAGTGGATTCTGATTTATTGTGTCACGTGAAAATGGGGCTAAATGAAAAACAACAATACTAGCCGACAACTTTTTGTATTTTACTTAAGCAATCAATTTGATCAATGTTTCCGTGTTATAGATTGCTCATTTTATGCGACATATCGTCGTAGTTACGAGGTTTTGACTCCCCATCAACGATATGAGTATTTCGTGGCAATATGGCGGTAATGTCCACAGCTTTTTTTTTATTCCCAAACGGCAGTGATTAAGACTAATCCAATTTGAATGCTCTTGCAGAAGACAAAACGTATATTTTTGAGGATTTCATTCATGTACAATGTAGCCAAGAAATTTTTGACCCAAATAGAGAAAATATCTCAATATTTTTCCAAGCATTTTTGTCAGGGATTTCAAAATCAGGTCTTATTTTGGGAAAATATTAACCAATGCAAGTCATCTTTACGATGCACAAAGTTGTAATAGGCTTTAGTAAACTCTCCAAGGTCGCGTTATTTTCAATCCTTTGTCTTATGAATGCAATAACAAGAGCTCTAAATCTATTTTATATGCACATTAATGTATATATTTTAATCTACTTAATACTTTATATTATTTTCTTCGTGTATTATTTCCGAAAAGCTTTCAGGTATACATTACGCCACGACTATGTAGAAAACCATTTACCAAAAAGAGGAGAGATCTGGAAATGTTGATAAGGTACATACATGCTTAAATCGGGAGGTACCGTGTATTCCAAAAAAGTGTGTCGAAACCCAAACTGGCTGAACATTTATATAGGAGTGACACTATAAGAGTGCGTTCCATTGGTTGTTCCGAGTGTGCCGAACAGTCCGGTACTCAATGAAATGACACAGAACAGTGTTCGGAACATGTTCTGCTTGTTCCCGGAAAATAGGTGGTGCAAGCAGAACAGTTTCGTCACTAGCATGGCAACATTCGATTAAACCTGTGGCGGATTGAAATTAACTAATATTTCTAATAAACTGTATAACTGAAATAAAATTATTTCAGCAAAATATAGGTGAATTATACATTTTAATACAATATATGACTAATACACAACACCCAGCGGGCGACCAAAGTCTATTTTTAGACCCAGCGGGTGACCAAAGTCTTTTTTAGACTGGTAGTACGCGTTTTAGACATCGCTATACATTTTCTTTTCCGAAAGCATTCCATTCTGCATGACTTTGACAGAACATTTGGGACAGTGCCGAACAGCCGAATGGAACGCATCCTAACAAACAAGCATTTACCGTTTTCGTTTACATGTGGATTCCACTCGTGATTTTGAAGCCATAGGTACCACCATACTACTTGTTCACAGAAACATCAGAACTCGTTTATTTGCAATTGTAATTGATCATGAAGTATCTTCTTTCTACCAACTTACAATCGTTTTACTATTCAATATCTTCAACCCATTACCACACAGTGACTCCTTTTGACTCACAACAAGATAATGGCTTCAGAAAACATCATGAAAAATGAAGAAATTGCTTGTGACAAGCAATTTCGTCATTTCCCACAATGTTTTCTACATGAAAAAGGAAGCAAAAAAGCAAAAATTTCGTTCTCTTTAAATCGTCGTCTGCATCATCTTTTAATTTGCACTATTCTAAAATTTTGCCGTTTGCTAATGGGTTAACGGCTATTTTGGCCATGCACATGGTATATTTTGTGGTTGAATTAAAACGTCTATGTGGCCGACTACCCGAAGTAAACGAATTGCCAATCCGTTGGGAACAAGTTACAGGTTTCCACGAATCTCGACAGTACGATGATAATTGAGAGAATAAACAAGAAATTAACATCGAAATAAAGCTGGACATGTATGATGGACAATACGCACGAAGTCATAAAGGTACAGTCATTCAAGATGACCTGTTTTGTCGTAACTCTACAAAAAATTATACCAAAAGAAAATTCTCCATAATCACTTTATATTATCGTCTGCAATTACGGTTGTACTATTTTTGCATTACCAGAGGACTAAATCTTGGACAAATTCCAAAGTGAAATGGCTTGAAAACGGCACAATAGATGTATAGAATGTATCATTCAATTACTGATAAAAAGAGGATAAAATCAAATTGCTTTATCATAGTTTATATTGTCGTCTGAAATTTCATTTCCAGTTTGTATTCGGGAAACAAAAATATCCTTCAACTAGCATGGAAATAATTCATTTTCTTTGAAAAATAAATACCCATCGGTAAACGATTACAGTATCACGGTGGATAACCCACGTTGATTTTTCGGAAGCGTTAACACCGAAAAAATCGTCCGCTTCAAGGTATGTTTTTTTTAAGTTCTCAGCTTAATATACTCTATTGATTTTGACGAGATAAAGTGAACGGAACGCGCATTTGAGTGCTATTCCTGTTTGTAACTCACTCTGCTTCGAATTCCGTGGTTTCTTCAAACATTCAAGCGGAAGTTTTCTTCGGTGCATGTGAACGCTTCCCACTTTCGTTTTGCACTTACAAATACTTTGGCTCGAATGTTTGAAGAATCTACTTGGTTTGGAGCAAAGTGAGTTAGAGCCGGAATAGCCTTTGAATATTGAATATTTCTGAAATTCTGAGTCACGTGATTATCCTGCTGAAGAAAGAAAGGAAGGAAGTTCGCGTTAAAAACTGACTGTTCGTGTTTGAAAGATGAAGTGGACAACAAACTGCGTCTTGATAAAAATGGGATTTATGTACTGAAACACAGAAAATATTGGGACAAACGGGGGAAATTCTAGTTTACAGCATTTTCTTCTTTTGCATCTATAATTTGTTAAGCACTTTTGAGAGGGATGTCAAAACACTGTCTTGTTTAGGAAAGGTTTAATGTCACGATATTCAGTGTTCTTAAGGTAGTCCACCCCTAATGAGATTTGCGCGACGTCGGAATTATTCGGACGGAGTCAAGAATATTCGGCGGTGGAATTTTCCACCGCTGAATGTTTATGACATCGCCCGATTAGGTTCGTATACGTAACGACGACGCCCGAAGAAATCCAATGATCAATGAATCTCAAAATGGCCACATTACGGATATTTTACCTTAAGCACACAAAAACTGTTTAGAATATTCCCCGGAAATCTGAGCACGCTCAATTATTTCCTCTTTACGGAAACAGGTGATATTCACAGGCGGCAATCGCGTGACCTTGTTATGATATGCTTTCCTGACTTATGTAAACAAAAACACTCGGTAACTACTCATTTTTCTCAAATTTTAAATCAAATACGTAATTCTTTATTTTGATACCATGATCTTCCCTCAAATCCCTGTCAAAGCTGAGAACATTCTTGATATTTCGTCTAACGGTACTTTAACCCTTTCCCAATCAAGACCTTGTTTTGACGTCCCTAATAGAAAAGGCTTGGGAAAACATTGAAACAAAAGAAGAAACTGTTAATAACCAGCAGTTTCTCCTTTTGTCTCAATATTTCCTATGTCATATTTTACACAACTTTTATTTGTAATAACTTCCATTTTGTCATTTGTGGCTTTTTTTTTTTTTTTTTTTTTTTTTTTTTTTTTTTTTTTTGAAGTGGATCACCCTACAATTTTGCCGTTTGGTAAAGGGTTAAAAATGCTTGAACTTACGGACGTCATTGAATAAGTCGAAATATAACGATTATACAGGAAGTGCATTACCGAGGTTGTACCTTAAATAAGTCGTAAGGAAGCAATATGGATCTTGATCAGATTGCATATCGACAGATTCGTTCTTTGCTTTTCTTTACATGTAACACTTACACTTCCAGCACGACACAATTTTAAACTGATTTAATTTGAAAGCTGCCAGAGACAACAAAAATAAAAGCTTATAAAATACTCTACATGTACTTATGAAAGCTTATAAAATATTATGTTTATAAAAAAAATAGATATACGCACTTCATAGCACAGAATTTATTTATGGTACAGGAGAAAATGCTGCTCATGCAGAATATCATTTTCCAATCCCTTTCTTTTAAACACGTCAGAAAATGGGCTTGTTTCGGGGAGAATTAAGAAAAAAATGAAATTCTTTTAATTTTCAAATGTCAACACAGCTACAAAGAGATTTTCATTCGTGAAAAAATGTCATAATTTTATTTTCTGTTTCTGTAAAACAATGCAAGGATAGGAACATTCGGTGCTTTCTAAAAAAAATATCATTATCTTTAGTCAAGTCTTTCTGTATGACATTTTATTTCGTCGGTCATGTTCAAAACTGCCGTAACTACAGCTTATTCAAGCTGTAATTACGACATTTTCGAACGTTACCGAATATATTTTCTGTAAGGCAGAAATAAAATTCGGTCGTCTGCATGATTTTAATCTATGATTTATGGAACTTTCAGTGACGTCTGCACATGAAAAACGGAATGTAGTCTAGGAGCCAGGTCCGGGCATGGAACTTTTCTTGCAACCGGTCCCCTATAAAATTTTCAAGTATATCACTTTGAAGTACATACATGAACTCATAAATTAAGGGTGGATGACACATTGGGAAATGGTAGAATTTTTTTTAAATCAAGGTCAAAGGTCATTCGGTGCACTTTTCATACATGCCTCCTAAAATACCCCATAACTTACTTATTTATTAAGCTAAATTAATCATTTTTGTATCAAAATAAAGCTAATGAATTGTACTTTGACTAACATGAATAATATACAACTTTTTGATTTTGAATACCCGTGAATTTTCATTAATATAGCAAAAAATGGCTAAAAATTACCAAAATTAGTTTTGTCTACAAGTGAAAAATATTTTTTTAAAATACCAATGGTATGTTTGTGTGGTTGAAACCATTCTTAAAAATTGCCCAGAATCATGTTCTTGACTTATATGTATTTTTTCACTAAATTAGTCTATAGTTTACGCTTGTAGTCATAGCTAAAAGTGGGTGGGGTAAATTTTCCTTAGAATTACAAAACATGCAAACATTGATATAACAATAAATCTTACACATAAATGCGATGTTTTATTAGATTTTATTGTTTTAAAATCACATTTGTAGGGATTTGTAAAGCTTTTACTGCATATTTCTGAAAATTAATTAGAATTTTTAGAGCGAAAATAACAATTCTATGAGCATGTTCTATTGTATTGTTTTTAGGTTATTTATCCTCGGTTGCCGGTTGCCCATATGACCGAGTAGTAGACTGGGCGTGCCCAGGAAGGAACTCCCTTCTTTTGACCTGTTTCCAGCTTTGAATGGTGGAGGAAGACCCCAAGTGAGCACCTGGGTAGAACCACCGACGTTCCGCAAGCCAGCTGGATAGCTTCCTCACATGAAAGTTCATACGTCCCTGGCGGGATTCGAACCAACAGAGGTGAGGGGCAGGTGATCCTGAGTCAGCGACTCTAACCACTCGGCCACGGACGCCCCTTATGAGTATGTTCATGAGATGGATACAGATTATATCAACACCACAATGGCAAAACAATGACTCTTAAAACGAATATTATTTTATCAAGACATTAGTATCTACAAAAGTACAATTATTTAAAGCGAGACTCAAATTAGCATAATCGGCAGCTGAAAATATTCATCTTTCTATCCAACGGACATAGGACATTAAAAAGACCCATGCCAGGTTTTCAGGAATCAGAACAAAATGGAGACGGTCAGAATTTGCTTTGTTGTTCAGTACATTGCTTTTATAGAGCCAAAAGGAAAGGAATTTTATCGCTGGAACTAAATTTTTCGATATCTATCAAGGTTCAGTGTCACATAAATGTTACTATAAATATAAAGTGCGGGTAAGTTAATTATATACAGACTTGATTTAGAAGAACTAAATGAACTTCATTTGAAATTTCTTTGCGCAGAAGTGATGTAACTATCCAAGTCGACCATTCCATACAATATTTCGTGAATATATTTCTTATCTGTAGACGGTTGTATGTCCGACAACCTAGCATGGGTCTCTTTAAAGATAATTACGAAACTGCTATCATTGCAGTGCTTACACCTGGTAGCCGTACGAGAACATTCGAACATGTATATAAATTGAAATTAAGAAAAGAATATTCCATTCTGTGAATATATATCGCTATCATCAGTCTAGAATCTGAATGTTCTGATATATGGTTATGAATTTAATGTTAACCATGTTAACCATGAACATGTTGAACATGTTAGTACCGTATATTCGTTTATGTACATGCCTTCAGTAGGTACAACAGAGGATGTGGTCTTTGGGTTTAATTAATTTTGTAACCCAATAATAAGTTTTAGTTGTACAAGAAATTGAACTCAATAGGCCCTACATCTCTTATTATTCTATAAATGCAAATCATTCATTGCATGTGACATTATGTTACGCGTAAATATTAGAAAATAAAGATACCACGATTGTTGATCCACCTTTCACAATCCCACCATGATAACATCACTTTGTTCATTAATTCACGACTAATACGTATTTGAGTAGACAAAGACAAACTTTTGGTATACTTTATATCATTAAACGAGCAGTCACATAACTTGAGCAGATGACTTGTTTCCCTAGAAAAATGCTATTATACTTCTCGTTTTCGTTTATTCTTCACCAGCATACCTCCATTCGTAGAATTGTGACGATGCATACTTTTTCATTCGACCTTGGAATACCCAATCCATCAGTCGAGAGGCCTTTTCTATACTTGGCTAATTAGACAGACAGGTGGTGCAATATGACATTCGGCTGCTTAAAATAAGTAGCATATTTTTTAGACTGGTCGTATGAAGTGACAGATCTAGACAAGAATACATCTCTGTAAATTGCTGTTCATCTAAAATACAATTCGGTTGTAAATAAAAACATGTATACATTTTTATCCTTATCTTTAATGATTACAAGAAGTTATAATCTACAAGAATACAAATCTACTTAAACTATTCTTACACAAATATAAATGTTTGGCCTTGGGAGTCAACCTTTATCATTGTTTAAAAGAAAGCACACAATAACTAACCCAAAGAGAGTTAAAGCAGAAGAGCGTTGGCTCTTAAAGCTGGACGCATGTCCGAAATGTAGATGTAGTTTTAAAGGATGGACGATGTCACGAAAATAGCTGGGCGGTGCCCGAAATAGAGTTGAGCGTATGCTCTGAGGGTTGGACGATGTCCGAGAAGAAGCGCGCGTCAAGAACAGAGCTGTTCTCTGAGAACTAAGAAGTATTGATAGAAAAGGGTTAGTTATTATGGTTGTTTTATTAATTTCGTACGTTGAAAGTTCGAAATATTTGAATACTGATAGGCATAACAAGTGTATGAAAATATTCGGAAGGTGCATAAACCAGTATATGAAATCAGCAGAAGGTGCCAAATGTATAATTACTATAATAAAGGTTGACTCCGCTGAAAAGAGAGTATATGCACAACAGCGACAAGATAAACTAAGCGCATAATTATATCAGTGTCTTTGAGAGAAAAACAACATAACCGATGACAGAAGTACATATAATCAATGACAGAAATAATCTATCAAGGTATGGAGGTGGCGGGGAAGGTAGGTGGTTAGCTTAATCACCCAACAGACTTCTAGCGAATTATGATAGCACATGCTGATTCCAGGTGTATGTATTCTACTAGGCTCCTCCCACTTTGTACGTGATTGGATACTCGCTTATCTTCGAATCGCGTGGCTTTCAATAGATTTGCTGTAGCCGTTAAATAAATTCAACGATATAAACAATATTATATTTATTTTATTTTTATTAAATAATTATAATACAATATTTATATCATTAAACGAGCAGTCACATAACTTGAGCAGATGACTTGTTTCCCTAGAAAAATGCTATTATACTTCTCGTTTTCGTTTATTCTTCACCAGCATACCTCCATTCGTAGAATTGTGACGATGCATACTTTTTCATTCGACCTTGGAATACCCAATCCATCAGTCGAGAGGCCTTTTCTATACTTGGCTAATTAGACAGACAGGTGGTGCAATATGACATTCGGCTGCTTAAAATAAGTAGCATATTTTTTAGACTGGTCGTATGAAGTGACAGATCTAGACAAGAATACATCTCTGTAAATTGCTGTTCATCTAAAATACAATTCGGTTGTAAATAAAAACATGTATACATTTTTATCCTTATCTTTAATGATTACAAGAAGTTATAATCTACAAGAATACAAATCTACTTAAACTATTCTTACACAAATATAAATGTTTGGCCTTGGGAGTCAACCTTTATCATTGTTTAAAAGAAAGCACACAATAACTAACCCAAAGAGAGTTAAAGCAGAAGAGCGTTGGCTCTTAAAGCTGGACGCATGTCCGAAATGTAGATGTAGTTTTAAAGGATGGACGATGTCACGAAAATAGCTGGGCGGTGCCCGAAATAGAGTTGAGCGTATGCTCTGAGGGTTGGACGATGTCCGAGAAGAAGCGCGCGTCAAGAACAGAGCTGTTCTCTGAGAACTAAGAAGTATTGATAGAAAAGGGTTAGTTATTATGGTTGTTTTATTAATTTCGTACGTTGAAAGTTCGAAATATTTGAATACTGATAGGCATAACAAGTGTATGAAAATATTCGGAAGGTGCCAAAAGAAACACAGCGATGAAATTAAGCATTGATGTGTTGACGCCCAAGGTACGAAATTAAAAAGGAAGATGGAAAGGGAAAGTGGGTTCGAAAGATGTACATGTTTATTTTCAAAACAAATGCAGACTGGTCATGAAGTCGTTGTCCTGACGTGACCGATAAATAAAACATTAACGCGGAACATAGGATGATAAGGTTCAACATGGTCCGGTCGAATGTCTCATTTATCACATTTTAATTAGGCGCTGTGATTGGCCTTGTCAAATCCATCATATTGCCAGATTTTAAGCACGGCGTGTGAGCTATTAATTGTTTATAAACGTCACTCTGGACGATGTCAATAAGCATATGGCAGGAACGTTAGCAAGCAAATAACAGTGTTACAGGACATGAATAAATGGGGTCGAAAGTTACTACATGTACGTTGCAAAACGCCAGGAATCAGATTGCTGATATCATAGGGGATTTTATTATTTGTTGTTGTTGCTTGTTTGCTTTTCGAATGGTTTTTGAAAACATTGAAGAAATAAAACAGGAATGTTCACTGACAGCATTTTCTAACCGATTCATGCGCTAAGTACCATTTGAGCCTCACGAATGCTACCATTGGAAATTCGAATGTAACGGCAATAACTTTCAGAACTCCACCGACCTAAAGTCTTTATCATATGATCCTCGATCCCCTTTTGGCCTGCAGTTGTCGCTGCGCCAATGCGGAAAGAGTGACCATTATAGTTGTTTGAATTATACCCACAAACACTTAAAATGTGCTTCAAGTTTCCAATGAAGGTTTGTCTGTCAAGTGGTCGACCATCGCAAGTAATAAAGAGTGGGTTCCTTGTCCTAAACGTGCCTGATTCCTTTCGTTTTGCAATGTACTTATACATGATAGTAAAGGGGCACAAAAACGAATTCGTGCAATGCAACTGAATATGCAAGCCTTTTCTGAAAGGGTCTGTCTTTGATTCCTTCAGATGTAGACTTAAATGTTTTTCATAAAAAGTAACATCCTCACAGCATAAGTGGCGACTCGGGTCAAAATGTTCTTTCGAGCGTACGGTAAATTCCCCACACCGTAAAAATCCAAAGAAGGCAATTACACATACACATTCCATTACCAAATCTGAGGCTGAGAAAAACACACCTTTTCTCAGGGCACTTGTGATATCATAAAGAACATCCTTTGTTATTGGTAGCCTGGGGCGAGGTTTGTTACACTGAACCCTTTTCACTGCTTTAAGTATCAACGCGAGCCTAGGTTGTGGGTTAGTGTGTAAATTATCTAAAGGCGAAGACACATTGGCTCGTAGATATGAAAATCGAATACCAGCTAAATAGAGTTTAATTGTCGTGTAGCTAAGGTTTAAATTTTTGAAACAGTGAGCTACGAAATACACTAGAATATCTTCCGAGATAGGGGGCATCGTATCGGGTGTCCATTTACATCCGTTCAGCAGCATATATCGTTGGAAATGTTCGTAGCCCGTATCATAGAGTGTCCTAGTTCCTGCGGACAAAGCATGTTTCCACAAATCACTTACTGTATTGTCTAATTCCAAATTACTTCCTTGTGTTCGGGGCATTTGTGTGGGTACCTTTCGGCGTTCGGTGCTAGCTTCCTGAAGCGAGCAATCTGCAAACGAGACAAAGAGTCGCTAATATCATTTAATTTGCCAGGCACATGTTTGCTTTTGAAGTTAAAGTTGTGTACACAAGCTAGCCAAGTGAGTTTCCTCATTAACTGCATAATATAAAGGCATTTTGACCGACCTTTATTTATGATCGCGACCGTAGCTTCATTGTCACACCTAAACACAATTTGTCGTTTAGACCACTCTTTCCCCCAGAGGATAGCAGCTACTACAATTGGATATAACTCTTTATATGCAATAGACAAACTTTTGTCGTCCATCGAAGGTAGTTCGCTAGACCAAGTGGAGAAAAACCACTTTCCCTGAAAGTATCCTCCGTAACCTAGAGACGCCGATGCATCGGTGAAAAGTTCGAAATTGCCACTTAATATGAAATCTTTATAGTGAAATAAAGCCACACCATTCCACTGTTTAAGAAATGTTTGCCAAAATTGTAAGTCAGTCCTACACTCCGTACTTATATAAACGGTGTCGTGCAAGTCTTTCACGGTAGTTGACAAATGTATCAGGAAGGAGACAAACGAGCGACCGGGAAGGATAACGCGCGTGGCAAAATTCAGGTGACCTAACAACTGTAAGAGTTCTCGTTTTGTACAAAATCGTTTCACCAGAAACGATTGTATAAATTGACTTATCCTTTTCACTTTATCCATAGGAAGACGAGCTTCCATGCGTGCTGAGTCGAGTATAATTCCCAAAAATTCAAGACAAGTGGTGGGGCCCGTTGTTTTATTCACAGATAAGGGCACATTCAATTTTTTGAAAATCATTTTCATAATAGCCATATTTCGTTCCCCTTCGTTTGTTGGATAGTCAATGGTAAGGAAGTCATCGAGCAGGTGCAGAATGTGCTGTACATTATAATTATGCATAGCAATGTGGCATATTGCTTTTGAAAGTGTATCAAAAATTACAGGACTTGACCGACAGCCAAAACATAGTCTTATCCAGAAATAATACAGATTCCGCCATTTCGCACAAAACAAAGGCCATTGACTCGGTTTTATCGGACAGAGTTTGAAGGCATCGGCAATATCGAACTTACACAACCAAGCTCCTCGTCCCACTTGCATTATCGTGTTGATAGCATCATCAATTCTTACATATGACATAGAACAAGAATCTTTGTCGATGAGGTCATTCACACTAATATTTTCATCGTTGTGGGGGGCGGATAGGTCAAGTATTAACCTTTCCTTTCCGGAATATTTGCCGATGGCGATACCTAACGGGCTTACTCTGTAATTGCTGAAAGGTAAAGTTGTAAAAGGGCCGTACATGAAACCTTTCGTACATTCTTCCTGTAAAAGATGGTCTACGTTGTACGGTCTTTTCCGAGCAGAAAAATTATTTTTGCACTCTAAAATGGTTATGTGACGACTGATTACCCCAGTATCGAAACCATCTTTAAGCCCAGAACATAAATAATTTACAAAATTCTTATCCGGATGAGACGATAACTCTTGTCTTAAGATCCCAATATTAACTGGCGTCGTTGCTTTCCAGATGTGCGAATTTTCTGTGGTTAGTCATTTATCTGTCTTTTTTTTTTTCGTCTTTCGTGTTCTTTGTCGGTATATGTGTAACAGGCACCGGCACGTGATTACCTTTCCCAGATTTACAGAATTGAGCAGTATGAGACCCGTGACATTTTGAACAAATATGTCTATACATACAATTTAGTTTGTAACAACCATTTTCTGAGTTGTAGTTGTTACAAATTTCTTTGCCATTATAGATAATGCGGGTCCGGCCATGTCTATCTACATCGGGGGAGACCTGAGATTTACCATCGGAGAATGCGCGTCTAGTAGATTGTAAAGGACAAAATTGCGTGGCGTGGTCAATCATGTGGCAATTTTGGCAAGAGCGAACTTCGGCTCCGGCACTGACTAAAGCAAGGAGATCCCTATCGCGTTGGCCCCAATCTACCTTGACCCGTTTTTCTCTCAACAACGCTGCCGCTTTAGCGCTAAACATTTTGTGGTAGTCATAAAACTTAGACCCAAAATAATTGTGGATTTCGATTATGTCTTCCTGATACATGTCAAGTTCATTTTGTCGTGCAGGGAACGCTGCGCACATCACCCGTTTATATTTTCCGAAGGCGCGAATAAATTCTTGGATAGACAGTTGTCGGTTAAGGCGCGGATCGGGTCGGCCAAGAACACTCAGTTCTATATTGTCGGCAACTAATGTGTGAGACTGAGGACAGTCGAATTTTGGAATAAGTAAAGATGCCAAATTAATGTCCCTACCTTCGATGATTTGCTTTTGCAAGGTGGGCGACACGATATCAACAGTGGAAATGGAGTCCGATCTTATTCCCTGGTTTGTGTCACTAGCACTGCTTGTGGATTCACTTGGTCGGTTTTGATCATTGCTATACCATGTACCTAAGTTAAAGGATTGAGGAACAATAGCCGCCTCTGATCTCTGAGACATCAGTTGAGATACGGTGTTTTGGAGCAGTTGAAAGCATTGGTTGACACTGGTTAATGTTGATAACATTGTCGTTTCAAAAGCCCTTCCCGGTTCTGAAACGACAGCTGGGTTGACTGAAGTGTCATCGTGGTTTGTAGTTGTTACGTTGCCCGAACCGGGTTCCAATCGTGATGACAACGTCGAGTTTTTGTTGTCTTCATATAATTCTAATAAAAACGATTTTGTGACATTTTTCGTGGGTGCTTTTATACCCAAATCTGTCCATAGTTTCTGACGAATGGTACTTATTGTCCATTTCCTTGGATCGTCACTGTCTAAGACTGGGTATGGTTCATTCCTCGAACTTGTCACAGATTCTTTTTGTGAGTCCTTAGCAGAAGTCCGACTTCGGTTTTTTCTTTTAACGCCACTCATCTTGCACTGTATTAATCCAACCGTTCAAATATGTAATTAGATGTTTAGCACTCACAGTTTATGTAATGAAATTCCTAATTGTAGTAAAGAGGTATCACAGCGTATCATTTATCACGTACATTGCATTATATTATAATTTAGTTTACATGTATTAGCTTAATCACCCAACAGACTTCTAGCGAATTATGATAGCACATGCTGATTCCAGGTGTATGTATTCTACTAGGCTCCTCCCACTTTGTACGTGATTGGATACTCGCTTATCTTCGAATCGCGTGGCTTTCAATAGATTTGCTGTAGCCGTTAAATAAATTCAACGATATAAACAATATTATATTTATTTTATTTTTATTAAATAATTATAATACAATAATAAAAATAGTGGAAATCTTCGGACCTACGGTTGTTATAGCTCTAACCCCACAAAAATATACCTGACAAAAATCTGGACAATGTTTTACTTATTACATGGCTAAAACTAGTCCTGGTAATAACTTTTGTTGTAATCAATTGAGCATCTATCACTTGTAAGTATATATGTAATCTATAGCAAAGAAATCATTAACCCTTTCCCAAACAAGACCTCGTTTTGACGTCCCTAGGTGAAAAAGCTTTGGCAAACATTGATGCAAAAAGAGAAAATTCTGATTATCAGCATTATTTTGTCACAATATCGTCTAGGCTATATTTTACACAAATCAAATCTTTAATATCATCACCCATTTCGTCGTTTGCAGCAGCATAACTTTTCAAATTTTTAACCAACTGAGATGAAATTTTAAACACATATACTTTGAAGAATTATACATTTGATTCTGCAACAAAAACTCTGCTGTTTGGATAAAGGCGAATTCGACAGTTGCTATGGAAACGTAGGGTCACGTTGAGCGGGGAACCTTTGGATAATTGGCAAAAATGTGACTTTTCAATCGCTTTTAAAGCGATCATATTTTGTATTTTTCACTTCAACAGTTGTCCAAAATGCTTGTTCCCTTTGAGGGGACATTTTTCTCGGCAAACGTAACATCATCGGCTGACATTTGGAGCCAATTTTCGTAAAAAAAACATAGGTGAATACATGACTATGCTTAAATAGCAAATATGGTGCTCGGGCAATGGTATTCAATAATGATTTTAGTGAAAAATCAGAGACGATCTTTATGATTATGAACACGTACAGCAATATTTCTATGAGAAAAAAACTCACATTTATGAGTGGTATAATGCATTTATAAATGATTTTACCCATGATGATTCTGACCTTAATAGATATTGATTCGGTCGGCACAATCCCTTCAGCCAATCAAAAACGTAGTCAGTCATAAAGTGCGGACCTGCACTCATTCGGTGGAGGTGAAAGCTTCGGTCTTTTTCGTTAAAGCATTACCAACTTTCAGCATTAATATCTCGACGACTACGCCTGATTTCTAAAAATGCGTTGGTAGTTAGAAAGTTTAAATCACATTCTTTAAAGAAAGAGTTTTGTTTATGAATTTTGACGAAGGATTTTTGAAATATTCTGCATCAAAAATGGTATCCCGTTACGATAAAGACCGAGGAAGTACCCTCGATGAAAAAAATGAAAGTGAGGCTATGACGTCATGCCGACTGATTCTATGGACGTCCCAACACGACGTCGCCGAAATCGTTCATGACTTTCCGATTGTGTCACAGAAACTATCTATAGAATTCCTCAAGTACTGTTCAGACGCTTCTTTGAGAAATGAATTCATATGTGGGAAATGTGGGTATCGCGCAGTGGTAAATATATCGATGTAAATATTAGTTGTGTAAGACAGACTTTCCTTACGTATCCATCTCAGACCTAAGTTGCGCCGTTCAATATGACCATACGTTACCATAACAACTGTAGAATTCGCCTTAAAGCAAACAACTTAGTTTTTGTTGCTGGATCAAAAGCATAATTCCTTAAACTTTAAGTGTTGAAAACATCCTAACAGTTAGTATATACATGAAAAAGTTATGACAAGTACATACCAAACTGCAGCTTTGTATGTTGAATACTTTTGGAGAAAGTCTTATTGTTGTTATTGTTGTTGTTGTTGTGATGGTGGTGATGAGGAAAACGTTGAATATTAAGATAATATAGAGACACAAATATTACTTATATCTAGTAAGACATACAAAAGACATTAAATGAACAAAACAACGAGTTTATACATAGCCTCTGCTTTACTTCATACAGAAGACATTTCGGTCATCGTTTGACAAATTAAACTCTTTAATGTGGTCTTACTTTCTAATATACACATCACTGGATATCTCTCAAGAAATCATATGTAATTCAGCCTAATCCTGAAACAAGATGTGTTTGTGAAACATGAATGCCCCAGAAAAGGCCAATGTTCAGTTTTCATGTTAATCTTTTAAGTAAAGAGTGGATAAGGGTTAATGGATGAGTTTGAGGAAGGTCATATTGCATGGAACAGATAGATATCATTGAAAGAAGGTTACATACCAAATTTGAGCTTTGTGTGTGAAATCCTTTTGGAGAAAATGCCAATGTTCAGTTTTCATGTTAACTAGTTTCAACGTTAAATTTTCATGTTAAGGTTTGATAAGGGCTAATGTATGACATGGAGGAAGACCACATTGCATGGAACAGATAGATATCATTGAAAGAAGATTACATACCAAATTTAAGCTTTGTATGTGGAATACTTTAAAAGAAATTGCCAATGTTAACTTTTCATGTTAAGTTTCGGACTGATGGACGGACATACAGGTGGATGGATAGACAAACGGACAGACAGACGGACAACGGTAAAACAATATGACATCGATCTAATGATGCGGGGGCATTAAAATGACTTATTTGTGGTCTTATATATATTAAAATTTCGCTATATACACGTGTAAGGGAGCCATCTTGAATTTTGTCGGCCATTTTGAACAAAAGAAGAAAGAGGATTTTGAAAAAGAAATCTGTAATCCTTATAAGTATGCAATACTAGAGATATTGTTTTATTCACTTAAACTGTGTTTCCAGTGATGTGTTATTCATCATTATATAAAATAAGATGAGGGAACCGCAAAATTGGGTGTTTAAGTTATTTGGTTCTAGCGCTAAATGCCTTTCATTTTGGCTCTATAAAAGCAATAGACTGTACAACAAAGCAAATTCTGACCATCTCCATGTTGTTCAGATTCCTAAAAAAAACCTGGCACGGGCCTGGAGAATATTTTCAGTTGTCGATTACTAGTACCTAGATATTGATAAGCATTCGTTTAAGAGTCATAGTTTTGACATTGTGGTGTTGATATAATCTATATCAATCTCACATGCTGTTTCATAGAATTGTTATTTTCGCTCTTAAAATTTTATTAATTTCCAGGGAATATGCATTAAAAGATTCACAAATCCCTGCAAATATGATTTCAAAACAATACATTCTAATAAAACATCATATTTATATGAAAGATTTATTGTTACACCATTGTTTGTATGTTTTGTAATTTTAGGGAAAATTTACCCCACCCACGTTTAGCTACGACTGCAAGCATAAGCTAAAGACTAATTCTGTGAAGAAATACATGTAAGTCAAGAACATGATTCTGGGCAATTTTTAAGAATGGTTTCAACCATAAAAACATACCATTGGTATTTTAAAAAATTATTTTTCACTTGTAGACGAAACTAATTTTGTTAATTTTTAGCCAATTTTTGCTATATTTATGAATATTCACAAATATACAAAATCAAAAAGTTATACATTATTCATGTAAGTCAAAGTGCAAATCATCAGCTTCATTTTGATACCAAAATTATTAATTTAGCTTGATAAATAAGTAAGTTATGGGGTTTTTTAAGAGGCATGTATGAAAAGTGCACCGAATGACCTTTGACCTCGATTTAAAAAAAATCCTACCACTTCCAAGCATGTCATCCACCCTTAACCAAAGCATGGGACCATAACGTATTGAAAAATACCACTCTAATTTTTATAGGTGACCGGTTGCAAGAACTTTTAATTTAACCCCCTTTGTAAAAGCTGGCTCCTAGACTAATGTGCAATCCTGAAAACCGCAGACAATTTAACGCATTGCCAGACGGCAAAATTTTAGACTGGTCCAAAGTTCAAAAGTTTTGCAGACGATCATTGGACGTGAATTGAACATTACTTTCTTTGGTCTTTCTGGGTAGAAACAAGGTGAGAAATGCAGAAATTGCTTATCACTGTTAATTTCTTTATTTTCCACATTGTTTTCCGGAACCTTAATCTTGTTGTGTGTCAAAGTGTTTCGTTATATATCGTCGGTGTTAATGAAAAACCTCGTATCTCATGTTAATGATTTTTTAAATCCTGAGAAAATAAATTAAGTTTTCCGAAACTGATAGGCCTAACTTTGTTCACTATGAATGTGTCATTGATATCGATAAGTAAAAGTATCCCAAAACCTGCACGAATTTTCCAAAATGGACATGAGTTGCTTTACTTTGCAAATCGCAAAAACGACATACGAGGTTTTGCATTTACACCTACGATATTGAAATGAGTGTAGGCAACAATAATCGAAAAAAATACTCGATCAAGGATCTGTAAAAGAGTTTCTAACGCAAACGCAGATCTAGATGCGGTGGGAGGGATGTCCCAGGGGACCTGACCCTCCTTTGAGCATAGCCCCATTAAATAAACACAGAAATATTGTATAAATTGTAATCATGCCAGGGTCCGTGCTTAAAGTGACATTTCACATTTATTTCATTTTCAAAAGTATATCTTGGTGCAAAGATTGTTTATTCTAATGCGTAGAAATGCTATCAGTTTTTTAAGTTGTTATTAATTATTAATCTGAACTGTTGTCAACAACAATTTGTTTAATCTTAGCACAAAAATATATATTTCTCGTAAATGGTTCAATATTTTGACTTGTAATTTTCAGAATTTTCATAAGAAAAGATGCTCTTTCAGATAGAATAAAAGTAAAATTTATGTAGAAATAATTGTGAAATGTCACTTTTATTATGGAATTTGAGAACATCGTAAGTACGGTAGCCCAAACCGGGCGCTGACACCGACGGCACTAGGGCTGTGACTTCAGACTCTCGAAATTAAAAGGGACAAGCTTCATAAAATCATTTAAAACGTATTATTCTTTTGAATAAGTCAAACGAAACGCTAGAACAATAATCTTATTATCGTTTTGCCAAACAAGACATGGCTTTGTCGTTCCTAAGTGGAAAGGCTTTGGAAAACATTGAGACAAAAGAAGAAACTGCTGATAGCCAGCAGTTTCTCCTTTTGTCTCAATATTTTCTGTGCTGTATTGTACACAAAATCTTTCCTTATAAGATCAATTTTGTCGTCTAAAGCAGCTTTTAAAAAGGACCATGATAAAGTTTTTTTTTGTTTTGGAAAGGGTTAAGAGGGTCTTGGTGCTACGTGATTCTTATCGAGAACGTGTCGTAAGATGACAAAATGACTTTCGATTTAAATGATAGAAAATGCATACAATATAGCAAAGAAAATGTTTAGGCACACAACGATGTTTAGCAGCATGTCCTTCTGTTAGTTCAATCTTTCTTGAAGCTTTTTCGAGGCTGCGCCAAAACCGTAACTATGGGAAAGAGCTTGGTCTTTTTTTTATTCTGTTTTCAATAGGAATCTAATTAAATAGATAACAACAGTAATTGATGTCAACGTTTTTTAATGTTCAAAAGAAAAGGTAACAAAACACGTTAACTTTAATTTGCCCAAAACATTACCCGCTTTAGACATTCCTTTGAGAAAAAAAGTTAAGAAAAATATTGAAAAAGAAAAGAACAAATGGCTGACAATCAACAATTTCTCCAGTTCCCTAAATAATTTCTTTATGATTTGTTTATACAAGCTTTTTAATTTTGACATTGATTATTTTGCCGTCTTCGTGTCCTTTCAAAGCATTTTACTAGAATTTTGCCGCTTATTAAAGGGTGGTCTTCCTGGGAAATATCTTTCAGCGGTTGAGGAAGGAAATTGAAGCATTTGAACGTCGCTATTACTAGGAGTACTTTGATCATGTCGAGACGATTCAAATGAGTACCCGGATTTGAAAAAAAACATTAGAATGTTTTAAGGTAGAATACCCGTAATGTGGCCTTTTGAGATTCATAAAACATCGGCCTTTTTCGAGCGCCGTCGTTACGTATGCCAACTTATTCGGGCGCGGTGATAAACATTTGGTAGTGGAAAGTTCCACCGCCGAATGTTTTCGACGTCGCCCGAATAATTCCGACGTCGCGCGAATCTCATTAGAGGTATTCTACCTTAATCCCCTTTTATCTGTTGCTCTGGTTAGAATCAAGCTTTCGTTCGTGAGTATGGAATGGAATTGGCCCTGTTCCTCGGCGTCACTTAAGGTGTTCCAACCATCAGAAGATGCCCAACAATTCGTCGATTTCCGTTGCCACGGATGACGCCCTTAAATTAAGAAATGTATACCATCGTCAATTTCCGTTGTCGTGGATGACGCCTTAAGTTGCACAAAGTGTTTGGTATCTTATGATGGATGGACAACCTTAAGTACATAAAGATAGTTTGAATAGAAGTTTGTATGCGACTTGAAATGTTGGCACAAAAATGTCCACTTTAGAGTTGTATATTTACCCATTACCACACAGTCGCGCCTTTGGACCTCCTACAAATTCAAGGATTTTGGAAAACATTGTAGAAATGAAGAAATTTCTTGTGAGAAGCAATTTCTTCGTTTACCACAATGTTTTCTACACAAAAATCTAAACATTCTAGATTTCAATAACTACAAATTGTCGCCTGCAGGATCTTTCGATTTGGATTACCCTAAAATGTTGTCGTTTGGTAATGGGTTAATGATTTATGCACGACGATGGTTCGAATGAGAGTTCTCTTTGCATGTGTTGGCGTATTTAACAGCCTTCATTTGCACCTCAAAGTTGAAATGAGTTTTTTGCTTGGCTCCGTCCATTGGCGTCCTTTTGGTTCTTGCAATGTACTCACAGTTTATATGTCGTTTGAATATAAGTTCTCAGAATCTCTCATTGGTATCGAATTCTTGAATATCAGTTTTGACGTTTTTTGAAGATAGTTTCCCTATCCAATGCCGGTATTTGAATGTGAGTTTAAATTCCCAATATGGCAAATTTGTCAAACGAACTTTCTAAAAATTAATGCACTAAATGATGGTTTGAATTGAAGTTTAAACTCGAAAACATTTATCCGTATCTCAAGGCTGGAATGCTGTTTCCTGATTGGCTCTGCTCTTTGGGAACCAGCATGGTTCCCCATGACGCAAGCCGGGTTTGCCGCGATGTGATTGGTCGATTCAAACGGTACAACGATTTCTTGATCTTTTCCTGAAACGAGTCTCTAAACGGGTTTATCCGCCCGTTCTCCTTTTCCAAAAATGATGGGTAAAGTGCGCTAAGGATCAGATCACTGGATAAAGATCGGTGTAGTCGACGTTTTGGGTCTATTTTGTCGTCCCCCAGTGTGAAAGTGAAGAATAGCGTCGCTACGACGAATATGATCTGTGGCGTGGGTTTCATTGTGTTTTCTGAAAATAGAAAGCGAAAATAATCAGAATGATTACAGTTGAAAGTGGATGTCTCTAAGTAAAAGGCGAAGAAACAACAAGGATTTTTGGTGTATTCTGAAAATAGAACGTGAAAAATACTTTAACCCATAACCAGACGGCAAAATTCTAGACTGTCCCAAATTCAAAGATGAATCAGATGACATTTTTGAGATTCGGAGTGAATGGAATATTACATTTTTCGTAATTCGCGTTAAAAAAAAATAATGTAGGAAATGAGGAAATTGCTTGTCACAAGCAATTTCTTCATTTTCCACAATGTTTTTCAAAGCCTTTATCTTAAAGTACAATTGAAACTGGATGACTTAAATGGAACGGCGATATTATCAATTTCTTTAACATGTTTTGGGTGTTCCAGTTTGAAAGCTGCTTTCATTGTAAGATCAGTGATGCTACTACGAATATGATCTGTGGCGTGGGTTTCATTTTGTTTTCTGAAAATAGAAAGGGAAAAATAATCAGCATAATTAAGGTTGAAACTGGTTGTCTCGAATTAAAAGGCGAAGTTGACTCTACCCAAACGGCAAGGATTTTTGGTGTATTCTGAAAATAGAACGTGAAAAATGCTTAACAAATTACCAGACAGCAAAATTTTAGACCGATCCAAGTTCGAAGATAATTTAGACGACATATTCAAGTGAATGGGGTTGAACTTTTTGGTCTGTCTGTGTAGAAAACAATGTGGGAAATGAAGAAAGTGCTTGTCACAAGCAATTTCTCCATTTTCCACAATGTTTTTCAAAGCCTTTATCTTGGAGTACAGTTGAATCTTGATGCCTGGAATTAATTAATGTGATATTAGCAATTTCCCTAACATGTTTTGCATGTTCCAGTTTGAAAGCTGCTTTCATTGTAAGAACAGTGATGCTACTACGAACATGATCTGTTGCGGTGTGGGTTTCATTGTATTTTCTGAAAGTTGAAAGTGAAAAAAAATACTTAACAAACTAACTGACGGCAATATTTTAGCCGGTTCGAAATTAAAAGATGATGCACACGTCATTTTCAAGTGAATGGGATTGAACTTTTTGGTCTTTCTGTGTAGAAATGAATGTGGGAAATGAAGAAATTGCTTGTTACAAGCAATTTCTCTATTTTCCACAATTTATTTTCAAAGTCTTCATCTTTGAGCACATTTGAAATTTGATGTCTCGAAGTGAAATGTGATATTAGCCATTTCCCAACTTGCGAGTATTATGGATGTTCCATTTTGAAAACGGTCGAAGAAGATATGATTGATATTGTATGAACTGGACTTTAGTCCACTTCGATACAGGCATAGATTCGAGAAAACCGAGGTCAAATGTGGAAATTAGAACGGTTACATTTTGCGCATGCAAGTACATTAGAGATATACAAAACTGGAAGAAAAGAAGAAAAGAAAATGCTATTGGTCGATTTTTTCTAACTGAAGATAATAATGATAATAATAATAATAATAATAATAATAATAATAATAATAATAATAATAATAATAATAATAATAATAATAATAATAATAATAATAATAATAATAATAATAATAATAATAATAATAATAATAATAATAATAATAATAATAATAATAATAATAAAGCCATTATCTTGTAGAAAGTCAAAAAGAGTCATTATGTGGTAACTGGTTAAAGCATCAAATGTTCTCGCATTGATATATAAACATTTCATATCTCGAATTTCGTACAACTCGTTTTAGTTTGACATCCACATAAATTCAAAATATGTGTCAAATGACATTTTTTTGTTTACAAAATGTAGCTTAGAAATAAATACGTATTGCTTACTAATACGAGACGATTTCCTATTCCGACTACTTGTTGGTTTGCATTCCTTTTCAATACTGAAGCTAAGAGTGCACTAACGTTTGCTTTTAAACATTTTAAGCCCACGAATATGATAATTTATCTGACATATTAAACAAATGAAACTAATAGGCCTACTTTTTCCCTAGATGTTTAATTTTTTTTATTGAAAGCATTTATAGAACACCTTCATAAGTACACACGGAAATCAAAGAAGACGGGACAACTTTGGAAAACCGCAAAAACTTCATGTTAACTTTTTTAATCAAAGGGATTAGCGATCAGACAATCGTGGAAACAGTATTGTCTTTAACCATTTTCGAAATCGAAAGTTTTTAGACTTATCAGATTTGAGGGCTGCCGCAGACAACTAATAATTAGGCGTACACTCTGTACGTCGGTCAAACGTTAACCCATTACCAAACGGCAAAATTTAGACTAGTCCAAATTCAAAGAATATACAGGCGACATTTTTAAGTGTCTGAAATTTAAAATGTTTGGGTCTTTTTGGGTAGAAAACACTGTGGGAAATGAAGAAATTGCTTGTCACAAGCAATTTCTTTATTTTACACAATGTTTTCCCATGGCATTATCTTGTGAGGAGTCAAAAAGAGTCATTGTGTGGTAATGGCTTAATATTGCATGTACTTAACGATTTCGTCATTATTAACCCTTTACAAAACAGCAAACTTCTAAGATGGTCCAATTCAAAAGCTGCTGCAGACGACAAAAGGGATGTTGTTAAAGGTAGAAACTGTGTATAAGATAGCACAGAAAATATTGAGACAAAAGGAGAAAATGCTGGTCATCAGCAGTTTCTTCTTTTGTCTCAATGTTTTCCCGAGCCATTTCTAATGGCGACGTGGAAAAAGGTCTTGTTTGGTAAAGGGTTAAACGTACCAATGGTATATTGACCAGGCATCTTTTATTACTATATATAAAAGGCAAAACAAGATACATGTAGCTCTTGATCTTTTTTTTTTTTTTTTTTTTTTTTTTTTTTTTTTTTTTTTCCTATGACATATGGACTCATATTACCTATATTAGTTTTATCAGTTTTGTGACCATTTTTATATACGACCTTGTATTTAATAAGTTTAATGTTTAATCTACATTCAGTCCCATTTCTACTTTAAATACAACATTTCGTTATATTAGTCAAAATTCAAATATCAAAACAAAAAAATGCTTTGATTCCGCATAGAATTCATTTTTTTCAACGCCGCAAACTTAGACTTTAAAGTCTTTTGGAAATTACTTTCATTTGCTCAAAGGAGTTTCACTCTCAGTATTAATAATAAACTTTTTAGCCCACTTAAAACAAGTATTAAAGTTTTCAAACGCTTCGAAAACTAATACTCCATTAATAAAGTAATACGATATTTGCGATATTGTTTGTTTGAAAATAATTTTAAGTGATATCAAATACATACATGTATATTCAGCAAAAAATAAATATGACTGAAGTCTGATATTTACAGTATCAACATTGGTGGTAAATTATATCTCACGATAAATGGGCAGAGCATCCTTAGCCAATTGATAGATATGCTCTTTCAGGTCATTTATCGTGAGCTATACATTCAAACGTGCCATAACTTAGATATCATTCAAATACATGTAGTAGTAACAACATATTCGAATGAATGTATGAATACAAATTGTACATTTTTCAGGTACATGTATATGTATAAAAGGTTTTGTTTTGTTTTTTCTGTGAAATTTCTTTTAGTATCGCCGTCTGGCAACCTTAGACAACAAGAGGGCATTTAAATCACCAACAGAGGCAATATATTAGCATATTTCTAATGCTGCATCAACAAAGAAAAAATAATACAAAAAATGCTTTAGATTAGAAATGTTTTGTTTTGATGCAATTTCGGCGATGAGGAAACAATTTCACTCTATTCATTTCCTTCTCTTCTGATACATTTGAAACAAGGATGAAAGTCGAGAAAAATATAAATGAATACTTTGAGTATCAATTTTAATTTTCAAAGAAACACAACAGTCATTTTTATTTAAATTGGCTCTTCTTTGATATCGAATATGAGTATTTGGTCGGAGTTATTGCAAAACCTCGTATCTACAGCTTTAATCAAGCTGTAGATACAATGTTTTGCAATACTCCGACAATTTACGTATTTCTTTCAACCATGTATAAAGGGGTTATGTAGTTTATGAAATGAATAGATCACGCTCAGCCTACGCGGTTAGTCTTTGATCAAAGCATTTTATATTTTTGCGGCCCGCTAGTTAAATACTTTGGAAAACATTATGGTAAATGAAGAAATTGCTTGTTATAAGCAATTTCTTCATTTCCCACAATGTTTTCTACCCCCCCCCCCACAAAAACAAAAATTATAAATTTCATTCATATTTGAAATTGTCATCTGCAACATCTCTGAACTTGGACGAGTCTAACATTTGCTGTTTTTAATGGGCTAATAATATTTTGTTTTATCTTGAAAAAAGAAATTTGTGAAGTAAATCTTGATCGGCCAAAATAATGCCTGAAAAGTGGTTCAAATGGGCGTTTTAATAGCACATGAACGTAATCTTTAAATTTTATTTATACGATACAGATGTGAACAAAACTGACGATTTTAAATTTGGTATTATGATTGCAGATTGACATGATTGAGTTTTACCATGCTAATAGAGGTAACGCTCAATCATGTCAATCTGCAAACACAATACAGGTACTTTACTCAAAATAAAAACTATAGGGTGTCCTAAAATATGTGTCCCCATTTTAAACATCTATAAAATTAGCAAGTGTTGTCACTGAGTAAAATCAGTTACATAGGTAAAAAAGTTAAAAAATGACATTTTTTAAACGTTATGTGGAATAAAATTTCAAAGTAAATATAGATGTTCTATATATCAAACAAAATGATTTTACTCAGTGACTACATTTGTCAATTTCATAGATGTTCAAAATGGGGACGCATATTTTGGGACACACAGTAACTAGTATATTTTTGCATATACCGGAAGTATTAATAGCTTTAGTGCAATGCCATTATTAAATTGATAGAAACTGAATTAACATTTGTAGGATGATCTGTTTGGCCAATTGGCTTTAATATGTCTTGCAATGTCACTTTTTTTCAAAATTTTAAACCACAGGAACTTTCTTTTGAAATTCGTGTGAACTTAGAAATATTGCAAGTGTTTTTTTTGTAATATATTAAACTATAAAGCAAATGTTTGATTAAAATGTAGCCGAAACGGAACAGAAACAAACAAAAAAAACTTACGATATTGCGTCGCTCTAAATACCAAAACAAAAACGCACTCGTTTAGATCAAAATCAAACGTAGGTTTAATATTTTAAATGAGTAACTATTTAAAAAGCACCAGTATTTGAAATGTTTTTACTCCAATTTAGACAAGTATTAAACTTTTCAAAGGAATGAATATACTGGGACGTGAAAAGTGAACCCTATGACATTTGCATTGGTGGTGATAATACATCTAGTTCAATCTTAAGGTATATGACCCATCATTAAAAACACCAATTTCTAGCTATGTGCAATGCATCAAATTACACACACTTGTAAATACACTTCACATAAGTTGATTCACCGTGCCGCACTTCAAGATTATGCTTCAAGAAGAAAATAATTTACAAATGTTATTTTATTCTATATTCATATGCAAGGGAGGTAATTTTGAACATTTTTGTCAAATATTTCCATAAGTATGCTTTACTTTAAAATTCTAAACCGTTCAAAATGCTTATGTTTATATTTGAATGGAAATGTAACACAGTTTATGAATTACTGGGACTTTTCAAATTTCGCCTCTGGCTCTTTGGTGCTAATGATGGGTTGTATGCCTTAAATTCAACCAGTCTTATCAAGATCCATTTTGTTCGGCCATACCTTCTTTATTACTTGTGGGACGTATAACACGGTGTATAATCACGCGACTCAGCATTTCCGATACTCTTCAATATCTTTTTTAATACTTGACCAATTTGAATTCGGTTTGAAGCAGAGAAGGTGGAAAAATGCCAGGAATAAGCTGGACGTGTTGAATTTTCAAAACAATCAACTGATAAAAAAGTTTTTGAAGATAAACCAAAATTTTGGTTTATCTTCAATAACTGTTTTATCTGTTGATTTTTTTCAAAACTCAACTACGCCCATCTAATGCGTGACGTCTGTCCACATTCTCTGCTTTAAACCGAATTAAAATCGGTCCAGTATTTACAAAATTATTGAAGATTTTCTGAAAATATTGTATCACGTGATTATCCACCGTGTATAAGAACGATACATAGAATCTGATCAGACTTCACTTAGGCTTAGGTATATTTGATATGAGCCGGGATCTGGAAAAACGTCCCTTAAAGCATTTTTAAAAATTGAGTTTGAAGATCAGCCTGTTGTCAAATGCAGTCCAATATGCATCCATGCTGCTCTCTTTTAGTTCTTATAGGTCACGAGGAAGCTATTAGAGAACAACATGAATCCTGATCAGACTGTGTGTATGCACAGTCTGATCTGGATCTATGTTGGGTTCAAAAGCCTTAAGAGACGTTTTTCCAGATCCTTGCTCAAATCATATATTCTTTGGTCATTTTCAAGAAGCAAGCTAAAATACTTCTATCAAGTGAATCAAAATCACTTCGAAAACCCAAAAGCTGGTAACTGATTTCGCTATTTTGAAAACAAATTCTTATTTATACACTTCAATGTAGAGATAAACCATATCAAACTATAGAAACTATAGTAGGAAAGTGGAAAACTAAAACAAAATGTGGAGTAATCATTAAAGTAGAATTTTTGTAGGATGATTAAAACAGGGCACATTACTATATAATGAAGCTCATCCCCTATTTCATTTTGTTGCATACCAAACCACGAGCATTAATGTACTATTTGAAACCATGTTCATGTATGAATTTCATATTCAGAGAGTTACATGATGAATTAACCCATTAACACACATTGACGCCTTTTGACGCTGTGGAAGAGAACCATTCGAAAAGACATGCAATACATTGTGGAAAATGAAGAATAGCAAGTGACAAGCAATATGCTAATTTCACACAATGTTTTCTACCCAAAAAGAAGAAAAAATGCGAAAATCCGTTCGCTTGGAATTGTCGTCTGCATCATATTGGACATCTACGAATTTCGATCAGACTAAACTTTTGCCATCTGGTAATAGGTAAATCCAAATAAAGATCAATTGAATCAACAGTGATTTAACCCATTACCACTCAATGACTCTTTTTGACTCCTTACAAGAAATTGGCTGTGAAAAACATTGTGGTAAATGAAGAAATTGCTTGTGACAAGCAATTTCTTCATTTTCCACAATATTTTCCATACAAAAGGACCCATAAATGTACTATTTCATTCACTTGAAATTGTCGTCTGCATCCCCCTTGAATTTGGAATAGTCCAAAATTTTGTCGTTTAGTAAAGGTTTAAAACATCAATTCATAACAAATGATACAATGTTGGAAACGTCATTAGGACGACAATTGATATAATATACGAGTTATTGGTACCCGTATGTCAATGGTTACGTTCAAAATGTCGTAACTACAGCTTGGACAAGTTGTGGTTACACGTCTTTTGAGCGTTACCGACGATACCAACGTTATGAATAAATCGTTGACTGAATTTGTCATATTTTCGTACTAAGAATGGCGCAACTCAAGATTTGAAAGCAACAGTTACGACGCTTTTTGAAGCCAAAGAGATCATCGGTAATTAGCCCTTTCTAAATGGAAGATTGTTGTACCACGTAATTTTCCACCATGTTTACTAAACCCTTATTTTCATGACGCGGGAACCAAATAGTCTCTAATTTCCCGTTGAAATCAGTAATTCATCATTCCTTGTCGACAATTGATATCATTTTCAGAAATATGGTCGGTTTTGATTCGTTATGATAACTTCACGAGGGACACTGAAACAACAACTGGAGCTCGTTTTTCAAATTTGTGTCAAATGAAAACTTGATTCCAGGTCATCAGCTACATTTCTAGAACATGGAAAATTCATTTGGCTATTTTTAAGACAAAATAGCTCATGAAATCACCTGCATCAAAAAGACGCCTAGATTTTTTAAAACTTTCAAACGAGCCCTGGTTTGACGTGCTATAGATAGAACGTATTGAACAAACATACACACAAAAAAATAATTAAAAAAAATGATGACAACAATTATCATTTGCATAACTTGATGAAAGAAAACAATGACACCTTTCATTCATAAGAAAGACGAGATATTCGTAAATCCAAACGGCATCTTGTTTAGTGCAAACATGCATTTTCTCCTCTTCGCAAAACATCACAGGCCTAGGTGCTTCAATATAGATATCATTTTTCATAACTGCACAGAAAACGGGGGCGTGGCTATGTATATCCGTGACATAAACTGACCGGCAGTGCGTTTATGTGAAATATAGCGCCGAAATTTTCAAATATACTGCAATTTCATTTGTCCAAAAACTAGGGCGAACACTAATCATCATTAGTGAACCGTTCTTGCAAATTTTGGCGTCATGCGTAGTAAAGAAAATTGACGAGGGTATCCCACGGATATCCTGAATATTCTTAATTCAAAGTGCATATACCATTGGCAATTTCCGTTGTCATGGAAAACGTCCGAGGTTGCTCGAAGTGTTTGGTATCGAATGATGGATAGAATACCTTATGGCACAATCTTTATCTGGATATCGTAGTCTTTCTTTAAAAACCTCGTAATTGGTGCTTGTTTGAAGTTGGAGTTACAAGGACTTTGATTAAAAGCGACCGATATGCGGTTTCTGATAGCGCCAATTTTTTATATCCAATATTTTTGTTATTGATTGGTCGATTATGATCATTATCAGATTTCAGTGCTCGGCTATTATATGGAAATATGAAACAATATAAGAAAATTACCCCACGCGAAAGGTGTAACATCTGATAAATATTAATCTGATTTTGTATAATAGTTTTGCTGGTTTGTTTTTAACGCCAATGGGTAACATCCTCTCATCTCTTTTATTTGGTTCGTGTAATAGCAATGAATTTTGTGCTAAAATAGACTTAGTTTACCATTATGTATTGATAAATTGTCGATGTTGTTATAAAATTTCTTGAATCAAACCGTATTAATTTGTGAGTTTCATAAATACACCTACAAAATACTATTTTTGTATGAGTTTTCGTCACGGGTAACTAAATAAAATCGTTCCCAATTGCAGTTTATAATTTGTATTCGACAGACGGATTTCAGAGACATGTAACTAGTGTAATTCTCTGAACATATTTTAGTATTTGTAACATGATGATGTACAACGTTTTAAAATGTAGCTAGATAGGCTAACAATTTAATCTAAACCGCCGAGGTAATGCTATGAAAACAACGACCATAATGACATCATGACAATTATCGGACCCGATTTGTCTAAATTATCCAGCTATCTCATAGTTGCCACAGCAATAAAACATATATACATATATGATTTTATAAAAGCAGCTAAATCATATCGATGCTTTTCAACGAAACCCTCGTAACTGCAGCTTATTTTAAGCTGCAGCTACGAGGGTTTTGTTGAAAAATGGCGATATCAACGTGGATCTTTATCATTCTGCGTGTCATAAGAACAATTTCAGTGTAGCAAAACTTGAATGTCTTATTTTGCTGTTTCATGTCACATTCGAAATAAATGTAATGTTTTAAATAGCAATGCCAATAAAACAGTCTCGATCTTCCGACATTAAAACCTTTCCCAAACGTCAAAATTTCAGACCTTTATCCATGTTGGACGCATAAAGAAAGACGCAAACACATTAAAATGTGTACATTTCGATAAGATACATGTCGCAAATATGATAAGGCTGCAAGAATAGCACATAATACTTTAGGGAAATGGTGGCTCTTGGTTAACTGCATTTCTAGTGTTTCCCTCACAAATAGCATACGGGGGTCTTCAACAAAAATGAAAGGTAAATGCATCTGTCTCTGCGAAATTTGACAACACCGAGAGCAGAAGTTTAAAAGCAGGTTTCAAATGAAGACTTATTGTACAGAGGGGTACTATAAAAGGTACGAAAATTAGCAGCTTGACAGCAAATGTTAGTGTTGTTGTACACAGTCATGCTCTTGGAAACAGGATTTATTGCTACAGTCATACAACTTCAAAACGAGGAGAAATCACGTGACACGGTAATTGCAGAATATGTTCAATAACTATACTGAAGGAAACTTCTAACGCAAGATGCATTTTTGTGTGCAAAATTTTTCTGTCCCAATTTTTGACAACACTATTTATTGCAATTGTGTTCCCTACACTATAATTGTTCACTAAAAACTTGAGTGTCTGGTCATGCATCATTACGCACGTATGGCTGCTCACAAATAACCAATTTTGTGTTGCACGTGCAACTCGAACACCGATTTCAACCTTTATGTATGCATGGATTTTCTTAACCGATAGCTTAGTTAAGGTACAACCATTTTTTTCAAAGCTCCTCTTCACAATATGCCAAGATTGAGCACCGAAGTCAGAGCGCACGCCAATAGAATGCACCAGGCGGTAATGCCATTCATAACTGTGACCGTTTTGTTGTATTGTGCAATATCTACTATCATTAGACTTTGGCAAACGTTAAACACGTCAGATAGGAGCACACCATTATGAACTTCTGATTAGCCGATTAAGGCATTAAACAAAATACTGCACTATTAGTCCCTACACCCCACCCACTACGAAATACCTTAGACCCATTTTCTGCTCTTGCAGGTCATGTGGCTGATTTGCAAAGGTAGAGCAACTACTGCAGCACAAGATAAAAGACTAATAACTCAATGTGATACTGAAACATGGGGATCTCAAAATTGACACCTTGTGGGTTTCGGCGCCTTTGGATGTGCGATACGGTGCATTTCAGTAATTCCATTATTGTCATTGGCAGGATAATGAATTATTCTTTGCATGTGCCATTTTTGGTTACGATTTATACAACCACAAATGAAACATACAACATTTAAGCTGGTTTTGCGTTGGAAGTTTCTTTCAGTATATGTAAATATGTGACTGATCTGAAGAGATCGATTTTAAAATTGTTTGAAGCAGAGAAGGTGGGGGAAAAGCCAGGCATTTGCTGAGTACAAAATGATCTTCAAAAAGATACTGTTAAAAAGTTATTGACGGCTAATCCAAAAAATTGGTTGGTCGTCAGAAACGTTTGTATTTTCTCAGTTTAATAGTTACGTTATCCATCTAATTTCTGGTAATTCCCCATCTTGGTTGCCTCAAACTGTTTTCAGATCGGCTACGTACTTACAACATTGCTGAATATTTTCTGCAATTTTGTGTCACGCGATCCCCAGTCGTGAATAAGTAACATTTCGTAGGTGTTATTGCAAAACCCCGTAACTACAGCTTCAATCAAGCTGTAGTTACGAGGTTTTGCAATAACACAGACGATTTGTTCCAATACACGCAACCCATTTAAATTTTGAGACTTAGAGGTATATGTCATGGCGAAGGGTAAACTAGATCTACTTGCAGACGAATTAACTTTTAATTGCAATTATATTATTTCATGATGTTATTTCTAAGTCGAAACATGTTCCATTTTAAACTACCACACAAATAAAACAGTCTCGATATTCTGACGTAAAAACCCTTTCTCAAACGACAGACTTTAATGCTGATCTACCTTGCAAGAAACATTAGATGGCATTGTGAAATTTTAATTATATCAAAAATACGGAGGCTTCAATAAAGCAAGGAAAACAAAGAAAATAGTGGTATTTCGATTAAGGAAGAATAACTGTAATGTCGCCATTTTTGGATTCATAAAACATCGAGTTTTTTCGAGCGGAGTCGTTACACATCCGAACCTACACTGAACAGATCTTCTAAACCGCCATGGCATGTAATTTTATATATCTCCATTAATATTTTAGATATGGACTTGAAATTTTCAAGTAAGAAGGATTAACCATTTTTACATGAGATGTCTAACTTTTATTGATGGCTTTTGACAATAACATGACTAAATCGCAAATTGAAAAGGGTCACTGTCACGTCTACATTTTCACATCAGAAAGGTAAACTGTAAGTACGGGATGTGACATCACTCTGCGTCAATAACTCTGATTGACAACGAGCCCTTATTCAGTTGCAGTTATCTGGGAAGTACTATGGTGTCATTCCAGACGTTTTAGTAGCCTAGGAATGTCTGCCACACTTCCGGTTGCCTGGTTTTTGTGCCAAAACTTATTGTAACGTCTTTTGATTACATTGGGGCATTTCTCCGATTTGAATTCATCTGCGCATCAAATCTGAGTGATGTTTGTTGACTGTTAACAAAAATGTCGGTCAGTCCTCGCTTATGAATTCTTTGATGGTGTTCTACGGAGTACAATACGTGCTATAAAAAAACAAAAAAATCCAGTTTGTAAACTTAACTTTGTATCCTCCTCAGAAGTATGCAGGCGTCAAGGATCTATTAATGATATGCATAACCGATTCATAAGTCATATCTTTCGTCAAGAAAGGTACATATGGAATAACAATAAGTTGTATGGTACACTGTACGGGTCATGATCTGTGGTGCACTTTGACATGGTTTTTGGGGCCATATAACTCGATAGAAAGAAGCAACATGAAAACAACCAATGCATTTTACAACAATGTCGGCATATCACCACTTTTGCATGCTTTATGGCGTTCTACGGAATATGATACGCACCAAAACATTAAAATGCAGCTTGTAAACAAAAATTTAAATCCTCTCTATTAGCATACACACGTCAAGCATCCATTAATGACATGCTAAATTCGTGAAAAAGACATGTCATCTGTAAAAAAATGTATATGTGAACTGATAATATTTTGTATGGTAGACTCTGAAGACCATGCTCTGTGGCGTACTTTGACACGTTTTGGTGTCCATAAAATTCGCAATACAGAAGGTAATCGGAAAACAGTTAATGCATTTAGCAGTATAACGAGCTACCTTTTGAAACATGCATACGTCACTAACAAGGGTACATGCCTTATTCATATTGACGTCACTTCTGATAAGCCCCACAGTACGACCCATATCACTGAAGGACATCCGGCCCATTGAGTTGCCTTTTCTTTGCAAAATCGGCATGTCGGATCAATATGAAGTAATGCTAAAGTAAATGTTGTGCAATTTAACTCATCACATCGTGCGCCACGTGCAAAAACGGTATTATGTAAAAGCCTCTTCACACAAAAAGTTATTATTTTGATTTTGACTTTACCGCGTTAAATCGATAGCTAGTGATTACAAAATTGAATGTGCATAATATTGTAACAAACGAACTTTTCGTTTTTCATTTACACCAAAAAATCTGTTCTGAAAAGTGGCGGTTTAGAAGATCTGTTCAGTGTATTCGGGCTCTGTCGTAAACATTCGGCGGCGGAATGTTCCACTGCCGAATGTTTTCGACTTCGCCCGAATAATTCTGACGTCGCTCGAATCTTATCAGGGATTGGCTACCTTAGCTAATTTTCTAGCTTTTCCACCAGACTTGTCACACGCAGTCACCAATAAGACATCCATTGTTTCGGAAAAAAGGTTAATGTATTTGTTTCTGCGAAATACATGTATGACGACAGACTTTCGTGCTGATCTACCTTGAAAGCAAAAATTAGGTGGCGCTGTAAAATTTTGATTATATCGAAAATCAGGAGGCTCCAATACGTAAAACACAGAAAACAACGAAAATGGCGGAAATTTGATTAACTAACTTTCTATCTTTTCTACCAAATTTGTAAAAGGGGTAAACTTGTCACACGGGGTCACCAAAAAAATACATTGTCACTTTTTGGAAATGGTTAATGCATTTGTTTCTGCGGAATTTGACAACCCCGAAAGCATATGTGACCCGCCATGCTAAAAGGGACCTTATAAGAAGTGTGGAAAAAATATCGACCCTAGTCAGTCTGCGCAGTACGTACAGCCAGACTAGGGCCGACACTTTTCACTTTTATGTAGTTTTCTAAATCCGGAATGCTTTCCCTACCTTACGATATGTTCATTTTTCGCATACGGGATATAGTTGGCCTGTGCTGGGTCTAACAAGTTTGTCAAGTTTTGGATTTTTGGAATTCGGATAAGGTCCCTTTTAGCGTGACGGGTCACATATGTTAGAATGCAGGTTTCAAATGAAGACTGTTTATCAATCAAAGTACTATAAAGGGTACGAAAATTAGCAGCATGACATCAAGTAAGAGTTTGTCGTAGACATGCACTTAAAATTAGAATTTATTGCAACAGCATGACTAGGAATCTAAATCCAGTTACATGGCACTTCGTGAAAATGTCTAAAAAAATTGGTTGGTTCTGGGCAGAATTGCAGAACTGTATCGCCTTCTAACTGTAGATTGTTATATATTTTCCCATTCTGGCTTACTGCATGGTTATATATATTGTGGGTACTCATTTCAATTCTTTCAAACCCTATGTTGTGGGTACTCATTTCAGTTCTTCCAAACCATATGTTGTGGGTACTCATTTCAGTTCTTCCAAACCATATGTTGTTGGTACACATTTCAATCGTCCCAATCAGACAGATCCGATGAGTACATACAAAACGGGGTTTGATGAAAAATAATTGAAATATTGCATTTTGAAAAAAAAAAACAACAAAAGTTTACCCCCTCTTATTTGAAGCTTTGTTTCTTATTCTCTAATACGCTTAAGGCGCGTTCCCATTGCCGACCAAATCAACTTGATCAAGCTCGATCAAGCGATCGAGTACCGGTCGAGCTTGGTCGGCAAGAGTGATCGGGACGATCGAGCGTGGTCGGCAAAAATGATCGGGAATTAATTGACAATAAATAAAGAAGAAGTCGTGTAAATACATTTGATCGAGTTTGGTCGAGAAATTTAGGCGGTCGAGTTGATCGAGTTGATTTGGTCGGCAGTGGGAACGCGGCTTTACGCAGTTAGGTAGAACATCGGTAATGTCGCCATTTTGAGATTCATAAAACATCGGCTTTTTTTTTTCGAGCGGCGTCATTACGTATCCGAAATTATTCGGGCGCAGTCGTAAAACATTCGACGGTGGAGAGTTCCACCGCCGAATGTTTTCGATCGCGCCAGAATAATTACGACGTCATGCGAATCTCATTAGGGGTGGATTACCTTAATCTGTTACAGAGATCAAAACATCATCCGGAAAAGTTTGAAGTTTATTTCAAATTGTCATTAAATATGCATCCCATCAATTTCTGTTAGGATTCCATCTGGCAGCAATTGCTTCGACCTGAATCTCATTCATTTCTTATTTTTTCCCTGGGTAATTCAGCGAGGCTTAGGCTGACCAAGATAAAAAAGAAAAAAAATCAAAATAAATTGTAAAGTTTGATATACTACATCTTCGCTTGCCAAGGTTGAACCCACCTACGTTTGTATTCACCCTTGGCGGATTTAGTCCGATTTTATTAAAATCGCGAAGCGCCGCCCAGCGGTTGTGTCCTGCTGGTTGTTTACGTTATTTCGTCCATTATTGGTGACGTCATTAACGCGCGTTGTCTTTCGCGTCATACGGATTAGGTAAAAGTTAGCTACTTCTTTAGTCGTGTTGTCGAAAGTATAATAATTCGTCGATTAAAGATAGGAAATTCCTGTCTTTTGCAGTGAAATTCCTAGGAAAAATCGCTCATCTTTGCGTTTTTGAGTTGCAAATGCAATGCTTTTTCCCGCCTGTTGTCATGAACTGGTTACTCATAACAAATGTAGGCCTATCAATCGACAATCTGATTGGTTCCAGCGATATCTCGCTGGACCAATGAAAACGCTTTCCAGGAGACCAAGAAAACCGGACTAAATACGCCAAGGGTGAATACAGAAACGACGTTACGTCGTAGGTGTCACCCTTGGCTTGCGAAGATGGATATACTAAGGCTAGTATTGAATTCCTCATTCTAACAGGCTGTCTAGTGCACATGTACAAGAGGTAGATAGTTTCAAAGAATAGCGAATTTTACTCTACGAAAACTTGACTGACTGGCATTTCGTCGGTGATATTGCAAAACCTCGTATCTACAGCTTTAATAAAGCTGTAGATACGAGTTTTTTTCAATAACACTGACATATGAAAAGACGGACAAACACCGTCAAACAAGGCATTTGATCGTTCGAGAAGTGTACCTTCGAATCGCATGAAACGATGAAAATGATAAAGATTAAAGTCAGACATCTGAAAATTAGACTCGTATATTACCTCAATTGTAAAACTAGACGACGTTTGTATTGAAAACTGACACTAAATGTATTGTCTATATTTTACCTAACGAAGGTAATTCCTGTTGTTTATTGCATGTAAATTCGAGAAAACTGACAGCTCTTAGAGGGGAAAAGTTCAAAACAAGTTTTAAAAGAGACATTATTCACCCAGTAGGTATATTTAGATGTTTTCCAAACAACAACTGGCTATACATACCACTTACGTCATCTGTACTTTGTAGGCTAATGTTTGTTTTGTTATTTGCAATACTTTTGGGTTTTGAAAAAGCATACATTTTTTTTATCTGACGAAGCTAATTTTGCTGTTAATTTCATGTAAATGTGAGATTTATGACATCGCCGTGAGAGAAGTTCAAAACAAATTTTAGATTAAACATAATTCATTAAAAAAAGTACCCCGTATACATGTATGCACATTTTCTCTCCTTCTGGTGTTTTTAGACGTTTTGATCTTCCGTCGCATTTATTTTAGATAAAAGGGAATAGCCAGCGAAAAATATATAATCTATAGGTTAAAAATGGTCTGGACAGGGCCAAATGTTTTGCTTAAAAAATGTGTTCATTTTAAACCGCTGTCTAGAACACTTGGTTTCTGTTTGGGATTTCTTACTTGGCACTAAATTGACACGTAACCAACTAATTGGTATTTGGCAATAAAATTATCAACGTTTTTTATTATTTATATACGATGTGTACGACGGTTGCTGAACAAAACATTTTAATCTAGATATGCTAGTTTTGGGGGAGTTTAAAAAGAACGCGGAACTTCTTTCACAAACAGTTTTTCAGACAATTGACTGAAGATATTTTATGATGATAATGACAGACACTTCATTTCACTTCAATAACATGGACAGACGACATTTCACAGTGCACCAGCGGAGGTACTTTGAATTAAATCTTACTGTCTGATGGAGGGAGTGATAAATGTTCAATTGCTCACATTTATCTTGCTATGCAAAGAGACATTTCAAAGATATTTCTTATGAATTTTACTTTCATCTATGTCTGAAAGGGTATATTTTCTGATGAATATTCTGAAAATTTCAAGCAAAAGTATTGTTCTGTTTACGAGAAGTATAATGATGTATAATCAAACGAATTGATGTATACAGCAGTTCAGATGTATAATGGAATTTGTTATTTCTGTTGGCTCGTTTTCCTTTATCGGCAACAACTTTTTTAAAAACACTGATGGCATTTATACGCATTAGAATAAGCAATTTCGGCGTATTTTCAAAAAAAAAAAATGAAATCGGAATGTGACGTCTCTTTATGTTATGGGTTCGAATACTGTATTACACACAGAGAGGAATAGCGTGACAAAACGTCAATAATTAGAGAATATCTTCAATACTTCTTTTAACACATTACACATTTGAATTCTATTCATGGCAGAGGATGGGGGAAAGTGCTACGGATTTGCTGGATATTAAGGCTGCAGTAGAACGTTGGATTTTACTATTGAGTAAAGAAAAGTACGTGGGTTTTCTCCCAAAAACAACTCGTCGGAGTTTGAATTCAAGACCATTTGGTCCTGAATCCTGCAAACAAGCACTAAACCACAACTCCCCAAATATGGTCTTGCATCATCTACATTTTATTCCGATGTTACAACATCATGAATATATTATAAACCCCTCCTTTGATTAGCTTAACTAGACTTTCGTCCACAAAAAAGTAATGCAAATGTAATCAAAACTGGACATTCCATTAACTTTAATGGCCTGGTAAGGTAGACTTAATACCCAGTCGTCTCAACTCAATGTTGACGTTGGAAAAGAAATTATTCGAGCTACGATCTGAAAAAAAAAACACATATTGCCATAGTCCGAGTTTTCTCTGATGAAATTCGCTATTTTTTCATTTAAATGATTGCCATCAACATATGAAAGAGCGATTTTCACCAGAGAAAACTCGGATTACTATTGCCGCTGAGCCTAACATGTATCTAGGACCAGAAAGCGCATATTCGCAAGCTGGTCTAATTTATTTCAATGGTGTTTTTCTAAAAATTTCGTCATGGGCTAACATATTTGATCTTTATAAGGCTACAGGCTTACCAGGAAACATGATGCCACATGCATGTATCACAAAGGCAGATCCAGACTCAACTACATTATGCGGCCCATGACATGTCCCTTATTTGATTAATTAAATCGTAGCACATGTATCAAAGAATTGAATTACTTACTACGTAAAGTTCGTGTTTTATTCTTCTATTTCAATATGCTTGCGCGAAGACATGACTTCGAAGGTCATTGACCCTTTCTTGCCCATTGCTACACAAACAAGTACGTAAATCAAATGTGATATTGTTATATTTAGATTTATTTTTGTCATTTAAGACTGTTGATTTCTGGGTGTTTTTTCACAGAATATCTTTATTTAAAGCCCTTGTTGACGTTTGCTAAACTTTGCAGAACATAAAAGTAGGTTCTCAAATCAATTATGTGACCACGTGAAACCGCCTACTCATTTGCATTTTTCATTTTGACAATGGGAAATATTTTCTCCAAAAAGGCCGGTGAAATCTGATAATTTGACATTTTTAACAAATTGATCAGCTTCAGTACAGTAGAATCAGATCCCGCATGCCAAAAATGAACATAGTTTGATAGGGGAAAAATCCAGATTCAGAAAATCACATAACAATGAACAGTATCGGCCCTGGTCTGGCTGCGTGGACTGCACAGACTGACTAGGCACATATCCTATAAGGCCTCTTTTAGCGCGGCGGGTCACGTATGTGTAATATCGCATTTTTTTTTTTTTTTTTTTTTTTTTTTTTTTTTTTTTTTTTTTTTGGGGGGGGGGGGGGGGGGTCAGCTTAATACAGACCAGAACCTTTAAATTAGATGTCAATGCAACGCCATATCTGTACCAATATCAAACAGAGTCAAACAGACTGCGACAATTTATTTGTATCTACTTTATTTCCCTAATTTGTGAAAGATTGTCGATTTATCGTTTGTCTGGAATGTCGTGACGTCGACAAGGTGAAAACTGCAGACAACAACGGCAAGAAAAAATAATTAATGAGGTGATTCACCGATGAAAATTATTTGTAGAAAACATAGCAATAATACAAGTACGAAACTGCTTCCATATTCTAGAAAACGAAAACATAGCTATGAATTTCGTGCAAAATGAAATAAATTTAACAAGATTTAATTGATTTTTGTGACAAAAGGATATACATGAACAAATTTGAAATACAGTAAAACAAATATGATAAATTGCTCGAGATGAACTTTTTTCTCTTATTTGTTTACTATATTTGATTGAAAATAACTTTCCAAATAACTTAATGAATTACCTTCTGTCTTGAATGCCGTTACGATATAAAATGTGAAAAATACAGAAAATGATGACAAAAAATAACTTACGCGGTGTTTTACCAACGTAAAATATTTGTAGTGAACATTTAAGTAATAAGACACTGCTTCCATTTTCTATCAAATGAAAACATGGCTATTATTTTCGTGGAAAATACAACAAAATTTGATTAGGTTTTGTGAAAAGGGTATACATGACTTTTAAAGTTGAAATATAGTAAAACAAATGCGAGAAATCGCTCTCAATGAGCAATTTCTCTCATGTGTTTACTATATTTCACTGAAGAGAATGTTTCGAAATGATTTAATGAATTGTCGTTTGTCTCGAATATCGTTAGGATAAAAAGGTGAAAAGTAAGAAAATGATGACAAGAACGTAAAATAGTGTACCAACGTAGAATAGAATATTTGTAGTAAACATTTTTAAAAGTAATATTGTCCAGCAAGATTAGCCCGGGACATCTGCATATGTAATGACCCCACCTCGGCAATGTTTTGTCAAGACGCTCAACTAACGGACTTAACACACGAAAATTAAGTTGTCCCGGGTTAAGTTGGGTGGACAATACGACACTGCTTCTATATTCTATTGAATGAAAACATGGCCACGGTTTCCATGCACATTACACAACAAAGTTTAATTAATTTTGTGACAAGGGTATACATGTATACGGTTGAAATATTTAAAACAACTATTTCCTTTATTTCTTTGAAGATATTTTTTTCCAAATGATTTAATGAATTATATTCTGTCTGGAATTTCGTGACGACAACAAGTTGAAAGCTTAAGACAGTAATGACAAGAAAAATAGTTTATGGAGTCTTTAATAGACATACAAATGTTTGCAATGAACTTGTAGGAAGCGTCGGAGTATTAAAGCATTGCGTCTATGTTTTATTTCAATGATAAATTGATTGTAGGTCAACGATTTCCATCCTTGATAATTGTTTGTGATAAAATTAGATGAAACATAGTAAATAAATGATTAACAAAACAACAAATAATGGAAATTGTTTGGTATAAACACTTTTTCTGTCTTTCGTTAACAATACTTAGATGGAAAGATTTTTCACAACGGTATGTTAATTTATCGTCAAGAATTTCGTTTCGAATTTCACAGCATGGTTTTAGCTACAGACATTTATAACAAGAAAATATTTTAAAGACTGTTACACAGACAAAACGGATTGCAAGTAACTATCGCTGCTTGTCAACAAATAACATCGTAGCCTATCTACGTATTAGATAGAGGATGTGCCTTTTGAACGTTTATATCACGTAGAATCTACTATACAGACTCTATCTGACTTAGGATTCGTCAACCAATGAAAACATACGCTATTCATACCACGCCTCAGATCGGAGTTACTACGTATCAAGCGGACCTAACTGGAATTACATCATTTTCCAAAAAAATACATCATTTTCCCAAAAAATATTACATCATTTTTCATAACTGCGCAGGCAAAGGGGGCGTGGCTATGTACAGTACATGTATAAACTGACCGGCAGTGCGTTTATGTGAAATATAGCCCCGAAATTTTCAAATATACTGCAATTTCATTAGTCCAAAAACTAGAACGAACACTACGTATTAGATAGAAGCTGTATAGTAGATTCTACGTGATATAAACGTTCAAAAGGCGCAGCATTTGAACGTTTATGTCGCGTAGAATCTACTATACAGACTCTATCTGACTTAGTGTTCATCAACCAATGAAAGCATACGCTTCTACTGTCACTCTTCAAACCACGCCTCCGACCGGAGCTACTATCGAGCGGATCTAACTGGAATTACATCATTTTCCCAAAAATTACATCATTTTCCCAAAAATTACATCATTTTTCATAACTGCGCAGGAAACGGGGGCGTGGCTTTGTATATCCGTGACCGTCAGTGCGTTTATGTGAAATATAGCGCCGAAATTTTCAAATATACTGCAATTTCATTGGTCCAAAAATTAGGACGAACACAAAAGCTGCATATACGAGGTTTTTGTTGAAAAGCGATGTTGTAGGAACCAAGGTACAGTCATCTTCGCAAGCCAAGTGTGACATCTACGACGTAACGTCGTTTCTGTATTCATCCTTGGCGTATTTAGTCCAATTTTCTTGGTCTCCTGGAAAGCGTTTTCATTGGTTCCAGCGAGGTCTCGCTGGAACCAATCAGATTGTCGACTGATACATTTGTTATGAGTAACCAAATTATAACAACTGGCGGGAAAAAGCATTGCATTTGCAACTCAAAAACGCGAAGATGGGCGATTTTTCCTAAGAATTTCACTGCAATAGACAGGAATTCCCTAATCTTAATCGACGAATAATTATACTTTCGACAATTAGACCAAAAAGCAGCTAACTTTTACATAATCCGCATGACGTATGACGCGAAAGACAACGCGCGTTAATGACGTCATCAATAATGGACGTAAACAACAAGCAGAACAACCGCTAGGCGGCGCTTCGCGATTTCAAGAAAATCGGACTTAATCCGCCAAGGGTGAATACAAACGTAAGCTGGTTCAATCTTGGCTAGCGAAGATGAGGTACAGTGTAATGATAGAACTTTGCACTCTTGATCCATTCAAATGAAAACATGAGGACACCGCAATGATATTAATGCCAAAATACTATGAGGTTATTTAACATGTCTTTGTACAATACTGAATTCTATTGGATGAATACTTTGCAGAACGAGGCTATATTTGGACGAGCCGATAGGCGAGTCTAAATATAGACTTGTTCTGCAAAGTATGAATCCAATAGAATTCGGTATTGTACAAAGACATGTTAAATGACCTCTTTATTTCACATCATTTTTTTTCACACAAAACATGACAAAGATTAATTTTGTATAAAAAGTAAGATCTAGATCTAATTACTTTTAAATAGAATTCCAACGCGAAATAAAAAAGGAAGAAAAACAACAAAGGCTTATGTCATGAAAAAATGTAGGCTACATGTACATTTCTAACACTGTGAAATATACATGGCGTCTGACATTTAATCTATTTTTATCGATTTATGTTTGTCTCAAAAGATTGAATAGACCGTCATATGATAGTGTGAAATGTACATGAAATTTGTCATATAAACTTTCTATCATGTCATGCGTAAATCAACAATGAAAACATTGACAGAAAAGGAGAAATTACTGATAAACGACAAATCTCCTTTTCTCTTAGAACTTTTTTGTCAAGCCTTTTAATGGATATCAAATCCAGGTCTTGTTTGGGAAAGGGTTAAGTGTGATTTGTATCATTGCTGCAAATTAAACGCGCTACAATTCATAAATGTTTTGTAATGAAAATAATCTCTTTCGTGATGTTTAAAATCATTTTCTCCTTTTGCCTTAATGTATTCCCAATGTGTTTTTTCAATCACAGAATCAAAGCTATGTCTTGTTTAGGACAGTGAATTCAAAATATCATGTTGAAACAAACATTCAACTCTAATGCACAATTTTGCTTTTGCAGACGAGAACTTTACTAAGGGAGATTATTCTTCAATGCGAATATGGATATTTTGTACCGCAGCCTCGATTTGGTAAAAAATCCATATTTGTACGGTTCAATCGATATTTGTAGGGTTCAAATGAGTGCAATGCATATTTGGACGGTTCAACCGGTGCATCGTACAATATCGATCTAGCCGCTTTGGAATATCGAGAATCCCGTGCGTCCACGCAATTATCTCGTGCGTGCAATACGGCTCTAGGTATTGTATACTCACGTGGTACGAATGGGGTGATTTGATTGGTTTACTACTTTCGGGTGTGAAATAATATGAGGTTATTTAACATGTCTTTGTACAATACTGAATTCTATTGGATGAGTACAATGCAGAACGAGGCTATATTTGGACGAGCCGATAGGCGAGTCTAAATATAGACTGGTTCTGCATTGTACGAATCCAATAGAATTCGGTATTGTACAAAGACATGTTAAATGACCTCTTTATTTCACATCATTGTTTTTCACACAAAACATGACAAAGATTAATTTTGTATAAAAAATAAGATCGAGATCTAAATACTTTTAAATAGAATTCCAACGTGAATTAAAAAAGGAAGAAAAACAACAAAGGCTTATGTCATGAAAAAAATGTAGGTTACATGTACATTTCTAACACTGTGAAATATACATGGCATCTGACATTTAATCTATTTTTATCGATTTATGTTTGTCTCAAAAGATTGAATAGACCGTCATATGACAGTGTGAAATGTACATGAAATTTGTCATATAAACTATCTATCATGCCAAGCGTAAATCAACAATGAAAACATTGACAGAAAAGGAGAAATTGCTGATAAACGGCAAATCTCCTTTTCTCTTAGAACTTTTTTGTCAAGCCTTTTAATGGGTATCAAATCCAGGTCTTGTTTGGGAAAGGGTTAAGTGTGATTTTTATCATTGCTGCAAATTAAATGCGCTACAATTCAGAAATGTTTTGAAATGAAAGTAATCTCTTTCGTGATGTTTAAAATCATTTTCTCCTTTTGCCTTAATGTATTCCCAATGTGTTTTTTTTTTTCAATCACAGAATCAAAGCTATGTCTTGTTTAGGACAGTGAATTCAAAATATCATGTTGAAACAAACATTCAACTCTAATGCACAATTTTGCTTTTGCAGACTAGAACGCTACTAAGGGAGATTACTCTTTGATGCGAATATGGATATTTGGTATCGCAGCCTCGATTTGGGAAAAATCCATATTTGTACGGTTCAATCGATATTTGTAGGGTTCAAATGAGTGCAATGCATATTTGGAGGGTTCAACCGGTGCATCGTACAAATATCGATTTGGCCGCTTTGGAGTATCGAGAATCCCGTGCGTTCACGCTATAATATTATTATCTCGTGCGTACAATACGGCTCTAGGTATTGTATACTCACGTGGTACGAATGGGACGATTTCATTGGTTTACTAATGTAGGGTGTGAAATAAAACATATTATTTTCTCCTATTTTGAAATGTATCTAAATGATCGAAATATAGCTAGCAACATTGCTCGGTTTAAGCAATTGCACTCATTTACTGTATCATTTTTTTCAACGAAAGATATTTTTCTGTTTAATTCGTCTGTCTAAAAAGTGTCTCAGAATTTCACTCCAATGTGAGAGCTACATGAAATAAGAAGAAAATTGATGAATGTAATAGACAAAAACTGATTGTAAGGAACATGTAAGAATTACAGAAATTATAAAAACAAACTACGCTCATTATCTATTTTTATGATTACTCCGTGATGCAGAAATGGCATTAATCAACAAAAACATATTTTGTTGGTGTTTTTTTATTCCGTGACACATATAGTTGACTTATTGGCCTGTTTTATACTTCACGATAAATGACCTGGCAGAGCACCCCTTGCTAATCGAATGGAATACTCTGCCAGGTCAATTCTCGTCCGTTATAACCCATTACCAAAACGGCAAACCTTTACGACATCTTCAAATTCAAAGGTGTTGCAGACGGCAATTAAAACTGAAACATGTTTGTCATTTTGTCTAGAAAATGTTGTGGGAAATGTAGAAATTGCTTGTCACAAGCAATTTCTTCGTTTCCACAATGTTTTCCAAGGCCATTATCTCGTGGGGAGTCAAAAAAGTCAATGTTTGGTAATCGGTTAAGCTGCGGTGACGTTTTTTTTTTATATTTTTGAAAAGGGGCGATATGAAGACATTGTTCGTCTTACCGACAGAATCAGTTGATGGCACAACCTTTTTGTCCGAGTACTCAAATAAAAAATATTTAAAATCGGAAAAAGAGAACTAAAGTTTAAGGTATACAACCCATCATTAGCACCAAATAGCCAGAGGCGAAATTTGGAAAATGCCAGAAATTCCTAAACTATGTTACATTTCCATTCCAAATACAAACATAAGCATTTTGAACGGTTTAGGATTTTGAATTAATGCATACTTATGGAAATATTTGACAAAAATGTTCCAAATTACCTCCCTTGCATATGAACATAGAGTAAAATAATATTTGTAAATTATTTTCTTCTTGAAGCATAATCTTGAAATCCGGCATGATGAATGAACTTTTGTGAAGTGAATTTACAAGTTAGTGTAATTTTATGCATTTCGTATAGCTAGAAAGTGGTGTTTTAAATGGTGGGTCATATACCTTAACGAGATAGATAGGCAATTCGACTCGGGCTTTACTGTAAACTTAATGACTATGTTGCATAAGAGCCAAATGTATTTGGCGTGATTTTTTATTTCCCTCTTGTCTGACGATAGGTTTATTAGTGAATATCAGATATCATCACTCTTCTTCAAATATTCTTAACTACAGTTTCTTTAAAATTGCATTAACGAGCTCCTTTCAGAAAACCAGCGATATAAAGAGATTTTGAACACAATAGTGATAACATGGAAACCAACCTAAGAGCTGAAGTGGCATCGAAGCCACAACGCCCATTGTAAACTTATTTAACCCATTACCAAACAACAAAATTTTAAGGTGATCCACTTCAAAAACTGCTACAAATGACAAAATGAAAATTATTAAAGATAAAATTTGTGTAAAATATGGCATAGAAAATATTGAGACAAAAGGAGAAACTGCTGGTTATCAGCAGTTTCTTCTTTTGTTTCAATGTTTTCCCAATGCTTTTCTATAAGGAACGCCAAAACAAGGTCTTGTTTGGGAAAGGGTTAATCAAATGCCATGCGGCACTAAATCAATGTAAATGTTATTTATACGGGGTCGCTTGATTACTAAAATCGACATTAATTCAATCAACAGATTAAGCAGGCAGACATTTTGAAAATTAGCTTTTATACATCGTTGCTTTTCAACAAAAAACACGTATCTGCAGCTTACAACAAGCTGCAGATACGAGGTTTTTGAAAACCGACGATATCCTCGTTGTGAGGCGACAAAAATTAGTTATTGCTACGGCTTGTTCTACATGTAAAAGTTTTCAGAAAGAATTCCTGTTGCTGTCGACCTCTAGAGAGAAAGATTTGGTAATTGTTGAGAGGCAGGCAGACAATATCAAAATAAGCTTTCATACATCGTCGTTGTGTTCCGAAAAAAAAATAGTTTTTCATCGCCTTTCAACAAAAACCTCGTAACTGCAGCTTGCTTTAAGCTGCAGTTACGAGGTTTTTTTGAAAACTTAGTATTGCTACGGCTTGTTCTACATATAAAAGTTTTCAGAAGAATTCATGTTGCTAGAGAGAAAGCTTTGGAAATCATTGAGAGAAAAAAAGAAACTGCTGATAACAAGTCATATTTATGTTACAACATAATACAATGTAGGCTATACATTCTGAGAATATTTTTTTGCTATAAGGCACACGTGTTATTATGTTTATGATATGTTTTTGAAATTCTTTTATTCTACACTAGTCTGGAATCAAGTTTCTGAATAATCAGAATATTTCCTCTCCCTTAATGTTTTATAAATGTGACCCGTCACTCCTATCCGTCACGCTAAAACGGGCTCTATGTGAAGCCAAAATATGGGGAAATGGATAACACTCATAGGTCAACCTGATGTTGTATTTGGAAAATGAACATATAGCAATATAGGCGAAACATTTTACATTAAAAAAGTTATATAACATTGAAAAGTCTTGATCCTAGTCAGGCTGCGCAGAGTGCGCAGACTGACTAGGATCGATACTTGTTACACTTCTTATAAGGTCCTTTTTGCGTGGCGGGTCAAGCATATGCAGTTTATGTTATCTGTAGGAGTTTTAAGATTGAAACTGCCTAAATGTTTCCCATGTTTAAGACAGGGTTTTCAATCTACTATAAACATGTCATTGGCTTCTAAAACAAATAAATGACATAACATGCGACATAATTCATACATAATTCAATAACAAATGTTTATACTCTAGCTTTAATTAAAGGATGAAACCTCTCTGGTGTATTTTATTGTATTATCTTTTTCTAGACAAATTAAGTGGGCTATATTTTTCTGAAAATTTCCATTTTGCCATGGAACTATTATTTGTGTTCTGTAGTCTATCGAAATAAAACCAGTATTTCCAACGCAGCGGCGCTTTTCGAAACCCCACGAGATAAAGGCTTTTGAAAGCATTGTGAGGAATTAAGACATTTCTTGTTACTAGCAATATCTTCATTTTCAATAATATTTTCTACCTAAAAGTATTATCCAGTATTTGCCCCTTTAATCTATGTTAGACTAATTTGGGAACAGTTTAAATGAATTACAAACACATAAATATTTTGACTTACAGATTAGTTTACCTCTTTCTTTGAATACAAAAGTGTAGATGGGTGCATAGTGAAGGGAGTTGCAAACGTAACGAAAGTATATATCGTCGCTTTTCAACGAAAACCTCGTAACTGCAGCTTATTTTAAGCTGCAGTTACAAGGTTTTCGTTGAAAAGCAGCGATAATTTATCCTCGCGTTCTGTTGGAAAGCGATTGAAAAAGACCCTTTCTTTATATATCTCTTTTGTCTTTGCTTTACTTTCATAACGCAGATTTAAAACTAGTAACGGTTTGTTTAACCCTTTCCAAATCCAAACAATTTTGGCCTTGCCTAATTCCATATTTGTTACAAAAGACAAATTAGAAAAAAGAAATTTGTGTGGTGTGCATTTTTACAGAAAATATTGAGGGAAAGTATTTTCTTCTTTTCTCTCAATGTATTCTTTCTTTGGCATTATTGTGTAGATCATAAGGTCTTGTTTGGGAAAGGATTAAATGGCACAACGCACTATCACTGCCATAATGTTCAATCTTTCGGATGAATTCCTTCATTTAGAACTAAATTATTCAAAACTGCATGACAACATTCAGAATTTTTCAACAATTTTGACACTGCTTTAAAGTAGCGATTTGTGAAATTTCGAAAAGCAAACAATTTTTCTGGCTTTAATGGAAAGTGTAAAACCGTATTTCCCGAAAGTAGGGTCATAATGAGCTTGAATTTAGTACCAAATGTTGACTTGCTAAAAATAAACATGTCCGATTTCGAAATTTTCTGAAGCAATCTTCTGACGAAATATCTACTTTATGGCATTTTTACATGTCGCCGCTGTTCAACAAAAACATCGTAACTGCCGCTTGTTATAAGCTGCAGTTTCGAGGTTTCTGTTGAAAAGCAGCGGTGGGTTCTGTAATATTCTTAGCTTTGCTTTTTGGTACTTAGTGTGTTACATATGAATTATTCTTATTGGAATTATGTTATGTCATTGTGGCCTAAATCACAAATTATGAAAAAATACATTTCGTGTTTTTGTCTTATTTTGTACTGCTATACCGCATAATGCTCAATACTGATTTTTGTGACACAAACATCAAATCTGACACTGATGGACCCCAGAGAATACTGTCTTCAAAATGTATGGTAGCTACCATGTACAAAACAACACTTAGACCACTATTTTTTCAAGATGGCTGACATATCTATGCGAGAAATATTTACTTGGCGATTCAAGAGCCACATGTTTCACAAATGTTCTTAAAATATACTTTGGTTGCATTAAAATACGATATTCGACACGGGAAACAAACATGGTTGCTATTTCCAAAGAAGAGAGAATGTGCAGACATACTTTCAAGTGATTAGACAAATATTTAGATAGTACAACTCATAGCACAACTCGTGGAATTAAATGGTATGATATAAAAGTGCACGATAATGCATGAACAGAATGTGCCATTGAATATGCACTTGCCAAAGCTTTGACCCATCCCTCGATCTTTTGAAGGGGCGTAGATTTTTCCCAAGGGATATAGTTTATAGAACTGATGAATTCTATTTGTATCAAAATTGACGTTTCTCATATAAATATCAAATTATAAACCTATCAAAAGCTGCATAACAAATAAAAAAATGAGGGTAGTAGAATGGTAGTCTCGGAATATTCTGACGAAATGCAAACAAAACGATCAGTCAGTCAGTCAAACGTCAGTCAATGTAAAAGGAATATTCTGCTATTTATGAAAGGGGGGGCTAATTTGGATTTTCCCTAAATTTTCAGTGTGCAAAAAATAAAAAAAAAAATCAGTTTTTTTGGCCAACCCTAGCAACCCTTCCCTCCCCTCCCCCTGTTCCTACTGCATTGGTCATCTTGCACTTTGCCTAATCTGACCACGGTCTTAATGTTTCGCCTTCTGCTATTTCCCTTGCATATAATGGCAATGGCTGTGGTTATCACAAAATGTGTTTTGAAATGACGACCCCCCTATTTTTCTACTTTAAACATAATTAATCAGTTCTTATTACACGGGTGGTAAACAGAGAAACTAGCTCCAAAAATAGGTAGTTGCATAGAGCGAAAATTTGTAGGTCACGAAAACATTTTCTAAAATTAATTCTTTTAAAGCGAGTTTTTGAGAAATTCGGCGATGCTGTAATATGAAGAAATGGTCGAAGTTTGTTGTGCACGGGAGTATACGGTATTAGTAGCAGGGTTTTAATACAATCGTTGAAAAAAACATTTCAAAATCGAAAGTAAAAATGTTTTACTTTCGATTTTGAAATGTTTTTCAACAATTGTATTCAAACTCTGCTTAATAACACCTAATATTCTCGTGCACAACAAACTTCGACTATTTCTTCATATTATAGCATCGCCGGATTTTTCAAAAATTCGTTGTAAAAGTAATAATTGTAGAAAATGTGTTTGTGACCTACCTTTGTTTACAGATTTTCGCTTTATGCAACTACCTCGGTAGAGGCCGGATGTCACGAGGAAACAAAATACCGATGACTCTTTTTGGAGCTAGTTTCTCTGTTTACCACCCGTGTATTAACCTTTAAAATTTCAAAACTTACGACTGAAGCTACTGTTATATTTAATATAGTTTAAGTTTTTACTATTACTTAACCCATTACCACACACTGACTCTTTTTGACTGCACTGTGTCTTTTCTTGCATTTTCAAGCGTCTTCGCAAGGCAAGGGTGACATCTACGACGATCTACGACGTAACGTTGTTTCTGTACTCACCCTTGGCATATTTAGTCAGATTTTCTTAGTGTCCTGGAAAGCGTTGTCATTGGTTCCAGCGAGATTTTGCTTGAACCAAACAGATTGATCGATACATACATTTGTTATGAGTAACCAATCATGAAAACGGGCGGGAAAAGGCATTTCATTTGAAACTCAAAAACACGAAGATTGGCGATTTTCGTTAGAATTTCACTGCAATAGACAGCAATTTCCTATAGACCTTGAGCCACCAATAACCCCTGCTCCCCCCCCCCCCCCCCCAGGGGGAATTTTGAAGGGTATGATTTTCTGAAAGCTTATAACAAATGCTACAAGATGAGCGTTGTTTGCACTCTGGCCGTTGGGGCTTTTGGCTGTAACCCTTATCTAAAACCCTTAACCCTTTTAAATTTTTTATTCAAATATACCAACATTTATTTGGTCATATCTTCATTGAATTTTGACCTACATGTGTCAATATGGTATCGAATGAAAACTTATGACTTGCTCTTTCATTTGCAGTTATTTTATGCAAATTAGCTCATTTGCATATTCATGAATATTAATGATTTTCCTTAAAATTGTCAATTTTTTATTAAAATTTGGTTAATAATTTCCAAAACAAGGCGTTTCTGTCCAGGGAGAATTTTGTAAACATGGTTTATCAGTAAGACAATTTTATTAGAAACATTTTGAGTCTTGTTTGCACTCTGGCGGTTGGGGCTTTTCGGCGTGACCCTTATCTAAACCCTTAACCCTACAAAATTGTTCATTCAAATTTTGAAAATGAATTTGCTCATATCTTGGTTGAATATTTACACACAAATGTCAGAATGGTATCAAATGAAAGCTTATGACTTGCTCTTTCATTTTAAGATATGGTATGCAAATTAGCTCATTTGCATATTCATGAATATTAATTATTTTTCCTAAAATTGCGATTTTCGACCAAAATCTGGCAAATACTTTCCAAAGCAAGACGTTTTTGTGCAGGGGAATTGTGTAAACATAATTAGTCTTAAAGAAAATCATATATGAAACATTTTGAGCGATGTTTGCACTTTGGCTGTTGGGGCATTTGGCCAAAACCCTTATCTAAACCCTTAACCCTATAAAATTGTTCAGTCATTTCAAAACATTTTTTATCATATCTTGATTGAATATTGACCTAAAGATGTAAGAATGGTATCGAATGAAAGCTTATGACTGTCCCAATAATTTGCCATAAATTTTATGCAAATTATCTCATTTGCATATTCATGAATATTAATGACATTACTTAAAACTGTGACCTTTTTAGCGGTATTTGGTAAATACTTTCCAAAACATTGTGTTTCTACTCAAGGGGAATCATGTAAACATAGTTTATCTTAAAGAACATTTTATTAGAAACATTTTGAGCAATGCTTGCAATCTGGCGGTTGGGGCTTTTGGCCGTGACCCTTATCTAAACCCTTAACCCCATCAAATTTTTCATTTGAATTTTCAAAACGTTTTTGGTCATATCCTGATTGAACAGTTTCTAACAGATGTCACTACAGTATCAAATGAAAGCTTATGGATGACTCTTTCATGTGCTATTATTTCTTATACAAATTAGTTCATTTGCATATTCATTAGAATTAATGATTTTCCTAAAAATTGTGATTTTTCAGCGAAAACGTGTTAAATACTTTCAGAAAATATTTTCAGAAACAAGGCGTTTCTGTTCAGGGGGAATTATGCAAACATGATTTATCTTAAAGAACATTATATAAATAACATTATAAGCGATGTTTGCATTGTGGTAGTCGGAGCTTTTGGCAAGACCTCTTATCTTAACCCTTAACCCTATCAAATTGTTCATTAAAATTTTCAATATGTTTTGGTCATATCTTTATCAAAAATTGACATACAAACGTCATAATGGTACCAAATGAAATCTAGTGATTGCTTGTATATTGGCAATTTGCTCATTTGCTTATTCATGAATATTATTGATTCTTTCAATGTTTGGGATAAAACCACATTTATTGTGGAAAATCCATAAAATATATTCCATTTGACAGTGCTAAAGTTTATGTTATATAGTAACCATATAATGTTAAGTACATACTAACCCTGTTATGTTTAATACAATAAATGTTGATGATTCCTTGATTAAATAGACATTCTAGTGTTGATCTATGTCGGTTTCCATTATGACAACCTAACCAAAATCCCAGAGTGTTAGTAATTCCAAGATTGCCACCAAGTGTGATGTTAATCATTTTTGTTCAAATTGTCATAGAACAGTGCAAAAAAGTAAGTGTCTTAATATGGGATTTCATATGCTGATCTAAACCTGGTTTTAGTTGTAGCATTTAAATATCAGGAAAGAATTGAACTGAAGATATCTATGGCTATCGAATGCCATCCTTGAAAACATATGCCATATTGAAAGATATTGTATATGTATCGCAAGGGAACTATTTTCAATCCATTGTGAGGTTATACTATGCTGAAAGCACATATAAGACATATGTATAGGTTCAGAAGAATTTTAATGTACATTCAGCATGGGCTATCGGTAGTATGGATCAGTTCACAGTTAACATCTGTTCTGATCTGATACAGACAAATAAATGCATCGTAAATGACTGCAATAATCTTTTGATCGCAAATGATTATTGTCTGTACTCTAGCTACATACATACAGCGAGTATATTTCTTGATTTATGCATCTGATACATAGGCTTTACATATGGCACCCCAAGCTTAAATTATCTGAAGTTAAAATACCTCAATAGAGCATAAAGGAATGGTAACACCAGTGTCCCTGATCTGTCACCCACATGTCAAATACACTTTAGGCCAACAAATTGACTTGGCTATTAGGAATACACAAGGACGGGTTCTCCAGATGGAACAGAATCATGCTGTTTTTTCAATGTGAATGGCAAAAAATTGAGCTTGACAATTGCTTAACAATGTTATTCTGCTATATGTATGCAATTTGTCTACATTCCAAGTACTCTATTCAGTCATAAAATAATTGAAATGATTAATTTTATATGTGTATTAGAATAAAGTCCCGCAGGTTAGACACATTTTGTATCATTATATGGCATTTGATAAAATGTTTATGTTCAAAGTCCTGTTTTGCGGCAATTTTGGATTCATGAAAGGATAACGTTTTGTCAACTAAACTAGATATAAGCAAGAACACCAGTACAATACATGGAATCAATTAAACTTATTTGCACTTAAACAATAAAGATTAAAAAAATCAAATGGGTACTAAATACATACATTGATAATAAGATTTATAGGAACAAAATATGATGGGTTGCACACTTTAAAATCGCAGTTACTTCCAAACAAAACATCAAATAGATTTTAAACAAGGCTTAGATGTTGTTAAAAGAGTGAACATGGATATCAGATGGTTAAACATTCACGAGAAAGAAAAGAATCCCACCTTTTGGTAGGTATTTAACTTGAAATCTATCACAAATTGAAGACAAATCATTAATATACATGCATATGCAAATGTGCCAATTTGCATAAAATAACTGCAAATTAAAGAAAAAGTTATTAGCTTTCATTTGATACCATTATTACATATGTAGGTCAATATTCAATCAAGCTATGACCAAAAACGTTTTGAAAATTCAAATGAAAAATTTGATGGGGTTAAGGGTTTAGATAAGGGTCACGGCCAAAAGCCCCAACCGCCAGATGGCAAACATTGCTCAAAATGTTTCTAATAAAATGTTCTTTAAGATAAACTATGTTTACATGATTCCCCTTGAGTAGAAACACAATGTTTTGGAAAGTATTTACCAAATACCCGCTAAAAAGGTCACAGTTTTAAGTAATGTCATTAATATTCATGAATATGCAAATGAGATAATTTGCATAAAATTTATGGCAAATTATTGGGACAGTCATAAGCTTTCATTTGATACCATTCTTTAATCTGTAGGTCAATATTCAACCAAGATATGATAAAAAATGTTTTGAAATGACTGGATAATTTTATAGGGTTAAGGGTTTAGGTAAGGGTTTTGGCCAAATGCCCTAACAGCCAAAGTGCAAACATCGCTCAAAATGTTTCATATATGATTTTCTTTATGACTAATTATGTTTACACAATTCCCCTGCACAAAAATGTCTTGTTTTGGAAAGTATTTGCCAGATTTTGGTCGAAAATCGCAATTTTAGGAAAAAATAATTAATATTCATGAATATGCAAATGAGCTAATTTGCATACCATATCTTAAAATGAAAGGGCAAGTCATAAGCTTTCATTTGATACCATTCTGACATCTGTGTGTAAATATTCAACCAAGATATGAGCAAATTCATTTTCAAAATTTGAATGGACAATTTGGTAGGGTTAAGGGTTTAGATAAGGGTCACGCCAAAAAGCCCCAACCGCCAGAGTGCAAACAAGGCTGAAAATGTTTCTAATAAAATTTTCTTACTGATGAACTATGTTTACAAAATTCCCCCTGGATCAAAACACCTTTTTAAAGAAAGTATTTATCAAATTTTGGCCAAAAAAATGGAAATTTTAAGGGAAATCATTAATATTCATGAATATGCAAATGAGCTAATTTGCATAAGATAATTACAAATGAAAGTACAAGTCATAAACTTTCATTTGATACCATTTAGACATCTGTAGGACAATATTCAATGAAAATATGACCAAATAAGTATTGTAAATTTGAATGAAAAAAATGATAGGGTTAAGGGTTTTAGATAAGGGTTACAGCCAAAAGCCCCAACGGCCAGAGTGCAAACAATGCTCAAAATGTTTCTAAGATATTGTACTTTATGAAAAACTATGTCTACAAAATTCCCCCTGGGGGGGGGGGGGGGGGAGCAAACATGTTTCTGGCTCAGGGACTACTATCTTTATTCAAGGAATTATTGTACTTTTGACAATTCGACCAAAGAAGCGTCTAACTTTTACCTAATCCGTATGACGTGAACGCGAAAGACGACGCGTGTTAATGACGTCATCAATTGTGGACGAAATAATGTCAAATGCCTTTGGAACGCGACGTTTGATTGGTTGCTACTGCATAATAACCAACAGGACAACCGCTGGGCGGCGTTTCGCGATTTCAAGATAATCGGGCTCAATCCGCCAAGGGTGAATACAAACATAGGTGTGTTCAACCTTTGCTAGCGAAGATGATTTTCAAGGTGCACTTGTACTAATATTTAATATTTTTTTCGAAGAATTAGTGAATTAAAAAATCGAGTTAAGAGCTTTTAATTATATCACAATCGGTATTTGACTTTTTTTTTTTTTTTTTTTTTATCTGAATGTAAATATTATGTTAATTTTTCGGAGGAAGAAAGGCAAAGGTCCGTAAAATTACTATACTCCTCACAAAAAGTTAAGCAACAAAAGTAATTCTCTAAATATTCTTTTTATACACGCGGAATCTTTTGCACAGATTTGTTATTCGGACAGCCATATCTATGCTTAAACACACTTAAAAGAATACTGAATGTTATCGTCTCCAAAAACAGCTATCACGTGATTAGAACACACTCACCCACAAAACATGCATGCAAAATGTGTCGCATATACGGATTTTAAACTTGGCATTAGCTCCGTATGTGCCTAAAACGCGCCAATTTGACAACTTTGATGTCATCAACATTTAAATCATGCCAATACGTCACTTGACTCCAATTGAAGTGGCTCAAATTGTTGGAATGCAACAGGGTGGGGCAACCAAGACTGCTGCTGCCATTCATTAAAAATTTCATCGCAGTATTGACTGAAGAGCAATAACCCGATACAATCAAACTGGACAGATGTCAGAGAGACCACGTTCAGGTCGTCTAAGAGTAACAACACCTTGTAAAGACAGTTATGTTGCAACCTTAGTCCGTAGGAACTGGCTTACAGCGGCCAGATTGCTGGAAAATGACCTTCAGAGGGTGTCAGGAAACAGACTTTCCATACAAACCGTGAGGAACATGTTTCACACAGGATGACTAAGGTCCAGGATACCAATTCAACGGATCCAACTTCCCCCAAAACATCAACGGCAAAGATTAATATTGGAACATCAACATCAAAATAAAGGGTCACTCGTTGGCGTCACAAACTCTCAACTGACTCGTCAAGATTCTGCCTTGATTCTAATGATAGCATGACACGTGTGTGGAGAAACGGTAATGAACGGTTTGCCGACTGTAACATCGCTGAACACGATCACTATGAACGTGGGAGTTTGATGGTCTGGAGAGGTATCAGTGTTTGCCACAGAACAGAGCTGGTTGTCATCAGACGAGGTTCAATGACGGATGTAAGGTGCATTTACGAGATCATCACGCCTGTTATCATCCTTCTGGCACAGTAAACAGATCCAGCTGTTATGTTAATGGATGGTAATGGCCGTCCCCATCGTTCTGGAATTGCGACTGAAGTTCTGTGGACCAACAACATCAGGCATATAGACTAGCCTGCTACGTCTCTAGACCTTAATTCGATAGAACATACATAGGAAATTCTTTGAGGGCGTGTCTATGGTCAGCATGTTCGCCCACAGACTCTGGATGAACTGCAACAGGTCTTGCAGACAGAATGGAGGATCATTCCACACTGGACATTAGACAGACAAATCTGCTCGATGCCAAGGTGTGTTCGGGCGTGTGTTGAACATCGTAGGGGTCATACCAGGTACTTGATGCTCGATCATGGCCTTGAAGTGGCTGGAAAACAACTGTTTCCACATTCTGAACTGCTGGCGAGTGACGTTTTGCACCATTGTTTTGTCGGGTCGGTTTTCAAGGATCTGTAACTTTGTTATTGTTTGATGATTTTCCCAATCATTTAACGTAATTTGTGTAATAAGACCCCAACTTTGTATTGTATAAAACATAGATCCTTAGATGTGATAAAACACATTTGAGAAAGAAAAGCATCTTTGTTGCTTAACTTTTTGTGAGGAGTATATTAATGAACAACGTGACAGATGTACACTATTTTAGTTCCCATTACCAGAATTTTACTATATATGTCTGAATTAACTTTGTGTTTTTACCAATTGAAAATGGAATCAAATGTATGGTTATCGGTTTTGTTTCAGATTGATCGACAATTTAATGGTACATGCACTTTCCCGCGAGTACAAATGCGCAATTTCTTGCACCTGCCGAAAGTCACTTTAAAGTGACATTTCAGAATTTTTTGTCATAAATTTTACTTTTATTTTTATCTGAAAGAGCATATTTCCTTATGAAAATTCTGAAAATTTCAAGCCAAAATATTGCGCCGTTTACGAGAAATTTATATTTTAATGTTAAAATTGAACAAATTGTTGTGGACAACAGTTCGGATTTATATGCAATTTATCGATTATGTCTCAACTTTAAATGCGTGTTTCTCGCTTATTGGAAGCAACTTAAAAAAACTAATAGTATTTATACTCATTCGAATAACCAATCTTGGCATCAAGACATACTTTACAAAAATGAAATTGGAATGAAATGTCCCTTTAATAATCAGAAAAAATACTTTACTATCATCATTTAGTCTCGTTTGAATAAGAGCTTGAAATAAACAATATATGTTTGCTTTTTCAATCACTTTTTGTATAAACCAACATAATTATTCAGATTTTTTTAGAATTACATCGATGAATTGTAAGCTTTTTTAACAATGTATGTCAAATGGTGCTTGATTTTGGAAATATTCTTCTTAAAGTTCTACATCAGAGAATTTGATAAATCTCCCCAATATATTTAGCAGTGCATTCTCGTAGTAATTCAAGAAGAAAACGTATAGTGTGTTTGAATTACATCAATAATGTCGAGTGCAAATGCATAAAAGACAAAAAAGAGCTTTGCTAACATTTAACCCATTACCATACAGTGACTGCTTTAGGTTTTTGGCTTTGGAAAACATCGTGGAAAATGAAGATATTGCTTGTGACAAGCAATTTCTTCATTTACCCCAATGTTTTGTATGTAAAACGACCAAAAAAATCAAAATTTCATTCGCTTGAAATTGTTGTCTGCATCATCTTTGAATTTGGACTAGTCTAAAATTTTGTCGTTTCGGTAATGGGTTAAGGTAAAACAGTAGTGATTGCATACACTTACAACTATTTTGTACTAAACCATAAAACTCCATCTTGGGAAAATCGGTTACACATAACAAATAGGCTCTAATGGTCGAACATGGTGATACGTAATGGCATATCATGGTATCGAAATCTTTGGTAACGAATCCTATATGGAACGAAACATTAAGCTTGATTCTACAGTCGTGACAGAGTGTTCCGGATGAAGATGTTGTGTTGTTCATTAAAACCGTTTCCATTACAGTCACTGGTGGTGAACTCGGCCAAGGCGAGGGACGTTTTTCGCTACAACAAGGATTGGATAGTTTTTCTAATAACAATGAATTTGTTCTAAAAATAGATCGGGTTTACCGATATGTATTGACAAACCGTCTGTGTTGTTATAAAATCTCGTAACTACGGCTTTATCGAAGCCGTAGTTACGATATTTCATAACAACACCGACGGAATACTATGATCGAGAAAAAACGTCCCACGCTTTGGCTGAGTTCACCACCAGTGACAGTACACTCCATTGAAAGTGGGTGTGGCTAGCGGTCGATAAATAGACCATTTTGCCAGATCATTTTCCGGACGTAAATTGGATTAGGAAAAAAGTAGCATATTTACTCGTCTAAATAAATGAACATTTATATATGGTAATAGAAATGAATCGTATATGCGATTGATACGTTTCCCTTTGGAATAGTGCATTAGCATAATCCTTTCCCAAACACGAACTGATTTTGACGTCCATAAATGTTAGGGTAGAATTATGAGGCAAAAGAAAGAAATGCTGATAAGCAACGTTTCCCTTTTTGCCTCTAAATATAGTATAGGTACAAATCCTTTCTTTCTTTATTTTATTGTCTAGAAATGCACCTTCACATGTAGAAAGAAATTAATCGTAGGTGTCATTTAACTTTTCCCTAATTGCCAGTTTGAAATTTGCTGAAGACAGAATGGAAGTTTGAGAACACACTATTTGTGTACAAAGAAGCAAAGAAAATACCGACCAACATCGGGTTTTTATTTTGTGCCAATGATTTGCCAAACTTTTTCCTTTTAGGGGCGTGAAAACTATGTTCTCTTTTGGGAAAAGGAAATGAATTGTAGGTGAAAATGATACGTTTCCCGGTGGAATAATTTACTACCCTAATCAAGATTTGGATGGGATGAGAATTTTATTCATTTGACCCTATTTTTCTAAATGGTCATCTATTCTTGTAACAATAGGACAATAGGGGTGTTTGCAAAACGTATCCTCACTTTTCTGCTAGAACCTCGACGAGGTTTGCGTTGAAAAGCAGCGATTTGCAGTCTGAGGCGCGTTCTGTATGGCGAGATTTTTTAAGATTTCTTAAGGAGTTTTGGATAAAGCGTTTTTAAGATCGAGACTTTGTCCGGGCTGTTCCGAATGCTCCACATTTATACAAATGACGTCATCATGACGTCATTTGTATAAAGTATGGAGCATTCGGAACACCGCGGTTTATAAATTATGGAGCGTTCGGAACAACTTGGTCAAGTCTCTTTCATATTGTTTCTACAGAATTGACCGAGGGGTTCCGCACGAAGTATAGGATAATGGCGCCTCCCATTGAGCGTCTTAAAATCTTGGTCGAAAAAAACGCTTTATCCTAAAAAATCTTAAGAAATCTCAAGATATCTCAAGAAATCTCGCTCTAAAGAACGCACCTCTGGTCCAAATTGGAAAGCGGCTACAGACGACAAATTCGGTATTCGTACGGAAAAGAAATAGTACACAAGTTAGCCCTCCTCGTGAAATTTAACCCTCTCCAAAACTGTCAAAATTTGGGTAGATCCAATGCTGCTAAAGGTGGAACATGTGCTTTGATGAAATTGATGTAGATTATACACAGATAATATTGAGATAAAGGAGGGAAATATTTGAGATAAACAATCGCCTCGACTTTTTACTTTTTATGCATTTTGTAAAAAAAAAACACATTTTAGATCTATAAGGATAAAATTTAAAAGCAAATATAATGACTATGAACTTTGTCCACTGGGAAAATTCTCCCCCGCAAAAATATGGTGAGATTGTTGTCTAGATATATATATTCATTAGATAATTCTGATTTACCCTTACCCAAACAAGATCTCGTTATGATGGTTCAAATAGAGAGACACTGTGAACTAACTCAATGCAAATCGAAAGAAATGTCCATTGCAAACACGATCTATACTTTCAGTAACATAGCCTATTGCCAAAAGACAATGCTTCATACTTTTTTCCAAATTCCTAATTGTTTCAGACTACAACTGTAAGTAAATTAGATGTATGTCGGTCTTTTGGAGAAGAAAACATTGTTGTAAATAATGAAATTGTTTGGCATGAGCAAAGTCTTAATTTTTCACAATGTGTTTTAAGACCATTATCTCTAGGGAGTGAAAAGGAGTCGCTATGTATGAGTTATTTTAATAGGTTACATGTTAGACCTTTCAATTTTGGCAAGCCTCGTTTTCTTTTGTTTGGGAACTGGTTATCAAACAATCCAGGCATTCCATCTTTTCATCAAGGGTCTTACAAAAATCTGATACTTCCTCGCTGTGGAAGTTTCTAAAAAGTATCTTACACCAAATCTAATACTGTATAGGCTAGCCCTGCATTTAGGCATTTTATTTCACCGTATTTTACCGACACAAGGAATTTCGGTTGAAATTTAATGCGTTCCCACTGTGTTCTCAAATCTTCTGAAGTCAGGAAATAGTTATTGGGGAGTATTTCTATATCAGAAACAAATCTGATATTCCCTCGCTGAAAATGTTTCTAAAAGTATCTAACACCGAATCTAGTACTTCATGGCTCTGCATTTAGGCGTTTTATTTCGCCATTATTTTGCGAACATCTAGGGAATTTCTATCATATTTCAATACTTTCCCCCTTTAAATAATTCTTCGTTGGTCAACAGTATATTGATTTTCTCCAAGCGTTTCCTATCCCATTCTGTTCTTTCTCTTAGTATTAGATAGAGACTGTATAGTAGATTCTACGCGAAATAAACATCCAAATTACGCGCAGCGCATTGAATGTTTAAATCGCGTAGAATCTACTAAACGGACTCTCTCTGACTTAATTCGCTAGCGGTTCATTGGAGACGGGGCGTGGCTATGTATAGACGTCACATAAACTAGTCTCGTTTATGTAAAAAATATAGTAGCGAAATTTTAAAATATACTGCAATTTCATTGGTCCCAAAAGTAGGTCGAACACTAAGATTCCTTCACGTGTAGGTTCATCTGCAGATTCCTTGAATTCGAGAAAGTTAAGTACTTTTGTTATCTATGAAAGGTCGTGCATTCCTATATCTTGCCATATTTGTGTTAATACCAAAGGGACTTCTAGAATCCATACTATACAGCTTTTTAATATGAGAACTTTATCAACATGTTGTTATTTTGATGTTCTAAAGTAAGCTTTGAAACGAAAGAAAGGTATATAATCTCAAACTTTGAAAAATAAGTCGGATAGAGGAAATGTCAATACAAATAATACGCAAAGAATTTACTTCGTAATGAGACATTCCATACATGTTTTCTAATAAGCTTTACTTTTTTACTGAAAGAGCATATTTTCTTATTAAAATACTTGAAATGTCAACCCGAAGTATTGCGCCATTAACGAGGAACAACCTTCAAAAATCAATTACGTCAGAGATACGTCATCTGTGCTCAGCGAAATTTAACACACCGTACAACCGGCTGCGTAGAAAGTCAGCGAAGACAGATTCGGCATCTGATGTCATGTGCATGGTAGGTCAAATGAATTTACTTTTATAAATAAACGAAATGATCTTTGGTATTCTATAGTCGATAAATACGCGTATAAATGTTCAGTGCTTGTACAAAATAAACCTTTTCACGTATTCCTCTTAAATAAGGTCACAGTCATCGACACAGCCGGTTGTACGGTGTGTTAATATCGCGGAGGTGTGTCTCGTTGACCTTGACCTTGTCTTGTTTTAAAGTAAAAATAGAATGTGTAAACACGCTTGTAAAGGATTGATCTATAGCAAAGGAAATATGTTTTTTGCCGAGATTGAGGTTTTTATGCATTGCTAATTGTTTTTCCATGCACAAATATGAGTTCCCGAACAGTTCGGAAGCATAAAAACTTAGAATGAGCCCCTTTAAGGCGTTTTTATACATATTTGGTTTATCAGCAACAATTTATAAAAAAAAATCTGATAGCATTTTAAAAATACATTGGAATACCCAATCCTGGCATCAAGACATACTTGGAATAAAAAATGAATGGCAATAAAGCCTCTTTAAACAAATCCTGGTTTTGACTGTCCAGACAAAAATAATTCATGTTGAAGCCTTGACGAATACAGGAAGTTAATTGTCACTTTTTTTTTTCGAAAATCTCGTAAACGTAGCTTGTTTCAAGCTGCACTTTCGAGGTTTTCGAAGAAAAATGATGACTACATTTAGCAAGAATTCCAAACTTCTCTTGCTGTTGTTAAATGAACCTTTTTTTAACGTTTTATTCGGGTTTCTTGTTGGCCGATTTCATTGCATGTACCCCATTTTGTGATTGATACAAATGTATCAGCTGAACGTTGTGCACTTTTGAAGATGGATAATCATTTCATATGGCCATATTTTCACTATACAAGAAACTCATAGGAGAAACCACGATTTCATTTGATATGTATATTTGGTCTTTGAAACATGAGTTATATCAATATTTTACTATTTTTGATGTTCTAAAGTACACTTTGAAGTGATACAAACAATCAATTCCGTTGGTATTTCGACAATAATTTTCGCTGTACTTGATCATTTGGAAAAATCAACCCTTTCACAAAGGACGCAATTATAGACTGTCTGAATTTCGAAAGTGTAACGGGTGGAAAATAAATACACCGTATGTTTGCTATAATAATTACTGGTATCATGGAGAGTTTGAGTTTATTGGGGTTTTACGCCGTTTTCAACTGCCAGGGTCATATCGAGGCGGCTGGAGCACCTACCCATGGACTCCTGTTGTTTCTCAAACCAGTACTACCACAACACCCTTACTGAGCCTCCAGCTGCTCGCCCACTTAGGTTAACGATCTAAAACCCATTGGTGGTTGACAATTTTGTCAGAGATGGTATTATCCGCGGCCGGGTATCGTACCCCAAACCTCTCGAATGAGAGGCAAATGCGCTACAATCTGCGCTAAGGCCAAAGCTCGGTATCACGGAGAGAATAAAGAGGAAAGATGAATATATTTTTCATCCGATAGATGTTTTGATAATGTTCTATAAGAGACTTATTAGGCAGTGTTTGTTAGGGCAAAGGTTAGAAATTCTATATTGCCGTATTTTAGCTAATACCCAGGGAGTTTTTATCACAAATTAATATTCTATATGATACCGACTTTCAAAAAATGGTTATATATCAATAGGCTGCTGCTATTTTGATGTTCCTAAAGTGCACTTTGAAACAACCGTGGTGGTATATTGTGGTTGTAAAATTGTTAAACAGAACCATGGAACAAAAGGTCTTGTTAAGGTATACAACCTATCATTAGTACTAAACAGTCAGAGACGAAATTTAAAAAGTGCCAGTTATTCCTATACTGTGTTACATTTCCATTCCAAATCAACCATAAGCATTTTGAACGGTTTTGAATTTTTAGTTAGTGCATACTTATGGAAATATTTGACAAAATGTTCAAAATTACCTCCTTGCATATGAATATAGAATAAAATAATATTTGTAAATTATTTTCTTCTTGAAGCATAATCTTGAAATCCGGCACGGTGAATCAACTAACGTGAAAAGTATTTCCAAGTGTGTGTTATGGGATGCATTTCGTATGGCTAGAAAACAGTGTTTTAATGATGAGCTGTATACCGTAATGAATCCTGTTTGTTCATCTAAAATGCGCTTGAAATTTTACGTTTGTATTTCAACTATCATATTTTGACGTTGGTACTTTCGGCTTCATTTAATCATATGTAGAGTAGAGATTACTAGGGGATGGGACTTTGATCTATGTCAATTTAAATCGATATATTTTGCTTATGGCTTATTATACATGCAAAAAACTGATAGAGGAGTTCATTGAATCCCCAACCCCTGCTTTTATTTGCTAGCGTGAAAATGTACATGCAATCTCGTCTTAGTTTTGGCACGATTGACAATGTACTTTCTGATTAATAAAAGATAGGGTTTTAATCGTTTTAAATTCAGGTGAGAATTTTCAACAGTGCGTGTTTTGAGGTTTGAATTTATTTAATTTTATAATATTCTCTTTATTGCCATTCTGAGAGAATGGTGTAGAGTGTCATTTCTGAACATTTCGAGAGAAAAAACCCTTAAAATTGCAAGGGTTTGCGCCTACATATTTTGAATTCATTAAATCACACTCATGTACGTGCAATGCCCTTTCATGTTTGTAATAAATTTTAATGAATTTCTCATAATATTCGTAATATCCATGCTCCAGGAAGTAATTGTAATTCCAGAAGTTCAAACCTTAATCCGTTCCCAAACGACTTGTATCGGCATTTCGTCGCTTTTCTACGAAAACCTCGTATCTGCAGCTTATTTTTGTTGAAAAGCGACGATGTCTAATGAGTTTCAGACGACAAAATGTACGGATCCAAAATCAAAAGATACGTATATCATACCATAGACACAATTTTAGAAACAATGCTGAATTTCTGCTTTATTTTCCGCTATTCCTATCCAAACATTTTCCTTTTAGGGTCGTTAAGACTAGGTGCTGTTTAGGGAAGGGTTAATTGCAGTTGTTGTGAATGACCTTATGGAACACACGCTTTCCTTTTCCACTCAAATTCTAATGTTAAATCAAAGTACTGTTGGGAAGCAAATTTGTGAATAATCTAGGCCTGTCCAGAAGTAGAGTACTTTGATTAGGTACTTTGATTATCCATTTGAATACCTTGAATACTTTAATTCGTAGAGCACATTGATAAGGTACTTTGATTATCCAGAATAACTTGAATACTTTGATTCCATGCTGGAGTTGTATCTATTTTAGCACAACTTCATGCATATTAATCGTTTGTGTAAGCTTTGAATATATTTCATAGTTCAGTAAACTTGACTGACCCATTTACAAGGAAGGCCATTGGACTGATCTTTGAACCATATTAAAGCAAATTACTACGTCGATCTTTTCTTCTCTTAGAGACATAATTAATTGAATGTTTCACTTTCAGTCACACAATTCAATATCTACACATAACTTCAGACTTACATATTGAATGTTCGAATGACTGTTACCTCATAAATCTTTGCTTTTGATAGAACTATTTATAGTGAGGAGGACCGGAAGATGTTGTGTGGTATGCAGAGTATGGTAAAGTGCAGAGACATGTGGCTGCAAAGAGAAGCAAATTTTGCAAAATTTGCTTCCAAAAAACGGTTTTTTTTCCGAGACATAACGAGTCAGGAAATAAAAAAAGAAACTCTCCGACATATTTTAGATATCCATTGATCTGGATCCGCTTATATCAAAACCGTGTCTGATCAATATCCCTATTGCTCACTGACACCAAAAGTAAGTGCCGTTGGATGAAACAAAACAATAAGAAAGAATCACAAATAAAAAACAAATGTGCAATGTGAAATGTATATCGTCGATAACGGTCGCAAATAACGCAAATACAGCTTGAATTAGCCTAAGATAGAGCATTTCGAAGCCAATGCTATATATGATCAAATGACCGTTCAAGAACTAAAACAGACCAGCAAATTGAATCACTTACTTGTTATTTTAGCGGGAGTGTCTCCCAAAAGATTTATACGGCACAAATACAACACAATTACTTACCAAAAGTGATAATGGTGTAGACATGTATCAAATTAACCCTTTTCTGAGCGACATAACATCAGGATTGTTTTAATTGAAAGTTGATGCTTACAACAAAATGGGTGCTTTTAAGAATTTGTGTACATTTCCAAAAACAAAAAATGCTTGTTATCAGAATTTCTTCTTGTATCTCAAATTTTCCCGAGACTGTCTGTTAGAGTTGTCAAACGGTGTGTCTGTTTGGAAAATAGTTAAATATGCAAAATATGGACCTCGTACCATTTTGGACCAACCTAAAGATTTGCCCAGCTTATGCTTTGTGGAAAATTGATACAAATTGTTCTACTCACTGAAAACTGTTTCGTGTCATGTACTTGTATGATTTATCATGTCGTCTCCAACAGTTTTCGATTCTAAACTATCAAAGCGTTTCTTACCAAAGAACGGCTAACAACCATACAGTTCGTTACATCAGAAGGGGCGGATGTGGTGCAGTGGTAACGCGCTGGACTTGTTACACATGGGTCGCGGATTTGATCCCCTGCCTCTTCAGTTTTTCGAATGAGACTTTAAACCGAGATCCCGTCTCCATATGACCTTAGCAGTTGAGTGGGACGTATTTAACTCCATTAAATCTAAATCGTTACGTCGGAAAATGTCGAAACAGCAGATTTAATAGTCTGTAGAGACGGCGTATTCGAACGTTATCGCCGATATTCATTGCAAATGAACTGATTGCACTCCATCAATGCACTATACAAATGTTTACATGGATCTCGGTGTTCTAACGCTTGTCTGTGCGTTCACCGCAAAATAGGAATAGAAACTCGTGTTACAATTGCGTTTACACTTTCTCAAGCTTTGAAACTACAAAAACACATTTAAAATCCATTCGAGAAAACATGACCAAAGCAAAACACGTCCATATGATTATATTATCTGATGCCATTTGGTTTGTAAGATGATAACAAATGCATTCCAAATTGCTTCTAGCCCCTGCAAACGGACACACCTGTTTTCCTGGTCATAGTTTTACCTGAGTGAAAGTAACCAGGGGTTAAGTCATCGCAATAGATTCCGAGTATCAACAGCATAGGGATTGGTGAACATTTAACAATATTTGCAATTAAATGTGATGTGTTACAGATACTTTGCTCTTCCCACCTTCACCCCTCCCATTAGTTCTCCGGAAATTTGATAAACTGAGAAAAACGCCCGTGTGGTTGATTTAATCAAGTGTCAAATGTTATGACAAATATATTTTGACTTTTGAAATAGAAAACTCGAACGGTCTTGTTGTTTCGGAATACGTATTCATGGTGTTTACCATTCGCGAAAGGTAGCCGGTTGAATCAGTGCAGCCTGCTTAGGAAAAATGTCTTACGTAAACCTATTTCCATATGAACACGGTGGGGATTGTGCATGCTGGGATGGGTAAATCTACGGACAAATTTGCCTCGCTTCAGGTAAGACATTTTGCAATAACTTCCTTATTTCTGTTGCATGTACCCCGCCTTACTGAGCTCTTTCCTCCGATGTATGCTTTACACGAAACCTTTTTGTACGTTTTGCGAAAAGTGATCCCAACCGACCAGAAAAACGACAAAAAATCTGGTCGTTTTTCAGGTCAGTTGGGATCAATTTTTGGGGAAAGTAGTTTTAAAATAAAATAAGTAATACACCTGAGGAAAGCGCTCAGTAAGGCGGGGTACATGCAACAAACCACCTTAAAATTGACACAGAAATAAGAAAATTATTGCACAATTTCCTACCTGAAGCGTGGCTTATTTTGCCGTAGTCGTTATCATTTCGTTTTCTGGTCAGTTGGGATCAATTTATTTTTGGAAAAAATTAAAAGGATACCACAAATAATCCATGTATCCGAAGAAAGGGATTTTCAAGGCGGGTTACATGCAATAGACCTTTTGAAAATCGACAAAGAAATAAAGGAATTATCGCAAAATATTTGACAAGATTCGAGATTATTTTTGTCCGTATTCGTTATCCATCCCAACATGCACAATCCCCACCGTGATGAAGACGCCTTTGAAGCGCTTACAGATAAAGACAGCGGAGAACAATATGAAAATTAAAGAATGTGCTTGTCACAAGAAATTTCTTTTCCGACAATGTTTTTAAGCCATAATGACCAAATATCGTAACATTTCATACATTTGAATTTGTCGTCTGTGTAATCTTTGAAACAATTATTATGAACAGCCAAAGATTTTGTCGTCTGGTTTTGAGTTAAAGATACATAGTGTTACATTTATCTCCATCATAAAAACATCTAACATCATCTATTTTTTCTGTGGAAATTTGATAAAGTGAGAAAAACGCCCTTGTGGTTCATTTGATTCCGCGTCGAAAGTTATGACAAATATATTTTGACTCTTGAAATAGAAAACTTGAACGGTCTTGTTGTTAGCTCTCCCAAGCACGAAGTGCTCGAGGTGAGTTATTGTGGTCACTTTTTGTCCGGCGTCCGTCCGTCCGTCCGTCCGTCAACATTTGGGGTGTTTACTCTCTAGCATCAACAAAAGTTAGGCAATCTTGATCAAACTTGGCCAAAAAAAGTACGATCATAAGTTCTCGGACAAGTTCGATTATGGGCCTGATCGGACCAGAAAGTGCGGAGTTATCTGCCCTTGAATGTCAAAAAAATGCTGTTTTTAAGTTTGTTTACACTCTGGAATCTACAATTATTGATCAATCAAGACAAAACTTGGACATAATGTTGGAGACCATAAGATCTTGGGTGAGTGCAATTTTTAGTCTGATCTGACTAGAAAGATGAGAGTTATGCGCCCTTGAATTGGGCAAAATTGTCACTTTTGGCTGTTTTCAATCTCGTGTTAATCTAAGGGAAGTAACACTTGACACTACTTTCCTTTAGTATAAGTAGAGTTATCTTGTTTGGTAGAGGATATAAATAGATTTACACTCTAGAATCTACAGTTATTAATCCTTTCCCAAACAAGATCTGGTTTTGACGTCCCTAATAGAATAGGCTTGGGAAAACATTGAAAGAAAAGAAGAAACTGCTGATAACCAGCTGTTTCTCATTTTGTCTCAATGTTTTCTGTGCCATATTATACACAAATCATATCATTATAAACATCCATTCTGTCATTTGTGGCAGTTTTTAAAGTGGGTCACCTTTAACTTTTGTCGTTTGGGAAAGGGTTAATCAATCAAGACAAAACTTGGACACAATGTTGGGGACTATAAGATCTCAGATGAGTCTGATTTTCAGTCTGATCTGATCAGAAAGTCAAGAGTAACGTGCCCTTGAATTGGACAAAATTGCCATTTTCGGCTGTTTTCAACCTTTGTTTACACTCTAGAATCTACAATTATTAATTAATCAAGACAAAACTTGGACACAATGTTTTGGATCATAAGATCTCGAATGATTTAGATTTTCAGTCTGATCTGACCAGAAAGTCAAGAGTAACTTGCCCTTGAATTTGACAAAATTGTCATTTTCGGCTGTTTTCAACCTTGTTTACACTATGGAATTTACAATTATTAATCAAGACAAAACTTGGACACAATGTTTTGGACCATAAGATCTAGGATTAGTTTGATTTTCAGTCTGATCCGATCAGAAAGTCAAGAGTTATGTGCCCTTGAATTTGACTTTTACTGTTTTCGACTTCGTTTACACACTAGAATCTACAATTATTGACCAATCAAGACAAATCTTGGACACAATGTTGGAGACTATAAGATCTCGAATAATTTTAATTTTCACTTTGATCTGATTAGAAAGTAAAGAGTTATGTGCCCTTGAATTTGATAAAATTGCTGTTTTTGGCTGTTTTCGGCCTTGTTTATACTGTAGAATCTACAAGTATTTATCAATCAAGACGAAACTTAAACGCAATGTTGGGAACCATAAGATCTTTGATGAGTTTGATTTTCAGTCTGATCTGATGAGAATGTCGAGAGTAATGTGCCCTTGAATTTGACAAAATTGCTGTTTTCGGCTGTTTTCGACCTTGTTTACACTCTGGAATCTACAATTATTAATCAATCTAGACAAAACTTGGACACAATATTAGGGACTATAAGATCTGGGATTACTTTGAATTTCAGTCTTATCTGATTAGAAAGTCGAGAGTTATGCTCCCTTGAATTTGATAAGATTGCTGTTTTGGCTGTTTTCGACCTTCATTCATACTCTAGAATCTACAATTATTTATCAATCAAGACAAAACTTGGATACAATGTTTGGCACCATAATTTAGATCACGGATGAGTTAGATTTTCACAACCTTATTAACCATAAATTCTTTTTCAGTCTTAAAGTAATAAATATTAATTGAATTGAACAAAAGTGTTGCTCATATCATTTTGGTTCAGGTGAGCGATATAGGACCATCATGGTCCTCTTGTTTTTGAAAAACGTATTGTTTTGAAATTGCATGTACGTATTTATGGTGTTTACCATTCCAAAAAGTAGTCGGTTGAATGAGTGCAGTCTGTCCAGAGCAAATATCGTCGCTTTAATCTGCAGTTACGAGATTTTCGTTGAAAAGCGACGATATCTTACTCTGAAATGAACCATGTTTCCAATACAAAACAAAAACAGACTCAACCTGTCTATTGAGCAATATATAAGAAGAGGTGAATGTTTTTTCAACAGCAAAATATGATAAATTGTTGATCAAATGCTACATTGTGGGTAGTACCCACAATATATGGTTTACTTATCAATAAATACCCTCAAAACTGAGGTCATCGATTAACATCGAATACCTGATCCAAGGTAGTCATACCACGTGATAAATGACGTCACAAACTGACACAACTCAAGTTTTCAAACGACTGTAAGAACTTTTATTTTTGTCCAAATTAAACGAGACCGGGCTTATTCGAAGCATAATTCCGTAATATTTAATCGCATGTTTTCAACCTGTTCTAACAAAGCGTGGTTTTAGCAATAATCGTGGACAACTTGGTGAAACCACAGGAAATCGACCAGTGAACCAGTAATCCACGATTATTGCAAAAACCGCGAATTTAAGGAACAAGATGTAAAGAAACGGGTTAAACCTACAAAATTGCTGTTCGAATAGGCCAGGTCTCGTTTAATTTGGATAATAAACAAAGTACTTACAGTCGTTTGAAAACTCGAGTCGTGATGTATCCGGGTGACAATTTACCAAACACATTAATCTTGAACTCCTCGGACAAATTTATCGAATCATTGCCTCGGAAGTATGCGTATGAAAAATGTTTAAAAATGCGATTTCTTACCCGGAAATTGCAGGCAATGCATTTCAGTATCACTGTCGCTTCATTTTTGACATTAATTAGAGACGAACGTGCGGTTGTTGTTCTATTTTGTTCTATTCTATTCATAGTCAGAATGTAGTTCCACGATTTACATCCAAGGTATGATTCGATAGAATTGTACGAGGTGTTCCAAATGCAAACACCGTCAGTTTATGACGTCATTTATCACGTGGTATGACCACCTTGTGATCGTTTCGTTGTAAAACGTAGTAAAATAATGGCCTCTGTTTAGACAGTAATCGACAAGATACTTTTTTTTACATCATCAACTGCGTAAGATTTGTTATTCAAAAGTTAATAAAATTCTACACTTATACCGATCACACAGTTGGTCAAATACCGAAACATTTTTGTCAAACTTTTTCACGTGTCATATGAAAACTAGATTTTGCCTGGAAAAGCTCTGATCTTGAAAACTGTAATAATTAATACGAGATTTCCCTTAATATACCGAGACCTCGTTATGGTCTTCTTAGCCCTATCCCAAAAGGCATAAATTTGGACTGATCCGGTTTGAAAGCTGCCTGAAACGACATGCACATAGTTTTTAGTAAATATAGCATAAAAAGGAGAAAATGCTCTTCATCAGCATTTTCTTTTTGCCTCAAAGTTTTCCCGTGTCTCTTTTTAAGACTTCAAAACCATGTAATATTTGGGGAAGACAAGACTTGGCATAAAAACAACCAATTAAAATTAAAAATGGATTTATTTATATTCTTTAAAAGGCTGCACTTTCTGTAATTTTAACACTCTCAGGTACATTACCTGATTCCGTCGTCCCTGATAGAAAGAACTTGGTAAAACATTGAGACAAAAGAAGAAACTGCTGATAGTCAGCATTACCTTCTTCTTCCGCAGTATTTACTGGGCAACAGAACTGAAAATTGTACACAAAAAACACGGTTAATTGATATGCAAAGACTACAAATGGCAGCTTACGAGGTCAACCTTTCATCTGAAATACAGTTGACACTCGTTATGTCGACATCGGATAAGTCGGATTTCTGTTTAAGTCGAAAAGAAAATGTAGCCAATCCATCGTCATTGGATATCAAACATTTTGAACAAAATATTCTAAGTATATAATATCCATTAAAATATAGAAGAAAAAGGAGAGAAATTGCTCTTATCGAGCAATTTCTTTCCCTTTTCTAGTATGTTTCAATTATAAACGCAGTTTACGATCAACAAAAATGAATGAGTATCATTATAATCGAAACTATGCACAAATAGGATATATCGAATTCCGGATATGTCGAGGCATTCCGACGGCCCCTCTGACTTCAACACAACTAGTCTCGAATGTATCATCCGAGGCGATCGATCCCAGTTATGAATGACGAAAACAGCGATGTCTGAGAAACGTTGTAGACTATTACTGTGAGTTGAAGAATTATTATACAATAGCGATGAATTTTGTGCTAAAAATAGACTGTATTTACAGTTATATATTCATAAACCGTCTTTGTTGTTACAAAATCTCGTAAGTATGGCTTGACTCAAGCCGTAGTTACGAGATTTTATAACAACACTTACGAGTTACTATTTGTTTGTCCGAAAATACGCCATTGATCACTGAATAAAATCGTTCCCTATTGACCATTTGGAGTTCGAATTCTTAAGTGTGCTTTTTCAGCAGCCATAGCAATTTAGAATCACAGAAGATATTCCTAAATTTGAAAACAGAAAGAAAACAACGAAACTGTTTCAGAGTAAAAACTCCATTTTTAATCAGCCCTTCAATTAGACCTATTATGTATGTCACATGGGAAGGGGATAGCGTCTATCTAGTAATCGAATCACCTTAACCCTTTCCCAAACAAGACCTGGTTTTGACGTCCCTTTTAGAAAAGGCTTGGGAAAACATTGAAACAAAAGAAGAAACTGCTGATAATCAGCAGTTTCTCCTTTTGTCTCAATATTTTCTATGCCATATTCTACACAAATTCTATCTTTAATAACTTCCATTTTGTCATTTTTTGCAGTTTTTGAAGTGGATCACCCTAAAATTTTGCCGTTTGAGAAACGGTTAAATAAAGCTTGTTTAATTTACTTTTACGATGTTTTTGCCTGTCATTGGCGTTAATTAAAAGTCAGACAGTGGGTATATTGCAAGAAATCATGACAAGAAACATTTTTGTCATTTTCTAAAGATTCATTTAGAACAAGCACGACAATTTTAGAGAAGTTAATCACATGGTATATTACTTTTCCAATTCGCTTAAAGGCTACCAAGCTTGGCAGTTTATTGCAACGTATATTGGAAGAAAATCATTAAATTAACGTGTTTTATAAAAGATCCGCCAAACTCGGTTGTTTTAAAAGTTTTATTTGCTTTTCTTTACATCGTTGAAAAACTGATTTTCGAGAAAATAAAGATCGGCAATTTCCGTAAAATTGCCAAGGATTGACGTCATCAATGGCTTGACTCCGCCCCCAATCTAGAGCATGAGGTGTCTGACAAAGATAATGTGTTCGACTTTTCTGTCATATAGCGAAGTCTCAGTTTTTATCCATTTATCGACCGTAAAGTAATACAGACAAACTTAAACCGTTCTTTGACACATTCCTTAATTCACTTACGACCTATTCTTTGACTGTTTTAACATTTTTTTCTAACATTTACTGAGCACGAATTCCGTGTTTTGAGTATCGATTGGGGAAGTCGCATTATGACAGAAAAGTCGGACATTTAAGTTTTTCAGAAATTTCAGACTTTCCGGGAAATGACCCATGACTGCCCGTTTTTCCCGCCATGACGTCATTCAGTGGCCAGTATGACGTCATAATTTCAAGTAGGAAGTTTAGCGTATTTTCTTCGGCAAAGATCGGAAAAGACCAAAATATCCAATTTAAAAGACGAAATAAAAACACTTCTAATGTTGGAAAATTGTAGAAACTTTGATATTTTGTTAATAGTAAGGTGTTCTTTCGGCACAAGACTTTAATTTTGTCAATCATCGGACACTTTAAACTCAAAATATTGCTGATTTCTTTTGACATGGCACTGGCCTGTGTGCAAAAAAAATGTTCATATTTTGCAAATTTTGCGCAACATATCAAATGAAATCTGCAATACATACGATACATTATGTTAACGAAGTCACACGAGAAATTCTGAAGCCACGGGATTCTCATTAGGGTTGGCCTACCTTACACAAAACACCTCTATAGATACAGCCGTAAGTTGAAACAAAAACAGCTTTGTTCATTTAGCAAAACTTTTTCTTCCAAACTTTTATATCGGTAGCCTATAAGACAATTGAAAATATTATATTATTGTAAATAAAATGTTCTGTTCCTATAAGACAGAATATGCCAAAGCAGCTGTCTACAGAAACTTGAATAAAACGTCGCTTTTCAACAAAAACCTCGTGGCTGCAGATTAAAACAAGCTGCAGTTACAAGGGTTTTTTTAACAGCTACAATATGTTAAAGTAGGGTAGCGAACAGTGAAGAATAAGGAGTGAATGCCGGACATCAGCAATGTTTTATATTTTTTCTCAAACATTCCAAAGCTCCTTTTTATGTTCTTAAACAGGAAGTGGTTTCAAAACAAATATAGTATGCCCTTCTAGCAAGTTTGAAGACTTTCAAGTTCAAGTAAGTCTATATTAGAAAGACAAAAAAACTTGAAATGACCTCGTTAGAGGGAAGAAATCCCACAAAACAGCCAATTAAAACTTATTATGATTGTAAATCCTAATGTGGTACTGTTATGCGTCGCATCAAGACGAAATTAGATTTATTGCATTTTTTAAAGTTTGAAAATTGAACAGCAGAAACACTGGCAAATATTAAAATATTGTATTTGATTTTTGTATCCATGCTTTTAATCTTTATATTAACCCTTTCCTAGACAAAACCTTGATTTGAATTCCCTCGGAGAATAAGCTTGGGAAAATATTAAGTCAAAGGAAAAAAATGCTGATGATCAGCATTTTCTCTTTTTGCGTCAATATTTCTGTGCTATGTCTTACACATATTCCCTCTTTATTTATGTCTATTTTGTCATCTGCAGCAGCTTTCAAGTGGATACAGACTAACTGCTGTTTGTGAAAGAATTGAATAAGTGACCATTTTCCTGACACACCTTTGAAGTCATTCATGTTGGGTTTTGTCTATTGGGGTGTAACGCCATTTTCAACTGCTATGGTCATATAAAGACGGCTGGAGCTCCTAAACATGGATTCCAGTTGTTTCTTATACCAGTACTACCACAACACCCTTACCGAGCCTCCAGCTACTCGCCCACATAGGTTAACGATATCAAACTATTGGTTGGTGACATTTTGTCAGAAAGGACGTTCATGTTTGGACAAAAGTGGTCCACATCAGACAGGAATAAACTAAGGACGCCTCCGTTAAAGACATGCCATGTCATATAAACAACAACTTGAGACAAATTGTCCTTGTAAATATATACCCTTTCCCTAACGACAAAGCTGTAGGATGATCCAATTTGAAAGCTGCTGCAGACGACAAAATCGAACACTAAAAGTACAATGTGTGAATGATATAGCACAGAAAACATTGAACCAAAAGGAGAACCTGCTGGTTATCAGCAGTTTCTTCTTTTGTCCCTTAGTATCGTATCCTTCGTCAATTTTTTGTCACGGATGGCGTCCATAAATCGAAGAGGGTATAGTAATGGATGACGTCAGAAGTTGCATGAATTATTCTTTTTTTTTTTTTTTTTTTTTTTTTTTTTTTTTTTTTTTTTGTTGTTGTTGTTTTCTTGTGGGGATGGAATACCTCATTAAGTATTTACGGCGAATCATGAAACATGTTCATGTTTATTCTGTACATCATAAAAAAGAAATAATGCTCCTGTAGCAAATTTGAAGACTCTCAAGTTGAAACAACTCCATAATAGACAGAAAAACAACCTTGAAACGCCCTCGTTATAGGCAAAACTTACCAAAACGTGATTGGTAACCATGCAAATTGCAAATGTACCATTAACTTAAAATTCAAGAGCAAAAACAACCAATTTTATTAAAGCTCACGTTAAATCACCTGGCAGATCAACGCTAGCTATAAGACATTAGCAAGCTATGCCTGTCAGATCATTTATCGAGCGCTATACAAAATTTTACCCATGCTAACATCGATTCGATCCAGAGACCCCTGACTTGCTTGTCAAGCGAGTTACCGCTGTGCCAAATCCTGACCCAAACTGAGCCGGCCATCTTTGATATTTTTCAATAAGTCTGTTTAGTAAAACTTGGTTATCAACATTTTTTATCAGCTGATTTTAAACGATCCTTCGAAATCATATTTTTTAGGTTTTAAGCCTTCTTTCAAACCAGTCATACATGTAAATACATGTTATAATTATAAGGGAACTGTTTAAAAATAACAAAAATCTTATGTCACATGATTCCCAGCCATGGAATTGGTTCTACAAACGCATAGTGAACTGCCTTACAAATGTAGCACAATCAGCTTTGATCTAGTTACTCAGTTTTGATTACATCATTTGGGAGTTCTGTTACGTTATCATTAATTTTTAACCCTTTTCCATGCAAAACAAGTATAATCTTAATAAGATTCACAGATCTGTCTGGTGAATTGGGAACGAACTTTGATATTCCGATCCAATATAGATAGAAAATGTAGATGGAAAAGAAGAAAATGCTGATGATCAGCATTTTCTCCTTTTCGATCAACGTTTTCATAAATTGTCTCATTTTCGTAGTTTAATATTTTATTTTGTTGTTTAGGAAAGGGTTAAAATACCAGAGGAGATTCGTTGGAATATTGTATCAATTAAACAGTTTGATTCGTTTGCCTCTTCGGGCGCAGAAATGCATGCATAATTCGGATTAACATTTCAATTAATTCGATATCTGAGAAAATGCAGTTTCTCAGATTTCACCAGAAATGCACGATTATTTCAAATTTCTTTTTTATTGTTAAAACGTTGCTCCTTTTCTGCCTGGTGATAACCAAATGTTTGTGATAAATGTCTTTATCCGAAATACCAATAGTTTCCTCAAGGGAGGATCTAGACGGGGGTCGGGGTCTGAAACCCCTGGCATTGGCCGAAAAATTAAAATTTGACCAAATAACTTTAGTGTAATGTAACATATCGCTGCTTTTCAACGAAAACCTCGTAACTGCAGCTTAAAACAAGCTGCAGTTTCGGGGTTTTCGTTGAAAAGCAAATATATTTATCACATATTAAGCCATCATTTGGGCTTGGACCACCCTGGAAATTGGGATATTGCATCCACATGCATGGTTTCATTTCATGTAATGGTAACATTACCCATACGACAAAAATAGACTATTTGTTTTTGGAATCCTTTTCAAACGACGAAATGGGTGTTGGTAAAGATAAGATTTGCGAACAATATAACACAGAAAATACTGAGGTAAAATGATGGTTATCAGCATTACCTTCTTTTGCTACAATATTTTGCAAGCTTTTTCGAATGGGGACTTTAAAACCAGCAGGTCTTATTTAGGCAAGTGTTAGAAAATGCATGTATATAGAAGATTTATGCTTATCGTCAACTAGTAGTATCCCTCCAATTTTATATTCATTGTGTCAAACCACTGGTGGTGAACTCTGCCAAAGCGCGGGACGTTTTTTCGCGATCATAGTATTCCGTCGTTGTTGTTATAAAATATCGTAACTACGGCTTTATCGACGGTTTGTCAATACATATCGGTAAAACCGGTCTATTTGTAGAACAAATTCATTGTTATTAGACAAACTATCCAATCAGATCTTTAAACTCACATTAAACGCAAAATATCTGTACCTTGTTGTAGCGAAAAACGTCCCTCGCTTTGGCCGAGTTCACCACCATTGATTGTGTCAAACCATGGGCGGATCTAGAGGGGGGTCGGGGGGGGGGGGGTCCGGACCCCCCTGGCATTGGCCAAAAATTGAATTTTGACTATATAATTTAGTGTAATGTTACCTATTTACTACATTTTAAGCCATAATTTGGGCTTGGACCCCCCCTGGAAAAAAATTTGAAGTTGGACCCCCCCTGGAAAAAAAATCCTGGATCCGCCCTTGCAAACGATTACAATGTATTACTATTTAGGAACTAGATCAATTTCCTGTCGCTATGTTTGTCCTTGAAAAGACATTATTTTAGATACTGAGATAGAATTTGCATGTTATGATGAAAGTCATTATGTTTCATCATTTCAGAACATTTCATGAAATCCTTTCCCAGTCAAGTTTGCTTTTGATGTTTCCAATTAAGAGACATTTGGATAACATTGGGACAAAATATAAAACTGCTGATTATCTGTTTTTCTCCTTTTTCTTAAATATTTTCTGTATTATTTTTGTACAAATTATCCTGTCTTGCATTACATTTGTTGTGTGCAGCTTCTGAATATTGAGCACCCTCAAATTTTGTCTTTGTGGAATTCATGAATTTTATCATAGGCTGCGTTCTGTAATGTCATAACTACAGCTTGAATAAGATGTCGTTACGGCGTTTTCGAACGTATCTGACGAAGTGTAATAAACGTACAATATATTCCTGATGTTCAGTCAGAGTATTACTAATTGCAATGAATTTTGTGCTAAAAAATAGACTGGGTTTACCGCTATGTTTTAATAAATCATCGGTGTTGTAATATAATCTCGTAGCTACGGCTTGTTTCAAGCCGTACTTACGAGATTTTATAACACACACCTACGAATTGATTTATTTGTCCTAAGTTATGTCACTGTTATAGCTCACAATAATTGACCTGGCAGAGCATCCCAGCCTATTGGCTAGAGCTGCTCTGCCAGGTCAACTATCTTGAGCTATAATTGGATAGAATCGTTCCCTATTCTTTCGCTTTGTTAGAGTAAAAACGATAAAGTACAAAAACGTACGCATATATTCATAAACGGACAATAGATAGAAGTCGTATTATTTATTAAATGCTTTTACCATAATAATGATTATTCCTTTCCCAGAAGAAATCCCATAGAAAAATCGTTTTCTTTACACTGTCCTATTCTATTGTTGTTTTAATTTCATATTCCTTTTTTGCCATATACACTTTTAAATATATTTGATAATATAACAAAATGCTTAAGAGAAAGAAATGCCTTTTTAACTTCTAATTCTGAAAAAAAAAATAAAAAAAATAAAAAAACTTCTGAACAATGAAAATATGTGCAGCAACAAAATCTAAGATACTCATTAACAAACATACAATCGAAAAAAAAAACTATTATACGGAAATTCAAAAATTTGACTCACATTGTTAACAAAAGTTACTTACTTTTGTGAAGGCCTGTAATGTTGCAAATAAATACCAAGTAATATTGCCTGGAGGGCTGCCTAATCACCTAGTTCCATATGACAAGTATGCTGCTCGTACAAACTCAAAACGGATAATGAACTAAACTCACTTCATCGGTTTTAAAGGCGCGCTTCTAACTTATGTCATGTGACGTAGAACTAGAAAGTAGTCACGTGATATTGTCTTCCTATAGATGTATTGACGGCGAGATTTGACCCGGCAGAGCAGACCAAGCGGAAAGGTCAACAGACTTTATCGTCCAGGGGTGATTATCAGATAGTAGCCTATAGGTATGCTGGAACCCCTCGTGATTTGCTGAACACTTCGCATGTTTCGCTATTTACAGCTAATGATCATATTATTCAACGACTTAACAGTATTTGCACGTGCATACGTTCATTTGTCGCTTCATCTTAAAATGGTAATTTGTATATAATAACTGAATAATTATGCAATAATGCCGATCCTGGTCAACCTGTGCCATCTGTACGGTATGACCAGGATGTGAACTGTATTCAAATATTTTTTTTTATTTTATTTTTAAAAATTACGCCTATTTCAATAATTAGCTTTACTGAAAATTTCAATCCAAATAGACCACAGTATAAATGAACCATGACCACACCCTATTACCGGCTATCACTACAGCAGTTGCTAACCTTGGGCAGTATCATTTATAAATAGCGGGTGTACTGGGTAGGTCATACTTTTTCCATCTTTGTTTTTGTGTTAAAGCCTTTCTCAGCTATATTTGTAGTGCACTTGGCTGGCCATACATTTGAGCACCTACATGATAAATATTAGCCCAAAGAATCCCTAAACAACAAAATTATTCAGCGACAAAGTCGTAACTTCACAATTTTTTACGTAAAATCCAACTTTCAGTCCATATAATGAGAATATGATAAGACGATCATTAGAATTAATATAACTATTAAAATAGTCAATCAATTTTCTTACACTGTTTTAATTTAGAAAACTGTCTGAATTGAATTAACGTCAGACTGGCCGATTAAAACTAAGCACTGATGCCGATTTGGCTATCACGAACAGCATATTGAAAATTTGAATGGCAAACCCGGACATAAGTTGATGGCAACACAGAACAATATGTCTTGTTGGAAAAGCGGCATCTCTTTCAACAAGAAGTTGCCTGAAAGGAGCATAAATAACGAATTAACACCATTTCTTGATAGACTAGCCAATTTCTGAATTATGGACATAGAAATCGTGCAAGTTCCTTTCGTCTAGATATGGTTGAAGCTGAGTAACACAAAATTGAAGGACGTATGCAACCATTAGTTGTAGATGATAGTTTGTCGGTTAAGGTATACATCCCATCATTAAAAACACCACTTTTTAGCCGTACGAAATGCATCAAATTACACACATTTGTACATACACTTCTTATAAGTTGATTCAACGTGCCGGATTTCAAGATTATGCTTCAAAAGGAAAATAATTTACAAATATTACTTTATTCTATATTCATATGCAGCGGAGGTAATTTTGAACATTTTTGTCAAATATTTCCATAAGTATGCATTGATTCAAAATTCTAAACTGTTCAAAATGGTTATGTTTAGAATGGAAATGTAACACAGTTTAGGAATTACTGGCACTTATCAAATTCACCTCTGGCTCTTTAGTGCTAATGATGGGTTGCAAACCTTAAAAACCTACACATACTTTACAGAGAAAATTGTGGATTTTACATCATGTCGTCGCTGTTTCAGGCACACAATATGACTGTAATATTTTAATGGGGTTAAATTTCATTTAGTCAGACTTAACTAAAATAGATGGAACCTACGCAAATATATGTATATGAATCCTACTATTTCAAAGTCGGTCAATGAATCTTCAAACATTTCGATCGAATGTTTTGCGCGGTGCAAATTTGTATTTTTCATTGCGAAACGATTCGGTTTATTGGGATTTTACGCCGTTTTCAACTGCCATGGTTATATCGCGGCACCTTGAGCGCCTAACTATGGATTCCTGTTGTTTCTCATACAAGTACTAACACAATAGACTAACCGAGCCTCCAGCTGCTCGCCCACATAGGTTAACAATATCAAACCATTGGTGAGTAACATTAGTTAGAAAAGATATTTGCCACGGCTGGGGATCAAACCCGGGTTCTCTCGAATGAGAGACAGATGCGCTATCAATGTTCAGCGTTTTGGCCTCATTGCGAAACGAAGAAGAGATATCGGTGATAACGGATTATCAAGCAAGAATCTGTTGATATCGATAAAACATGGTTGTCTGCATAAAGCACATGCTTGTAACTAGCCTAGGTAAGTGAATACAGAAACTAGTGAAGGATCAAAGATCAGTCAGCTAGGTAAGGATCTCTATGGATAAGGCGAGAAATCTCCCTAAACGTCTCAAATGGAAAAGTCAATTTTCAAAACAAGAAAATTGATAAATATCTCGAGCTGTATTGTTAGATCTATACCTAAATCATATGAAAATTGATTTTGTACAATCAAAACGATCCGACATGTACAGATAACTCTTGGCTTCTGTACCTACCCCTTAGATTATATTTTCTTACCCCACCGGCATTCATTTAACCAGAATTAAGTTTTCTATTGTTTTATCAGCAATATTTTTTTTGTAAATGTAAGGAAAATTGGTTTTGAAATCACAAACCAGTTTTCGTTTTGTCCTTAGTGCGCATGCGCACCTTTGAAATGAGTTTAAAGGCGAAATCTTCCCGCCAAAAATATGGCAATTGGTATATGAGCACTATTTTTGATATAAAAGTATGTTCCCCCCAGTGACCCAGGAAATCCTTTTTACCAAGGAAGTCTAAGATCAAGTGACAAAACATATGTCAATGGGAAGCTGGGTCAAGGGGGGAACGATGTTTGCCAGCCAAAGGAAGGTAGGTATTCATCGGTTTTTGGCGGGAAAGTGCGTTTTTAAGGTTGTTTCAGTGGTGCGTATGCGCAATGCGGACAAAACCAAAGCTGCCATATAAAGTCAACACCATTTATCCTTGTATCTGTAGAAATTAAATTGGGAATAAAACAAAAAGAAACTCCATTTTACATCTATGAATACAGGTAGTGTAAGAAAATGAAAACCATTTAGGTGGGTAAAATAATCAAGAGTTATCTGCACCTATAGAACTTTTTAAATGGCATAAAATCGGTATTCATTTCATTTATTTATCTACCTAACCATAAAGCTATATTTTGTTTTTCAATTTGTAAGTTTTGAAAATTGACCCATAGAGTTGAGCCTTTTAGGGAGATTTCTCGCCTTATCCATAGATCGAGGTTCTTTACACCTAGGGTTGTAAGATTATCATTTTTATATTGGACCATAACTACAAAAATGTATATGGACAAAATTGTGAATGCCCAAGTTGACAGGCTGTTGCAGAAGACAAAGTGGATGCTGACAAGAATATAACTTTGTACAAGACAGCAAGCTTTTTCTAAAAGGAGCGTAAAAAGAGGCATTTTTTTGGAAATGGTTAGAAATGTTTATTTCTTTATTCTGTGTTATGTTTCACCTTGCATGGCGAAGTAAGAAACGCCGGCTAGAGTTAACCAAATGGCCAAGTATCTGTTTCGGTAATTTTTCGATTATTCACATTGGAAAATTTGAACAAATCAGTGAAATATTTTGTTTGTGCTAAACAGCGTTGATACAATCGGGCCTATGATTTGATTTCATGAGATGTTACGCCGTTTTAAACCGCTATGGCCATATTGCAGTACTCTCTTAAGAACAGAGCACATTATCTCTACATTCCATTTCGATAGAATGAGCTCTGTTCTCGCGGGGTCATTTCACGTCTAATCTCGGGGCCTTGGCGGGATTTCAGTATCCAATCGTTGGCTATACACAACAAAACAATTTAAAAAGCTGACACAAGCTTTCATTGGCTGACGCTTCAAATTACCGGCTTCAGCCAAAAATAGAAGCGACGTAATATATACGTAATCAAACAAGATCAAACTGAATGATTTTGATTCGATAATTCAAATGTTACCGGCTTCAGCCAAAAATAGAAGGGGCGTAATGTATACGTAATGATCATGCAAGATAAAACTGAATGATTTTGATTCGATAATTCAAATGATGTGCTATAATTAGACTATGACGACCAAATAGGCTGTTGGCGTACTGAAAACTGCAGAGGTCATATTTGATGGTTTAATCAATATAGGCTTCGGCTTTGGAGAGTATATTGCAGTGGCTGGAGCACCTAACCGTGGATTCCTGGGAAGTTCTTGCTTCATATATAGCTTATTCTTATCTGATGCTCTTTTATCAAACAAAAGTACCAGCATTCATGTATTGTTGTAGTTGTCATCAGCAAATTTTAAATATTTCACACCATGATCACTTGGATAATGAAAAAGAATTGTACATAGACAAGCAAAATAGTATCATTTATGATGTCTGTGATTGCCTATTTCAAGTACGAATCTCCTGTCGGTGATCCCCCTATGTGCTGTTCGTGATTGCATAAATTTGTAGCTCACCAAACTTTGTTTGACTATAACGACATAACGGAATAGTTGATTGTCTTCACAAGCAATTAGTTGGTAGATAATATACTAGATATCCATTTTGTAATAAAATTTCTAACATTTGCTTCAGTGTTTTTCTGCTATTTGCATGGAAAGATGAATTTTATATGCAAATATGTGAAGTTTCGACTTTGTTTGTGAATTATTTTTTTGTTTGAGGACTCTCTGTGCTAATATTTGACATGTAGGTGCTCAAATATATGGCAAGCCAAGGGCACTACAAATTATAGCTGAGAAACGCTTTTACACAAAACAAATATGGAAAAAGTATGACCTACCCAGTTCACCCGCTATTTATAGATGATACTGCCCGAGGTTAGCAACTGCTGTAGTGATAGCCGGTAATAGGGTGTGATGACCTCTGGACAGACGAGTCAAACTGAACAGGTATACCAGGTATGTAAACGTCGTGGTTTTAAGAAGGCGTTTACCGCTAGATGTAATCACAACACCCCTCTCACGCAGGACAGTCAATAGTTAAAAGTACATTTGAGTCTCAATGTTGATTGTACCACTATAGCTTAACATTTTTATTTGACTAAATTAGATAAAGTCTTTTTTTCACATGGCGCTACAATATTGTATAGATCTAACGGATACAGTGCACGCTTTTACGTTAATTAACGAAGGACCTATTCCCATCTAAACTGGAAATAAACTTTCCCACTTTTGAGTACAGTAAAGGTCACTCTGCCGGGTCAATTATTTTCCTCTATAGTAGGATTGAAAGGTCTTTTGGAAAACATTTATGACAAATAGGCTAAATTTTGGTTTCCAGAATTTTCTTCTTTTCTCTCAAAAGTTTCTAACCATGAATACATGCTTAAACATAATTATAATTTTAAAATGTGATTTCTTGCCAAACATGATTGATAAATATTTTTTTAGATAAATTAGACGAAAAAGAACTTCTTCACCATTTTACAAATATATGCTAATATAGACTTTTCTTATTTGAAAGCAGTTATATAGACGTAGAAATTGACATAACATATAATTTCTGCACAATATAGAAAGAATATATTGAGGGAAAAGAAGGAAATGCTGGTTGCCATCATTTTCTTTTTCCTCAATGTTTTCCCAGACATTTCTTAATTTTGACACCAAATAAAGGTGATTGTTTGAATAAGGGCTGTCTAATCACCTACTTCCATATGACAAGTATGCTGCTCGTACAAACTCAAAACGGATAATGAACAAAGTTCCCTTCATCGGTTTTAAAGGCGCGCTTCTAACTTATGTCATGTGACGTAGAACTAGAAAGTAGTCACGTGATCTAGTCTTCCTACACGCGGATATGGTGTCACTCGTGTATCATTTTGACGCACCTATGTCGGTTATTGGAACTCATTTGTAGATGGAGTAGGGTTGAAAGGTCTTTTTGATATAATTTGGGACAAAAGGACTAAATGGTTGTTTTCAGAATTTTCAGCTTTTCTCTCAATATTTCATAACCATGAATATATATGCTATAACCTCTCACATGTTTGAAATGCGATTTCTTACCAAACATGACAAATGAAGCATTCTTTATATGAATTAGACGGAAGAGAATATTTACAAGCATTTTTCTCCTTTTTTGTAAATATTATTTTAAAATGCATAGATCTAACCCGTTTCCAAAACTACTCGAATATACACTTTTTTAAATTAAGTAGCTGCTTCAAATTACAAATAAACATTACATACCGCTTGGTCTAATCGCTGTAAATTATGAAAGAAAATATTGAGGGAAAAAGAAGAAAATGCTGGTTGCCAGCATTTTCTTCTTTTTGCTCAATGTTTTCCCAGACATTTCTTAATTTTGACACCAAATAAAGGGGATTGTTTGAAGAAGGGCTGCCTTATCACTTAGTTCCATAAGACAAGTATGCTGCTCGTACAAACTCAAAACGGATAATGAACTAAACTCCCTTCATCGGTTTTAAAGGCGCGCTTCTAACTTATGTCACATGACGTAGAACTAGAAACTAGTCACGTGATCTAGTCTTCCTACACGTGGATATGGTGTCACTCCGGTATCCGTTTTACTAATACAAACAACTTTTGCTCTGCACAGCTCATCCTCAAACGTCGTTGGACTACTTGACTTAATTAATACATTACCATACGACCAAATTTTGGACAGTTCCAATTTGAAAGGTGTTGCAGACGACATTTTAAAATTGATTAAAATTCAAAATCTTTCTATTTTGGGTTAGAAAACAATATGGAAAATGGGGAAATTACTTTTCTTGTGAGGGAGTCAAAATGCGTCGCTGTGCAGTAATGTGTTAAACAATAGTTAATAAGAATCTAAGTGCTCCAAAACCCCCTACATGATCGGTTTTAAAGGCGCGCTTCTATTTTATGTTATATGACGTAGAACTAGAAAGTAGTCACATGATCTAGTCTTCCTACACGCGAATATGGTGTCACTCATGTATCATTTCGGGCAATTGTAGAAATAAACAGTAAATAACTTTAAGTCAATTATGGCTGGGCGCAGCTCATCTTAAAACTTTGATTGGACTTTATGACCACAACAGTGAAAAGAAACACTAAGGTCCGGTCACATACGATGCCGTGAAATATGTGACTCGAACCCGTCATCCTATCATAAATCGTACTATCTGGACACAGCTGCTGAACGGTCACGGCATCGTGGGCGGCACGCAACATGTGTCATTTTTTTGCTTTTATCCAGTGGAAAATAGGCAGTCCCGGATGTTAAATTGATTTAGTTAATCTAGGAAAGGTACTCTTGCAGGTTTTCTAAAAAAAACATGTTCTTCCCTATTTTACCTGATATTGTTGAAGACTGTGAGAAGTTATTCGGTATACTTTTCCATGTATCAAATATCATTCACACCAAGGTGTGGTTTACATTTTTTCAGCTTCTCCTGAAACCCGTGTTTTATTACCTCAATTGAGAAAGATTTAACCCTTTTCCGAACAATAATGAAATAATTTTTAATCATGTTCACGTGATAATTTTTAAGACTGTAGAAGTTATTCGGTATACTTTCCCATGTATCAAATATCATTCACAACAAGGTGTGGTTTACAGATTTACCGTTTCCTCTAAAAATGTTGTTGATTACCTTAAACCTTTCCCAGACAAGACCTGGTTTTGACATTTCTGGTAGTAAAAGTATTAAGAATTTGGGAAATATTGAGAGAAAAGGAAAAACTGCTGATAACCAATAATTTCTTTTCCTTCAATATTCTCTAAGCTAGATCTATAACATACACATTTTCTTCTTTGTGCATCAAGGTTTTTTTTTTTTAAATGTGCAACAGCTTTCAATTCGGGGCAGTCTAAATGTGCTGTTTGGCAAAGGGTTAATTGAGAAAGATTAAGGTTTACAAACTGAGAATGAAAACACCACTTTCGAGCCATACGAAATGCATCAAATTACATACACTTGTAAATACACTTCACAAAAGTTGATTCACCAGGCCAGATTTCAAGATCATGCTTCAAGAAGAAAATAGTTTACAAATATTATTTTACTCTATATTCATATGCAAGGGAGGTAATTTTGAACATTTTTGACAAATATTTCCGTAAGTATGCATTAATTCAAAGTTCTAAACCATACAAAATGCTTATGTTTATATTTTGAATGGAAATGTAACACAGTTTAGGAATTACTGGCACTTTTCAAATTTCGCCTCTGGCTCTGCATTTCATTCTCAGTTCGTAAACCTTAAATAACGCCACTTATCGCGTCCTAGTATATATATAAATTACACCCAACTAGCTTTCAAAGAATTCAAAATATGAGCAATCTAAAAAAAGGGGGGGCGAACTAGCCCCGGTCTCCCCTATATGTACGAGTGAAAATAATCCAAAATTCATTGTTCAGATCAGACAAACATAAACAATCAATGAGACTATTTGACAATGTTTCCTCACAACGAAACTTAAAAAAAATGAAATGTAACATGTACAATATATTTCCCTATACCATCGGTGTCATCACAAAACCTCGTAACTCCAGCTTGATTAAAGCTGGAGTTACGAGGTTTTGCAATAACACCGACGATATGTTCTGACTTTTATAATACAAACAGCGAAATCACACGATCCTATCTATTTTGTGGGGGATTGATTCCTAACTAAACTAATCACCGAATAATTATTTCAGAGATATTCGATTTGACAGCTAACGCATCGAATTTCTGACAGAAAACAGGCTTTTAATTTATCAAATCCACAACTCTGGCGGAGGAAAACAAGATATTGTGAACGATTTACAAGGAAAGAATTGAATTAAAACGTTTGCATCGAAATGACACTTTTTTTACTTTTGAAACTTAATCTTAGACAGCAGTTCTAACTGGAAACCATATTCATTGTATTATCGATGATGAAAATAAATTCCATTTAGCATACTTTTCTCAAACTTGGAAAGATATTCAATCCATCATTAGACACCAAACGTAAGGGCGGATCCAGGATTTTTCCAGGGGGTCCAAGGCCAAGATTTTTCCAGGGGGTCCAATCCCAAATTATGGCTTAAAATGTAGTAAATATGTAACGTTACACTAAATTTACATGGTCAAATATTAGTTTTCGACCAACGCCAGGGGGTACCCACTAGATCTGCCCATGAAACACAGCAGTTTCGCACATAACTTCCCAATTTTCCGTCACAGCGTAAATGCCCCTTACTTCGTCATCGTAAATTGACAAAGGTATAAAAAGGTTTAAAAATCAAGATACCCACATCCACCTCCGTTGACGCATATGACGCCGAAGTCGCACAAAGTACTTGGTATCTTATGATGGATGGAATACCCTAAGATAATGTCGATGTCTAGTCTCAAAGCTGTTTACAGTGCAACAAGATCATTATGCGCTTACAATAATTTTGCGCTGGTAAGCAAATTTTCTCGAAGAGACAAAATTGAAAGTTTGGTACCATACAATTTTTTATCCAAAATTCCTCTAAATTTGGATAATTTTAAATCTATAACTGTTTTCGGAAAGGGTAAACAAAACGGAAACTTGAGACAGTCTGCGGACTCTCTTGTTCATACAATTAATTAGGGAAACACAGTCTAGACTTATCACGTGATAATTCTGTTTCCGGTACGCCACCACAGTCTACAACAGCAGACGACAAACTTTGTGTTCAAATATATACTTGATGAAATCGCAAAAATATTCTTCTGATATTTTGAATGAGACTCTATAGTAGATTCTTCGCGAAATAAACATTCAAATGCGCACAGCGCATGCCCATTTGAAGGTTTATATGGCGAAGAATCCACTATATAGACTCTTTCTGACTTAGTATTCGCTACCGGTTCATTGGGGACGGGGCGTGGCTATGAATAGACGTCACATACGAGGGACGTTCAATTAATTTTGGAACTGGAGTTCTATAAGCCACAGTTATGTCGCAATTCAATTTTAAGTTTCTTCAGTCCTTCGAAGTAATCCTCTTTGACACCCGCACACTTCTGAAGTTTTGAGATTCATTACTTATATGCCAAAAAATGAGCCTCTTTTGGAACACCTCGCAGACACTGGAAAATTGCACTTCATATGGAATATGAAGGCCTATACCGACGACCAGAGGCTTTTTTCGTCATCATGGGGAACACAAAAAAGCCACACGGGCTTAAGCCCGGCTATAAGGCTGGATGAAGACGCTGTGCAGCATGTGTCTCTATCAGAAAGTCTCGGACAAGATGACACCTGTGGACAGCTCCGCTGTCATGGATTTGGCACATGTCTCTTTAGCCGGTCCTAGACCTACTCTTTTCATGATATTTCTTTACTTTGGCCGACATACATTTCTTGTATGAATGACCGGCGATAGTTGTACTATTTGAAACAGTAATATGAACAATACACCCGTTATATTTGAAAAATTACCGCGTACAAAACTTTTGCCGCGCTTTTAATTTTTTGACTATTACGGACCTTACCTGATATTTTCGCAGCCATTGCTTGCTTATGACACGTCATTGGTGCTCATAATAATAGATTATTGTTCAATCATATGTATAAAGCCAAGAAAGCCCACATTTGTTGCATTTATTGTATTATTTCAAAATATATTTTGCATGGGTGGCTCTCAGTCCATAGGCAGCAGGTGTGGGACCCAATGGGCATAAACCTTTCTGTGTTTCAACCCTTTCGTCAAAATCGTATAACATGTCCCCGATGAAAAAATAACTTTATCTGCTATTTCTTGCACATTGAACCATGCCTCTTGTTCGGTCATGTCGGAATCTACAGCAACATTTGCTTTGGTACTAGCTCTACCCGGGTTGCCTGAGAGGGGGGCATCATTCAAGCCAGTTTTACCAAATTTAATTTTCATTATCTTCCTAAAATCTGACGCATATTCAACGTTCGAATGTCTACGAATCTGATATAGTTCATTATATACATGTGATGTAGATATTCCAAAGCCTATGCGACCTTTAATGTAGACCCGTACATCCTACTTCATTTCGTTTTCCATTTTGCGCACAGCGAAATAGCCAGTGTATACGACTGAACCAACTTAAAAGTTCAGTAACTTTTGAAAGAGTCAACGAATTTGTCTCAAATTTTGACCAAGTATAGACAGTAACTTTCCCGTCAAATAGTCGCAAGCACCACTAGTTTCATAGAACCTTTAGGTATGGTGGACCATTAGTACCACTTTTAATTGAACGCCTCTCGTAAACTAATCTGCAGTCTCGTTTAAGATAAATATACCGACAAAATTTTTAAAACGTACTGCAATTTCATGGGTCCAAAAAGTAAGGTATTTGAGACCAAAATTCCTCTTTGTCGAGATCAATGCTGTTCTCCATAATAATCGTCAAGGCTATGGATGCTGTAAGACATCAGAACGAATGCTGTTCAGAAAGCATGAATGCAGTCCCACATGGAGATATCTGTAAGGATTTGGTGTCTTGGCTTGAAAGATTTTGTTGTTAATTATGACTTTCATCGACGAGGGGTCATCCTGTTTAATAAATCAGAAACTTGAAACAATCCGCATGGTCTATTGTAAATAAAATTAATTATGGAGACAGTCTGATTTATCACGTGATAATTCTGTTTCAGGTACTCCATCGCAGTCTTCAACCACATACGACAAACTTTGTGGTATATAAGACTAGGACTACGTATAGGGTTTATTCACGTTTTTGTGCACGTCGCAGAGGCCAAATAAATACGTTAACACGCAGTAAGAGGGCGTTTTATTACATTGTATAGCGGACGAGAATTGACCTGGCAGAGCTTCTCATTCGATTAGCATGGGCTGCTCTGCCAGGTCGTTTCTCGTGAGGTATATTTTGCGGGCCTCTGTGAACCCTCTGTGCGTCAGTTTACAATTTGCCGTTAAAAATTGAGTATTCCGCGTAACAATTGGTCAATGCATATAGGTCAGGTTTATGCGAATTCTTAATTTGTTTAGTAGATTCTATGCAAAATAAACATTCAACTTATTTTACCGTAGTAGAATCTACTATACAGACTCAATCTGACTTAGTGTGCGCTACATGTAGCTCTTTAATGGAGACGGGGGTGTGGTTAAGTATAAACGTCACATAAATTAGCCGACAGCCTCATTTATGCGAAATATAGCTGCGAAAGTTTGAATATACTGATCGATGTTGTGAGTATTTGTCAAATGTCTGGGTCAGGGTTTCAAATAAATTGGTACATCGGTGCTTCATGCTATTTATTGTGATTTTCTTTAATCAGATATATAGATTATATTATGTTATGTGCTTAAATCATTTCCGTAGCCATGTAATTTCTATCAAGCTGCATTGCACTGGGCACTATGTTAAATGTATCCAAATTGTGTTCTTTTCACCCGCTCTCTGCTATGGCGTTATGGTACGAATTTTACTTTCGTATATTTTCGATTATCCTGAATACTGTCTTTTATATCACATTATGAGCGATATCATTCTAATGATTATAGTAGCTTGTTAAAGTGTTCATAATACTTTCATGAAGTTTCACGGCACCGCGGAGCGTGTCTAAGACAAAACACTCAGTGAAGTCAAATTATGATTAATGACCAGTATCTTTGAGGATGATATTGTTTAGTCATTTACAAATGAGATGAGACGCTTCCATAGGCCCTTTTACGCCGTGTTTTACCGAACCGTTTGGTCCGCGGAAGCCTTTTAGCGCATGAAAGACGGATTGGCGCAGCGCCCTCGACTTGTAGCCCGGTGGTTGCGAGTTCGAATCCCATTCGGGTAAGGTGTGTCTTTGGGCAATACATTCAATTGTCAGGTCCAGTCTACCCAGCTCTATGGAGTGGGTAGCAGTCTATGCTTTTCGCGCATGCGACGATTCGCTTCCGGATTTTAAATGGTACGGTGAAAATATACTTAGCAAAAAAAGAAACTTTACATGGGTTTTTGAGGGTTGTAGCGTTGCTTTGAAGCAATATAGAATACATATGTAATAATTATATGAAATGTGAAAGCAATGTCCGTGACTTTGAAAAATGTTCGGGACCATTGGTGTGAAAAATGAAGGTCAACTTGAAGGTCAAAACACAGAGGGGTCAATTTCAAAAATCACAAAAATGACGAAATTTTCAAGTGCTTTTGAGTATCATTTCTGAACGTGTAAACGCAAACCATTACTTTTAATAACGTGTGTAGCCACCATTTGCCACAATACATGATGCTATTCTCCTTCTCATTGAATTTGTGAGCCGACAAATGGCATGATTTTGTATGTTCTGCCATTCCAAAAGACGGGCATGTCTTAAGTCATTCACGTCATTGATTTTATGGTTATTGCGAACCCGACCCTCCAAATCATCCCACATGTGCTAAATGGGTTTTGGTCGGGCAAAAGCGCCAGCCACTCTAAAACGCTGACACCGTCCTGTGCTCGTCCAGTGCCTGAGACGACGAGCCCAGACTAAGCGAGCGTGTCTGTGGCGGGCAGTGATGATTTGTCCCGTATAAGGTCGGCGCGCTCGAATGGCAACTCTGTTTTTTCTAAGACGATTACGTATGGTCTGGGCAGAGACTCCTAGCTGTCTAGCAGTTATTGTTGCTGGGATAAATCAGTTACGCAGAGGCGTTACGGTAATAAAACGGCCGTCTCTATGTGACGTCACTAGAGACCTACCTGATCTCGGCCAATCTCTAACTTCTCTAGTAGTTGCATACCGAGTCCTTAGGTTATGAATTGTTTGCTTTGAGAATCCAAAATGAAGGGCACCGTTATTCACAGACATACCGGCTCTAAGCATACCGACAGCCTGATTTCGGTCATTTTCCGATAGCCGTGGCATATTTGTTTTCATAAGAAAATGCAAACAGTTTTGTTGTTTCGTTTTAGTGATAAAGAGTACGTGACACTCGATGTCAAAAAGCATTCGAAATGAACTCGGGATTGCTAAACACGAGTAGGGTGATGAAAACCGGAAATGAAAAGCGTGCAAGCCTGTGCGCTGTGAAACATCGAATTTTTTTATGCCTGTATATTCTCTATCATTTGCCAGATAAGTACATATCGATTTAATTGATATAGTGAAACGCTTTAACCATCTAAAAAGGCAATAAAAGATGTAAAGTTTCTTTTTTTGCTAAGTATATATAGCGGGAAATTGTCCATTGCCACACCTTTCTCCTTACATAGAACCTTTTACATGATTGTCTGTGCTGCACGGTCCATGTATATGTAATTGATTTTAAGTTAACATGATTTCTAGTAACATAAACCGATAGGCCCACGTTTGTTGAAATTGGTGATACTTTGATATATTCGTGTGTCGAACTTGTAAATGTTTGTCACGTGTTTCGCAATTTGATACGATGGTATCATTTCGTTATTCAAATGAATGACCTAAAAGCACATATTGGGTGCGTTCAGGGGTTTCCCATCGGTAACCGAGTGTATTTACCGTCGGCTACCGATGGTACTATCGGTAGCCGATGGCACCGTCGGCAACCAACGAACTCTGAACGAAAATTGTACCGATCGGTAAAAAAAGGCGGATTATTAATTACCAAGAGCGTATTCTCCCCGCAGAGTGATCGTTCGTCTTAAAAATTATGAATAAAAAGATATTTTCAGAAATGAATGGCTAAATAAAATAACTGTAGCTTAAACTATTACAATAAATTCTATCAAGAACGGTTAGAATGCTATTCGCTTGCTATTGAAGAAAATTTATGATTAGGATCGCCGTAGTTGGATTGTTATCCGCCATCTTACTGTAATGAAAACGAGGCTACCGATGCTGCCCGACTTGTCTACTCTCGGGACAATTGGTTACCAATAAAATATCCATCGGTATGCCGAGGGTTACCGATGGCTACCGATGGTTACCAACGGCACCGATGGCTACCGATGGGAGAACCGTTTATCCGCGACATCCAAAGAGACGAATCGTGTGACACAACAAAATCAGAAGATGACCGATTTGCATTCGATTTAAAGCAGACGATGTGGAGAAAACGTCAGGAAAATTCATATTTATAAAGATCTACAACACCCGGCTAGTTCCTGGTATTTTCCACCTTTTCTGCTTCAAACCGAATTGCAGTCAAGTATTAACAAAATTATTGAAAACTTCCTGAAATTATTTTGTCATGAGATTCCCCGCCGCGATTTATAACGAGTACACAATGAAGCTTTGGCCTAAACAACCAAAACAATAAATTGATTGTTTCATTACATTTTCAATTAGCAGTAATGTTTGACAATTGGGTACATGTAAATGTGCTTTGAAATACAGTTGACAATAATTTCGACATCGGATCAGTCGAATATTTGCTTAAGGTAGAATACCTGTAATGTCGCCATTTTGTCGCTTTCTTTCGAGCGGCGTCGTTATGTAACCGAACCTATTTGGGCGCGGTCGTAGACATTCGGCGGTGGAAATTTCCACCACCGAATGTTTTCTGTCGCGCTCGAATAATTCCAACGTCGTGCGAATCTCATTAGGGGTGGAATACCTTATATCGAAGAGAATAATGTGGTCCTGTTCTCATGAAATGTATACCATACATGTTTAACAAAATGATATCGTATATAGTATAAAATGAGAGAATCGAGTAATTTGTTTTATTTCCTACTATATTTCGTAAATGAACGCACGTACATATCATAATCGAATGAGTCGAACACTGGGTATTTCGAAGTAAACGACGTTCCAAAAAAATCGACAAATCGAGTTTCAACTGTAGATGAAATGAAACGCTACGCATGACAACAGTTCAACGACTGGTATAGCTCCCGATAAATGACCTAGCAGAGAATATCTAGCTAATAGCTAGAGATGCTCTGCCAGATCATTTACCAGGACCGATATTTCCATTCATTTTCGTATCTCTATATTTCATAAAACAGATATTTGTCATATGATATGAACATAAGAATGAAAACGATACGAAAATGAAACATCTGATAGATATCGTAACCTTTTTTCCCAAACTGAAAGTATATGTTGGGTCAAAACAAGATCTGTTAAGGACGATACAATTGATCTTTAAAAAGATTGAATTTGTATACGATACAACATTGATAGTAATGACGAGAAAATGCTGGTTAACATTTTTTCTTTTATCTCAATAGTTTCTTACGCTCGTTCTATTAGGGACGTCAAAACCAGGTTTTGTTTTGGGAAGCTATGTTGGTTCGCGTACACTCGCACTACTGTAAGCAGGCTTTGATTTGTAAACCATTACTTGTCGAAGAACAACTTTTGCAATTTGACTCTATCACTGTGTTGTAAGTTGTCCGTTAGGTTTGTGCAGTCATTCAAAGATGGCGACAACAATACAAATTGAGAGGTAGGTGTCATAGTTTTTCATCTATAAATTTTTTAAACGGTAGTATCTTGCCTTGATACTGATATCATTATACAGGGGAAATGTACACCTATCAACGGTTCTATATATCAAAGTACCAGTGCTGTCCTATCGTACTCAGTCGTTGTCCAAAGACAGCCCAAGACGGCAAACTTTTTTCGAAGCGAGAAAGTTGCCCTTTGAATGATGATTACATAGTAATCAGCGAACTAGGGAACAAACTATTGCTCTAACTTGGATGTTTTTAACATGCTCTTTTCTATGGTTACCGTTATTTTACACAAAAATGTCCAGAATGACCACAAACTCTGTGTTTACTAAATGGCCAAACAACGGTGTAGTCACAGTGAAAATATGCAGACACAACGGTGCAGTTTCTGTGTTTTATGTACGGTGTGGTTATATTTTCATAATAAATTGTGAACGGTGTAGACATAATGCAATTGTGAACGGTGTAGACTTGAAGCAATTCAAAACTTATTATTTCTGGAATGATAATATTGTAATGTTTAATGATAACATTTTCATGGCTGGGAATCACGTTTTACAATTACTACCGAAATTCTTCAACAATTATGTTAATATATGACTGACTTGTAAATGCTTCGCAGTAAAGAAGGTGACAATATGTCTACAAAATATACTTTAATCAGAATACAGACAGAATCTAGTTTCTTCGCTATTTGTCAAAGCAATTCCGTAAGGGTCAAATAGTAGAAAATACCAAGAATCTGCCGGCGTCTGTTTTATTTTGTCTTTTATTTTCAGTTCCATGCTGTTCACTTGTTACTGCTGTCATTTCGAATGAAATTTCGAAAAGGTTGTGAAGCATTCGGAACAAGACCATTTCAGCCAGATATTAAAAGTGCGATGGCTGGAGATCAATGATCAAACAGGCCAAAAAGGTTTGAAAACTCTGAGCTTTAGTATAGTTTGAGTTTATTTGGGTTTTATGCCGTTTTCAACTGCCAAGGGAACTTTAGTATAATTCCGGATATTATCAAGAAGTCAGACTGGGACATCATCCCCATTTGCGAGCAAAGAATACACAACATATACATCATCAACGTAGAAAATCAAGGTTTTGGAATTAACAATCTTTCTATCGATTATATACCCGATTTTGTATGCATGAGTCCTGTACATAAAAAATTACGAAGTTCAACACCCCATAAAGTCGTTCAAAAATCTACGACCTTAATTCCTGATATTTCCATTGGACGTGCTGAATCAGGTGATACGGATAGGTACTCACGAGACATGGAAATAATGGCTGAAATGAATAGTTTATTCCTAGATGTGATTAAGTCATTGAGAAGCATTGATCAACTTGGTAATTCTTTATCTTTTCATAACATGGTCAAGGAAGGTCGGTTCCCGATGGAAAACATTGTATTTCATTTATTTATGGATGTGTGTAAGTTCTACTCTCTTGAAAGCACGTCAATGCGTTTTACTCCAATAGTCAAACGGTTTTGGTGAATAGAAAATTATCCTTTTCATTGCAAATGGTTACATTTCTTTAGTGGGCCCAAATTATCTTGGTCTGTCAGAAAATTGCCAGTCCGGAAGTTCTAAGAGGTTAATTACGTCTGAAAATGCCAAAATAATTTTTGCAGTTCCGTAATTCTATTTTCAAGACTTGATTGCTTTAAGTCGAACAAGACGAAAAAAAAGCCAAAACGTTTATGAAACAAATTTATAATTTATGTTTTGTTATTTATAATTCATGTTTTGTTGATGGAATCCTTTATTTTGGGTAAAATCTGACTTTTCAATGAGGGGTCAAGTTGAAAACAAGATACATGTCGATTTATAATTATCATACTCCACGAGTTGAAATCATTTCATTAATTACAAAAATTGATTGTAATAACCAATTAAAACAGTTACAAAGAAAAATTCAAAGGCAGAGCCGAAATTTCAAATCTACAAATAAAATGAACGGATGAACAAGAAACTGGCCATTGCACCCACATCGTATGGTAAGTCAGTAAACAGTGTTCTAAAATGACGTTTGCTACATGTTTTGTGATGGTATTCCTTGTGATTATCATGTCCGTCAGATGTTAACTCAACAACAAATAACAAAAAATGTCTTCCGAAAATTAAATTAAACATACATTGAACTGTTTTAGGCTTAGGTGAATGAAGAAAAGAGGAAACGGTATATTTCCACAGAATATGATCTGCTAGCTGTTAGAGCTAGTTCGCCCTATACAACATACCAAGTCTACACCGTTCACAATTTGTTGTGAAAATAATAACTACACCGTACAGATAACACAGAAACTGCACCGTTGTGTCTGCATATTTTCACTATGACTACACCGTTGTTTGGCCATTTAGTAAACACAGAGTTTGTGGTCATTCTGGACATTTTTGTGTAAAATAACGGTAACCATAGAAAAGAGCATGTTAAAAACATCCAAGTTAGAGCAATAGTTTGTTCCCTAGTTCGCTGTTTACTATGTAATCATCCTTCAAAGACCAACTTTCTCGCTTCGAAAAAAAAATCCGTGTTGGACTGTCTTTACACTACGACCAAAAGCGATAGGACAACACTGGTACTTGGCTATATAGCACCGTGAATAGGTATACATTTCTCCTGTACGATGATATCAGTATCAAGACAAGATACGGCCATTTAAGGAAATTATCGACGAAAAACTAAGACACCCACCTCTCACGATTTTCCACGGACGCCATCTTTGATTGACCACTCAAAACTTCCGTACAAACTACACAAATCTAACGGACAGCTTACAACACAGTGTCTATAGAATATACCTTATTACAAATTTGATCTCCCTAGTTGTAAAATAATTTAGAAAGCATATATTGATATACTCACTGGTGGTGAACTCGGCCAAAGCGAGGGAAGTTTTCCGCTATAACAAGGTACATATACATAATAAAAAAAGTTTTGCAACAAAATGTAAATATCTGTAGTAACCAAAATAGTTTTGTTTTAACATAAAATCAAACGTTTACACATTAGATTATAGCTAGAGAACGCAAACAGATGAATTTTATATCGCAATCGCGTGCGTCTCGCACTCCAGGTGCGCATTTCCGGTTTTCATGTCTGCCATGGTATTCATGTGTACGGAGCATAGTTCTAGAAAACATTTAGGTGTGAACGTAATTGTCTTTGCCCAGCATAAAAAAGGCCACTAAAAAGAATTTTCTGCAACGCTGTGGGACTACGCCATGGACTTACGTTAGAAGGACGTTATATCGCTAATGTGTTTCTACGTGGCAGAACCGGCGAATAAGATCCCTTTTTGAATTTTACGCATCTCAAAGCATAAGTAACAATTTGAGGATGCTATGTAAGCCAATTTGTGTGGTTTGAGATAGTCCCGGTCAAGGACGTCGTAGAAAAAGGCCACGAGAAGATGACCGTCATAATTTCGTTACGTCACGGCAAAGATGTTCCTTATCAACACCAAAACTTACGAGTGGCTTCCACAAGAATTTCAATATAGAGTATCCACTTTTATCATCCGTGATCGTCTCTACAGATGAACGGTTACTAGACGTTGACCATGGATACGTTGTAATTTCCCTGACGCTACACCATGAACGCACCAGACTTGACTGGTATAGAGTCCTAAATGCTTTAAGCCAAATTAAGCGTATACAACACTAATGGACTCCCATTATCATCCATTTCTTTCTGATTTGTCACCCATAGAGCACATACGGTGCATTTAAGGAAGACGTGTGCGTGATCGTACTGACGCGAATGACGTTCAATCTCTTGATAAAGTAGTGAATGTTGATACTGTGTACAAACAATTTAAGTGGATTAGAAAACTTTTCACGGTTGTTCTTGCTTGGAAATGGCCGCACAGTCGATACCGAATTCTATTGTAACTCTTTATTTTGACCCCTCACCTACGTCAAGACAATGTTTCTAACACAATATTTAACGTTACCACAACGCGACCTTTGAATGTTCTGCGTAAGTGCATATGCTAAGATATATATAACGGTTGTGAAATAAATATCACAGAAAATACATTTTTTCAATCAACAAAGTCAGTGTTGCTAAACTTTTTTTACATGGTATATATTTTGCGTTTAAATGTGAATTTAAAGATCAGGGCTGCGTTCAGTAAGACAAAACGTTAGCTAACAGTTAGCCGTTTCATTCGGAATACTCGATTAATTCTTTGAAATTTGGGACAAAGAAGTTGCCAATGTTGGTAACGTTAGCTAACAGTTTGTCTACTGAACGCAGGGCTGATTGGATAGTTTTTCTAATAGCAATGAATTTGTTCTAAAAATAGACCGATATGTATTGACAAACCGTCTGTGTTGTTATAAAATCTCGTAACTACGGCTTTATCGAAGCCGTAGTTACGATATTTTATAACAACACCGACGGAATACAATGATCGCGAAAAAACGTCCCGCGCTTTGGCCGAGTTCATCACCAGTGATACTACAACCTCTCTAAATAATCCCAAATATGCAAGATGCTACAGAGGGCAATTTAAGTGAAGCACATTTTACATATATTTGGTCCTCTTCAGTAGAAAACTTCGTTTGAAATGAAGAAATGACATGTCATATACAGTTTCTTCATTTACTACAATGTTTTCCAAAGCCATTGTCTTGTAGGAAGTCACAAAGTGTCATTGATTGGGAATTGGTTGAAGAGGGTCTCGCATTAAAGGGGGGCCTGCTAGGCTGTCGAAAATGCAAATGCCACAATAATTACAAACCAGAAATAACGTATGCAATTACCAACCTGAAGGGGTAGATCATTTATGTCCATTGTTAGTACTCATCGAGCTTTATTAAGTATTAAAATCCAAGTAAATGAATAACTTGTGGGTCCGTATTGTCCTTGTCTTTGTTTTGTAACGGTTACATATGTCCAACCTTAAAAAAAGCAATTACGTCAGAGGCACGTCATCTGTGCTCAGCGAGATTTAACACATCGTACAACCGGTTGAGTCGAAAGTCAGCGAAGACAGATTCGACATCTGATGTCATGTGCATGGTAGGTCAAATGAATTTACTTTTATAAATAAACGAAAGGATCTTTGGTATTCTATAGTTGATAAATACGCGTATAATTGTTCAGTACTTGTACAAAATAAACCTTTTCACGCATCCCTAACAAATAAGGTCACAGTCATCGACGCAGCCGGTTGTACGGTGTGTTATTACCGCGGGGTGTGTCTCGTTGACCTTGACCTTGTCTCGTTTTGAAGTGAAAATAGAATCTGTAAACACGCTTGTAAAGAATTGTTCTATAGCAAAGGAAAGATGGTTATTCGCCTTGATTGAGGTTTTTTATGCATTGCAAAGTGTTTTTCCATGCAGAAATATGAGTTCCCGAACAGTTCGGAAGCATAAAAACCTAGCATGGGCCCCTTTAAGGTAATGTGAATTAGAGAAACACCGATTACATTTGTTTTCCTTTTTCCTTTTGTCTTTGTATCCTCACGAATAAAAATTAATAATCTCTTTGTAGTTTTAGTTATATTGTTTCCATTACCCAGTAGTGAAACCTAAAAATTTATAAATGAGCCAGATTCTGGAAAAAGGTCCTTTAAGGTTTTTGAGCCCAACATGGTACCAGATCAGACTGCGTATACACGCAATCTGATCAGGAACCATATTGTTCTCCAATAGCTTCGTCATGGTCTCTAGCAATCCTACGGGGGCAAACATGGATCCATGTCAGACTGCACCGAAGTACAAGTTGATCTTGAAACATGAAAATCCCAAATACTATATATAGCTCACAATAATTGACATGGCAGAGCTTCTCTATCGATTAGCATGGGCTGCTTTGCCAGGTCATTTATCGTGGACTATACAAGGGACCCTTTTCCAGATCTCTATTTTGTTTTATTTTATTATCTGTACGATAGGCTATGTTTGAAGATGTGGTACCTAAGGCCTGGGTAAGCTGTATTTTTCCCCTTTTTGAACGTAACTGGCGATATGTTATAATATGTTAAAATTGTTCGTAATGAGAGAAAACCAAACAAGGCAGAACGCATTTTTAAACTGCAATAGTCTTATCGCTGTATCTGAAGCTCATAACCGTGGCTTCCTGTCGTGGCTCGTACCCGTACCCGTACTGCCAAAACACCCGTACCGAGCTTGCAGCTTCTCGACCACTTACTAGTAGATACTAGATTAACATGGCACATTGCATGTTTAACGCTTCAACAAAGGCAAGCCCGTTCCTGGAATGTGTAAATTATGCATCTAAATACTGTTGATAATGTTTCATGCTTGATGACGTTACATAAATTGCATCATTTAGTATGCACAGTTTACGTTCAGATATGATCTAAACTCCATCTATCAAATACAGCTGATATTTCATGATTCTGAGACTGAATAATAGGGCCTACATGAAGCAATAAAAAATGTTTGAAAACAGTTGACTTGCATGAACCATATTTACGCCCTTTTGTATCTTTTTATTTTGGCAGTAGAACAAACACATGAAATATTGTCGTAGAAAAAAGTTATTAGAGTCATCATATTCTATCATAACACGCAAAAAACCCTTCTGTTCTAACAGCGTTGCGTTTTAATGATGCAATGAATAATGTGACGTATTAATGCAACCATGACGTCACACAGTGACAATGTTATTTTGCAGTAACACCAGACACGGTTTCGCCATTTTTTATCATTTATCATTTTACATGTACAAAAGAATAAATAGATTTCATTCATAAGAAGTTAATCATTCATTAGTTGGTCCCCTTTGTCATCTACGGTAAACTGAAATTTAAAAAGAAAAGAAAATATTTTGGGGGTTTTTTTCTCGATTTTTTTCATTATGCAGAAAATCAAGGGACGCCAGGAAAATACACACATGTCATTTAGCAAATTGTCACCCACGTTAAAGTGAATTGTTTGAAAAAAAAAATAGATTATTGTTTAAACAGTGTATTTGTGAATACAGCATCACTTCGGGATAATGTTCCTTGGCAACTTTGGAAAAGAAAAAAACACGTGACTTTTAAACATAAGTATACTCGACAATGGTGCTGTTATTAGATACTCTGAGAATTTCATCATGGTAAATATTGGATACTGTGACCGCAATAGAAACGTTTGTACTACTCCTTTCAAATTCCTCGTACATAGAGCTTGCTCATTTTGTTTTATGGTAACCGTAATGTTGCTTATACCTTTTTAAAGACCATAAAGATGAGATTTAAAAATGCTATGGTAATTCTAAAATTTAATGTGTTTGTTTATCACGATTGTTTCTTATCTAAGTTGCTCTTTTTAAAGCAATATGACTGGATTAAGTTCGATTAAGGTTTTATAATTTGTATTTTGTATTATTTTTAACGTCTATAATTATGTTTTAAACGTTGAACCTACACACTTTTAGGTAAATATTTAATGTCAATGAAAACCATAATGCTTTATTAGCGTCTTATGTAATACGTGATATTTATATTCAAATACTAGTTCATGTATAGCGTTTTATTTTTATCATCTTTTTTTTCTTTTTTTTTTTTTTTCTTTTTTTTTAAGCTCTTAATACATGCATCAATGTTCTACCGATGTTTAACTTTCATTTGAACCAAGGTTCTGCTCATCAATATGCCTAGATAAATCAAGAAGATGATAATTACAACAAAACAAGTTTTTAGGTTAGAAGTAGACAATCTATGTTGAAAAGATTTGTGTTTTTTAAACAAAATTGGTGCATAAGTCAATAGTCGTCCATCATCAGTAGTATAGGAGGGGTGCACAGCGCTCCATAGATGGTTTATAATTCTTTTCACAAAACTGCATTATAAATACGAAATGTCCGTCCTTGAAACACAAAGTTCTCTTTGATAGAGATGTGCGTTTCTCTCTTGCGTAGGTTATCTTTTAACATTTTCATATTCACAACTTGGTAATTATGCTTGCATTTATATTTGTATGAAGACAATGATTTCATCATGAAGCAAATTTAATTTTGAAACTTTGCATTCTATCAAAAGTTATATTTTAGAACTTAGCCACTGTATGTACTATTTATTAACGTCTGTAAGTAAGAAATCCCAGATGGTCAATAATTGCTTTGATGAACTCCCAAATGCCCTTCATATCACTTTCAGAAACAATGGCTGGCGTATCGAGAATGTAATTGTATCGAGGCATGAAAATATAAGGTGTATTTTAAAGTACGGGAGTATCATTTCTACGGAAGTTTAAACTGACCCCCTTACATATTTTATATAACTCTAAAAATACATGGAGTTATAAGAAATATAAATACTAAAATTGATTAAGTTATATATATAGGCATTTATATAAGTATACATTATTTGCTGCTTTGTATTTTATCAAAATATATAATTGTTTGGTTTTTGTGTAATCCTAACAATTTAACTGATCCATTATTCATACAAGAGGGCCACGATGGCCCTGCATCGCTCACCTGAGAGGACTTTGAGACAAACAACTTGCAAACTTCAAACTTGCATGACCCACTTTTTACATGACCTAGATATCATCTAGATAAACATTCTGAACAATTTTCACAATGATGAGTAAATATTGAGGTTCTTAGAGCAAAAACAAGATTTGACCTTTTGACCTAGTTTTTGACCTAACATTAGCCACTTTCTACATGACTCATTTATCATCAAGATAAGCAATTCTGAACTATTTTCGCAATGATGAATAAATATTTTGATTTTTTTAAAGCAAAAACAAAATTTGACCTAGGTTTTGACCTCCCATGACCCACTTTATACATGCCCCAGGTACCATCAAGATAAATATTCTGAACAATTTTCACAACGATAAAGTAAATATTTTGGTTCTTTGAGCAAAAATAGGATTTGACCTAGTGACCTAGTTTTAGACCTCGCATGACCCACTTTTCACATCACCAAGATATCATCAAGATAAACATTAAGGACAATTTTGACAAAGTTCCAGAGCAAAAGGGAGGGTTCTTCAAGATTTGGCCTCGTGACCTAGTTTATGACCTGGCATGATCCACTTCTTGACATGACCTAGATATCATCATGATAAATATTCAGGGCAATTTTGAAAAAAAAATGTGCCAAAACTGGCATGTCCAGAACAAAATGAAGAATTCTAAAAGATTTGACCTTGTAAATTAGTTTTTGACCAGGTATGACCCACATTTGATCATTTCATAGATATAATCAAGGACAATTTTGACAAAGTTTGGACAAGAATTGGCACTTCCAGAGCAAAAGAAATGATTTTGTAAGATTTGACCTCTTGACCTAGTTCATGACCTAGCATGACCCAATTCTTATATTGACCTTGATATCATCAAAATAAACATTCGTGACAATTTCTACAAAGTTTGGACCAAAATTGACACTTCCAGTGTAAAAAAAATATGGATCTTACTATATTTGACCAAGTGACCTAGTTTATGACCTTGCTTGACCTTTTTCTTATCATGATCTAAATATCATCAAGACAAATATTCTGATCAATTTTTACAATGATTGAGCAACAAATGTGGCCCATATAGCAGAAAGAAGATTTGACCTAGTGACCTACTTTTTTTACCCCATTATGGCCCCGATTCAAAATCATTGAAGTATTTTGAAAAAAATCATAGATCATATGTGTGACATATGGTTGAATTCTGCCAAGTACTTTAGGAGGAGAAGATTTTTTTTGTAAAAAGTTGACGGACGGACAGATAGACAGATAGACAGACGCCGGACAACAGGCCGATCACAATACCTCACCTCGAGCACTACGTGCTCAGGTGAGCTAAAAACGGAAATAGTCTATTTATATAAACTGTATACAAAAATAATTGAATTAAAAAATAAATGGTATATATAACACCAAATAAGCAATTATTTATATACATTTCATATTTGTAAATGAAATAAAAATCGGATTTATATATATTTTCTTTATTTAAGTCCCTGTAAAATTTCAACTTATCTATCTGAGATATATATAAATCTATGAATTAATCGAGATAATTTGACAAATAAGGGGTCAGTTTAAACTTCCGTACATTTCAGATCAGTGAAAACTGAGTAGAAAAACATGTTACTTTTGTTTGGGTTGTCGTTTCGTTAGTGATCATATAAACGATTCAAATCCTTCTACTGAAGAGGGGTTGGTCCTATAACTCAAAACATTGCGATCAGATCATAAATGACTTTTTATATATTTTTACAGTATAAAAATAGTTGTATATTCTTGCAATAAATCTATCCTACCTAATAAAACTTAATTACAACTCATGTTTAATTTAGAAAAGCTTTATACTAACTCATTTTAAATGTATTTCTGTGGTTTAAATGCCCATCAACCAGCACCGAAATATTATCTTTAAAAAATATATCCTGTGTTAAATCATGGAATCTTAACCCTTTTGCAGATTTAATTCTGATTGGTCAATGGTCTAAGATTTTCTAGACTGCAAATTAGTATTATACCATCATCACAGCCTTTGTAACTATACTTATTCTCAAAGAAAAGTAGTATATGTAACAGGTCAAAAAGCTGGTTTGCAAAACCGCCTTTACATGTGTCGGCGACATTAAACATAAAAATTGATTTGGAAAAAGTTAACAAGCCTCGTTTTGTTGCGTCCTGACACATATAAAGGTCCATTAGAACTTGTAACGAAAAGATATCAAACACCGATAAGGCACAGGGAACAATGTATCACTTAAGGAATGGAAACTTTCTGTTGTCTATGTTCGTTAAATGAATAAATGAACACTTTCCCAAACAGCCAGAATTATGACTGATTTAATTTGAAATATGCAGCAGACGACAAATGGATGTTGATGAAGATGTGAGTTGTGTATAATACATCACAGAAAATATTGAGACAAAAGGAGAAACTGCTGGTTATCAGCAGTTTCTTCTTTTGTCTCAATGTTTTCCCGAGCCTTTTCTACAAGGGACGTCAAAATTATGTCTTGTTTGGGAAGGGTAAAGGAATGGACACTTTTGTTGTCTATGCTCGTTAGATGAATGAATGTTGTAAATCATTCTATTCTTTATGCTCTCATGACGTGGAATGGAGCAAAAACGTACGTAAATGTATCGCATTGTTAGAAAAGTCCCTGTGCTAGTCTTACTACAACGTTTTTCTTTACAAGTCATGACGTCGACGTTTACTGTGCGTTTTAGGTTATTTATCCTCGATTGCCGGACATTTGCATATGACCGAGTAGTAGACTGGGTGTGCCCAGGAAGGAACTCCCTTCTTTTTGACCTGTTTCCAGCTTTGAATGGTGGAGGAAGACCCCAAGTTGGCACCTGGGTAGAACCACCGACGTTCAGCAAGCCAGCTTGAAAGCTTCCTCACATGAAAGTTCATATGTCCCTGGCGGGATTCGAACTCTAACCACTCTGCCACGGACGCCCCTGACGTTTACTGTATGGAAACATACTGTAATGTAAGCATTTCTCCATTTTGTCGTCTGCATCAATTTGATGTTTGATGTTTTTATGAAATATTCCGTGTTTTTATTGTAGAGATGGAAACTCATTTATTCACTTGCTGACCTACAGTCAACACTCGTTGTGTCGAAGTCGGAGGGGCCGTCAAAATACCTCGACATATCCGGAGTTCGACTCATCCGATTTGTTAGGTTTCGATAATGTTGATATTTGACCGTTTTTGAAACTAATTAAGTACGATTAGTATTGAAATATAGAAGGAAAATGGAAAGAAATTGCTCGTTTCGAGCAATTTCTATCCTTTTCCTACTATATTTTAATAGCTATATTGAGTTCGAAATTATTTTGTTTGAAAAATTATGTCCATTGATGAGGACGGGACCAAATTTGAACTTCGACTTGAGTGAAAATTCGACTTATCCGATGTCGACATAACGAGTGTCGACTGTATTTTTGAATCACTAATTCATTTCATATACTTCTATACATCAGTATTTGTTTTAAATCAAAGCGCTGAAAGCGCTGAAGGCCTTGAAGAATTTGAACACATGCAGATTATTGGTATGAGAAAGTTTAAATATTCTTTAACTTCAGCAATAATCAAAGTGCTGAAAGTGCTGAAGGCCTGGAAAGTGTACGAAAAATAACAAGAGTAATATTTTAATCTTTTAATTTTTTTAAGAAGTTTCGAACAAATTTGAACACATGCAGATTTTTGGTATAAAACAAAAGTAAAATGAACAGAAATCATCTGTACTGGATGGCCACTAGAATCATGGGGGCCAAATTATCAAGGATCAGGTAAGAAGGATTTCGATTATTAAATGAAGTTAAATCATTGCCGACAAATCGTGATGTTATTTCTATATATCTTCACAATATATCATTTAGAACCTTATTAAATCATGAATCTGCCTATTAAAACATAACTATCTAACACATGTATACAAATACATAGATATATAAATAACAAAGTTTTAAAACAGATTAAAGAATAACAAATCGTTACTATTACCTACGGTATTGGAAAACCAAATATTTCAAGTGTGTATCGGTAATCACTGACGCGTTCCGTGTGTTCCGGTAATTACTATGCGTTCCATGGTGGTCCGGTATTTCTATGGACCCAATAGTTCTTTCGCGGTGGAAAAAACGAACATTTACGGAAAATTTTGCAATGAACAAGTTTCTTTAAATATTACAGGAACGTCGGGTACTTTCGGACAGTTAAGCGATCGTCAGCCATTATTTAGATAGGTGAAGACAAAAACTGTATCTTATGTCACAATCAGAAAATTCTAAGCCTTTTCCCCGGCATCGGTAATGAGAAGTATGTATTAAGCGTATAAAACCGGGTACCATAAGGAAAACAAAATGAGTCATCAACGACAGGTTATTTCGGACACATCGGGTCTGATCGGACAGGCCGATAATCGAGCTAGATTTATTTCAAATAATTATGTTTGCACTTTTACGTAATTAATTTGGAACAATCTAAAATTTTGTTTGGAAAGGTTTTAGGTAAGATAAAATACAAATGAACGATCTAAGATATTTATTTGCATCGAGTATTTCATAAAAAAAAAAAAAAAAAAAAAAAAAAAAAAATACGCTGATAGCTGGAATTGAACGTCGGTTCCCCGAGTTCTGAGACTTCGACATTACCACTCGACCACTGAATTTGTTGTTCCAGGAGTGACATAATTAATATATAAAATCATTATTTGTCCGGTTAGACCCGACGTATCAATTTTCCTTCGGGTCAGATCGGACACCATTTTATTTCCGAAAATAACTAAAATTTCTATCATCGACAGGTAAAACCCTCTCGAAAACCTTTTAATCTTCTTTTTAAACCAGACTAAAAAAGATTTAATCGCAATAATACATCGTCATAATCTTGCGTCTGCAGGGTATCTATATTTAGATATTGCTTACGATATTGATTCGGGGGAAAACCCACTAAACGTTGAGTATTGGCGGCGAATGGATCCGCGCATAATATATGTTGCAATCGATTTCTTGATTGTAAATATTTTACGATTTTTAATGCCTTTACTACTATCAACGTATGTATTTACTTCTTTTGTAATGTACATGGGTCAAAAATCTGCATAAAGTAGTATAGATCTAATCCAGTTCCGATTTACTTTTCATCGCGCAAGAACACAGTCTATCTGCGTTCAACGTTTTCACAAGATAACGATTCAGCACGCCCTGGGAAAAATGACATGCTAAATTTGGCCTTCTTCAAGGCCAAAAACATAATAAATGAGACTACGGTGGATACGTCATCAAATCCAGAAGACATGGAAACAGTTTCATATAATAAAAATAACAATCTAAAAATAAATTATATAATTACAACGTTGTCCCAAAAGTTATTTACGATAGAATCGATTTTTCCCTTTTTTATGAGGAAACAAACAAAATGCCGGAAGGCTAGCTGCCTCTTATTTTAATTGCCGAAATATCTTTATCGTGTGATTCTGTAAAAAATCGGATATTTCATACAAACAATACAATACCCTGACCATCAAAAGGTTTTTATCATTGAATTTAGTAACTGCACGTTGAATATATAAACAAGAGTTGTCCGCGGACAACGTAGCTCGCCTATACGGCAGCTAGTCACAAAAACAGCTATTTTTAAAAGTAGGTCAAACTCCAAGGTTAATGTCACAAGGTCAAGGGTCATGGTCCCAAATGAAAGGTCTTGGCAGGAGGTATCCATGTGTGAAATATCAAGGCTCTATCAATAATAGTGCATGAGATATAGTCCGGGTTAAAGTTTTTTTCAAAAGTAGGTCAAACTCCAAGGTCAAGGTCACTAGGTCAAAGGTCATGGTCCCAAATGAAAGGTCTTGTCGATATGTATCCATGTATGAAATATCAAGGCTGTATCTCTAATAGTGTCTGAGATATAGACCATATTAAAGTTTTTCAAGTGAAGACGCGACGGGACGGGACGGTACGCGACGCCGACGCCGACGCCGACACTAGGGCTGTGACATTAGCTCCCCGGACATAAAGTCCCGGCTCGTTAAAAAACGCTTTCTTGGACAATAGTATCTGGTTTTACTCTCTAATACGAAAAATGAGCATGGAAACTCTAAATAACCAGATAAGAAGGAAATCTTAAAAAAAACAGCATTTCCATTGACGTCTTCTATGCCTTTTAAAATACAAATGAGCTGGGATCTGGAAAAACGTCCCAAATAGCATTTTTAAAAATTGAGTTTCAAGATCAGGCTGTTGTCAAACGCAGTCCAACATGCATCCATGCTGCTCTTTTTTAAGTTACTTCAGGTCACGAAGAAGCTATTAGAGAACAACATCGATCATCGATCCTGATCAGACTGTGCGTATGCACAGGCTGATCTGGATCTATGTTGGGCTCAAAAGCCTTAAGGGACGTTTTCCAGATCCTGGCTCAAATATATTTTGTCGTTTCATGATGATTTAAATTTTGATCATTCTAAATTTATAATACTAAAGGAAAAAAGAAACGCAACAACAAATTAATTTGAACATACGTTTTGTTTTTGTTTTTCTCAAAATCACCCCCATTCGATTATTTTCTTCATTGCATAATAAAACTTCATCATTTGACTTTCTAGTGTCAAAATTTCATCAAGGTCACATGTTCTACGTGTCATCAATATGCGTGTAAATCAGAGCGGTGTGGCGTCAACGTTAAATGCGTTCTTGCACGCAATCCAAACTGACGTTCACGATTCCTGATTAAAATGTGATTGCTGTACTGTCCATGAATAGCATCTACAGTTTTTTCTCGATAAGATAATTCGTTTCCGTAGGTAAAATGAACTAACGTTATGGTCCTGACGTCGTGACGTTAGACATTGACGACCGCTTTTCCGGCGACTGTCAGTTGTTCCGTTCGTTCTAAGACGTTATCTCAAGCAATATTTTGTCAACCGTTGTACACCAAAGTCAGCAGCAATTGCGGTTTGAGACGTTCCATTCGTAAACATTACAATTGCTAACGGACGACGTCTTTGAATGAGTCGCAAAATGAGAAGAGGGATAAAATCAAAACGAAAATAATTGCCTTTTTTCGAGTCGACGTGCATCTGCACAAATGAAAAGAGTTTTATGTAAAGTTTGGATATTTAAAGGTTTGCATGTGAGAAACGTGTAAACGTCTATTTTGACGTTATCTCACACGTAAGACATGATCTAACGTAAAAACAAATGTCAATATCAAGTTAAGGTTCTCTGCAATAAGCAGTAACAATTTTGACTCAATAACATAAAAGAATTAAGAGAAATAACAAAAATAGTTGTTGCGTTTCTTCTTTCCTTTAGTATATATCGCGTGGAAAAGAGCTAATGAAGTTAGTGGTCGATTGAATTTCGATAAAAATTGGGAAAACTTTAAAATATAGCACCAGTAAAAGTGAAAAACAAGCCTCTAGAACATAAATTGAATTTAATTCAATCTAATTATAGCGTTGTCCAAAAAGCCATTTCTATTTGTGAAACATAAAGCAGTATTTTCGAGTGTTGGTCCCAGACAGCTTGGAGTCGGTTCGATTGTAAATAGAATCCTTTCCAGAAAATTGGACAAAAGTTTGACATCTCCAATTTAAAAGCTGTTGGATTGTATCAGAACATAAACCCATTACCAAACAGTAATACCTTTAGACGTCCCCCAAAATAAATGTTTTTGAAAACATTGTGGAAAATGAAGAAATTGCTTGTGACAAGCAATTTTTTTATTTCCCACGATGTTTCTACCAAAAAAAGACCACAAAATGTAAAATTCCATGCACTTGAAGTTGTCGTCTGCAACATCTTTCAAATTGGAACAGTCAAAGAATTTGTCGTCTGGTAATGGGTATTATACCTTTCACACTTTCCAGAAAGCCCTTTTAATTGCGAGGGTCACAAAATTTGGATATGTGACCCGTCACGCTAAAAGGGACCTTATCGGATGTGTGAAAAATATCGACCTAGTCCGTCTGCGCAGCCAGACTAGGGCCGACACTTTCCACTTTTATGTAATTTTCTAAATCTGGAAAGTTTTCTCTATCTTACTATATGTTCATTTTTTGCTTATGTGATCTGGTTAACCTGTGCCCGGTCGGACAAGTTTGTCAAAACTTGGACTTTTGGAGCTCGGATAAGGTCCCTTTTAGCGTGACGGGTCACATATGATTTACGTGTTATCTTTACAAACGCTTTTCTGTAATGTTAGCAGATTTTGGTAAAAGAAATCGCTATTTAGCAAAAAATACTCTTGTCTGACAATGTCACGTTCAACGATTTATCTTTGCACTCTAACCCTTTCATAAACGGTAATTTTGGATGGACCCAATTAAAGTCAATATTTCTTTAATAATTCTTTTTCATTTAATTTCAGTACAGAATTTTGAGGGAATATGCAAGAAATGCTGGGTATCAGCATTTTCTGCGTTGCGCTCAATGATTTCAGATTATGTCATTCTTAGGGACACGAAGATGAGGCATTGTTTGGGAAAAGTTTAAAATTTGAATTTTCCATATGACAGAATATACTATTTCACGCTTTTTTTACGAACCATTTGATCTGTGGAAGCCCTTCTTCTGGGCTTAAACTGGTTATTTCCCATAAATGAAAAAGTTATAGGGGTGGTTACAAGTCTAGGCTCGCTTTAACCCTTTTCCAAACGACAAAATATTAGGGTGATTAACTTCAAAAACTGCCACAAATGACAAAATGGATGCTATTAAAGATAGAATTTGTGTAAAATATGGCACAGAAAATATTGAGACAAAAGGAGAAACTGCTGGTTATCAGCAGTTTCTTCTTTTGTTTCAATGTTTTCCCAAGCCTTTTCTATTAGGGACGTCAAAAACAGGTCTTGTTTGGGAAAGGCTTAAAAGGCTTACGGGGTTCTAATGGTCCGGTAAAAACAAAGCACGAAAGGGTATATTGTAAAAAGAACGAGACTTTACTTCACGTTTTAAAGTAATTTTCGTTTTTTGTGCCTTATATTTTTGTTTAGTCTGCAAAGTTGCATCATTTTTCCTACTTAATTATTCCTTACTGTCAAAGCTTTTAAACATCCTTACATGCTTATTTTTACCCACTGTGCAAAAAAAATAATTTAACAAAAAATGTTTTGCCATCTTTACTTACGGCTTTCTTTCTCTGTGTGTTTTGTTGTTTGGCTTTTTTTCTCTTCTTTTTCATGCCTTACATACATATACCGGTACCTTAAATTTTGCTTCCGTGGAGCTACGCTTTCGTAAAATGTTGTGGTTGAAATCATGATATGATCTTTATTGTTCTTAATGGTTTCCAAAATGTCATGCTAAATTGAAAATGTCTGAGCGCCATTGAGTTTTCTAAGATATAAAAGACAATCATGCACAATTTTATTTGTCAGTTTGTTGTAAAAGTGGCTAATATAACATTTTTCTTGAAACAAGGTAAACGACATTAGGAGGAAAAAAATAGGACGGCATTAAAAAGAAGAAAATGTCGAATATCAATTATAATGACGCCTATTGGTTCCCCACAAAATATAAGCATAGGAAAACATTGTGGAAATTTCCCACAACGTTTTCTACTCAAAAATATATACATGTATAAAAAAGATAGAATTTCATTTACTTAAAATTGTCGTCTACAACTTCTTTGAATTTAGACAAACCTAATAGTATTTTCCGACTGGTAATTCCCTACCAATTCACAAGTTCACGTTTCCCATCAAATGCATTGTATGACACACATTACAATAACAATTTTTATTTCACACCCTACATTAGTAAACCAATGAAATCGTCCCATTCGTACCACGTGAGTATACAATACCTAGAGCCGTATTGTACGCACGAGATAATTGCGTGAACGCACGGGATTCTCGATACTCCAAAGCGGCCAAATCGATATTTGTACGATGCACCGGTTGAACCCTCCAAATATGCATTGCACTCATTTGAACCCTACAAATATCGATTGAACCGTACAAATATGGATTTTTCCCAAATCGAGGCTGCTATACAAAATATCCATATTCGCATCGAAGAGTAATCTCCCTCAGTAGAGTTCTAGTTTGAAAAAGCAAAATGGTGCATTAGAGTTGAATGCTTGTTTCAACATGATATTTTGAATTCACTGTCCTAAACAAGACATAGCTTTGATTCTGTGATTGAAATAAAAACCACATTGGGAATACATTAAGGCAAAAGGAGAAAATGATTTTAAACATCACGAAAGAGATTATTTTCATTTCAAAACATTTCTGAATTGTAGCGCATTTAATTTGCAGAAATGATAAAAATCACACTTAACACTTTCCCAAACAAGACCTGGAATTGATACCCATTAAAAGGCTTGACAAAAAAGTTCTAAGAGAAAAGGAGATTTGCCGTTTATCAGCAATTTCTCCTTTTCTGTCAATGTTTTCATTGTTGATTTACGCTTGGCATGATAGATAGTTTATATGACAAATTTCATGTACATTTCACACTGTCATATGACGGTCTATTCAATCTTTTGAGACAAACATAAATCGATAAATATAGATTTAATGTCAGATGCCATGTATATTTCACAGTGTTAGAAATGTACATGTAGCCTACATTTTTTCATGACATAAGCCTTTGTTGTTTTTCTTCCTTTTTTATTTCAGGTTGGAATTCTATTTAAAAGTATTTAGATCTCGATCTTATTTTTTATACAAAATTAATCTTTTTCATGCTTCGTGTGAAAAAAAATGATGTGAAATAAAGAGGTCATTTAACATGTCTTTGTACAATACCGAATTCTATTGGATTCGTACAATGCAGAACCAGTCTATATTTAGACTCGCCTATCGGCTCGTCCAAATATAGCCTCGTTCTGCATTGTACTCATCCAATAGAATTCAGTATTGTACAAAGACATGTTAAATAACCTCATATTATTTCACACCCTACATTAGTAAACCAATGAAATCGTCCCATTCGTACCACGTGAGTATACAATACCTAGAGCCGTATTGTACGCACGAGATAATAATATTATAGCGTGAACGCACGGGATTCTCGATACTCCAAAGCGGCCAAATCGATATTTGTACGATGCACCGGTTGAACCCTCCAAATATGCATTGCACTCATTTGAACCCTACAAATATCGATTGAACCGTACAAATATGGATTTTTCCCAAATCGAGGCTGCGATACAAAATATCCATAATAGCATCAAAGAGAAATCTCCCTTAGTAGTGTTCTAGTCTGCAAAAGCAAAATTGTGCATTAGAGTTGAATGTTTGTTTCAACATGATATTTTGAATTCACTGTCCTAAACAAGACATAGCTTTGATTCTGTGATTGAAAAAAACACATTGGGAATACATTAAGGCAAAAGGAGAAAATGATTTTAAACATCACGGAAGAGATTACTTTCATTTCAAAACATTTCTGAATTGTAGCGCATTTAATTTGCAGCAATGATAAAAATCACACTTAACCCTTTTCCAAACAAGACCTGTATTTGATACCCATTAAAAGGCTTGACAAAAAAGTTCTAAGAGAAAAGGAGATTTGCCGTTTATCAGCAATTTCTCCTTTTCTGTCAATGTTTTCATTGTTGATTTACGCTTGGCATGATAGATAGTTTATATAACACATTTCATGTACATTTCACACTGTCATATGACGGTCTATTCAATCTTTTGAGACAAACATAAATCGATAAATATAGATTTAATGTCAGATGCCATGTATATTTCACAGTGTTAGAAATGTACATGTAGCCTACATTTTTTTCATGACATAAGCCTTTGTTGTTTTTCTTCCTTTTTTATTTCAGGTTGGAATTCTATTTAAAAGTATTTAGATCTCGATCTTATTTTTTATACAAAATTAATCTTTTTCATGCTTCGTGTGAAAAAAAATGATGTGAAATAAAGAGGTCATTTAACATGTCTTTGTACAATACCGAATTCTATTGGATTCGTACAATGCAGAACCAGTCTATATTTAGACTCGCCTATCGGCACGTCCAAATATAGCCTCGTTCTGCATTGTACTCATCCAATAGAATTCAGTATTGTACAAAGACATGTTAAATAACCTCATATTATTTCACACCCTACATTAGTAAACCAATGAAATCGTCCCATTCGTACCACGTGAGTATACAATACCTAGAGCCGTATTGTACGCACGAGATAATAATATTATAGCGTGAACGCACGGGATTCTCGATACTCCAAAGCGGCCAAATCGATATTTGTACGATGCACCGGTTGAACCCTCCAAATATGCATTGCACTCATTTGAACCCTACAAATATCGATTGAACCGTACAAATATGGATTTTTCCCAAATCGAGGCTGCGATACAAAATATCCATAATAGCATCAAAGAGAAATCTCCCTTAGTAGTGTTCTAGTCTGCAAAAGCAAAATTGTGCATTAGAGTTGAATGTTTGTTTCAACATGATATTTTGAATTCACTGTCCTAAACAAGACATAGCTTTGATTCTGTGATTGAAAAAAACACATTGGGAATACATTAAGGCAAAAGGAGAAAATGATTTTAAACATCACGGAAGAGATTACTTTCATTTCAAAACATTTCTGAATTGTAGCGCATTTAATTTGCAGCAATGATAAAAATCACACTTAACCCTTTTCCAAACAAGACCTGTATTTGATACCCATTAAAAGGCTTGACAAAAAAGTTCTAAGAGAAAAGGAGATTTGCCGTTTATCAGCAATTTCTCCTTTTCTGTCAATGTTTTCATTGTTGATTTACGCTTGGCATGATAGATAGTTTATATAACACATTTCATGTACATTTCACACTGTCATATGACGGTCTATTCAATCTTTTGAGACAAACATAAATCGATAAAAATAGATCAAATGTCAGATGCCATGTATATTTCACAGTGTTAGAAATGTACATGTAACCTACATTTTTTTCATGACATAAGCCTTTGTTGTTTTTCTTCCTTTTTTATTTCACGTTGGAATTCTATTTAAAAGTATTTAGATCTCGATCTTATTTTTTATACAAAATTAATCTTTGTCATGTTTTGTGTGAAAAACAATGATGTGAAATAAAGAGGTCATTTAACATGTCTTTGTACAATACCGAATTCTATTGGATTCGTACAATGCAGAACCAGTCTATATTTAGACTCGCCTATCGGCTCGTCCAAATATAGCCTCGTTCTGCATTGTACTCATCCAATAGAATTCAGTATTGTACAAATACATGTTAAATAACCTCATATTATTTCACACTCGAAAGTAGTAAACCATTCAAATTACCCCATTCGTACCACGTGAGTATACAATACCTAGAGCCGTATTGCACGCACGAGATAATTGCGTGGACGCACGGGATTCTCGATATTCCAAAGCGGCTAGATCGATATTGTACGATGCACCGGTTTAAACGTCCAAATATGCATTGCAGTCATTTGAACCCTACAAATATCGATTGAACCGTACAAATATGGATTTTTCCCAAATCGAGGCTGCGATACAAAATATCCATATTCGCATCGAAGAGTAATCTCCCTTAGTAGAGTAGCAAAATTATGCATTAGAGTTGAATGTTTGTTTCAACATGATATTTTGAATTCACTGTCCTAAACAAGACATAGCTTTGATTCTGTGATTGAAAAAAACACATTGGGAATACATTAAAGCAAAAGGAGAAAATGATTTTAAACATCACGAAAGAGATTATTTTGATTTCAAAACATTTATGAATTGTAGCGCATTTAATTTGCAACAATGATAAAAATCACACTTAACCCTTTCCCAAACGAGACCTGGATTTGATATCCATTAAAAGGCTTGACAAAAAAGTTCTAAGAGAAAAGGAGATTTGCCGTTTATCAGCAATTTGTCCTTTTCTGTCAATGTTTTCATTGTTGATTTACGCATGACATGATAGATAGTTTATATGACAAATTTCATGTATATTTCACACTATCATATGACGGTCTATTTAATCTTTTGAGACTAACATAAATCGATAAAAATAGATTAAATGTCAGATGCCATGTATATTTCACAGTGTTAGAAATTTACATGTAGCCTACATTTTTTCATGACATAGGCCTATGTTGTTTTTCTTCCTTTTTTATTTCACGTTGGAATTCTATTTAAAAGTAATAAGATCTACATCTTATTTTTTATACAAAATTAATCTTTGTCGTGTTTTGTATGAAAAAAAAAATTTATGTGAAATAAAGAGGTCATTTAACATGCCTTTGTACAATACCGAATTCTATTGGATTCATACTTTGCAGAACAAGTCTATATTTAGACTCGCCTATCGGCTCGTCCAAATATAGACTCGTTCTGCAAAGTATTCATCCAATAGAATTCAGTATTGTACAAAGACATGTTAAATAACCTCATATTATTTCACACCCTACATTAGTAAACCAATGAAATCGTCCCATTCGTACCACGTGAGTATACAATACCTAGAGCCGTATTGTACGCACGAGATAATTTCGTGAACGCACGGGATTCTCGATACTCCAAAGCGGCCAAATCGATATTTGTACGATGCACCGGTTGAACCCTCCAAATATGCATTGCACTCATTTGAACCCTACAAATATCGATTGAACCGTACAAATATGGATTTTTCCCAAACCGAGGCTGCGATACAAAATATCCATATTCGCATCGAAGAGTAATCTCCCTTAGTAGAGTTGAATGTTTGTTTCAACATGATATTTTGAATTCACTGTCCTAAACAAGACATAGCTTTGATTCTGTGATTAAAAAACATTGGGAATACATTAAGGCAAAAGGAGAAAATTATTTTAAACATCACGATAGAGATTATTTTCATTTCAAAACATTTATGAATTGTAGCGCATTTAATTTGCAGCAATGATACAAATCACACTTAACCCTTTCCCAAACAAGGATTTGATATCCATTAAAAGGCTTGACAAAAAAGTTCTAAGAGAAAAGGAGATTTTCCGTTTATCAGCAATTTCTCCTTTTCTGTCAATGTTTTCATTGTTGATTTACGCATGACATGATAGATAGTTTATATGACGAATTTCATGTACATTTTTCACTATCATATGACGGTCTATTCAATCTTTTGAGACAAACATAAATCGATAAAAATAGATTAAATGTCAGATGCCATGTATATTTCACAGTGTTAGAAATGTACATGTTGCCTACATTTTTTTCATGACATAGGCCTCTGTTGTTTTTCTTCCTTTTTTATTTCACGTTGGAATTCTATTTAAAAGTAATTAGATCTAGATCTTAATTTTTATACAAAATTAATCTTTGTCATGTTTTGTGTGAAAAAATGATGTGAAATAAAGAGGTCATTTGACATGTCTTTGTACAATACCGAATTCTATTGGATTCATACTTTGCAGAACAAGTCTATATTTAGACTCGCCTATCGGCTCGTCCAAATATAGCCTCGTTCTGCAAAGTATTCATCCAATAGAATTCAGTATTGTACAAAGACATGTTAAATAACCTCATAATAAACTCGTATGCCTGAATTTGGACGATTTGGAAAATGTTGAAACTCACACTCTTGTCCGAATGAATAAATTCAAAATAGTGTAAGTTGATCTACCTCACACCTTTCCCAGACAACCTAATTTATACTTGTCCAAAGGTAAATTTGTTGCAGACGACAAAAGTAATCAAACTTGATAATTGAAAATTCTCTTTGACGGAGTAGAACATACATGTACATCTACTGAGATAATAAGGAAGAAAGTCCTTGTACATGTAAACAGCATTTTTTTCTATTCTTTTATATTTTTCTACATTTCAACACTCTGCTCAATGCCGTTGGGTATACTTTCCACATTTTTACCACACCTATATTCTGTAACATCGCTAATATCAATGCATCATTTTAACGAGATCATACCAATAGACATTTGATGAAGTTGGAAATAATTTTGTGAAAGTCGTTCAATGACTGTATGTAATATTCTTCTTTTTTTAATAGAATACAGTTGTCTCAAACTAGAATTGACTTTCTATTACGTATTACAGTAATCGTTTGTTTCTTTCCTTATTTGTATTTTTTTCTTGAGAAGTTTTTACAACATCGGCTGACTCTCGCTATCAAAAGTGTGATAATTCCTTCGCGAGCCTTGGCTTCACCAACGAGTCTCTTCAAATGGGTTTTGAACTTCTGACCATCCACCACGACCAAAACCACTCTATCACACGAAGGTTCGTAAAGAAAATAATCCTCGAAATAGCTTGCGGTACTTCTGCAAAAGTACAAAGTGTTCTCGTTTTATAGCCCTAACGTATAGACCCAATCACATTTAGATACTAATGAATGGTTTCATTGAGTAGAAACTGTCCATTCAATTGACCTCTTTTAATTTGCTTACTCGACCTACATTTGAGACTGAATCTTGAAAAGAGAGCCCTATTGTATTTAAAAACAACGTGGACTGTGATCTGCCTATACAATTGCACAGCCTGATCCATCTTCGCAAGTCAATGGTTCTACCTCCACTTTGTTCCTTCTTAAGCCTTTCCCAAACAAGACCTGGTTTTGACCAAATAAAAATTACGACCAAACATAACAACAACAAAACTTCAGTTTAATCTATATAATTACAACGATGTCCAAAAAGTCATATACTATAGAATCGAGTTTTCCCTTTTTATGAGGAAACAAACAAAAAGCCGGAAGGCTAACTTCGTATTGTCATTAACGTCTGACTCTGTTAAAATTTAGAAAGTATATTTTATACAAATAGTACAATACCCTGACCATCAAAAGGTTTTTATCACTGAATTAAGTAACTGCACGTTGAATTTATAAACAAAACGCTTTCTTAGACAATAGTATCTGGTTTTACTCTCTAATACGAAAAATGAGCATGGAAACTCTAAATTACCAGATAAGAAAGAAATCTTAAAAAAAACAGCATTTCCATTGACGTATTCTATGCTTTTTAAAAAGTTTTCTCAATACAAATGAGCCGAGATCTGGAACAAACGTCCCTTATAGCATTTTTAAAAATTGAGCTTGAAGATCAGCCTGTTGTCAAATCGTCGTTGTAAATGCAAAACCTCGTATCTCGGTTTTGGAACATTTTAAAAGGGGAGGGAAAAAAGTTAGTAACTTTTCCCAAACTAAAATGTCTTACTTGAAATTTGGACATGTTGTTCACAAATAATGTGTCAATAATACTGATCAGTAAAAATATCTAAAAACCTGCAAGAATCGTCTACACAGGACACACAAGTTTGTACTTTGAAAATCGCACCAATCGACATACGAGGTTTTGCATTTACACCGACGAAATGCAGTCCAATATGCATCCATGCTGCTCTCTTTAAGTTACTAAAGGTCACGATGAAGCTATTAGAGAACAACGTGGATCCTGATCAGACTGTGCGTATGCACAGGCTGATCTGGATCTATGTTGGGCTCAAAAGCCTTAAGGGACGTTTTTCCAGATCCTGGCTCAAATATATTTTGTCGTTTCATGTTGATTTAAATTTTGATCATTCTAACTTTATATCCGTGGAAAAGAGCTAATGAAGTTAGTGGTCGATTGAATTTCGATAAAAATTGGGAAAACTTTAAAATATAGCACCAGTAAAAGTGAAAAACAAGCTCCTAGAACATAAATTGAATTTAATTCAATCTAATTATAGCGTTGTCCAAAAAGCCATTTCTATTTGTGAAACATAAAGCAGTATTTTCGAGTGTTGGTCCCAGACAGCTTGGAGTCGAATGGATTGTATTAGGACCCTTTCCAGAAAATTGGGCAGAAATTTGGGGAGCCCGATTTAAAAGCTGTTGGATTGTATCAGATCATTAACCCATTACCAAAAAATGACACCAAACAGTGACACCTTTAGACGCCCACAAAATAAATGCTTTTGAAAACATTGTGGAAAATGAAGAAATTGCTTGTGACAAGCAATTTCTTCCTTTCCCACGATGTTTCTACCAAAAAAAAGACCACAAAATGTAAAATTCCATGCACTTGAAATTGTCGTCTGCAACATCTTTCAAATTGGAACAGTCAAAAATTTTGTCGTCTGGTAATGGGTTAGGATACCTTTTACACTTTCCAGAAAGCCCTTTTTATTGTGAGGGTCATAAAAATTAGATATGATTTACGTGTTTTCTGTACAAACGCTTTTCTGTAATGTTTGCAGTTTTTGGTAAAAGAAATCGCTATTTAGCAAAAATTACTCTTGTCTGACAATGTCACTTTCGACGATTTATCTTTGCACTCTAACCCTTTCCTAAACGGTAATTTTGGATGGTTCAAAATGGGTGGCTGTGACAGACGACCCAATGGGTGTCAATATTTCTTTTATAATTCTTTTTCATTTAATTTCAGTACAAAATATTGAGGGAATATGCAATAAATGCTGGTTATCAGCATTTTCTTCGCTCCCCTCAATAATTTCAGAGTATGTCTTTCTTAGGGACACGAAGAGCAGGCATTGTTTATGAAAAGTTTAGAATTATAATTTCCCCATATGACATAATATACTATTTCACGCTTTTTTTAACGAAACATTTGATCTCTGGAAGTCCTTCTTCTGGGCTTAAACTGGTTACACCATTGATTGGAGTAGTTATATGGGCAGTTACAAGTGTAAGCTCGCGAACACACTTCGAGGCTTCCGTGGTTCGAATGGTTCGGTAAAAACAAAGCGCGAAAGGTTATATTGTAAAAATAACGAAACTTTACTCCATGTTTTAAAGTATTTTTCGTTTTTTGTGCCTTATATTTTTGTTTAGACTGCAAAGTTGCGTCATTTTTTCTACTCAATTGTTCCTAGCTGTCAAAGCTCTCAAACATCCATACATGCTTATTTTTACCCACTGTGCAAAAATAATTTTTACTGACGGCTTTCTTTCTCTGTGTGTTTTGTTGTTGGGCTTTTTTCTCCTCTTTTTCATGCCTTCCATACATATACCGGTACCCTAAATCTTGTTTTCGTGGAGCTACGCTTTCGTAAAATGTTGTGGTTGAAATCATGATATGATCTTTATTGTTCTTAATGGTTTCCAAAATGTCATGCTAAATTGAAAACGACTGAGTGCCATTCAGTTTTCTAAGATATAAAAGACAATCATTCACAATTTTATATGTCGGTTTATGTTAAAAGGAGCTTATATAACCTTTCCCCCGAAACAAGTTGAACAATTTTAGCAGAGAAAACTTGGGAGTACATTGAAAGAAAAAGAAAAATGCCGAATAACTTTAATCCAATACCACACAGTGACGCCTTTAGTGCCCCACAAAAAATAAGCGTAGGAAAATATTGTGGAAAATGAAGAAATTGCTTGTGACAAGCAATGTCTTCATTTCCCACATAGTTTTCTACACAGATTTCTTACAAAAAAAAGAATTATTCACTTAATTGTCGTCTGCAACATCTTTGAATCTAGACCAGTCTGATATTTTGCCGTGTGATAGTTTTCTATCCTATTGATTCACAGTTGCACGTTTTCAATGACACGCATTACAATTTATATATGACTGAATTTGGTCGTTTAGGAAAATACTGAAACTCATAAATTCGTCGAAATAAAAAAAATCAAAATAGTGTAGGTCGATATATCTCGATAGTTTAAATGTTTAATCCTTTCTCAAACAACAAATTTAAACTTATCACAATGCAAAAGTGTTGCAGACAAAAAATATCTCAATTGCGGATTGAAAATTGTCTTTGTCAGGGTAGAAAATGAATAATTGTAATGAAGTAATGGGAGCTAATAGTCGTAGGGTTATTTACAAAAAAAACTGCAACTTGTTTAACACTTTCCCAAACAGCAAAATTTTAGACTGGTCCAATTTGAAAGCTCCCGCAGACAACAGATTCAATGATACTATGTGAGGAAAATATAAACCTAATAGCATGGAAAATATTGAAGCGAAAGAGAAACTGCTGGTTATCAACAGTTTCTTCTTTTGCCTCAATGTTTTCCCAAGCTTATTTTGTTAGGGACGTCAAAACCAGGTCTTGTTTGGGAAAGTGTTAAAAGATGCAGTTACGAAGTTTTTGTTGAAAAGCAGGGTAATGCTGGTACGTGCAGCCAGCATTTGCTCTGCTCTGCAATATTTTCCATTAACTCTTTCCCAAACAAGACCTGGTTTTGACGTTCCTAATTATATATAGCTTGGGAAAACATTGTGACAAAAGAATAAACTGCTGATAACCAGCAGTTTCTCCTTTTGTCTCAATATTTTCAATGCTGTATTACACTCAAATTCTTTCTTTAACAACATCTCTTTTGTCTTCAGCAGTAGCTTTCAAATTAATTGAATCACCCTAAAATTTTGTTGTTTGGGAAAGTGTTAAACTTTGAGACTTTGTGAAGACTTTTCAGTGTCCCAGGTGCTGAACTCGGCCAAAGCGATGGACGTTTTTCGCTACAGCAAGGTACATATATTTTGCGTTTAAATGTGAGTTTAAAGATCTGAATGGATAGTTTTTCTAATAACAATGAATTTGTTCTAAAAATAGACCGGATTTATCGATATGTATGTCTGTGTTGTTATAAAATCTCGTAACTACGGCTTTATCGAAGCCGTAGTTACGATATTTTATAACAACACTGACGGAATATTATGATCGCGAAAAAACGTCCCACGCTTTGGCCGATTACATAACCAGTAAGTGTATCTTTTACGCATTTTCACCACACCTATATTATAGATACATGTATGGCATCGCTGGTATCTATGCATCATCTTAAAGTGACATTTCAGAATTTTTTGTCATAAATTTCACTTTTATTTTTATCTGAAAGAGCATATTTCCTTATGAAAAATCTGAAAATTTCAAGCCAAAATATTGCGCCGTTTACGAGCAATTTATACCTTTGCGTTAAATTTGAACAAATTGTTGTGGACAACAGTTTTATATGCAATTTATCGATTATGTCTCAACTTTAAATGCGTTTTTCTCGCTTATTGGCAACAACTTAAAAAACTAATAGTATGTATACTCATTAGAATAACCAATCTTGGCATCAAGACATATTTTAAAAAAATTGAAATTGGAATGAAATGTCCCTTTAACGATATCATAACACTTGACATTTGATGAAGTGGGAAATGATTTTTGTGCAAGTCATACAATGACCGTTTGAAATATCCTTCTCTTTAAAGTGACATTTCACATTTATTTCATTTTTTTAAAAGTATGTCTCGATGCAAAGAATGTTTATTCTAATGCGTAGAAATGCTATTAGTTTTTCGAAGTTGTTATTTATAAGCGAAAAATACGCCTTTAAGGTTGAGACAGAAATGACAAATTCTATATAAATCTGAACTGTTGTCCACAACAATTTGTTTAATTTTAGCCCAAAAATATATATTTCTCTTAAACTGTTCAATATTGTGGCTTGAAATTTTCAGAATTTCATTAGAAAAGATGCTCTTTCAGATAGAATAAACGTATGATTAATATGAAAATAATTGTGAAATGTCAGTTTAAAACTGATGTAATTTGATATATGAATAAAACTAACTTGAAATTGCATAAGAGTTTAACTCTTCTTATAATTTTTGCAATAATGATATTGTTTCAATATTTAGATATTTTGAGGCTGATCTGCATTGATATGACAATTTTATTTTAAAGCAATGTGAGAGAGGGTTTAACTTTGCAATGAAAATATGATGAAAAATGAAAAGTCTGTTAAAAGAAAAAAAACGACAATCTTAATTTTCATTTTGTTATCATTTGTTTCTTTCCTTTTTGTATTCCTTTCAGATGTTTTCATTTCAGATATAACTTCAATTTGCAATTTTACGTTGTAGCGATTCTTAAAGGGGGACGAGCTAGGCTGTCGAAAATGCAAATGGCACAATAATTACAAACCAGAAATAACGTATGAAATTATCAACCTGAAGGGGTAGATCATTTATGTCCATTGTTACCACTCGTCGAGCTTTATTAAGTATTAAAATCCAAGTCAATTAATAACATGCTGGTCGTCCTTGTTTTTGTTTTGTAACGGCTACATATGCACAACCTTCAAAAATCAATTCCGTCAGAGATACGTCATCTGTGCTCAGCGAGATTTAACACAGCATACAACCGGCTGCGTGGAAAGTCAACGAAGACAGATTCGGCATCTGATGTCATGTGCATGGTAGGTCAATGAATTTACTTTTATAAATAAACGAAAGGATCTTTGGTATTCTATAGACGTCGCGCACGGTATTGCGACCAATTTATGTAACGTCAAAATACACGGGAAGACGTTGCGTGCAACGAACGTTCTTTGTCATCCGCGCTTTCTTCCCCGTTTATCCAAGAAAAAGGCTCAATCGGTTTCGTTTAATGAGATATTTAGAAAGCAGAAGAATACATGGATAAAAGAATTGAATTATGTCTGAAATAAAGTTCAATTAAATTTCTACTTTTTGTTGATTTTGTTGATGAATAATGTTATGCGTTTGAGTATTGTCGCTACATCATAAACGCCACGCTGGCGGTATTCAACACTAAATTTTGAAAATATTTGTTTACATATTTTGCATTTACATTTGCGAAACATACATCATATAACTCAATATGAGGGGAAATTTAGTTGTAGGCCTACATCTGAATAGTTTCTGTTGTTTGTATGTTATTTCATATCGTAAATATCGTGTCGTGTAGAACAGATTTCTTGTTTAAAGATAGCAAAAAAAGAGAAGAAAAATAGAAAATAATTACTATTTTTCTTTAAAGTAAAACTAGTAAAACAATTTTATGGTTGGATATAACGTAACATGGGTCTTCCATTACAGCAAGATTTTATTATTGTATGATTCATGTAATCATGAGCGAATGATTTGAAAGAGACGCACGAAGAAACTTTTATTTAATTGCATGATTTTTATTCAACATTTTAGTCGGCGAAAGAAGACAAAACCCCATTACCATTTATTATAAACGATGACATAGCCACTAATTGTAATTGTTATAGATTTTCCGAAATGTTTAAAACCTTTTCAGTACCATAGAAATCGACCACATTTAACGTTGACGTTAAACGTCCATTTTGACGTAAATTAGGGGGGTGGACATTTCTGTTTTACCTGGGAAAAAATTTGGCGTTTCTCGTATAATTATGATACGCATCTACATGTTACACCATTTTGAAGATATTGTGATGAACTAACTGATTATCAAAACATCGATGCTTAGAATTTGACGAATTTAAACATATTAATGTTGAAATGTGCGCTAAAACATTTTTCCGCGAAAAAATGCAGGGGGTGGACATTTCTGTTTTACCTGGGAGAATTCAAAATAAAACATGAAAACGACGCAATGGATTGTTCATATTTCAAATATCTAAAGTTCATTTGATGAACTTGATTGTGAAGTAAGTTTGAATGAAAATGATACAATCGTTTTCATTCCAAGGAATGTGAAAAATGACATTTTATTGTAAAAATCCAAAAAATAGCTCACGTCACGCGCCAAAGCGAGTTTGTTTTTTCATTATACTGACCTTAATTTTTGCGTGTTTTTCATAGAAATCATATTTTTGTATAGCGAATAGGATAACAAAACGAAAAGTGCAATCTTTAAACATGAATTTATGCTGCAAATACACGTTTTATTTGGAGTAATCAAATTCTTCGATTTTTTATGTTACACGTCACGCTTAAAAACTGGTATCTTTTTCGTAAAATAATGACCGAAATTCATGACTTTCCGGTGTATCGTGCCCATGTAAAACTATACACAGACAGTTTCATATATACAGAAACAGATTCTATCTAAAAAATAATTCTTCACTAAATATGCTTCTTGAACAAGCGCATCTCTCGTTAATGATCCGGGTTTTTCACGATTGGTCGCAATAACGTGCGCGACGTCATAGTTGATAAATACGCGTATTAATGTTCAGTGCTTGTACAAAATAAACCTTTTCACGTATTCCTCGCAAATAAGGTCACAGTCATCGACACAGCCGGTTGTACGGTGCGTTAATATCGCGGAGGTGTGTCTCGTTGACCTTGACCTTGTCTTGTTTTGAAGTAAAAATAGAATGTGTAAACACGCATGTAAAGGATTGATCTATAGCAAAGGAAAGATGTTTTTCGCCGAGATTGAGGTTTTTATGCATTGCTAATTGTATTTCCATGCACAAAATATGAGTTCCCGAACAGTTCGGAAGCATAAAAACATAGAATGAGCCCCTTTAATCTTTTTATCGGCTATCTCACTGACGTGTAGTTACTCTTTAAGCGATTTACCAAACGGGACATCGAACTGTTGACCATCCACCACGGCCGCCCATAACCACCCTATCACACGAACCGAACGTTTGTAAAGTAAATTCCTAGAAATAGTTTTCGAATACTTCAGCAAAAGTACAAAGTTTTCTCGTTTTATTACCAAGACTTATGGACTCAATCACATTTAGATACTAATGAATGGTTTCATTGAGTAGAAACTATCCATTCAATTGGCCTCTTTTAATTTGATTACTTGACCTACATTTGAGACCGGATCTTGAAAAGAGAACCCTATTGTATTTAAGAACAACATGGACTGCGGTCTGCTTGTGCAAATGCACATCCAGTTCACGACCCATTTTGTTCTTTAATGGCTTCTTCATTACACGTAGCCGAATCGATGATCAGCATGGAACAAGATTATGCGGCACTGAAATAAAAACTAACCTGGATCCATATTAGTTTCAGATGCTACATGTACATTATTCAAGTCCCGGCCCATGCCTTTTATTGTTGGCAATGAAACGGATTACTTTGTAAGGGTTATACTTACTGGTATATGCCTACTAGCCACATAGTTGCAATTCCTCATCTTTTTGGTAAAAATAACAACACGACTGCAATGGTACAAAACATTTTCTTTTCTTACACCTTTAACTTACCTACTTTCAATTTTATAAGAAATTCCAATCTTACGAGACGAATAAAATTCTAATGTACAAAAGGAATAGTTAACTTTGCTTGTCAATGAACTTTTTATTGTCCTCGGATAATGTCCCCTACAAATTTGGACCATGAAGTGTTATATCTTATCAAGACAAATAACGATTACATCTAGCGAATCCTCCGAAAGGAAGAAGGCATAAACACGACGGAAAACCCGTGTCACAACAAGAACAACAACAACAACAAGAAGAATTTCAGAAAATCATCAATGAGTATGTTAACCCATTACTACATACTGACTCTTTTTGACTCCCTACAAGAAAATGGCTTTGGAAAACATTGTGGAAAATGAAGAAATTGATTGTGACAAGCAATTTCGTCATTTCCAGCAATATTTTCTACACAAAATGACTAAAAATGTAAAGAAAAATCAATAATTTTGAATTGTCGTCTGCAACATCTTTGAATTTGGACCAACCCATATTTTTTCGTTTGATAATGGGTTAATTCGTGATGAATTTGAGTATTATTTTAAGCAGAAAAAAACTTATAAATACCAGAGATTTGTGTCTGGTCGCCAATAACTTTTATACTAGGTGCTGTTGAAAAGATCTTTCAAACAAAAAATACCTGACATGTTTTAACATTCTCTGCTTCAAACAAATTCAAACAAATCGGCCACGTATCTACAGAATTATGAAGATTCTTTTCAATCGTCGTCGTCGTTGTCGTCGTCGTCGTCGTCGTTGTTGTTGTTGTTGTTGTTGTTGTTGTTGTTGTTGTTGTTCTGTCACGTGAACCACCGTCGTGATAAAGGTTCGTACAGTCAGGTCAAGATCATATGTCTCGTCTAAGTCCAAGTATCAAAATTTTATCTTTTCTCTGACTTTGTATTTTTATTTCGAACAGTTGCCGTTACGTGGGCGTCATTATTTTAACATACAGGGTGTTTCATAATATGTGATACACTTTCAAATGAATTAAAAGCATGTTCAATAACTTCATACAATGACAATTTATTATATAAATTTGAAGATACGATAATGACATTTTATTCAAAATATTCCTTGGGTGAATATCAAGACGTCAAGACGTCATTGTTGACGTCATCTAACAGGAGATGTTTTTTTCCGAAATCACGCTATCCAGGGAAAGATGTCAGTGAATTGTGAAGTTGCACTTGATAGAAAATCTTTTATGAATTTAATTAGACGATTGAAGAAGATGTGTCCTTATAAAAAGCTAATCAGTATAATGCAGGTGTACAGAATTAATAAAAAGTTTGAAGATAAGTACTTGAATAATGAAATAATGTCAAGTTCCATTAAAGGACTGACTGAATGCCAAGTGCAACGTCAAATTGGACGTTATTTTGAGCAGTTGATGGGAAACACTATAAGTAATGAAATGCGTTGTCTGGTTAATACGGAAGTTTAAACTGACCCCCTTAAATATTTTATATAACTCTAAAAATACACGGAGTTATAAGAAATATAAATATTAAAATTGATTAAGTTATATATATAGACATTTATATAAGTATACATTATTTGCTGCTTTATATTTTATCAAAATATATAATTGTTTGATTTTTGTGTAATCCTAACAATTTAACTGATCCATTATTCATACAAGAGGGCCACGATGGCCCTGCATCGCTCACCTTAGAGGACTTTGAGACAAACAACTTGCAAACTTCAAACTTGCATGACCCACTTTTTACATGACCTAGATATCATCAAGATAAACATTCTGAACAATTTTCAAAATGATGAGTAAATAAATATTGAGGTTCTTAGAGCAAAAACAAGATTTAACCTTTTGACCTAGTTTTTGACCTAACATTAGCCACTTTCTACATGACCCATTTATCATCAAGATAAGCAATACTGTACTATATTCTTAATGATGAATAAGTATTTTGATTTTTTAAAGCAAAAACAAAATTTGACCTAGGTTTTGACCTCTCATGACCCACTTTATGCATGTCCCATGTATCATCAAGATAAATATTCTGAGCAATTTTCACAACGATAAAGTAAATATTTTGGTTCTTTGAGCAAAAACAAGATATGACCTAGTTTACGACCTCGCATGACCCACTTTTCACATCACCAAGATATCATCAAGATAAACATTCTGTACAATTTTCACAATGATAAAGTAAATATATTGGTTCTCAGAGCAAAAACAAGATTTGACCTAGTGACCTAGTTTTTAACCTCAAATGACATGCTATTCATATCAACAAGATATCATCAGATAAACATTCTAAATTTTCACAATGATTGAGTAAATATTTTGGTTTCTAGAGGAAAAACAAGATTTGACCTAGTTTCTGACCTCACATGACCCACTTTTAAAATGACCACGATTTCGTCAAGATAAACATTCTGAACAATTTTCACAATCTTTAAGTATTATTCCGTTCGTAAAGCAAAACCAAGGTTTGACCCAATGGCCTAGTTTTTGACCTTACATGACCCACACTTTGTACATAACCTAGATATCAAGATAAGTATTAAGGATAGTTTTGACAAAGTTTTGGGGCACAATTGGCATCTCTAGAGCGAGAGAAGGATTCTGTGATATTTGACCTTGTGACCTACTTTTTGACCTTGCATGACCCACCATTAACAATGACTAAGATATCATCAAGATTAACATTAAGGACAATTTTGACAAAGTTTGGACCAAAATTGGCACTTCCAGAGCAAAGGGGATGATTCTTCAAGATTTGGTCTCGTGACCTAGTTTATGACCTGGCATGATCCACTTCTTGACATGACCTAGATATCATCATGATAAATATTCAGGACAATTTTCAAAAAAAATGTGCCAAAACTGACATGTCCAGAACAAAATGAAGGATGCTAAAAGAATTGACCTTGTGACCTAGTTTTTGTTCAGGTATGACCAACTTTTGATCATTTCATAGATATAATCAAGATAAACATTAAGGACAATTTTGACAAAGTTTGGACAAGATTTGCACTTCCAGAGCAAAAGAAATGATTTTGTAAGTTTTGACCTCTTGACCTAGTTCATGACCTAGCATGACGCACTTCTTATCTTGACCTTGATATCATCAAAATAAACATTCATGACAATTTCTACAAAGTTTGGACCAAAATTGACACTTCCAGTGTAAAAAGATGGATTTTACAATATTTGACCTAGTGACCTAGTTTATGAACTGGCTTGACATATTTCTTATCATGACCCAAATATCATCAAGACAAATATTCTGATCAATTTTTACAATGATTAAGCAACAAATGTGCCCCCTAGAGCAGAAAGAATATTTGACCTAGTGACCTACTTTTTGACCCCATTATGGCCCCGATTCAAATTCTTTGAAGTATTTAAAAAAAAAAAAAAACAACATAGACCATATGTTTGAAATATTGTTGAATTCTGCCAAGTACTTTAGGAGGAGAAGATTTTTTTGTAAAAAGTTGACGGACGGACATATAGACAGAGAGACAGATAGACAGACACCGGACAACAGGCCGATCACAGTACCTCACCTCGAGCACTACGTGCTCAGGTGAGCTAAAAAATGGAAATAGTTAATTTATATAAACTGTATACAAAAATAATTGAATTATGAATAAATGGTATATATAACACCATTTATATACATTCCATATTTGTAAATGAAATAAAAATCGGATTTATATATATTTTCTTTATTTAAGTCCTTGTAAAATTTCAACTTATCTATCTGAGATATATATAAATCTATGAATTAATCGAGATAATTTGACAAATATGGGGGTCAGTTTAAACTTCCGTAGGTTAATTTGTCTAATGTTACTATAAGATATATGTGTTATAAAACTATGTTCTCTACTCTAACAAATTATATCATTTTTATAATTGCAAGTTTGTATGAAGTATGCTGTATATCTATTTGAACACCCCCCCCCCCCCCCAGTATAAAATTGCTTTTTGCGAGCCTGTGCAATACTCATCATTTTGGTAAACGTTACAATAAAACCCTCTTTTCTTTTTTACACGTTTAACTTTCATTCTATCCATGAATTTTATCGCAAATTTCCAATTTTACGAGACGAATAACGACTTAAATGCCCAAAAAGAGTAGTTTGCTTGGCAATGAATTTATTGATTGTCCAATTAAATTGCTCGTTTAGTGACCCTACATCCATGGACCATAAAGTGTTATATCTTATTAAGACAAATAAGGATTACAGAGCGAATCCTCCGAAAGGAAGAGGGTGTACACACGGCGGGTAATCCCGTGTCACAAAAAAAAACAAGAATTGCAGAAAATCATCAATTGACTATGTTAACCCATTACCACACAATGACCCTTTTTGACACCCTACAAGAAAATGGCTTTGGAAAAAAAATGTGGAAAATGAAGAAATTGCTTGTGAGAAGCAATTTCTTCATTTTCCCACAATTTTGTTTTACACATAATGACCCAGAAATGTTAAAAAAAAAACATTTTGAATTGTCGTCTGCAACATCTTTCAATTTGGACCAACCCAAAATTTTGTCGTTTGGAACTTAGTTAAAACGTGATTCAATTTGAGTATGGTTTAACGCAGAGAAGACGTATAAAAACCAGATATTTGTGTTTGGTCGTCAATTACTTTTTTATCAGGTTTGTTGAAAAGAATCCTTTTTAACCAACAAATCCTTGACATGTTTTCACATTCTCTGCTTCAAACAAAGTCAAATAAATCGGCCACGTATCTACAGAATTATGGAGATTCTCTGATATCCGTCGGTGTAAATGCAAAACATCGTATGTCGATTTTTGCAATTTTCAAAGTAAAATCTTGTGTGTCAAGTTGAGACAATTCACGTAGGTTTTGGGATATTTCTACTTATCAGTATTAAAGACACATTATTTGTGAACAATATGTCCGAATTTCAAGCAAAACCCTTCAGTTTCGGAAAAGTTATTAAGTCACGTGATCCACCGCCGTGATAAAGGTTCGTACAGTCAAGTAAACGTCATATGTCTCGTTCGAGGACAAGTATCAAAATTTTTATATTTTTTGACTGAATTTTTATTTCGAACAGTTGCCGTTACATGTACATGGACGTCGTTATTTTAACATACAGGGTGTTTCACAATATGTGATACACTTTCAAATGAATTAAAAGCATGTTCAACAACTTCATACAATAACAATTTATATATCATTTTGAAGATACGATAATGACATTTTATTCAAAATATTTATTGGGGAATATCAAGACGTCATTGTTGACGTCATCTAACAGGAGATGTTTTTTTTTTCGAAATCACGCTATCCAGGGAAAGATGTCAGTGAATTGTGAAGTTGCACTTGATAGAAAATCTTTTATGAATTTAATTAGACGATTGAAGAAGATGTGTCCTTATAAAAAGCTAATCGGTATAATGCAGGTGTACAGAATTAATAAAAAGTTTGAGGATATTTACTTGAATAATGAAATAATATCAAGTTTCATTAAAGGACTGGCTGAATGTCGTGCAACGTCAAATTGGACGCTATTTTGAGCAGTTGATGGGAAACACTATAAGTAATGAAAGGCGTTGGCTGCTTAATTTGTCTAATGTTACTACAATGTATATATGATATAAAACTGTATCATATCTTATGAAACACTCTGTACATGTTTGAATGATTTAATTTCTTTCTTCTAAACACCAAAGGTCAATAGCCTTGAATTTTATGATCTAGGAAAAACAATTAAAAGTGGGGACCTCTTAGAATTAGTGTTTGTCCTACCTAATAGATGAATAAAAGTTGACCTAGAAATATGAGTATGGCCTGATTATTTTGTCCTTACTACAGTCTGTTTCGAAATTACGTATGCATGTGTTGGGCATACGTTGGTCTGATGTCTATATCAAGCTTGTGTACCTGTTATGTAAAACGCAGATTCCTAAACATGCAAAGTTCTGCATTTCTACATTTTTAAATCATTTAGTGCTAAATGTAACCGGATTCAGTGTGTCGTTCACATTGGTTACGTGATTTCGATTAATAATCCATATTTATCTTGCATAACTTTTGTTCGATCTAAATAAAGGCCAGATGAACATAATCTTATCATTTAATGTATCTTTCAATGATACACATATTCATCATCATATCTCGTCAGTGCGAGATAAAAACCTCGTAACTTCAGCTTGAAAAAAGCTGGAGTTACGAGGTTTTGATTTCCCACCGACTACTTATTCATATTGATATAGTTTCGCCGGTTGGTGTCAAAATTGACGTAACCCCAGATTTTTCGCGACATAGTTACGACGCTTCCGTTGCTCGCTGACGACACTGACAAAGAATTGAGAGTTGTCACGCAATTGACCGTTCCTCACTGAAACTAAAGTATTAACTCTGTTCCAATCTAGAACATTTTAGGTTTAGGCATGTAGGCCTATCGCATCGGCCTCTCGGACATATCAAAAGGACGAAAGAACCAACAGACGTACTAGCATACAGGTTTTGTTTATTTCTAGACATGTAAAGTCACTTGTCTAGATGGCGTATAGCGCACGTGACTTTTGACGTCACGATTCGGTCTTTGAGCTGAGAAAAATGGGGAAATAGCACTCGATTTGGGCAAACATTTTCTTAAAAAGCTTCCCCTCTCCAAATCAGTCCGAATTGTGACGCCACAAGTCGTGTTGGTAACGCAATGACTGCATGAGATAACCATCAAAAATGGTCAATTTTGTGAGATGGCGCACAGCAAGAATACAGCCTGGTAACACAATTAGGAAACACATATAGCCCTCGATAAATGACTTGGCAGAGCATCTCTGGCTGATAGCTAGAGATGCTCTGCAAGGTCATTAATTTGATTTGACCTATACCAATGTCAAGGTCAAAATAAGAAAAACAAACAACATTTATCATTTAACACACATATTTACTACCTATGTAAAATAAGTGTTGATACAAGACATGCATACCACAAGTTTTTATTGCATTAAAAAAGAGAAATGCAGATTATAGATAGCTGCTAAGAATTTCAGGTAAGTCGCCCATTAATGCACAGCCTTCAAATAAGACATTCAACCTACCCCTATATTTAACCCTTTCCAAAACAAGACCTGGTTTTGACGTCACTAAGAGAATGGGCTTGGGAAAATAATGAGACAAAAGAAGAAACTGCTGATAATCAGCAGTTTCTCCTTTTGCCTCAATATTTTCTGTACTTTTTTCTATTCAATTCCTCTTCCAATCAGCATCCGTTTCGATGTCTGCGGTAGCTTCCAAATTGGACCACCCTAAAATTTTGCCGTTTGGGAAAGGGTTAACCCTCTCCCAAACGGCTACTTGGACTGATCCAATTTGAAATGTGCTACAGATCACAAACATGTTAGAAAGAATAACAATGAATTTTGTGATTAAAGTAGACTGGGTCTAACGTAATGTTTAGATTAAATCGTCAGTATTGTTAGAAAGCCTCTTACAACAGCTGCAATCAAGCTGTAGTTGGGCTGTTTTAGATTTACACCGATGAAATACTATTGTTTGTCCGAAAATACGTCCCTATTTGTGTATTATATACATGTAATACTGAAAATGTTGAAGCAAAATGAGAAAACATGGTTATTAGTATTTTCTGTATTCGCCTCAACGTTTTGCCATTTTTTTGTGTGATGCATGTCAAAAGCAGGACTTGTTCCGGAAAGAGTTAATAGAATAATTTTTGCCATATAAAAAAGCCCGACAGTATTTGCATACGGTAGCCAAAGGTATCCTTAAGTGACATTGGCATTTTGATCGATGCAGGTAAATATTCGAAACGACAATAACTTTCTTTTAACCCTTTCCCATGACCCTATGACCTAATTGTGACGTCCCTAACTTAACGAGCTTGAGAAAACATTATGGTGGAAGAAGAAATTTTGAAAATGTTTATAACCAACCTTTTCATCTTTTCTTTTCAATCTCTTCAGTGCTATATTGTAAATGAATTATTTATTTAACAATACCCATTTTGTCGTCTCCAGTAACTTTCAAAGTGGGACAGCCTTAAATTTGGCCATCTTGGAAGTGGTTAATAGGAGACCTTTATTACATAAGAGATCATCGCAGAACCAGATTTTCCCTCTTAATCCATTAACAGACGGTGAAATTTTAGACTGTCCCAAATTCAAAGATATAGCAGACGACAATTTCAAGTGACTGAAATTTTACTCTTTTTTTTGTCTTTCTGGATAGAAAACATTGTGGGAACTGAAGAAATTGCTTGTAACAAGCAATTTCTTCATTTTCCACAATGTTTTTCCAAGCCTTTATCTTGTGGGGTGTCAAAATGTGTCACTGTTTGGTAATGGGTTAAAGTACGTGACGTTTTGACCTGTATCCCAGTTACACTGTTACACTGTTGCACTTAGACAGTAACACTGTTGTTATGAATTGCAATGAAGAATGTATGAGAGAACAACGTTGACCATAATCAGAAAAAGAGAGTTATTGAAACGATTGGAACAAAGAAGGTTTTCTGCAGGTTTTCAATGGGTTGTACTTTCGTTCTGTTCTTGGTTTGGTGTATCTATCGATGGCGTACTGAAAATAAAATAAACAAAGGATATACATCGGTAAATAAATAGAATTGACTCTTGAGAGTCGAACATGGTCAAAAATAGAAAATTATTGAATCGACTGAAGGTTTTCTGTATGTTTTAATGGGTTGTCAGGAAATAATCTAAAAGTTTTAACATTGGTTTCTTAGGACATAAACATTTGTTATATCGTTGGTTTGGTATACCTATCTATGACGTAATGAAATTAAAAGCTAAAAGCATACACATATATCGCTGCTTTTCAACAAAAACTTCGTAACTGGAGCTTAAAAACAAGCTGCAGTTACGAGGTTTTTGTTGAAAATGGACGACATGAGAAACTCATAAGATAGTGATCGTCTATTTAGATGCACCAATAACTTGTCATTTACTTTCTCTTTTAAAACAAATTGTGTTATCATTATTTTAATCGAATGAGTCTTATTTAGAATTCGATGCTTTTCAACAAAACAACTCGTAACTGCAGCTTGTATTAAGCTACAGTTACGAGGTTTTTGTTGAAAAGCGATAAAATGCATTTTCGATGTCTTTTAATGTAGCAGTTACGACATTGATTTATCACACAGAAGATAAAAATTCAAATATTGCCATCGATAATTAATCAAGACCATTTCCAGTTTCTATAAAATATGTTACTACTAAAATTAAGCAAATAAATATCCGATCTTTTCTACTAAAAGTATAACTTGAAACTTTTTAACAAGAGAACCACATCTCCTGATTATTTTGGGATATTTTGCCGTAATTACAACATCTGCATGAAATATTCCGATTCAAACAGTTAACATAATTGTCATTGTCGAAAATGTTAAAAAAAATATTTAAAAACGATCCTTTCAAATTTTGAAAAGTGCTTAACAACTGCATGCATCTGCACACCGAATCCAAAGTTTTGGAAATGTTCATTTGCAACTCTGGTGTGTAGATCTATATATATTTGAGTCGAGATATGGAAAAAAATCCTTAGGGCCGGTCACACAGCCTTCCGCGAGTTGATCACGATTGTATCGCGAGGAAAAACTGTCAAACGCGAATTAAACTCGGTCACAAGTGGATGACACGTGAATGAAACGTGGAGGACTCGCGAATAACAAGTGCACACACGCGCGAAAAATTTTACACGCGCTCGGAGCCCGGTTTTATTTTTGAGCAGCCACCTCGTGTCGCACAAGTGGTGTAAATGCGATACAAACGCGGACCAAACGCGATAACACGTGGTACACTCGTGGTACACTCGCGGATCACAAGTGGACGACAATTGGTCACTCACGGGCATACGCAAAATTTCTTCGTGTGATTGCGTATGTAGCACTTGTCTTCCACTTGTGATCCGCTTGTCTACGGCGTTCCTAGCACATGTGATAGCGTGTGCTTCCCGTGTAAAAGGCTTTCTCAGATCACTTGTGACCCCATTTTCTGACCACAAGCGCTCATACACGGAGGACTCGTTGTGGACACGCGATGGGCACGCGGAGCACACGCGCACGGTTGGTCCACTTTTCATTTGCGTGTCTAGCACGTTTGAGACAATTTTGCTGATTTTTCACCGCGTGTAGAAAAAAGATGAAAAAATTTGACAAAATTACACGTGACCAACTCCCGGAAGGCTGTGTGACCGGCCCTTAAGGCATTTGATTCCAACATGGATCCAGATCAGCCTGTGCATACGCAAAGTCTGATCAAAATCCAAGTTGTTCTCCAATAGCTTCTTCGCGATTTGTAGCAATCATAAGAATGCAGTATGGATCGCGGTCAGGCTCCACCAAGGCTCAGGCTGATCTGGAAAAATGCCATAAAATGCCATAAAAGTACGTTTTTCCAGATCCTGGCTCATTTATTGAGATAAAACTGCTTTTCAACAAAAACAAGCTGCAGTTACGATGTTTTCGTTTAAAAGTGACTATATTTGCATTATTCAGTTACTCACGGCTTTTGATCGGTCAATTGCGGCACACAAGGATCGTTCAGTAGACTGTCTGATCGCGTCCTCCACCCGCTGTTTCGTGCCCCTGTCCCAAATATTCTTCCCAGAGAGATAATCAACGCCTGTACCCTCCGGGACCTACAACAAATGGCTTATTTGTTATCAATCTCGCAAAGAGAAAGATCATATGAAAGGTGAAAAAGATAGCCATGTACTTTCATAAGGTTGAAAAGACAGTCCAGTAAATCGTCAAATTTAAAAACAAGATGTGTTTGTGCAACACGATTCATGTCTCCTAAATAACCAATGTTTTAAGCTTTCGGACAGACAGCCTGACAGACAGACAGACGGACAGGAGTAAAACAATATGCCCCCGATCTTTTGATGCGGATGCATAAACACCTCGTACATGTAACTACAGATAGCTTTTGTTACAACTTACAAGTCTTTTGTGACATACTGTAATGTTACGGACTACGGACGCAAGCCCACTGGACAGAAGCATCCAGGACAAAACACGGTGTTTAATCACGTGACTCAGAATTTCAGAAAATGATGACTTTTTGTTAATACTTGACCAATTTGAATTCGGTTTGAAGCACAGAAGGTGGGGAAACGCAAGGACTATTCTTGATGTGGTGGATATTTTCAAAAATCCATCACGTCCATCTAATGCATGAAGTTTGTCCACCTTCGCTGCTTTATACCGAATTCAAATCGGTCCCGTATTTACAAAATTATTGAAGATTTCCTAAAATTGTTGTATCACGTGTTTATCCACAGTGCAAAAGCTCACTCAACATAGGACACAAGGCAGTGGGCTATAGTCATTAACATGTTTTCAAATAAATGATGGAAATTTCATTGAACAATAATTAACCCATTCCCACACAATGACCCTTTTTGACTCCCTACAAGATAAAGGCTCTTGAAAACATTGCGCAAAATGAAGAAATTGTTTGTCACAAGCAATTTCTTCATTTTCCACAATGTTTTTTCCCTAAAAAACAAAACATGTAAAACCTAATTCACTTAAGACTGTCGTCTGCAACATCTTTGAATTTGGAGCTGTCTAAAATTGTGTCGTTTGGTAAAAGGTTAAACAAAACGTCATTCAACTGTTGTTGATTACCCATGTTCATCAGCACATGATATTAAACCTGATAAATATTAATTTTTTATTGAAACATGTCACAATTTCAGATAATTCTAGATAAAAATGAGATAACATTACGCTATCACTGCCAGTCTAATCAATCACCCATAGATAATTTAGGAACGTCACGCATTTTCTAAAATTTTACCATTCCGTTGCAGAACTATCCAACGTAAGCGTGGATGATCTTTCCAACAAAAAATCATGTCAGAGCAAAAGCTTTGACATGCAATGAAAACGTGTTGAAAAGTTTTCGGTGAAAAAAATCAGATGATTTGTTGTATTTATTGGGTTTTTAATACCTTGTGAGTAGCACAGATTGAACGTCCGTCGAAACAAATTATATTTACCACACATTTTCTTGTTTTAGAGAAAAAAGAAAATAGTGGTCATCGTCCGTGGGAAGTCAAAATTCAAGCTGGAGTTACGAGGTTTTGACTTCCCACCAACGTCATAATAGTTACATCAACATTTCTTCTGTTGTCCCCATGTTTTCTAAAATTTCTTGTCACGTGGGTCTAAACAAGAATTGTTTTGGAAAGAGTTAAAACGAGCCATTCCCTAGTCTACTTATTAACCCTCTCCCAAATGGCAAAATTTTAGGGTGATCCACTTCAAAAACTGCCATAAATGAAAAAATGAAAGTTATAAAAGATAAGATTTGTGTAAAATATGGCATAGAAAATATTGAGACAAAAGGAAACTGCTGATTATCAGCAGTTTCTTCTTTTGTCTCAATGTTTTCCTAAGCTTTATCTGTTAGGGACGTCAAAACCAGGTCTTGTTTGGGAAAGGGTTAATTCAAAAAGTAAAAGGAATTTAATGTAGGCCTAACCCAACAACCGTATTTTTTCTGTTCCAGTTTACGCTCATATTACAACTAAACGTCATAATTTTGATTTAATACTATCACTTAATTGATCCGAACCCTGTTCAACCCTTTCACAGATCACGCATAATATTATCTGATATAAAAGTAAAGTAGTTGCACATAACAAAATAAGCCCAATAAATACTTTAATCTGTGTAGGCCTACTACATGTATATTTAGTAGTGTTGTAAATATAGAGAACGTTCTAGTTATCATGATATTTCTTTTTTCCCGAAAATGTTTTCAAACGTTTTGCAAAATGTGGTTGTCAAAACAAATAATTATTTGGAAAAGGGTCGAAATCCCCAAGGAACTGTTCTGCTCGGTAACTATAATAATAAGCCATTAGAAACAGGTTTTGGTGGGCTAAACGCGTGATTAATATAGCACTAACCATGTTCCGCTTAAAATAACATTTAGTTATAAAACCTTTTTTCATACAAAACCTTTGGAAATATTCTGCAATTATTATCAGCATGTCACAGGGCTCGATCAAATTGCAACACACTTTAAATCGTCACATGACTTAATCGAACTACAATATACAAGGTGTCCTTTGATCTGGATCGATTTGATCTGGATTTTGTCAAGATAAATTGTAATTGGGACATTTTAATAAAACGTGAAATTCGTTTTTATCACAAGTACATGTTGAGACATACACCAAGGACATAGCTCTGTGTTACACAAATATGCGAATACCTCACACACAGACAGACAGGCAGAATGGTGAAGCTACTTGGATGTCATTAAAATGATGTTGTTAACACATTTGATGCAGTAATTGTAAGACATTAAATACAATTTGTGTACATGCAGCATGTCTGTCAATAAATATATCAACAGATCCATCAAATTACATCGAGTTACATATTTAGTCACATGTCTGGTCACCTTGGTCGGAGATATCTTTTCCTAGTTGGAATTTGCGTAAGGAATGTGGACGTAGAAAAGGGTAAAAGTCATGCAGTTTTCACATTTTAAATGACTGATTCAAAAATAATCTATTTTTAAAAAAAGATAATTGCCAAACGCCCCTATTTCGCTCTGTGGACAATGAAGGACCTCTATGGATAAGGCGAGAGATCTCCCTAAAAGGCTCAGCGCGATGGGTCAATTTTCAAAACTAACAAATTGAGAAACAAAATTAAGCTTTATGGTTAGGAAGATAAATAAATGAAATGAATGCAGTTTTTTTGCCATTTATAAAGTTCTATAGGTGCAGATAACTCTTGATGTTTGTGCCCACCCAAATAGTTTCATTTTCTTATACTACCGGTATTCATAGACGTAAAATGATGTTTCTTTTTGTTTTATTTCCAATTTATTTTCTACAGATACAAGGATAAATGGTGTTGACATCATATGGCAGCTTTGGTTTTGTCCGTATTGCGCATACGCATTATTGAAACAACTTTAAAAGCGCACTTTCCCGCCAAAAACTGAGGAATACCTACCTTCCATGGGCTGGTGAACATCGTTCCACCCCTTGACCCATCTTCACAAGCCAAGGGTTCTGTCTCCACTTTGTTCCTTACGAACCCTTGGCCGCTCGCTTCTATGGAAATCGAAAGTACCGCCGTGCCACCTTTCGGTGATAAAGAGTCGCGGCCCTTTGCAGTTGCTATTTCTGGCCAATCAAAAGCCTCGTACTAAAACGTGTTAGGCGATGCATCAAATACGGATATCGATTTTCACGTCACTAAGAGGGCTTGTAAAGTGTGTTTTGGTTCGATAATGGGAAGTTATCGCGTCCAATGAAATCGCACGGCGGTACTTTCGATTTCCATAGAGGCGAGCGGCCAAGGGTTAGTAAGGAACAAAGTGTAGGTAGAACCCTTGGCTTGCGAAGATGCCCTTGACCCAGCTTCCCATTGATATATGTTGTGTCTCTTGACCATATGCTTCCTTGGTAAAAAGGATTTCCTGGGTCACGGGGTGGAACATACTTTTATACTAAAAATAGTGCTCATATACCAATTGCCATATTTTTGGCGGGAAAATTTCGCCTTTAAACTCGTTTCAATGATGCGCATGCGCATTAAGGACAAAACGAAAACTGGTATATGATTTCAACACCAATTGTCCTTACATTTACAGAAAAAATCTTGCTAATAAAATCATAGAAAACTTAATTCTGGTTAAATGAATACTGGTGGGGTAAGAAAGTGTAATTTTGGGGGTAGGTACAGAAACCAAGAGTTATCTGTACATGTCGAATCGTTTTGATTGAACAAAATCACTTTTTATAGGATTTAGGTTTGGTTTAAACATATTTTATTGCCATCAATATTTACATACATGAGGAGTTTTTACAGCAAGTCAAAATCGACAGTTGGCAAAAGGGTCTGGCCACAAGTTCTAGCAACTTAGATACGGCCATTCCCTTATAACAAACCTGGTCTAGAGTCATCAGTTTTACATACATTGTATACCTGCTGAACTAGACGCTTGCGTGTGTACAGTTCAACGGCTATACAAGTATGATCACTTACAAACAATGATTTTCTAAGTGGAAATACATGACAATACTATTCCGGCAATGGAACAGAATTGTAGATGGTATAAATATGTATTAATCTTTCTTAAGAAAAAAAGAGAATAGAAGTAGTTCTTGTCAGTTGGGAGATGATGATGGTCTGCTGATGAGGCTGCAAAACGAAATTATCCAAATCTATTTGTTTCTTTTATATAGTTTTGAACTGATTTAAAGATGAAAGGGTTTTCTTCAAATGTGAGAATTTCAGATCCAAAAAGTAATAATGTTTCGTTCAAAGGATGGAATCTGTGCAGCGAATGGAAAAGTCGTAGTCTCGAATTAATGTATAAAGGACAACGAAACAAGAAATGTTCAGCGTCTTCAATAGCATGTCCACAGTTGCAAATTGCATCTGAAGAGATATGATTAAGAAATAAATCATTTTTAGGTCGCTACATTTATTCCTAATCAGAGTTTGGTATACTGAAAACCTTCGCTCACCTACATGAAAATGTTTGGGAACACTAGGAACGGAATACATTTGTAAGATACGCGATTTGAACAATGATAAAGATTGTATTGATTTAATGTCTGCTGGAAGGTCATTCCATAGGGTAACTGCATATGGAATGAAGGAAGAGGCAAAAAGTTGGGTTCGACAAGCAATTAAATCGATATGTTCTGCGTTACGTAATCTGTATTGGGTTCTATTATGAACATGCCCCGGGAAAATGTCTTGAAGATACGTAGGAGTTAGACCATTCAGAATTTTGAAAATTAATACGAGTTTTTGGTATTTTCGTCTATTATTTAAAGTTAGCCATCATATTTCTTTATAAATATTGTTTAAAGACGTTGATCTTGTTAGCCCTGTGACGATTCTAGCAGCCTCAATTTGGAGTTTTTCTATGGTTTCCTTTTCTTGAATCGTGCAATTATCACAAATTACAGATGCATATTCTAAAATTGGGCGTATGAACGATATATAAATTTGATTTAAGGAATCTCGTTCCAATCTAAATTTTAAACATCTCATCATTCCTAATAGTTTTGAAGCCGAATTAAACAAGTTTTTTGTATGTTGGTGCCACTTACCATTACTACTAAGAGTCAATCCTAAGTGTTTGTGACTTTCAACAAAGTCTAGTTTTACATTATCGAAATACAGGTTTGGATGTTGAATATTATGCCTATTTGAAAAATTCATAGCGACGGTTTTAGACGGGTTAAATGTTACAAGCCATTGTTTGGCCCATTGAGATATGATAACTAAGTCATGGTTTAAGATACCTTCAATATCGGCTAAATGTGTCGCAGAACATGTTAAAGATGTATCATCGGCGAACAATCGCGAAATGTTTATCAAATTATCAGAAATGTCATTCACGTAGACTAGAAAGAGCAGTGGACCGAGAACAGAGCCTTGAGGAACGCCCGCGTTTATTGACCTTAGACTTGACCTTGACGAATTGACTATGACTGACTGTTGCCGACCCGTCAAGTAGTCTCTAAACCATTCGAGTAATGGATCTTGTATACCTAATTGTTTTAGTTTTAACAAAAGTCCTTTGTGCCAAACTCTATCAAAAGCTTTTGATATATCACAAAATACCATACACAAGTTCTGCTTTGAATCTAAAGACGAAACAATTTGGTGATACATCTCGAGCAATTGATGAACAGTAGAATGATCAGATAAAAAACCTGACTGGTTCCGGTATATTAAGCTATTAGAGTGGAAATAATTATACACGTGTTTATAGATAAACACATCTCTCCATAAGCTTACCGATACAACTTAGAAGTGAAATTGGGCGATAGTTTGAAGCGCAAGATTTGTCACCTTTTTTGAATAGCGGATTGACTATTGATTCTTTCCATTTCATAGGAAAGACCTGATCGTTAAGCGATTTGTTAAAGAGTTTAGATAACGGTGTGGCTATACTTGCTTTTATATTCTTAAGGAGCCTATGACTTATAAAATCTGGACCTACAGCTTTGTTAATATTCAGGGTACTGATTAAATTTTCAATTTCATTGGTAGAGATATGTATGTTGTTAAGACTACTATTAGTTTTTAAAACAAATCGTGGTAGGGACACATGCGAGTCATCAACATTTGAAATTGAGGAAAAGAAGTTATACTCAAAGGCAAAAGTAACTTTACGGTTTTAGAATAATTCTATTTTCTTAATTTCAAAGCATATTTATGATATTTTCACGACCTTATATTTTCACAGTTATGTTTTGATATTCTAAATGAACACATCCGTTTTATTGACGTTACAGCAATATGCACGTGCATAGCGTTAAAATTACCAAAGTACCACACCCACACAATGGTGTTGTAAATAGTGACATTATTTTTTTGCATGTTTGATCTTTGTTGGTCGCCACACAAAAGGCCAGAGTTGTATTCCAGTTACCAGGAACAGGAAAGCAATCCGACGCCGACAAAAACAGGACATTAAGCATGATGAGAGAGCCAGGATGGAATTTTACGTTTCTATGCTAATGAACTGCACCCGTCAATCAATCGTTAACTTCTTGAACGCATTTCAACACTTACGGGGTCGAAAAATGAGAGTATCCATAACCAAGGCCAATAAATTCGTGTTTAGCATCAGCGTGACGTTACGTTTTTACCGGAAGCTACAGTAAAGATGCCTGAAATCATTAGTTGAGCCGTAGAATTGTTCTTTGTCGAATTTGAAACATTGATTTTAGTGCTAGACGTCCGGTAGCCAGACCCCTTGAGTTATAAAGTAACATGACGTCAACGTAAAAACGCCCATATTTGACCTTATGTAGCATTTTGAGCATACGCAGATTGGAGTTAGCCCCTCTTTTCTGACGAGAAAAGGTTTAATGTTAGTGTCATAGGCGATAGAAGACATGTAGACATAATAACGTGCATGAAATAGAGTGTGTGCTACGGGACGATTGTTTAAGAATTGAATAGCTCAAGATCAGACGGCTTACCTTATCCATACACGAGTACTTTTTTGCAGTCAATAATATGCATAGCGACAAAGAAATACTGACATTAGATAAAATTTAGCATTAAATGCTAGCCTTTTTATTCTAAAAGATTTAATAAAACTTTACCTGGATTTTTCAATCTGACCCCTTTATCAATGCCGTGGTAACACCAGCGTCAAGAAAGGCTAAACACTCTCTTTTATCCCCCATTGTTCTTGCAAAATGGTATATATGTATACGTATAACACAACTAATTTCACAAACTGTGATTAGGGTTTGATAAATCAAATGAAAGTCAGGTGTAAAGTTACTTTTGCCTTTCAGTATATTTAAACATTCCGCTTTTTCGTCATCCGTGTAGTGAATAGTCTCTAAATCGTTTTCAATACTTTTTAGAATTGGTATTTTTTCAGATTTTTTATTCATGTTAATCAATGTTTTTATATGCTTCCAATACTTTGCAGGATTTTGAAATCGAAAATCGGACAAACATTCATCTAGGTTGCTGAAATATCGTTGTTTTGTCACTTTTTTCAAATTATTAACCCGATTTCGAATTGTCTTGTATCTGTCCCAGTCTGATCTCCGTCCATGTTTGGTCACTATCTTCTTTTGTCTGTCTCGTTGTCTACTGAGGCGTCGTATTTCAGAGTCGTACCATGGTCTGTCGTTGGGTCTAATAGTGACTTCTTTAGAAGGGATGCATTGGGACATCATTTCTAGTAACCTACACGTGAATCTATCACATCCGTCATTAACCGACAATAAATCGATGAAGTCCCAATTTTCTGCTTCTATCAGTCTGTTGAGCTCTACAAAGTCAGCACGGTCGTAATACCAGACTTTTCTTTTTGTGCATGTTGATGATAAATTATTGAATCTTATCATTACAGTAGTAGCTTTATGATCACTTATGTCGTCAATGATGTCAATAGTATCTGACTGGATTACATTAATAGTATCTGTAACTAAGATTGGGTCGATCAAGGTCGCAGTATGTGCTGTCATTCGGGTCGGTCTAGTGATCACATTGGTCAAGTGATTTAGAGATATTGAATTTGTTAGATGTCTTTCGGTCGGGTCCAACGGGTCTTGATTTAAGTCTCCCACAATGATGATATTTTTATTTGACTCAAGGGCTCTTTCAAGCGACGTATTAAAATTGTCCCAGAAGACAACTGGTGAGTTTGAGGATCTGTAAATATTGCAAAGTAGGAAGGATGTTGATCTATATGTAACCTCGACCCAGATAGAATGGACAGAACATGATTCCAAGTCAAGTCTTCTCTTAGAATAAAGACAATTAGAAACATATGTTATAAGACCACCAGAATGGATTTAGGTATCCATCTAACAATATAGCTCAAAATAATCATCATTTTGCATGTTTTGAAAATTGACTTTTCCATTAGAGCCTTTTAGGGAGATTTCTCGCCTTATCCATAGAGGTCCTTAAAACAAATGCAACTTAGCCAATAAATATAAACACGTATGTAAAGGTTACGATAAAATCACTGCATTTGCCATACGAATTAAAGTATAAAAGATAAAGGATGGTTATTTGCTGAAATGCGCGATGAAACCATTGCTTCTATTCAATCCATTTTTAAAGTAGCATGCTTTCTATAGTAAAAAACAAAAGGAGTCGACACAATCAAGCACCGATTTTCCAGATTTCTAAAACCCATCATGCTTATGAGCTACATTAGCAAAACCAAGTCCATATTTATCTAATCTAAAATAGTTATAAGTTACATATGTATAAACATGTATTCACAGCCAAGAAATATGGTGCACTATGTTGTTTGATTGAAAATGTAACAACAACAATTTGAATGTCTAACTTAAATACTGAATTTACACGCGAAGGTGTCCAGTGTCAAATATCGATATCTTTTATTAGGGATTACTTTGTTTTAACTACCTTTTCAACATTTGTATATGTGGCCCTTGTTCATATATGAATGAAGTTTGACATTCAGTTGTATAGAGCTTTATAGGAAAGACTGGTTTTGTTAAGTGAAGCTCATTTTTAAAAAAAACATTTCTCCTTTACTTACAATACTTTTGACCTCTGACTTTGATATTTCTGTGCTGTTGTTAGTCTGCAGGAAAACATGGTCAAATATCAGAAGTCGGTAGATCTATGGCACATTTATACGACGAATATCCAGTGTCGTTTGTTTAGCTATAATAATTATTATTAAGTTTTACTCTTACTCGAGAGCGGAGAGTTTGATGGAAAATATAAGGCCATGCATTGTTTGGTTTTCATATCCTTGTGCAAAGCCAAATTAACCCTATCCCAAACAAGACCTGGTTTTGACGTCCCTAATAGAAAAGACTTGGGAAACATTGAAACAAAAGAAGAAACTGCTGATAACCAGCAGTTTCTCCTTTTGTCTCAATATTTTCTAGGCCATATAATACATAAATGATATCTTGAAAAACATCCATTTTGTCATTTGTGACAGTTTTTGGAGTGTATCACCCCAAAAATTTTGTCGTTTGGGAAAGGGTTAAATGAATTATAGCAGGCGATGTAAATTCATATTGTATCTTAACAAACCTTTGTGATAAAATATGAAATAATGTGAAATGGCTTGACAATTCTGTCAGTAGTTGTACTAATTCAAAAAGTCGGGATTTGAAAGTAGAATAAAGACACGGGTTTTAATAAAGGAAATAACAAAGAATTTGTTCTGATGGCCTATTGTTTCGTGTAATAACAAAATATTTTCTCTCCGTATTACCATAGATTTTTAGAGCACACTCCATTGGAAATTACTTCGTTAGTGTAGTTCGTGTAACTCCAATCAAGCCTACACAAACATTTCGAGCGTAAAAGAGACGAAATTCCGAGGATCGTAATTGGTAGGTACACCAAGGCGGCATTACTACCCTGCTATTATTATGAATAAATGTATCTGATTGTTATACTTGTAGAATCATCGTTGTAAATAATCAATTCTGGAGTAAGGAACGTAGTAGTTCGTCGGTTTTATTGCAAAAACTTAGTAACTACAGCTTTCACGAATCAGCATTTACGAGGTTTTGCAATATCATCGCCGATTTGTAATTGTTTTCTTTTATTTTTCATGTTGAAATCTAACGACAACGACTTGTTTCACCTCTTGTCAAACGAGCACTGAATTTACACACTAAAGAGATACAGTTCTGAAAAACGTTGTTAGACATAAAAAAATGATGATACTCATGATAAAAATTTAAACTTATAATATATTTTTATTCTAGTTAACACATTACCAGACGACGCCATTTTACACTCTCCAAATTGATATAGATAAACCGTTGCTCTACTTTGTATATAACTTAGTGTATACGAACACAAAATCGGTCATTAGGTCAGGGTTATTCAGCTAATTATTCACATAGTGTAAAGTAACGAATGCTGATTCATCAATATGCATTAGTATAGATATAGTACACGATCGATTCTCGCTTTGAATTATAACATTTGCCCAGTGACCTTGATTCAAAATTCTATTGAATTGTAAATGTTGGACACTTTCTTCATAAAAAATACGTGAGTCAAGATCAACAAAAAGGTTCTTTGTAGTATTTGAGAACATCATGGATCCTCCAGACCACTCTGTGTGGTAACCGGACAAAATCCCCTTAGGACAAAATCCCCTCGGTCATTTTGGGCATAGGCGGACAAAATCCCCTCGGTAGAATTACTAGGGCAGACAAAATCCCCTCAGTAGAATTTACTTGGCGGACAAAATCCCCTTAATGAAATGTCAAGGGCGGACAAAATCCCCTCGGTAGAATTATTAGGGCGGACAAAATCCCCTCGGTCCATTTTTAATGTCCAATGTAATGTCCGATCTATAAAATACATAAATCTGAAGTCCTTAGTAATACACTACTCAAAACTTATAAGTACTCATTGATACGAGGGACGTTCAATTAATTTTGTAACTGGGGTTCTATAAGCCATAGTTATGTCCATATTCAATTTTAAGTTTCTTCAATCCTTCGAAGTAATCCTCTTTGACACCCACGCACTTCTGAAGTGTTGAGATTCATTACTTATATGCCAATAAATGGGCCTCTTTTTGGACACCTCACAGACACTGGAAAATTGCACTGCATATAGAATATGAAGGCATATACCGACGCCCAAGGGCTTTTTTCGTCATCATGGGGAACACAAAAAAGCCACACGGGCTTAAGCCCCGCTATAAGGGTGGATGAGGACGCTGTGCAGCATTTGTCTCTTTCAGGAAGTCTTGGGCAAGATGACACATGTGGACAGCTCCGCTGTCATTGATTTGGTACATGCCTCTTTAGCCGGTCCTAGACCTGCTCTTTTCCTGATGTTTCTTTATTTTGGCCGACATACATTTCTTGTATGAATGACCGGCGATAGTTGTACTATTTGAAACAGTAATATGAACAATACACCCGTTACATTTGAAAATTTACCGCGTACAAAACTTTTGCCGCGCTTTTAATTTTTTGGCTATTACGGACCTTAGCTGTTTTTTTGCGCAGCCATTGCTTGCTAATGACACGTCATTTGTGCTCATAATAATAGATTATTGTTCAATCATATGTTTATATCCCAGAAAGCCCACATTTGTTACATTTATTCCATTATTTCAAAATATATTTTGCACGGATGGCTGTCTGTCCATAGGCAACAGGTGGGGGACCCAATGGGCATAAACCTTTCTGTGTTTCAACCCTTTCGTCAAAATCGTATAACATGTCCCCAATGAAAAAACAACTTTATCTGCTATTTCTTGCACATTGAACCATGCCTCTTGTTCGGTCATGTCGGAATCTACAGCAACATTTGCTTTGGTACTAGTTCTACCCGGGTTGCCTGAGAGGGGGGCATCATTCAGACCAGTTTTACCAAATTTAATTTTCATTATCTTCCTAAAAGCTGACGCATATTCAACGTTCGAATGTTCACGAATCTGATATAGTTCATTATATACATGTGATGCAGATATTTCAAAGCCTATGCGACCTTTAATGTAGACCCGTACATTCTACTTCAGTTCGTTTTCCATTTTGCGCACAGCGAAATAGCCAGTGTATATGACTGAACCAACTTAGAAGTTCAATAACTTTTGAAAGAGTCAACGAATTTGTCTCAAATGTTGACCAAGTATAGACAGTAATTTTTCCGTCAAATAGTCGCAAGCACCACTAGTTCCATAGAACCGTTAGGTATGGTGGACCATTAGTACCACTTTTAATTAAACGCCCCTCGTAGAAAGTCTTAACGTCCTTAGTTATACACTAGTTGATAAACTGGACAAATACTCCAAAGAGGTAAATAATGAAGGTTTTTTTTTTAAAGAAACAAAGTAGAGTACGGCATGTATTGTACCTGTACGCCCACAGAAAAACAAACAATTTTGATTATCAAATATTTTAACTTAGTCATTCATGTCGTATATTACTTTGTTAAAAATATTTCATAATCGAATTTGATTAGTTTTATTACCATGCATCAATAAATTGATTCTTTCGGCGACTCTACATACCTAACGAGGGGATTTTGTCAGCCCTAGTCATTCTACTGAGGGGATTTTGTCCTCCCTAAGAATTCTACCGAGGGGATTTTGTCCGCCCTAAACATTTCATTGAGGGGATTATGTCCGCCTTACTATATTTGTCGAGGGGATTTTGTCCGCCCTATTAATTCTACCAAGGGGATTTTGTCCGCCTATGTAAAAATTGACCGAGGGGATTTTGTCCTAAGGGGATTTTGTCCGACATTCCTCTGTGTACACACATACTACCCTACTGATAAGATAGGTATGGGGTGGTCTGAATGACCATTCAAGTTCAAGGCTAAATAATGCTGATTTATTACGATGAATCCGTAAGCAATGTATTAGACGAAGAACTAGACTATTCATCTCCTCGTGAACAATAATTATCGCCTTTGTAACCTCAATTTGAATGTATTAGATGTAACTACCTAGTATTAGTACATTTCCTAAATTTTCATAATTTTATAATAGACATTACATTCCACAATCAAAATTTTAACATACAAATAGACCAACGCACAATGGAACGATATTAAGGAAGCTTGTGTAGCATGCAAAACATTACGAGTTAATGCTGTATATGGGATATAAAATCATGCTGAGATATAAAAAGAGTGTGCGTGTGGGGCCAATCATGTAACCCAAAGAGCATGTACATTCGCAGAGTGTATTCAGAATCCACATGCTATCATTAAATATGTTTGTATCTTTGCTTATAGTGACTGCAACGTAGCAGTGTGAATCACAGGTTTTTTATGGTAATATACTGCATGTAGCCACTCCTATACCTCATTTGTGACCCAGGTAACCTCTATTGGTAGTGGGGAGTATTTCAAGAGAAGACCGGTTGTTCCTCGGACTGATAACGTTTGATATTAAATGATAGATGAAACTCGATAATGTTACCGGATTTCCCGCCTCATCTCTGAGTTTATCTAAACTTGACCAGCCAAGACACATATCGAATGACTTTCTTGGATAATATACGATGGTGGCCCTGCAGATTTCTTTTATTCTGGACCACCCTTCCTGAAATAAGAACGTACTCATGACAAATTGATATAATGGCATCACTTTCTATGACATATTTCGTCTTGGAAATTTGGTAGGATATTTAAACAGTGCCTATCCAGGCTAGACCAACCCAGGCACATATCAAATGACTTTCTTGGATAATATACGATGGTTGCCCTGCAGATTTCTTTTATTCTAGACCACCCTCCCTGAAATAAGAACGTACTCATGACAAATTGATAAAATGGCATCACTTTCTATGACATATTTCGTCTTGGATATCGTCACTTTTCTACAAAAATCTCGTAACTGCAGCTTGTTTTAAGCTGCAGTTACGAGGTTTTCGTAGAAAAGCAACGATATTTAGTAGGATATTTAGACAATGGCTATCCAGACTAGACTGTCCAAGACACATATCGAATGACTTTCTTGGATAATATACGATGGTGGCTCTGCAGATTTCTTTTATTCTGAATCACCCTTTCTGAAATGATAACAAAGTTGACCGCACCTAAACTCATGAGATATAGATCTACTATATTGCGTTTGTCAAGTTTAATGTCGTATATCATCCGGAATATTTAGTAGGATATTGAGACGTCGCGCACGGTATTGCGGCACTAAAATGTAACGTCAAACTAGCGAACGTCAATTGCGTAACGTTACGTTTTTGCGTAGATGGTTGTGTTGTGCTTTTAATGTTTACTCTCTATATAATCTAAACTGATTGATAAAGACGGGACCACGTTTTAAGAAATACTCCACTGTTTCCATCTTTTGTCTTTCTATAGCTTTAACGCCACTTAATTTCGTTCTTTTTTGCGCCAATTATATAATTTCAGGATTACGTCAAATAAAAACGTTTACGTTTATAAATTTTGTGTCCACACGAACAAATTTGAATATCTCGTATACGTTTCGTTATTTTGTGTCAAAATTGATATGATCAACAAGAAAAAAATAGTATTTTCATATTGAAATAAAATGTTTGTATGAATAAGAGAACTTGTATCTTTTAAAGTCTGAAGGGTAAAAAAGTAGAGTTTTCAACGACATGAAACAATTTCTGTCCACACGCATTTTATACAATAATTGTTTCGTTTATTATGCTAACTGATTTTCTTCCATATATTATAGAAATGGAGATAAATGGTATTTTTATATCAAGTTTGGTTGCATTTGAGTCATTAATTAACAAAATATTCAACAAAATTGTCATTTTTTCTGCGATATAATTCTAATTGTTACACTGCGATTTTTGGTAAACAAAATGGGCTAATTTGCGTAATCGACGTAGAAATTTTATTTCCGTTCGGCAAAACATTCTACAGCATTTCCACTGTCACAAAATATATTTTCACGTGTTTGACGTTACTTAATCGCAAAATTGTTTATAAATATCCGTCGCTCTTGAACATTTATGTTACACGCGTTTTTTCGCCGAATTTACGAACAAAAATTCTTTCTAGAAGATTTATACAAAGAACTTGAAATGAGTATAACATTGAAAAATATCACGGTTTTACGCTTATTTTGATATATAACAAAGTTAAGAGAACGTAAACTATTCCTACAGAATTAAGTTATGAATCGCGGGGGTAGAGTTTTTTTTTTTTTTTTTTTTTTTTTTTTTTTTTTTTTTTTTTTTTTTTTTTAAGTGACGCAATACCGTGCGCGACGTCTTAGAGAATGGCGGACGCTGACAGTGGCGTTTACTAGGGCATTGTCCTAATAAACGCCCCTGATAACATACACTATATGAAATTAAGAAGGTACTGCAGTAGGATTTGGGGTGTCAATAGATTAGGTTGCTTTAGAACCAGTCTATACATATTGCTTATCAACTCTCCATCGTAGACACATTGCATATCGAATGATTTCCTTGGATAATATCGAATGGTTGACTTGCAAATTTCTTTTATTCTCGACCACCCGTCTTGAAATAAGAACACAGTTGTTGTTACTTGATGTTGCAACGTTGATATTCAGGGCTTTAATTATAGGTGCTTTAAAGAGATTGATTCTTTACGTCTAAGAAGGTTTGTATTAAGGTATTCCACATCCCTAAAGAATTCATTCAACGTCGGATTTTTTCCGGCGACGACGCATACATTCGGCGATGGAAAGTGCCGAGTTTAAATCAACTCGTAATGTGTACGTACATCGGATACGTAAAAAGATATTTACGAACAACAGACCTGTTCTTTTTTCGTTCTCTTCCACATACTTAAAACTAATCGTGTTGAACGAAAGTTCATTGACTGAAACACTACGTCTAGATATAGATTGCTCTTTATTGCCAAAACACTTCCGGTGACGACAAAATTTCAGACAGGACAAAATTGAAGAATGTGACATCGAACCAATCTAACGTTATTAGATATTGACGATAAAAGGAAATTCTGGTCATCCGCATGTTCTTCCTTTTCTTATATATTGTTTTTATAGCTTGAACACGTGGGTCAAAAGGTGTCACTGTGGGGTAAAAGGTGTAAACAAACTGCCATTGCTTTCGAAAGTCATTTCTTGAAGACCTACAATGCTATTAGCAAACCTATATTGATAACTCCCCTTTGGATTTTATTATGAGTCCGCTTTACATTACTTATCGTCAGTGGGGAGTCAAAACCTCGTAACTCCAGCTTTTTCAAGCTGTAGTTACGAGGTTTTGACTCCCCACCAACGTTATGCTATACAATACTTTTAATAAATGACTTCTGGGAAGCGTTTTCTGAAAAACGCCTGCTTCAATGTCTGTTTTGTTTAATTTTCAGCCTATACTCTACATATTTTCACGAGATAAAGTGTAACTCACTCTTCTCCGAATCCAGTGTTAATCCTATCTTTATTAACACCCAATTTGTGGTATGCAACAGCTTTTGAATTAAACCACTCTAAAATTTTGCAGTTTGGCAATGTCATTGTTCGACAAGATATGTAATAAAATTGCTTGTTTACCTGTGTAATACCCTGTCTTGATGTCGTGTTGTACTGACATTCTAAAACAAGCGTATCCCACTGAAAAATAAAATAAGAGTAAAAAAGTTCAAGATGGTTTAGCATTTGCCAAATTGCAAGACAATATAGACTGACACAATTTGAAAGCTTCGGCAAATGAGAAAATGAATTTTGATTATGCTGTGATTTGAGAAAACTATAGTTAAGAAAATATAGAGTCAAAATTAGGAAATGATGATTATCAACAATTTCTTCCTTTGTGTCAATGTTTTACCATACCTTTTATAGTACGGACGTCAAACCAGGACCAGTGATAATGATGGCGAACTTGCGAGTATTCTTTTTACGTAAAAACATACCAACACATCTGATTGAACGAGATATATGTCAGCGGCCAATCAGATTGGTTGATCACTGTGTGTCTCCCTATAGGATACGGTGTGTCGTACCGTAGCTTACAGACCGGACACGTTGTGAATGTTTACGTCACAGCAAGAACAATACCAATGGATGTAATTACGGCTTGATTCAAGCCGTAGTTACAAGATTTCATAACGACATCAACGAAATACTACTGTTTGTCCGAAATTATCCAACAGTTAACTGGGAAAATCGTTCCCTATTCCGACGAATCTTATAAGAGATAGGCAACATCAATGTATATTTTGAAGTTAAAACGATTCAGTCAACTATAACAATCACAACACATATGACGGAAATGAAGCAAACAAAGTACTTACCCTGTAAACGTCTATTGGTGTTTTAAAATATCTCATTTCTTGATAAAAGTTTGAGAACGTGTCGTCTTTTGCTATCCAAGGTTTTTCAACGCCTTCGTTATAGTGGCGTAACGTAAATTTTGTGGCTATGTCATTTCCTTGGAATAAAACGCCAATTACTTTTAGTGGTGTGTCATCTAATTGAAACCCCTGTAAAGAAATAGTATCTTACTGTATAAATAAACCATGACCTCTGGACAGACGAGTCAAACTGAACAGGTAAACCAGGTATGTAAACGTCGTGGTTTTAAGAAGGCGTTTACCGTTAGATGTAATCACAACACCCCTCTCACGTAGGGCAGTCAATGGTTAAAAGTACATTTGAGTCTCAATGTTGATGGTACCACTATAAATCGTTTGTTATATTAGAAAATGACATAACTATTGTTTATTCATTTTTCAAATGTAACTGAGGATGAGCTACAGTCAAGGGACATAATTATTCACCACCCTGCTGATTTTTGCATAAGTTTTACGCATAGTTTTGGACTAAAACTGATGTTAAATCCTCAGTTTCTTACACACCAAAAGTATTTGATATTATTTAAAAGTATACCCAATTGCGGTGGAAGTCTGTAAAACAACTTTTTTTGCAAATGGTTCAGAGACATGATTGCTTAAGGCAACTTAAGAAAATCGGTGAAAATTTCTGACCAGCCTCCATATTATTGTTGCCATGGTACCATAAGTTTCACTAAAGATATGATTTAATGAAAAATCGCTAGATACAATAGGTAGACTATTTAAATATTATATTTGTTGCAATATCCATAAAGTTTCCTTTGAGAAACAAATGTTTGGAATTTTATTTGATGCAAAAATACCAAAAATGCAAAATTAAGATATAGAGTAGGGCGCTATGTAATTCCGTGTGCTTTTGATGATACAGCTTGTCAACATTGTCCATTACGTAGTCCATACACCGAAGGTGAAGAAACAACATCTTGACATCCGTGTACACGCGGGAGATTTTTGTGACGTTACGTTAAAAATGACGTCCGGAAAAAAGGACTTTTAAAGATATAAGACGTAAATGATAAAATATTTGATGAATATGCTTTTATTTGTTCATAGTACATTTATCTTAACGTAGAAAAAACTATTTTGTGTACTGTGTTTAACCCTAAACGCCATTTCTGACGTCACGACCCAATTCAAACGTTGTTGATAAACAAGCAGACGTAGGTATTTTTTTGGTATATTAACAGTTCATGTTTACAATCACTCATTGAACAATTGTAAAAAATGTGAAAGTCGATTTTTATACCACCGTGAGTACGCAAAATAAACGTAATTGAAACCCGGTGACGTCACTCTAGTATATTTCTTTAAAGAATACGCATAGCAATTAATCTAATTCAATACTGTCCGATCTAGATCAAATATGTTTACCATAAAAAACATTTAATGAACACAAGTAGATAGGAATAGGTATAAAATCATTAAAATTGTAGTTGACGTTGATATATTCCAACATTTCTTGTTTGCCCACCCTTTGAAATTGATATACCGGTATTCATGGTATAGTATGTAGTATCAACACGTATATACATATACATTTCTGAGAAATATAGAAAGCTTACAATACGTTTATATAAACACTTGCTTAAAAGATTCCCAGTTTTGACGTTATCGCAAGTATGTCCAATTACATCTACTAGCAATTTTACCCGTCTCGAAATTTGACCTTTGACCTCGATGACCTTGACCCCTCGATGACCTTGACCTATCCGGGGCTGCCCTCCACCTAATCCCGTCCCGTAACCCGTAAGCAATCCCGTCCCGTAACCCGTAAAAACGATACCCGTAACCCGTAAAAACATAAATTTGACCTTTGACCTCGACGACCTTGACCTTTCAAAAAATGAACCCCTCAAGCTAATACCCGGGGCCGCCCTCCACCTTCCCTCCAAGTTTGGTGAAGATCGGCCCAAGGACCTGGGAGGAGTAGGGGAACAAACGGACAAACGGACAAACGGACAAACATTGCTCAAATTATAGTATGATTACACATGTTTTAAAACATATAATACGACGTAAAAGAATGTAAAAACAGGATGAAATTAGATAAAATTCAATATAATGTTATATCACCTAATCCTAAAAATGAGCAAAATCAATTGGCGGCATCTGCTCCGTTTTGACAAGTAGACTCACGCGCACAATTCAGTGCAATTCAGATTGCTTGATCATTTGCACTTGCACTTACTGGATCCACATTGAGATTTTGTGCAACCACACTTTACCAGTTCAAGAAGTGCATGTGGTCCTGGCAACAAGGTCGTCATAACCGGCTGGTATGCATCCTGATCCTTTATCTGACCAAAGATTACAGGATCTGGAATGGGAGGACAAGGGACCATGTCAAAGTTCCAAATTATGCATTGGAACGCTGCGCGCTAAATAGTTTCCTCAAATGCCGCGTTTGTAGGTGGCAATCTTTCATTCTTTTATTGCTTCCTACGAAATAGCCACCAACGAAGAGCTTCCAGTTCTGTGATCTCTGTTCCAGGCTGATACAACTGGCAGACAAACTTTTCAAGAACCGTTAATGTTATTCCAATTATGGCAGGCCCCGCAGAGATGGCTTTAAAAGTTCAAATGCCTTCCAAAACTGATTTTCGCCTTTCCAGTGAAGGACACTGTGTTATCAGCGCCTGACAAGGCATGTACGACTGGTAAAACTTCGGCCGCTTCATTTCTTATGGCATCAACTATTGCTTTCAAACGTACAATGCATTTTGTATCGCCACTTCCTGAAACAAACACGATGTCTTGAGGTAAAAAAATTGGAATTCGCCTCAAACATGGCCAAAATACATATGTGTCTGGCGAGTAAATATCAATGGGTGCGGTGCGTTCAGAGTTCTCCCATCATTAGCCATCGGTACCGTTGGTAACCATCGGTAGCCTCGGTAACCATCGGTATACCGATGGATATTTTGTTGGTCACCAATTGTCCCGTGACTAGACAAGTTGAGTAGCGTTGGTAGCCTTGTTTTGATTACAAAAGATGGCGGATAACAACCCACCTACGGCGGTCCCAATCATATATTTTTTTTAATTAACAAGAGCATCGTCCTCTGACCGGTCTTGAAAGAATTTATTGTAATAGTTGAAGCATCCGTTATTCTATTTAGCCATTTATTTCTGAAAATAGTGGTGGTTGGTTATCCGCCATGTTTTTTTTACCGATCGGCACAATATTCGTTCATATTTTATTGGTTGCCGACGGTGCCATCGGCTACCGACGGTACTGTGATGTGATACGATACCGCTTGTTTCTTGCCAAGTCGTTTCAGGCGTGTTGCGGTTTTCAGAGAAGATGGTCGATCATAGGGATCGAAGATAAGATGCACTTCATAAAAGAAAAATACAGACCACGCCCCTCTTGTAATTATAGATTCGACAGATTAAAACGTGGTTGTTATTGCGATGGCATCACTGAAGGTGCTGTAATTTTGCCTCTCAAGTCTAATAGTTTATATAGGTTTAGATGTATATACTGAGAGACAAAAGAAAGTATACACATTTTATTTCTAAATATCTCTCTTAATTTTCATAATAGCAACTCGAAATTTTGAACAAAATCCTTTTACTCATAAAGCATTTATACACGGTTGAAAGATGTCACCTGGAATCAATCGATTATCCATACTCGTGCTACATGTCGGTTTTGCAAACTTGCATGTGTGACTTAGTGTAGAATGGAATATTGCTGTTGATTATGATTTGTTTTCTCTGTTCTTTACCACAACATATCACAATGTTGTTTTACTATTACATTAAAACACAGTATTGATGGCGGGGAGAAATTGATCAATATGCCAGCTTTTTAATTAAGTCCCATTTTTCTATGATGCAGCATTACATGAAAACATACGTGACAATATACACATAGCCATGTGGATAGGAACATTTTTCGTATTCATTTTCAAAATCAGCCAATAAATTTTTAAGGAATTATGTCAAAGAACATTTTTGCATCAAGTCCTCTTTTCCCATGACGCAGCATAAAATGGTACAAACATCAACATAATGTACATGGTCAGGTAATTAGAAACATTCTGCGAAATTTTGATCCATATCCTTTTATAAATGTTGGAGTTATATCGACTAGAATGTTTGCATTGAATTTGTGACGTATTTAAGCAACCTGGAAATGGCCGAATTCTGGGAAAATACCGCCTCTCCCGAAATGTCAAGAAATTGATATCGATAACAGGAACATATGTGATTACAAAAATGCAAGTTGGCACCCTGTATCATCAAAAGCACACGGGAGCCAATTTCGTTACATAGCGCCCTACTCTAATAGGAGTGAATGGAGCGTTGCATTTTTCTGTGGTAACTTGGTCAAATAAAATTGTAGTACTTTGTAAGTAGTCATCCAATCTCATGAAATATTTGTCACTTTTATATCTAGTATGTTGTGCATAGTTTCATTTGCTTAGTTATTAAAAAAAGTCACCATCTGTTGCCATGGCAACGATTTTACTGAGGATTGACAGAAAATTTCACTGATTTTTTTATGTTGCCTAGCAACCGTGTCTTTGAGACATTCTTAAAGAAATGTCAAGCAGACTGTATCCGGTAATGTTTATACTTTTGAGTTATATCTATGTTTTTCTGCTAAGTGAAATAACAAAGGTTCTGTGACAGTTCTAGTCCAGAAAATCACCCAGTTTTTCAATGAAAAATAGGTGGGTGGCGAATAATTATGTCCCATGAGTGTACCTTGTCTAGGTGTATGCATGTAACACAGCTGACTCGTGACGTCATGTTTCGGTGTTGGGTGTGAAATTATAGAAATACCTCCCAATTAGGGCAAGACGCTTGTCAGTTACATTTTTACCACACTGCATCGATGCAAAGCAAAGACAAGAGTCGTCCATGCTGAATGCTTTCACATCTGTTGGTATGCATTTGACGAAAAACATCCTAGAAAATTGGAAAAGTTGGCCCCGTGTGATTGAAGTGAGTGAAATATCTGAACTGGATCGGTACGGTTTATATTAAGCTAGTCCACTATAAATGAGATCCACATGGCGTCGGAATTTATCGTGCGGCTTCGTTTACACCCGTTGCGTTTCTGAACCTATTCGGGCGACGTCGTAAACTTTCGGTGATAGAACGTTCCACCGCCGAATGTTTACGACATCGCCCGAAAAATTCCGAGTTCATGCAAATTGTATTGGGGGTGGGCTATCTTAAATCGAGTGAGGTCAAAACTTTCTCTGTTACATTTCAATTATACATTGTACAAGTACATAATTCTAATAATAAAATACGTACCCAGTTCATACAGCGTGGCGAGCAATAAGCTCTGGATATATATTTTTGTTCCGCCTGGGGTAAAACTTTTTTCCACCGGTTGGTTAAAACCGTCCCTAATTCCATCATGCCACCGTCAAATCGACGTAACGTCTCCGTATACGTTAGACGTAAACCAGAATTGTCTTCTATGCCTAAACAGAATGATAAAATTTAGTTATTTTATTAAATATAGCATAGGGCGTAATCATGCTTGAGAGAGTGTGTTCTCGCGGAGGGGAATGATCACGTGACATAACATTTTTTTGCAGAATATCTTCAATAACTTTTTTGAAAGGTGACTCAATAGGGTTAATTGGAGCAAAGAAAGTGGAAAAACATATAACTAAGAATATTGACGCTATAGAATTTTTTCAAAACAAAAATCAGGCCAATAGCAAAGTTATTAAATGACCAACCAAAATTTTGGTTGGTCTTCAATAGCTTTTTCATCTGCTGATTTATTTCGAAGATCATCGCATACAGCAAACCCTAGCAATTTTGCCTTCACTGATTCAACCCGAATTCAAATCATTAAAAATGTGTTGGCATTAATTGAAGGAGTCAGACAAAATGTAACGTTTTTGTACTGGTCTCCTTTGAATGATTTAAAAATATATTGACCCCGTCAAAGACTGATTCTGGATATGCGTTAAAAATTGCTGAATTAAGCTAGGATGCCACCGAAACATATACAGCGTAATTTTATTTTAAGGTGTTTCACCCATCATAATATACCAAACACTTCGTGGAACTTTAGGCGTCATCCGTGGCAACAGAAATTGACGAGGATATCCTTTGTCAATTTCGCTACAGATGACGCCCAGAAATTGAGTAGGCTATGCCGTCGTCATATTCTGTTGCCACGGATGACTCCGCAAGTTGCATACATTGTTTGGTATCTAATGATGGATGGAATGCCTTAACACTTTCCCAAACGACAAAATTTGAGGGTGACCCACTTCAAAAGCTGCTACAAATGACTAAATGGATGTTATTAAAGATATTATTTGTGTAAAACATGACACAGAAAATATTGAGACAAAAGGAGAAACTGCTGGTTATCAATGTTTTCCCATGCCATTTCTATTTGGGACGTCAAAACCAGGTCTTGTTTGGGAAGGGTTAATACTTTTAAACTTGATTGTAATTACACTTAGAAATGCCATGACCAAAATCCACCGAATAATTAGAATATGTTTACATCTCTTAGCTAAGTATCACTACGTTCTATAACCTCATCATACTACAGTCGACACTCGTTATGTCGACATTGGATAAGTCGAAATTTCGCTTAAGTCGAAGTTCAAATCTGGTCCCGTCCTCATCAATGGAAATAATGTTTTCAAACAAAATAATTTTGAACTCAATATAGCTATTGAAATATAGTAGGAAAAGGATAGAAATTGCTCGAAACGAGCAATTTCTTTCCTTTTCCTACGATATGTCAATAATAATCATACTTGATTACTTTAAAAAAAAACGGCCAAATATCAACTTTATCGAAGCCGAACAAAAGTCGGATGGGTCGAACTCCGGATATGTCGAGATATTTTGACGGCCCCTCCGACTTCGACACAACGAGTGTCGACTGTATTTCGTGAGGGTGTGGGTGGTGTGACGTGAGATTCATGTTATTTGAGCGGTAGGTGGGATATTTGTCATTCTTTTATTCGGTTTTACTAAATCCAGATAGATACTCGATGTTCTCATTCAAAGGCCTCGTAACCACAGTCTGTTCTAATCTGTAGTTACGGGAATCTTGAAGAAAAACGAAGAACTTCTGATTTTGTACAGATCTGTTGGTGATAAAACATTTGCGTGGCATTTACTTTGTCTGTTTCGGAAATATAAAGTGTTATCATAATCACAAAAGAGCACATAAACAAGAAGTGGTATGCATCCTCAAAGATTTATTTTTTTCAATATGACATAAAAGCAGTCTGTGTCATGACATTACTCAAATTTTGCGACAGTTTTAGGATTGCTCAGACAAAATGTTTCAAGTATTTTTTAACGATCGATACAATGAAACTTTGTTATTCACTTTATTTGTAAAGAAAATCTGAATACGTCTAGATCAATAGATACCATGTCCCGGTTTCTCGAAAAAAAATCTTAAGTACGTTCTGAGACTCACATCTGAGCACCATACTCAAATCACACGACATGAACGCGAACTTCAATCGAATACCCTTCAATGATGGAGAGTATACCATTGAAGTTGAGCATGTACTTATGAGTATGTACTTCAGTTTTTTTTCCGAGAAACCAGGGCCTGGTCAATCAACCTAAACTCAGCTTAAAATTAAGACGTTTTGTTTCAATCTTCACCCTTTAGATCTCTTTGTTTACATTGCTTAAGTGTAATAAGTTTTAACATTATCTTAATAAGTATGCCTGTCTTACCTGCAGCGTTTTCAAAGTTGGTATAATGTATCTCTAGTACATATATTGACGGTTCCATGTCTCTCATAAAAGGTAAACCTGCGATACGATATTGTTTGTGTGAACGTACCATTTAAATGGAATACATAATAGGAAACATTCAACATCGTTAAGGACTTACCCGCAGCATTTTCAAAGTTGGTATAATGTATCTCGATCACATATATTGAGGGTTCCGAGTCCCTCAAAAATGGTGAACTTACGATACGATCTTGTTTGTGTGAACGTGCCTCTTTAATGGAATACATATAGAAAACGTTAAACAAGTTTAAGGTAGTATACCCTTAATGAGATTCGCGCGACGTCCGAATTATATTCGGGCGTCATCGAAAACATTCGGTGGTCGAACGTTCCACCGCAGAATGTTTAAGACCGCGTCCGAATAACTTCGGATACGTAACGACGTCGCTCGAAAGAGAATCCGATGTTTTATGGATCTCAAAATGGACGCATTGTGGGTATTCTACCTTAAGGACTTACCTGCGGCATTTTCAAAGTTGGTATAATGTATCTCTAACACATATATTGAAGGTTCCGTGTCACCCATGAACGGTAAACCTACGTCGTCAGGATATGTGAAACCCTAAAACGAAACGATGACGTTTGTTTTTGTGATTGTGTCTCTTTTAACGTTGAGGTATTACATCCATCATTGGATATCAGACATTTCGCGCAACTTCGGCGTCATCCGTGGCAACGGAGATTGACGAGGGTATCCGGATTTTTTTCCAAAAAATCCGGACACCCTTGTCAATTTCCGTTGTCACGGAAATCGGCGAATGCGGGGCAAAATTGCGCAAATTGTTTGGTATCTAATAATGGGCCGAATGCCTTGAACATTTCACAACCGATAGATTACTTGACTAGGTGGAACCGGGCGGTGGTACAAATTTAACAATGATTATTAAAACATGGTAATAACATGGTAATTAGACGATAAGATATTTTTCGTAGGTAATCATTTGTAATGCTCTACTGCACGGTAGGAAGTCGCGTAAAACAAAATTTTCGACGATTTGCAATAATTCTGTTAATACGTGAACGATTTTTTAAAAAAAATTGTTTATACTATATGAATACGTACATACAGGGTGTCCCAAAATATGTGTCCCCATTTTAAACATCTATGAAATTGACAAATGTTGTCACTGAGTAAAATCAGTTGCGTAGGTATGAAGGGGACATGATGAAGTTTTGTTTGATATATAGAACATCTATATTAACTTTGAAATTTTATTCCACATAACGTTTTAAAAAATGTGTCATTTTTTAACTGTTTTGCCAAATGACGTCAACGACGTCATCTTTTTCATTTGACAAAGTTTCGTTTTCCAAGCTAAGATGACTACATTGATCCTTTCAATTTTGTCTTCCATGACCATTGTGGCATAAATAGATGCAGTGAAAGTCTTAACATCATTAAATTTTGAAGGGGTGAAAATAATCACAAGAACTAGAGTTCGAAATGAGGAAAGATGTTGTTTCACTGAAAATTTGGATGATGGTGCAAATGGTGTTTTAAACGGAGACACATTTTAAACATCTATAAAATTGACAACCTATTGTTATCAGACAAAATCAGTTACATAGGTAAGAAGGGGACATGATAAAGTTTTGTTTGATATATAAAACATCCATAGTTACTTTTCTAATATATATTCAACAACATGCGTTAAGAAAAAGTTTGTCTCTGCAAAAACGATCCCCCTTTACAGCACCATTTGCACCAGCATCTAAATTTTCCGTGAAACAATATCGTTCCTCATTTCGAACTCTAGTTCTTGTGAATACTTTCCTCCCTTCAAATTTTAATGATGTTAAGACTTTCACTGCATCTATGTAAGCCACAATGCCCATAGAAGACAAAATTGAAAGGATCAATTTGATCATCTAATCATAGAAAAAGAAACTTTGTCAAATGAAAAAGATAACGTCGTTGACGTCACTTGGCAAAAAAGTTAAAAATTACATATTTTTTAAAGTGACATTTCACATTTATTTCATTTTTTAAAAGTAAATCTTGATGCAAAGATTGTTTATTCTAATGCGTAGAAATGCTAGCAGTTTTTTGAAGTTGTTATTTATAAGCGAATAATACGCCTTCAAAGTTGAGACAGAAATGACAAATTCTTTATAATTCTGAACTGTTGTCCACAACAATTTGTTTAATTTTAGCTAAAATATATATATTTCTCGTAAACGGTTCAATATTTTGGCTTGAAATTTTCAGAATTTTCATAAGGAAACAATATCTTTCAGATAAAATAAAAGTAATATTTTTGTAAAAATAATTCTGAAATGTCACTTTAAACGTTTGTGGAATTAAATTTCAAAGTAGATATAGATGTTCTTTATATCAAACAAAACTTTATCATATCCCCTTCATACCTTTGTAACTAATTTTACTCAGTGACAACATTTGTCAATTTTATAGATGTTTAAAATGGGGACACATATTTTGGGACACCCTGTATTTCTTCTATAGATGTCACTGATAGTGACGAAAATGATGCTTTTCCAAAGTGACTGTCTCGCTTACAACCTGTTCTATTTTGATAATTCTTAATTAGGTCAAACCCTCATTAGACAGCATTTAATGAACGTTATTATGATTGATAATTGCTAATTTTGTATCTATAACGAGTATTGTTTACGCATGATCGGTCTGTACGTCGGCCTACGCAACATTAACACTAATTTCGTCAATGGGGAGACCTTTTTACAATTATAAAAGGCGCAATTTAGGACGAGCAATAATCTCTTTTTAGACGAATTAGCTAATCTTTTTAAGACAATGATTATGCATATGATATCACGTGTAAAATTATTCTTACATGATTTGTATGAAATTAACTATACCAATTACGCTGATAACCAGCATTTACCCAATTCTCTTGAATGTTATCTGAGCTTTTTCCTAAAAATAGTTTAGTAATATTTGCATGCATACCTTTAAAATATTTGTGATACAAGTATTTTGGTGCATGTTATGCCATTTGCAAAATATCAACCTGTATTGCATAAAGGCAATGTTTCTTTTATGGAACGTTGGTAATTATAGTGTCGGTGTTGAATTCAAATTATTTCTCTCTCACCTGACCTCCCATGGCCCAGTTAGCCACGATATTCTTGCAGGACCTGATTGGTAAAGGAGCGTCATTTTCACACTCGTACCCTCTACCGTTCTGTACTGGCTCAGTCAGGTTACACCGGTACAACATAATTCTGTATACATAACGTTCGTTACCCGGGCTTATCACTGGTTCATACTGAAAAAAAATAAAGAAAGACATTCCAACGCCAAATACAATACGAGCCACTCGTATGTAAAATAGTTCTGACGCTAATTAACGCTTTTTCAGTGTAGCGTTGTTTGGCGTCATTTGCTTGCGAAGAAGCTTATAAATTCAATAGGGTCGATTGTTGGCTTGCAATTGTATGCATAATTGCGCCCACCTACGCTTCTGATTGAAAATACATTATGCGATGATTCCTAAAGATACTACAAAGGTTGTAACGTACATGTACTGAGGCATTACATTCATACAGTCAAGGCATAGCCCACGATAAATGACCCAGCAGAGCGTCCCTGGCTAATAGCTATGGAAGCACTGGTCAGGTCAGGTAAGAGCTTCATCAAAGCTGTAGATACGAGATTTTGCAATAACACCAAAGAAACAATATACTTAAGATTTGCGGAAAATACTAATGACAATCTGATATAGTTTAAATCATTTATGTACATACCTTAACAATATGGGACTTTGTCGAGTTTGGTGATGACATGTTGAATACTATACATTGTCTAAAATGGCCCACTGGTGGTATTGGAAACTGAACAAAAATAAAACAAAAGTTAAATGTTACAATAAGATGAGTTCGTAGAATAATGGCGTGTCACACTTTCATACACCAATTCGCTGCGTTTCTGAGAAAAAGTAACGATATATGACATTGTTCTGACAGTATGTCATCATGTATCCTCGAAACCCCGGGGTCTCCTCATACATCGATGAGGCATACGACACGGTGGATAATCACATGATGCAATAATTACTGAATATCGTCAATAACTTTGTTAATACGAGACCGATTTGAATTCGGTTTGAAGCAGAGAATGTAGACAGACGTCACGCATTAGATGGACGTGGTTGATTTTTGAAAAATCAACTGATAGAAAAGTTATTGAAGATAAACCAAAATTTTGGTTTATCTTCAATAACTTTTTTATCAGTTGATTTTTCTAAAAATCTTCCACGGCCATGTTATTCCTGACATTTTTCCACCTTCTATGCTTCAAACCGAATTCAAAATGGTCAAGTATTGACAAAGTTATTGAAGATTATCGGAAATTCTAAGTCACGTGATTTTACACCGTGATACTAGGATATCCCGGAGTTTCTGATGATGGTCGTCAAGTACTTCGTCTCAGTTACATTATTGTCTTCAACTCATTATCAAATTCCATTTTGCAATGTAAACCATTTGGAAAATATCCTTTACATAAAAGTCATTCCAGAGCTTTGTCGAATGTCAAAGAAATTCATTGTCACAGTGTAAACTTATATGACTAAAATCAAATAATCAGAGCAACAAACGAATTTTGTGCTACAATGTATTTCTCGGAATTATTGACTTGCTGTGCTTTACAAATGACCATTTCACGATCTTTTTCAAACATTTTGAATAAATGAATACATTATTATTTGGATGTATGTATGTGTAAGTATTGGCTACATCATCATGCAAGCAAACAATTGCTTTTAATTGTTTAGCCATTAGTAGCTAATACATTAATACTAAAATATATGTTAACGACGTTTATTTTCTGAACTTTTGTTAAAAAAAGATAGTGCTAACATACTTTATAATTCTTGAAGTCAATGGTATACAGTTCTAGTCCTGGAGTCATAACAAGTTCATCGCTCCTGTCTTTCAGCAGGACATATTTGGAGCCCCGTCTGTCCGCGCCATGATAATATACCAAACCGGATGTGACATCAGGGTCGGCGTCATGGTAACTGTAGATCAACTGCATCGTGTCCGACTAAAATTGGAAATGAAGATAAACAAAAAATCATACGACTTCAAAAAAATTGAAAACCATTCAAGTTCTTAAAGAAAATAAGAAAATATCCATTCGATTGCAAAAATTAAAATACCATTTACATTATAATGTTATATTAAAATGGATCGATTTTCATTGGTGAAATTGTACATATTCGAAATTTGCTCAAGAAGTTGACAGAAAATTCCAATCTACTCCATTGATTTCTACGTGGCAATTCAAAGACAAACTTCGATCCGAATGAGTAAATGTTAAAAAGCAATTTTGACCGAGATTTTCGAGAGGTACTACTTTTCTTCGGTGATATCCGGTAATAAACTATATCCGGCGTATGCGGTCAATTTAAAAGTTTCCCCAATCCATCGACAAACATCAGAGGGAGTTTAATCTCACAGTTCAGAAGTTTAAGCCAATAATCCAAAAGAAACTGGGGAGATTGGTAGGCTGATCTACACCTACCGTGATAGGTTCATCTTGTTCGTCACACGTGTCTAGTTGTCGTGTAAATCTCATGGTTGTGTTCCCGCCTGATTCGTACCCGGCTATAATAAACCAATCTGTAGAATTGTCTATCATTGGTGCTTGGGAGCCAGCAACCGTGTGGTAATCCTGCAAAAAGGAAATGGAACTAGAAATTCAAAATGATTTATTTTTTTCTTGAAATCAATAGAATGCTCTCTTAACAGTTTCGCAACAGGTAACGAACGAAGAGAATTTGAAACACATTGGTTAAATCTATCGAATCAAACTCGATTCGACAGATTTGACCGAGGTGTTTCGAATGATCAATATAGAACAAATTCAAAATGGAGGACGGATTATCCAATTAAATCTCATGGTAGTGTTCCCGCCTGACTCGTAACCGGTTATTATAAACCAATCTGTAGAATTGTCTATCATCGGCGCTTGGGAACCAGCAACCGTGTGGTAATCCTGCAAAAGATAAAAAGCGAACCAAATTTAAATTCAAAATGGTTTATTTTTACTAAAGATAAATAAGATTCTCTCTACTCAATGCACTTAAAAACAGTAGACGAAATGGGAGTAAACCAATTGGGATGTTACCTAGGTGACAATAGAAGAAAATTCGAAACGCCTCGGTCAAATCTGTCGAATTATGATTCGACAGATTTGACCGAGGTGTTTCGAATTATTAAGTGATAAACACATTCAAAATGGATAACGGATTATCCAATCCAATCTCATGGTTGTGTTTCCGCCTGACTCGTACCCGGTTATTATAAACCAGTCTGTAGAATTATCTATCATGGGCGCCTGGGAACCAGCAACAGTGTGATAATCCTACAAAAGAAAAATTGGAACTTAATTTAAATTCAAAATAGTTTATTTTTTTACTTAAGATAAATAAGATTTTCTCTAAACAAATTCGCAGCAGGTGACAATAGAAGAAAATTCGAAACGCCTCGGTCAAATTTGTCGAATCATTATTTTGATTCGACAGATTTGACCGAGGTGTTTCGGATGATCAATATAGAACAAAATCAAAATGGAGGACGGATTATCCAATCAAATCTCATGGTTGTGTTCCCGCCTTGCTCGTAACCGGTTATAATAAACCAGTCTGTAGAATTGTCGATCATCGGCGACTGGGAACCAGTAACAGTGTGGTAATCCTGCATAAAGAAAATGGAACTAAAAAATCCAAAATGATTTATTTTTTCCTTGAAATAAATAGAATGCTCTGTTAACAGATTCGCAAGAGGTAACGAACGAAGAGAATTTGAAACACCTCGGTTAAATCTGTCGAATCAAACTTGATTCGACAGATTTGACCGAGGTGTTTCGAATGATCAATATAGAACAAATTAAAAATGGAGGATGGATAATCCAATCAGATAGCATGGTTGTGTTCCCGCCTGACTCGTAACCGGTTATAATAAACTAATCTGTAGAATTATCGATCATGGGTGCTTGAGAGGCAGCCACAGTGTGGTAATCCTGCAAAAGAAAAATTGGAACTTACCGGTAATTTCAATTCAAAATAGTTTATTTTTTACTTAAGATAAATAAGGTTTTCTCTAAACAAATTCACAGTAGGTGACAATAGAAGAAGATTCGAAACACCTCGTTCAAATCTGTCGAATCATTATTTTGATTCGACAGATTTGACCGAGGTGTTTCGAATTATTAAGTGATGAACACAATGGAGGATGGGTTATCCAGCTGTGTTCTCGACGGACTCGTACCCAGTTACAATAAACCAATCTGTAGAATTATCTATCATGGGCGCTTGGGAACCAGCAACCGTGTGGTAATCCTGCAAAAGAAAATGTATCAAATAATTAGAATTCTAAATGACATGTTTATTAACCAATCACATCACATTATTATATTTGGTCCCGCCTGCCGTAACCGGTTATAATAAATCAATTCTAAAGAGGAATTGTCTATCATCGGCGCCCGGGAGCCACCAACCGTGTGATAATCCTGCAGAAGAAAAAAGTAAGATGGATTTAAATTCAGAATTGATAAGTTTTACTTAAAAAATGATAAAATTCGATACTCCTCGGTTATCTTGTCGAAACTTTGACAAAGGTGTTTCCAATAAAAATATAAACAAATTCAAAATTGAGTATGGATAATCAAATCAAATCCCATGGTTGATTTTCCGCCTGACTCGTAACCGGTTATCATCAACCTGTCTGTAGAATTATCGATCATCGGTGCTTGAGAGGCAGCCACAGTGTGGTAATCCTGCAAAGAATTCAAATTCTAAATAGTTTATATTTTATCTAAAATCATTCAAATTATCTCCCATTAGTAATGGCCAGTAATGACCATGTTCCTTTTCGTGACCATCTTTAATTAAATGTGACCCGTCACGCTAAAAGGAACCTTATAGGAAGTGTGAACAAGAGTGCCATAGTCACAATATACGCTGCAATTTCTATAAGCCCCAGAGACTAAGTTTTAAGGGGGCATAACTCAGGCAAAAATTAATGAACCATATAATCCTTACTTCATGCACATCTACCCATTAAGGTAATGACATTTAACAAGTTTCAAAAAGATCCAGCCAGAAATTTAGGAGGAATTGCGTTGACAAGAAAAGTGGACGTACGTACGGATGGACAGACGGACAGATGGACGGACGGACAAACGAAGAAGATGACGCAAATATACGTCCGCCTCCGGCGTATAAAAATATCGACCCTAGTCAGTCTGCGCAGTCCGCGCAAACAAACTAGGGCGGACACTTTTCACTTGTATGTAATTTTCTAAATTCGGAAAGTTTTACCCATCTTGCTATATGTTCACTTTTCGCACACGAGATTTGGTTGAACTGTGCTGAGTCTGACAAGTTTGTCAAAATATGGATTTTTGGAGTTAAGATGATAAGGCCCTTTTTAGCATGACGGGTCACAAATAGGTCACGTCGAAAATGTGCAAACTTCAATTTCGTTTTTGTTCTCGAAGATAAATCACCATTTGACAGATGAATGCAAAAAAGCATTTATATTTAGCATCTAGGTAATTTATTATTGCAGTTGCATTAACCCTTCCCAAAGTTAAGCTTTGAAAGCCTACATGTTTTCTGAAAGAGCAAAAAAAACGCAGTTAACCAGCATTTCCGTATCGTATATAAATGCGTTTTGTGTGCCACTATTTAGAAAATAACTTCTACTGTTGAAATCTGTCATCAGCAAAATTTTTTTTAAAGACATAAAAATGTGTAGCTTTGGAATGGTTCACAATTTCATTTAGACCAAGGTATATTTAGATGATTGATCCAGAACAATTTACAAACGTATATTTAATTTCTACTGTTAAAATATAATTATATCAACGAGTACATAAAAGGCCATATTAACGTTTTAGATAATTAAGAAGTTAGAAGTATTTAAAATACGCGACTAAGAATCCAATAATGTTGCAAAAGACGTGGCTGAACATAATTCATTACGAATTAGGTTATTTCATCCAAGACCCCCCCCCCCCCCCCCGCACACAACAGCTTCCGAAAGTCGTCCTTGGAGTCTTAAAACGCCGCTCAAATGTTTAGTATTTGTTATTTTTAGTAACATACTCTCAATCCCAAAGCGTTTTGGTAACAATACTCTCGAACCCAAAGCGATTAATGTTGAATGCACGTGCTCTTTATCGCGTTATATTGAATGCACGTGCTTCGTCATTGTTTTCTCCACATATTTAGGGGGCCTCGTGTTGATAATGTCGATTTGTGACTATTTTTAGTAATAATTTTATACATACAATGTTGATTTCCCATCAACCCATCGTCTTTGCCTCCGGAAGTGTGTTCTGTGGGTACAGACTAAAACATAAGTGAAATGACCTTATTGACAAATGAACGAATGAAAACATTGCATTTTATACATGTATAGCATGTAAGCAAATGAGTACAATAGTTGCATAATTTTCGAAGACTCATATATCTTCAATGTTGGATTGATGGCTTTCCTTTTTGTACTATAATTATATTTAAATTGCATATTTGGAAGAAATAAAGATTTTTTAATTTGGAATTCATTTAGATCGCATCGGAATCATTACATATATACAAATCTGTAAAATAAGAGTTGAATAGTATAAATATGGTCAAACTAGATACAAAAATGGCCATATTTTCCAAAACCCTGTCTGACAACTGAGTCCAAACCAGATATCATTTGCGAAAAATTAAAGACTGAATTTGTTTCAAACACTTCTCCTGAGACGAATCTTTTATATTTGTATAAACGTTTACTCTTAAGTATACTTAACGAACACAAATTTCACTTTCAAAAGTTAAAAAAAAAGTATGAGAGAAGAAGACGTCACGTTAGATAATAATCCGAGTCTTCTCTGATGTAAATACGCTCTTTGATATTTTGATCTTTCGCTATTTACATAGCGTAAATAGCGAAAAATCAAAATATCAAAGAGCGTATTTACATCAAAGAAAACTCGGATTAGTTAGATAAGTACAGTAGTTTGATTGATGTCACAAAACATTCAAAACAATAAAGCAATCACGAACCTATTAAACCTGTCAAAATTATAATTTCATTAACCCTTTCCCAAACAACAAAATTTAAGGATGATCCACTTCAAAAACTGCCACAAATGACAAAATGGTTGTTATAAAAGATAGGATTCATGTAAAATATGGCATAGAAAATATTGAGACAAAAGGAGACACTGCTGGTTATCAGCAGTTTCTTCTTTTGTTTCAATGTTTTCCCAAGCCTTTTCTATTAGGGACGTCAAAACCAGGTCTTGTTTGGGAAAGGGTTAAACAGATGTTACATGTGGTTAACTCGCTCACTTGGCGAAAGATATTTGATGATTCAATGAGTCGTAGATTTCCACTGTCGACCGGTCTCCAGTATGGTTTGGGGAGTGGACAAAATAATTTTATTACGCCTTTATACGCCTTTATCTTGTGAGATCTCAATCAGACTACTGTTGTATTGCTCACGGTTCCGCCAGTTAAACATACTTGCGCAAGCTTGATTCCATTCATAATCAAGGTTTATGTATTGCAATGGGCGCAATTTATTTCCAAGAATGACGGAGTTCATTGAAACTGAATCGACACTTCTTTCATATTCAGTAAACAAATATTCAGCCAGGATCTGGGAAAAGGGTACATAAAGCATTTTATACAACCATGTTTCCAGATCAGCTTTTGACTATAATTGCAGTCATGTCAGGACTCATGGTGCTCTTTTGGAGTGGAAACATGTCATGAAGAAGCTTTTAGGTGTAAGGTCACTCAGAGAAATCCTTCCGGGCCGTGAGGTGCTAAAATAGTTCTTGTAAAAAAAAAATCTGGTGATCCCTTGCTCTCTGCATGAATGGTTTTGAGGTAAGGTTTTCATTACATGCTTTTGAGTGACATGTTTTCTCATTTTCTTGCCAGAACCGGTCTTTCTTTTAAGGGCTATTTGGTGTTTTTTGGTACAGGGATACGCATGGCTCCCATTTCCGGTGTCTCTTTTTTTTTTGGCGCGGAAAAATACACGGTACGTATGTTCGAGTGAAATTTGTTAAAAAAACTAATCTCGTGAAGTCACGGTCGCTTATCTCCTAAATCACATCATTCTGTCGTGTATGAAAAAAGTTTAGAGGATATCCGGTTGGCGGCTAGAGAAACCAACAAATCGGCGGGTGAAAGGTGAGTCTCGAGATTTTGGACCATTCATCCTCAGAGAGTGGACAAACGCACACAAGAATTGACGAAATGTCAATATTTGAGCTACCCTTGCAACGAGAGAAAATGACTTTCCGTCCAATCTCTGGGAATTGGGGTTTTGATGGGGCTCACAAATATGTCAAAATGAATAAAGGGTTGTAAAGGGCTGCATGACATTATTCGATTTTTTTATTTTCGAGCTAGAAACAAAAACATTTCGATTAAATGACGAGACTCACCTTTCACCCACCGATTTTTGTGTTCCTCTAACTGCCAACCGGATATCCTCTAAGCTTTTTTTCATACACAACAGAATGTTGTGATTTAGTAGATAAGCGGCCGCGGAAGTGGGTCTTTTTTGTAGAAAATTACAGGGCAAGGATGGATCTGTGCCATGTTAGGCGCAGTTTTGCTCAGAGATGTTGGAAAAGGTATGCAAATGTGTTGAAAAGAGGGATTTTACATAGAGTTATATAGGAGCCAATCTGAGTGACCTGTCACCGTTAGAGAACAACATGGGTCATGATCAGAATGTGCGTATGCACAGGCTGATCTAGACCCATCTTGTTCTCAAATGCCATAATTACCCTTTCACAGATCCTGGCTCAAATTTTGACGTCGCGAGATATAAAATTTCAATTACAGTTTTATTTGCGCCATTTTATTGTCAACGTATAACATTTCTCTTGATTTTAATTGTCCATGTATAAGGAAAGGTCATCCATATAATGAAAAATATTAAGTGCAAATGCAAATATGTGGTTTTCAGTGTTTTTGTCAAATACCGTTTTGTAATTGTGGCTTTTTGAATCTTTAGAATTTTATTACTTCCGCATTTATAGCGTCATTTTCGTGAGGAAATGCTAGATTTCTTAAATGATATTTCAGCTAAAACGAGTTAAGTGTATCAAATACGAGAAATACCTGTCCCATGGACCTAAGAAGCTATGTTTGTACAATTATATTGATGAATCGTCTTTAACATAATGTGATAGGGGTGGTCAATTAGAAATAATAACAAAACCCCATATATCTGATGAAATATGTGAGAGTAATGTCTCGATAAGTCGGAAAATGGGTAAAAAACAGCTGTCCCACCTCGGGGTGGTCCAGTTCATCACTTTTGTACGGAGAGTTCATATATAATACATATACAGTATACCTAGTATCCCAACCAGTAGCTTTTCCAAATTGTTTTAGTGGTGAAATAAAGAAATTTAAGATAAATGCATTTTTCTGCAAACAATTATGCATATGTCCCATGGTCTGGTGTGAATTACGTTATTTCGTTTTACACACATCCTAAAACGAAACCATGTTTTGAATACATGATATTAAATATGATTTATAAATAGTCAACAGTATGTGCAAACACATTGTATTACTCTTGAAAGTAGCAGTAGATTATAGTAAGTCACACTTTGCAATGAAGGAAGCTACCCCGCTCAAGGAGCGGTAAATGTGAATTACGTTAATGCTTTTTAAAATTTCACACAATCAACGCTTAAGTTTAATACATAGTTTGGCATGTACCTACACATGTGTAGATTACATAAACCAAGAAGAACATTTCTCTTCAGAATTATTACCTGTGGAATTTTATTGTATGTTCAAAATTGTGAATTACGTGTCTGTGAATTACGTTACGCCATTTTTCGTTCCATAAAATATTTTATTCATTAAATGTCGCAAACTTAGAAACTCTTAAGTCATGTTTTAAATATTTATTAAATTCAAGTAGTCAATTGATAGTAAAACCGAAATATGTCAATGTGAAAAATCTAAGACCGAAACTATAGTGGGACATTTTTCGTTCGTATTTGATACACTTAACTCGTTTTAGCTGATTTAGCATTGATATAACATGGCAAAAATTTCATACTCCACTTATAATTTCGAAGAATCATTAAATAGTTCCCAAACAATGAATAATACTGCCTTTTAATTTGTTTTGATAATTAGACTTTAAAGAAAAACATACAGTTTCGTTTTCTAAAACCTGGTTTTCGAACTAACATAGAGAGGCATAGGATAATACCACGGTACGGATATTCCAGAGACAGAGCCAATGCACATAAAATCCTCTTGTGGCTTCTCTGGAAGAACAATTTTAGTACATTCTTCATTGTGTTGTCCAATTACTTTATTTCGGTGATTCAATGCGAAAAAGGAGAATGCCATGCTACGCTTTTGTCTGTCTGTAAAAATTCTTTTGGCTTCAAAGCCGGTCTCGTTTTCACAGGAATATTATTGTCGTGGATTGACCCAATGTCCACCATTTATTTCTTTTCTGTGCAATATTCCTTAGGCATGGTTATCTGGGAAAGGATGCCCTTACCACTAGAAGCTTTCGATTACCAATTAACATGTTTTTGTGGTAGTTGTTAGCATTGAAATACCCGTAAATACATATTGAAGGCTTAAACACAAAAACCCATCCTCGGAAACCCAGCGGTCATAGCTACGCTACATGACCCCTGGGGCACTTGGCTAGTTAAACTTTGTATTAATATTTGAAGGGATATAGTAAAAGAAAGAATTTGTATTTAAGTAACACAGAAAATATTGAGACAAAAGGAGAAACTGCTGTTTATCAGCAGTTTCTTCTTTTGTTTCAATGTTTTCCCAAGTCATTTCTTTTAGGGACGTCAAAACCAGGTCTTGTTTGGGAAAGGCTTAAAACCAGGGCTTGCAAGGGAAAGGGTAAAACGATTAATTTTCGATAGACAAAACAATTCATTTACACTTGTCAGTTACATTTCTTTACAGCGTAATACATCTTGCAAGTGTTGCAATATTGAAACCGAACATAAACATGTTAGTTGTATATTAACTTATCAATTGTCAGTCATTTGACTTGTTTATAATATGGTACATTATATCTGTGTCGTATTTTTTAAGCATTTCCTAAATGACAATTTAAGTTTTGCAGGCGACATCATCTCTGTTATAATAATATACTGGGTGTTTCTAGAATTATTCGTTGTAGAAGTGTCAACATTATAACATAGAAAAAAATGAAGTTAAATAAGAAAATGCTAAACACCAATGTCACTAGACATCACAAATATTGTTTGAACAGTGACCTTGATCTTTGACCTTGACTTATGACTTGGAAGTCAAGATTGAGGTCGTGTCACAAAGAATACAAACATGAAACACATGTATTATCAAAAGGACGTCAAAATAAAGTCTTGATTGGAAAGATATTTTTTTCAAACTATACAACCTTGGATATGAAAAAAACATTATCTTACCCCTAAATAAAGTTCCTCGCCCGTAATCCACCCGATTACCATATCTGCTGGTGTCATAGTACCATATTTAGAAATCCCAAACCCGAAATATCCAAGCGCTTGCACGGTCACTTCGAATTCCATGTGAGTGGCGTTATAATCCCATTTTAGATGATATTTCATGTCACGATCTAGGTAATCCGAATAACGTAAATCTGGTAACGTTTGTTGGCTATTGGCGTTGAAAACGCCGTTAAGCATCCACATAATTGTTATGATCCACATATTTGTTAGTGCCAGGTTTTTGGTGTTTTTTGTTGCTTCTGTTGATTTGTTGCGGTGGTGAGTTGGTTGTTGTTGTTGTTGTTGTTGTTGTTTCTTTTGTGTTTGTTTTTGAAGTTGTGTTGTTTATTAGTTTAACGTAGGCTACATCACCCAATTGTATAAAAGTTATGGATAGATTGAGGGTTAGTCTTTCAGTTCTTATTTTCACAAAACGCCGAAGGCCGACAAAGTCAGAACCTCATAATCATAATACTGAATCTGAACATAACTTGTCCAAGCTTCCGAACTACTGCAGTATAACAATTTATCAGTATCCCTTACAATCTCGAATGAGCACAAAATTGGTTAAACACAAAAATCACACAAAATTTCTGATACCACAGCAAAAAAAGTCAATTGTTCTGGCTTAATTAAACGTAACGTAAAGAACGTCGTACGTTTAGCCTAAAGGAACGTCCTCCGTCGACCTTATACATACGACGTTAACGTAATCAATCATTTGTTGTACGTTGATAATGGTTGTCATTTGTTTTATATAATCATCATTGCGTATGAGAATTAAGGTCACGGTTATTGAACGTTTACGCTTATCACGGGACACAAACGTCAAGTTAACGTTGTCATCAAAAGGACGCTGTGTATCAAGGTAATTCAGCCCTAATGAGATTCACGCCACGTCGGAATTTTTCGTGTGACGTCGTTAACATTCGTTATGTATCCGAACCTAGTCGGGCGACGTCGTAACTACTCGGCAATTGGATGTTCCACCGCTGAATGTTTACGACGTCTCCCGAATAATTCCGATGTGACGTGAATCTCATTAGGGCTGGTCTACCTTAAAGCAGTTTCACTTGGGACGAGTTTCGGAGTTAGTTTAATCAAGAATTGGGGGGAAAAGACAGAGGAAAATTTTTCAGTTGTCAATCCTTTTTCACCCATAACCAGACAGTAAAATAGTTTTTGTGGAACATTTTTTGTCTTTCTGTGTAGAAAACATTGTGGGAAACGGATAAAGAAAATGTAAATGCTTGCTTTCCCCTTATCTTCGACATGTTTAAGCATTCTCTGATAGGCTATCAAACTTGATATTTCTTGGGAAAGGGTAAATTTACTGATTTGTCTTGCCAGCCTCATTCATAATTTCATTTTATTGCTTCACTTCTTCCCAAACAAGACCTGGTTTTGACGTCCCTAACAGAAATGGCTTGGGAAAACATTGAGACAAAAGAAGAAACTGCTGATAACCAGCAGTTTCTCCTTTTGCCTCAATATTTTCTGAGCTATATCATACAGAATCTGATCTTTATCAACATCCGTTTTGTCATCTGCAGCACCTATCAAATTGAACAACCCCAACTTTTTGTCGTTTGGGAAATGGTTAACTTGACAGAATAAACCGAAGTTAGGATTGTGAATGAAACTTGACGGAGGCGTAAATGTCATGATTTTGCTTTGTAATTACAAGTAATAGAATAATAAAAGGTAGTATAGTTCGGTAACAGAATTATGGCAAATGTTCACACATTTTGCAGATGTGAATAAGGAAAATGCGTTCCTGGTTTTTCAATACAATTTTACATGCGTTGGCTCGAATCTTGCAGGTGTCTTACACCTGCAAGATTCCAACCATCGCATGCAAAATTACAGTAGTTATAAAAGTTCAATATTTTGTTTACATGGTTAAATCTTGTATACATATGCCATAGTATTGTGACTACAACATTACTAGAAGGAGTTAGAAATAGAAAATATACGATACATATTTAGAATTCAAACAAATCAGAAAAATATAGTCAGAAAAACCTAAGTTTCTAATTTTTCAGATAATTGTATGCTTCTGGTGAGACCATTCGTGATGTTAATCGAACATACGTACACGCGGTGGGTAACCCACGTGACTTTTGGGAAGCGTTCACACCGAAAAAATCGTCCGCTTCAAGGTATGTTTTGTTTAATTTCTCAGCTTATACGCTACGGATTTGGACGAGATAAAGTGCACGGAACGCGCCTTTGAGAGGGCTATTCCCGGCTCTAACTCACTCTGCTCCAAATTCCATGCTTTCTTCAAACATTCAAGCGAAAGTTTTTTTCGGTGCATGTGAGCGCTTCCCACTTTCGTTTTGCACTTAAAAATATTTTGACTCGAATGTTTGAAGAAACCACTGGTGTGAACGCTTCCCAAAAGTCACGTGGGTTACCCACCTTGGTACATAGTATACTAAGAATGTTGGATCATCTCAAATTACGTCTCCATTATCGAAATATCTTCTGGAATTATTTAAATGGGTAAAAATGCAACGTCTTTCACATTAGACTTTTTTCGCCAGTGCGATAGTACTTACATGTATAGGCGTATATAAAAAGTGTAATTAGTCGTTGTAAATGCAAAACCTCGTATGTCGATCCTTGCGATTTTCAAAGTACAAACTTGTGTGCCCAGTTACAGACAATTCTTGCAAGTTTTGAGATATTTTACTGATCAGTATTGATGGCACATCATTTGTGAACAATATGTCCAAATTTCAAGTAAAACAATACAGTTTGAGAAAAGTTATTACACTTTTTCCCTCCCCTTTAAAATTTTCCAAAAACGAGATACGAGGTTTTGCATTTACAACTATGTTTTTAGGACAGAAAAACGCTAACCCACTGGATTGACCTTAGACCTGTCCGTCATTTCAACGTAGCGTGTATAAATCTATCACGTGCTCATTATTGCATTTACTACGTACATTTATCATTAATTTATGGTGTCACTGGCGACCATCGACATTGAATGCCGTCTTTGCATCGACGGATGGAGTTTCACTGCCTTGGAGAGTGTTGAAGCTTTGCTATTGTCATGAATTGTTCACGAACATCAGTTTCGATTAATGTTTTCAAATGGATCTTCTAATTGGAATCTGCATAGTTTGCTTCTGTTAACAACGCACATTGCGCTTACGCTATGTGAAGCTAGTTGACATACAATGTTTCTTATATCAGTTGCTAACATTAGATCGACGTCGTACTTATTATGGAATGAAAGGAGCTGAAATTTCAGGACAAAAGGGTGCATTGAAGATTTTATCTGCAGAAATGTAGTAACAAAATAACAACTCATTTTGGGGGTTGTCCGAATTTCCTTTTACACGTATGCCTACATGTACCTTCCTTTTAAACGATCGTACATGTGTATTTTATTTAGATAATTAGTTAACGAATATAACTTAAAGCAGGTACAATGTCAAACAACTGTTTGTTAATTAGAAACATAAACGAAGTGCAACCTACATGTTTGTTATTTTGGATAGAACACATTGTGGGAAATGAAGAAATTGCTTATGACAATTGGTAATTGGTTAACGATTATAACTATGAATGTCTATAAGTATGTAAAATGTCAAACAATTGCTTGTTAATTTGAAACATAAACGATGCAACTGCAATAAATGTCGACAGGTTTATGAAGGATATTAGTTACGTGAGTCGTTAATAGACTAGTAGTACAACATTTGTTACAAGACATTGGGAATCAATTATTACATGCTAAAATGACCACTTTGATCTAATGTATGAGAAAAAAGTATGTATTTGAGCTTGCATATCGCTTCTTTTCAACAAAAAACTCGTAACTCAGGCACGTAGGAAGCAATTTCATATGGGGGGGGGCTAAAGCCCTTGTGTCTGAATATTGGGGGGGGGGGGGCTAATATGGATTTTCCCTAAATTTTCAGCGTAAGATTAACAAAATTCTGTATTTTTGGCCAACTTTGGGGGGGCTTAGCCCCCCCCCCCCCCTACCCTAGCTCCCCTGTTCTTACGGGCCTGTATAAACTGAAGCTTGTTTTGGGCTGCAGTTACGAGGTCTTTGTTGAAAATGTAACTGTAATAAAATGTCGAGATTTTTATTACAGATCAATATTAAGGTAATACCTTTATGGCGTGTGGAACGTTGCAAAATTCGATAAATATTTTTATGTGATATAATTTTATATTTATATTCTATATATTTTTTTTATTTATATTCTAAAAATATTTTTATGTGATATGATTTTATATTTATATTCTATAATTTTTATTTATATTGTATATTTTTAGCTCACCTGAGCTCAACGAGCTCAAGGGGAGCTCTTAGGGTCAGTCACTATCCGGCGTCCGTCGTCCGTTGTGCGTTGTGCGTCGTGCGTCGTCAACAATTTCTTTAAACATCTTCTCCTCCTCAACCACTGGGCCAATTCTTTCCAAACTTGGCAGAAATGTTCCTTGGGTGACCCTTTTCAAAACTTGTTCGTGAATTTTTGATTCGTCAAAAAATGTGGGCGTGGCAGGGCGGGCTTATCAGACTTAAAGAAATCATTAGGAAATTCTTCAAAAATCTTCTCCTCCTCAACCATTGGGCCAATTCTTTCCAAACTTGGCAGAAATGTTCCTTGGGTGACCCTTTTCAAAACTTGTTCATGAATTTTTGATTCGTCAAAAATTGTGGGCGTGGCAGGGCGGGGCTTATCAGACTTAAAGAAATCATTAGGGAATTCTTCAAAAATCTTCTCCTCCTCAACCACTAGGCCAATTATTTCCAAACTTGGCAGAAATGTTCCTTGAGTGACCCTTTTCAAAACTTGTTCGTGAATTTTTGATTCGTCAAAAATTGTGGGCGTGGCAGGGCGGGGCTTATCCAACTTAGAGAAATCATGTGAAAAATCTTTAAAAATCAATTATCAGGCCAATTTGAATCAAGCTTGGCAGAAATGTCCCTTGAGTGACTGTTTTCAACACATGCTCATGAATTTTTGATTCGGTGAAAATTGTGGGCGGGCCAGGGCGGGGCTTATCAGACTTCGAGAAATCGTAAGATATTTATTCAAAAATCTTCTTCTCCTTAACCATTGGGCTGATTCTTACCAAACTTGAAAGGAATGTTTATTGGGTGACCCTTTTCAAAACTTGTTCGTGAATTTTTGATTTGTCAAAAATTGTGGGCGTGGCAGGGCGGGGCTTATCAGACTGAAAGAAATCTTTAGGTAATTCTTCAAAAGTCTTCTCCTCCTCAACCACTTGGCCAATTCTTTCCAAACTTGGCAGATGTGTTTATTCGGTGACCCTTTTCAAAACTTGTTCGTGAATTTTTGATTCGTCAAAAATTGTGGGCGGGGCTTATCAGACTTAGAGAAATCATGTGAAAAATATTTAGAAATCAATTATCAGGCCAATTAGAATCAAACTTGGCAAAAATGTCCCTTGAGTGACTGTTTTCAACACATGCTCATCAATTTTTGATTCGTCAAAAATTGTGGGCATGGCAGGGCGGGGCTTATCAGACTTCGAGAAATCGTAAGGTAATTATTCAAAAATCTTCTCCTCCTTAACCACTGGGCTAATTATTACCAAACTTGAAAGGAATGTCCCTTGGGTGACCCTTTTCAAAACTTGTTTGTGAATTTTTGATTTGTCAAAAATTGTGGGCGTGGCAGGGCGGGGCTTATCGGACTAGGAGAAATCATGTGAAAAATCAATGGGGGGTATGATCACTTTCAGTGATATTCTAGTTTACAATAATTTAATTTGACATAATACTGACATATATATTTGTTTACAACAAAATTTATATTGTACACAATCAAATACACGAAGAATTCAGGTGAGCGATATCAGTGCCTTTCAGGCACTCTTGTTTATTTATATTCTTTATTTCTTATTTATGTTCGATAACGCGAAAAAATTTTATGTGATATAATTTTTTTTATTTATAGAGCTCTATTGTACATGTATATTGTTTTTTACTTATGTTCTATATTTTTTATGTATGTTCGATAACGCGAAAAATATTATGTGATATAATTTTTATTTATATTCTATATTTTTTATTTATGTTCTATAATTTTTATTTATGTTCGATGATAGCGCGAAAAAAAATTATGTGGTATAATTGCATCATGGGATACTCTGGAATTAAGTTCACCCGACAAAACCCAATTAATTTTAGTTACCACTGCCGGTCAAATCAACTCGATTGCTTGAATTCCACGACCAATCCCGACCAAACAACTTTTTCTCGATCTCTAGCGGATCAACCCGACTTCAACAGTCGATTTGATCGGATTGACAGATGAAGCAGAGGACGAGTTAATCGCAATAGTGTCTGGATTCACTCGAATATCAGTCGAGGTAGTCTAGTTTAGGTTGGGTGCTGGTCGAGTGAAAGATATTAACCAGACCACACTCGATTCCCAGACACTATCATTTCCTGATCGGGTCGATTTTCTACCCGATCAACACAAAATCAACACAAAGCCGCTTTCCGATCGATTTTATACTCCATCGCACGCCAATTTGTTTACAATTAAAGAAATCCGAGATAAAAGCCGTGGCGTTTCCGATCAAACTTGATTACCAGACAATTTCCGATTACCTATGCCGATCGAATTCGATCTGAACTCGATGGCTTGCTTGGGCTTGATCGAGTTGATCTGGTCGGCAGTTGGAACCTAGGATTCTGGATCTGTAGACAATCAAAACATAACATCTACAGTCGTTTTGAGAGGGTGAATCGAGTACAAGTCGGGATGACCGAAAGCAGGTTGGGTACAGGCCGGATAGAAATTATCAATCCGATCACACTATTATCGAAAATAAATAAAAAATATAGAACATAAATAAAAAATATAGAATATAAATAAAAAATTATATCACATATTTTTTTTCGCGTTATCGAATATAAATAAAAAATATAGAACATAAATAAAAAATATACAATATAAATTAAAAATTATATCACATAATTTTTTTCGCGTTATCGAGCATAAATAAAAATATAGAACATAAATAAAAAATATAGAATATAAATAAAAAATTATATCACATAAAAATAATTTTAGAATATAAATAAAAAATTATAGAATGTAAATATAAAATTTCATCACATAAAAATATTTATCGAATTTTGCAACGTTCCACACGCCATAGACCTTGGTAATGCACTTCCTGTATGATCGTTGTATTTCGACTTGTTCCGTGACATACGTAAGTCCGGGCATTTCTAAAGTACCGTTAGATGCAATAACGCCTGTTTCCGTAAAAATGGAAAATATCAAGCGTGCTCAAATTTCCGGGGAATATTCCAAACAGTTTTTGTGAAAAGGCAAAAAAAAACAACAAAAGTTAAAAATTCAAAATTTGAGATCATTGAAAATTACCTCCCCTGAAATCGTCTATTCGAACCATACATATTTCGTTCTATAACTGGTCACATAGCCCATTTCCAATGTTTTACATCAAGTTGCCTGTGTGACTCTAACAGAAACAAGAGGTAAGATCGAGTGATATTTCAAAACAACATTACGTCGCTTTTCTACGAAAACCTCGTATCTGCAGCTTAAAACAAGCTGCAGATACGAGGTTTTCGTTGAAAAGCCTCGATTAAATCTTTGTATGCTATATCACATCTTTTTATTTGTGATAGTCTTTAAAATTTCTTGGAGATGGGACTTTTTTTTCTTTTTGGTATTTTATCTTTCGTGCCATGTTTTCGATAACATATAATTTACATTTTTTAACATTGAATCATGTTAACTGTGTTGGCTAAAACCGTTTGAAATTGAACCAGCTTTCGATTTTGTTGACTGAAAAACCCGATTCTATTCCGTAAAAAAAAAAAAAAAAAAAAAAAAAAAAAAAAAAAAAAAAAAAAAAAAAAAACGCGAAATTGGGTCAACCATACGGCAACAATTCAATTTGACATTAATGACCTAGTGTAATGTACTATACATGTAATTATTTGCCTATATATGGTAATTCTTTTTCAACTCCCACTGTAAAAAAAGACTCAGTTGTAATTAAAACCTTAACGAAGCTGTCATGATTTCTCAAGAAGATACCAGAAACACATTAGCTTAACCCTTTCCCGAAACACTACCTGGTTTTTGACAACACAAATAGAAAAGCGTTTTGAAAACATTGAGGCAAAAACTAGAAGACCTGAAGGTCTTGAGTCGCTCCACAGGCCTGAATTTCTTTAAATATTCAATCCAAGTTTTGATGAGATTGTTCAATAGTTGTGTTTCTAAGAGCAAAAAGAAAGTAAAACTAGATTGTACAAAACATGTGGTTCTTTGAGCAAAGAGAGTAAAACTTTGTTTGCCATTTGAGAAAGGGTAAAAGGAAACAAGAGAAAATTCCAGATTAGGATGATACTTGCAATGATAATTTTCCTTCGACCAAACAGATCTAAACTATCATTGATTACTCCAAAATAGTTCATATTTCTAAAATTAGATTTCATTGTTTGTTCTAAAAATAGATTTGGGGAAATACCCTATTTATAAAATAACCAGAAAGCCCTCATTTTCTTGTAATTTCAAATCCAAGTTTTGACAAGATTTTTCAATACTTTTGGGTCTTAGAGCAATAACAAAGTAACTAGAAAGCTGAAAATACCTTTGTTTTGATTAGAGTGAATTTGGCTGATCTAGTTTGAAAATGAAGTCATAATTGGCAATTTTGTCAAATTCAAAGGCATATAACTGGGAATGTTATATTACTCTCAAGCTAAGAATCACACTAAAATAAGATCTTTACCTCACTTACATTTTGTTTTAGGTTTTGACCTGATTGATCATTATTTGTGGTTGAAAAGAGAATGAAAATAAGTCGAAAACTCCAATTTGTCAAATTTAAGGGCAGATAAATCATGATTTACCATTCTAATGAAGCTGACAATAACATCCATGCAAGATCTTATGGCCAATTAGATTATAATAAAGTTTCCTGTTGATTGTTGGATATTTATGGTGGTTTGAGTAAAAATAAGGTCAAAAATGGTAATTTTGTCAATTTCAAGGGCACATAACTCATGATGCAATTTTCAGTTCAAGCTGAAAGTTGCACACAGGCAAGATCTTATAGTAACCATCATTCTGTCTAAGTTTTGTCTTGATTGGTCAATATTTGGAGTTGCTAGAGTGAAAACAAAGTCAAAATAAAGCCGAAAATGGCAATTTGGTCAATTTCAAGGGCACATAACTTATGATGTAATGGTCAGATCAAGCTGAAAGTTGCACCCAGGCAAGATCTTATAGTCACCATCATTCTGTCAAAGTTTTGTCTTGATTGGTCAATATTTGTAGTTGCTAGAGTGAAAAAAGCCAGAATGGCCATTTTTTAAATTCAAGGGCAGATAACTCCAGATTTTCTGATTCGATCAGAATCAATTGAAGGAATCTGAGAGAGGACCACCCAAATATCATTCCTGTGAAGTTTGATTGAAATCCATCCAGTAGTTTCTGAGAAGAAGATTTTTAAAGAAAAAGTAGACGACCGGACGCACGCACGCACGCACGCACGCACGCACGACGGACACAGCGCCATGACAATAGCCCGCTGGCCTGAAAGGCCAGTGGAGCTAAAAAGCACAAAAGGACAATGATGGCCCTAGGTCGCTCACATGAGATTCCTTGCCTTGTTGAAATTAATTAAACATATTACTTGAAAAGCAGTCAAAAAGGAATTTTGTCTATAAAACCCCTTTTCCGGTGTTTTTCAAAAGAATTTAATAAAATCTAGCAAGTTTGACAAAGATTTGGCTGAAATTGTGACCTGAAGAGTAGAAACATAGAAATTGTCATACAAACCCCCTTTTCCAATAATTTACACCAAAATGCTTATGATTTTTTTTAATTATTTTCTAGAGTTTCTTTTAAAAATCAAAGTCTGTTAGCAATTTTCATTTAAAATGACGAGCAACATTTGCTGTGTACTGAATATCAAGGCTCTACACTTAATGCTTTCTTAGAAGATCCTTTTGAAGACCCCTGCCCCACCATTTTCCCCTTTAATCATGCAATGTCAACTAGAAATCTTGACATAACCAAATCTTTGAAACGCCTTAGAGAACCCCTTCAGTCAAGAATCATTCCTGCTTGGATTAAAAAAATTAAAAAAAATGCCCTCTAGCTGTGTGCGAAGAAAAGGCCTTTTTAAAGACATCAATTATTTAAGCAAGTTTGAAAGCATATGGGCCAAGGTCCATTTCTGCCAAATTTTAAGAAGATTGGTCCACTGGTTTGGGAGCCGAATACATATATTTAGCTATTTCGGGGCCCATTTTCGTTGCCATGACAGCCAAAGTTTTAAAAAAGGAATCATATTATATTTTCGCAAATGTAAAAGCCCATCACCCAAGAATAATTCTTGTCAAGTGTCAAAAAGACTGGACTGTTGATTTCGGGGAAAAAACTTTTTACTCCTTTGCACTTTTCTGGTGCCCCAGCATCTAGAGTTTTCATGAGAATCAAAATCTTCTAACAACTTCTAACTTAAATCTTCTAACAAGCATTTCTCCCAGTGATCATTCGCGTGAAGTTTCAAGGTTATTGGCCAACCGGTTAGGAAGGGGATTTTCAAAGATTCTGTTATTTTCTCCCTATTCTTATGCCTCGGCAGCCAGGCGCTTTGATTGAATCAAAATCTTTGAACAAATTTGAAAGCTTTTCACACAAGGATCGTTCCTGTTTGAAAAAGATTGTCTCACTGGTTTGGGAGGAGGTCTTTAAAGAAATTGCGGACGGACGACCAGACGGACGGACGAGTGATCACAATACCTCACCTTGAGCCCTTCGTGCTCACAGCTAAAAATGCTGACAATCGGCATTTTCGCTTTTTGTCTCTTTTTCCCCCTGCTATATCGCACACAAATCCAATCTTCGACAACATGCATTTTGTGATCTTCAACGGCTTTTAAAATCGTACCCAATAAAACGGATGTTTGGGAAAGGGTTAACCTAAGCCTAAATTGTTTTGACGCATCTAACCAAAGGGGTCATTGGAAAGCATCGAGAGAAAGGAAGAAAAAACATTCCATGGTGTAGCATCGAAATTTGATCCAGGTTCTTATATTTATTTCATCATCTGCAACATCTTGAACCCTTAACGAATATTTGTTTAGTTCTTACGAAGGTTGAAACAGTCCAAAATCATTAAGGTTTAGAAAGGAAATTCTAGCATAAATACTGTGTATATTTAACCATTTGCCAAACAAAACCTGCTTTTGACGTCCCGGATATAAAACACTTCGGACTTTTATCTCAAAGTTTACAGATGTGCGAATCTGTTTCCATCTACAAAAGCTTTCAAATTGGACAAGTCATTTTTTTTGTTGTCTTCATAAATCCCAGTTGCAACAAGTATCTGGTGTTGTATGCAACACATAAAGTCCCCTACCGGCTTCACATTGACTCAATATGGTAATCAATAATAGATTAAGTTGCAGGATCCATTTTTTGCAATATTTTCACTATTTCCGTTACCATAGCAACCGCACTTTTCGTCAAAGAACAAAGATAAAATGATGTGCATAATCTACACATTGCCATCTAGTCATATACCAAGTCTCATAAAATTAGCTTGCTTACTTATTAACTTATCGCAGGATCCAATATTTTTTGCCATATTTTCACTATTTCCGTAACCATAGCAACATCAATTTTAGTCTAAAAACAAAAATAAAATGATGTACATAATCTACACATTGCCATATAGTCATATACCAAGTCTCATCAAACTAGCTTGCTTAGTTATTATCTTATCGCAGGATCCCATTTTTGGCCATATTTTCACTATTTCTGTAACCATAGCAACCTCAATTTAAGTCGAAAAACAAAAATAAAATGATGTGCATAATCTACACATTGCCATCTAGTCATATACCAACTTTCATCAAAAACGCTTGCTTAGTTATTAAGTTATCGCGGGATCCAAATTTGAGCGGACAGACGGACGGACAGACTGACGGACAGACGGACGGACGGACGGACAGACTGACTGACTGACGGACGGACGGACAGACGGAGGGCAAACCTATAGTCCCCTCCGGTGTGAACACCGGTAGGGGACTAATAATACGGCATTATTCCGTCTAAAAATGTCGGAATAAAGTTACACCTTTACTCTACATTGTGGTCCTAGATACATACGCAGTTTCAAAGCAAAAATATCTGAAATTAGACCTGTACGAGTTTCGCGTAAGGCATTTGCAGCGTATCCAGGATTTGTGAAGGGGGTTCGTTTTCCCAGGGAAACTGTACACGAGAATGAATTAATCAAGCTACAGAGGGGGGGTAATTTGTAACCCCCTTCCGGATCCGCCAATGTGAATATATACCTTTTATGACGCCTTGAAAAGGAAGCTTATCCCTTGGTTCCCCTTTTTCGCGCTAGCGAGGGAGACTTTCAGTAAATTTGGACATTTCTATTTCAATGCAATGGCAGATATTTCAAAAACGCCAACAATCTGACTTGACACCATGGAAATTCATTGTGGAAAATTTGATCAATTTTTTTATTAAAATTGTTGGGCGAGTGGTGCACACGAAATTGCTAATGGATGGTTGATTGGGATTTAACACCATTTTCAAATGCTATGGTCATATCGAGGATAACCATGGATTCGCATCGATTCTCATACCAGTACTACCACACCCTTACTGAGCCTCCAGCTGCAGGCATACATACATTAACGATAATCAAACCATTGGTCGGAGACAATTTTGTCTAAGGATATTTGCCGAAACCGGAGACCGAATCCGGGACCTCGTTAGTGAGAGTCTGATGCGATAGACAGACAAACGGGCGGACAGTAAATCAAACGGAAAACCAGGGACCAGTTTCATCAAAATATTCATGACTATTTTGTCATACTTTCGTAACGTCGTGGCAAAAACGTTCCATATTAGCACTACAACTTGCGAGTGGATTCTTCTAGACTTTCAACATAGCGTACCCACAGTCACCATCCAATCCATAATCGTCTCCACAGACGAACGGTTACTGGATGTTTACTATACGTTGAAATTCCCCTGACGCTACACCATGAACGTACAAGACTTGACTGGGCTAGAGTTCAGGATGTTTTAAGCGTATACGTACTCCCATTACCATATCGTTCTTTCTGATTTGGCATCCGTAGACACATAGACGTAACCACATGTGGTGCATTTAGGGAAGACATGTACGTAAACAGAGTGACGTGAATGACGTTCAGACTCTTGAAAAAGCAGTGAATGTTGTTACTGTGTACAAACAATTTAAAAGGATTTGAAATCGTTTCACTGTTGATCTTGCTCGAAAATCACCGCATTACTGATGTCGAATTTTATTGTAACTTTTTTGTGTTTTTACCCCTAACCATCGTTAACAGTGTTTCTCAGACAATATTTAGGGTTACCGCAAAGTCCCATCCTACTTTTTAATGGTTGCTACAGGTCGTGAAAAGGCTATTTTAAAACATGGTTCCAGATCAGACTGCGTGTATACGCAGGCTGATCTGGAACCATGTTGGGCCCAAAAGCTTTAAGGGACATTTTTTTCCAGATCCTGGCTTATATATATATATATATATATATATCAGAGATGTATTACTCATAAGTCATGCAAGGATCCAATGACTTAACCCTTTCCCAAACAAGACCTGGTTTTGACGTCCCTTATAGAAATGGCTTTGGAAAACATTGAGACAAAAGAAGAAACTGCTGATAACCAGCAGTTTCTCCTTTTGTTTCAATGTTTTCTTTACCATATTTTACACAAATTCTACCTTTATTAACTTCATTTTTGTCATTTGAGGAAGATTTTAAAGTGGGTCACCCTAAAATTTGGTTGTTTGGGAAAAGGTTAAAGACACAAATGAACATAATCACTTTGGTTTATATGCAAAATACAAAATAAGTCGACCATTCATTAGAAATACTTTATTTGTCGAGTTAGAAAATTTGTTAAGAAAGAAAGACACAATAAATATCTGAACAAAACAATGACTAACTTTTAAGCAGCATGTGTTCCAGTCTGATCATTTTTTCCTTTTTAACTTGACTTTATCTCACCGGTCAAAAATATCAATATCAACACAACCAAAAACGGGTACCGCAATATAAGGGGTATCAATCTTTGATGTGTTATTTTATTGACCAAATTGTATATTGATGACTGGACCCAGGCTAACTCATATGTAGTAGCATCACAAAGACAGAAAACAGTATGGAGCAAGGAAGAATCAGCATGTTTAACATCAGCATATTCCAGACATTCTTACAAAGTTGTACACGAGAATTATTCATATGTGACCCATCAAGCTAAAAGAAACATTCTGGCAAATGTGAAAAAATATCAACCCTCGTCACTCTATGCAGACTGCTTAAACTGACTATGATCGTACTCTTATGATTGAAGGAATATTCTTATAGATCTAGGTTGTTTTTCCATTCTAATAATATTATGTTCATTTTCGAAATGCTACATCTGTTTTTTGTCTGCTGAGTCTGATCAGTTTCTCAAAATTTTATTTTGTGGACTTTGCAGGAGGTCGTTTTAGCGAAAAGTCACATATATCTATTAACCCTTTCCAAAACGTCACTTATTAGACTTGTTCAAAATGAAAGGAGCAGCAACACATTGGATGTTAACAAAATAGAATTTGTATATATAATCACATAGAAAATATTGAGGGAAAATGCTGATCATCAGCATGTTCTTCTTTTCTTTCAATGCTTTCCAAAGCTTTCTCTTAAAATGTATAAGAAAATACCAATTTATCGCATTAAGATGTGCACACAGACAGATAGATAAACAATGATAAAACGTTAAGTCCTGATGTTCCATACAAAGGAATGATAGTTAATGTCATATCAGCATAAAAATACATAAATTCAACAAAAAGAAAAAGAAGAGTGTTTTGAATTATATTGACATTTCATGGGCTTCCTGTTGTCACAGTTTTTCTCTCCATGTTTTCCCAAGCTATTTCTATTGGGAGTATGAAAACCAGATGTTGTTCGGGAAAAGGCTCTGTGTCATGCAAAATTGGAAACGATCTATGATCAGCATAAAAAGTTTTATAAATAGGTTGCACATGTAAAACTCCTAGACCAAACTCAAATCAAGATCTTGGATCCCAAGGTTGATGGAAAAATCTTTCTAGTAGAGGTGTGCAGTGGACTGTCTCAAAATTCTCCATATACCTGGATGCCTGTGGAGTAAAGAAAGAAATGTTATTCAATGGTTTAAATCATACTTAGTAACTATTTTTATGGTATCAACTAAATAATCTTGCAAATGGACGTGTCATCTCTTTTTTAATGGATGCAGTAAATACAAGAGATATTTGTAACTAGATGCCGAAGGGCAACATGTCGAGCCCGCTCATTTTGAAGAAAGAAGACCATACCTATGTCTACAGCTGTCATTACAATGGCGTTGTAAAAGTGGGGACAAAATAAGTTGGAATGATGGGGATCATGGTGAGACAGTTTATTGTTCACAAAATATTACATGTCTATGTATTTATAACGAGATACCAGAATGGATTAATTTGAGTATACATATGTGACCCGTCACGCTAAAAGGGACCTTATGCTAAGTCCATAAAACCAAATTCCGAGAAATATACCAGACCAAGCAGAAGTCCATCCGATGTCGTATTTGGAAAACGAAAATATTGTAAGGTAGAGAAAACATTCTAGATTCAGAAAATACTTAAACGTGAAAAGTTTCGACCCTAGTCAGGCTGCGCGGACTGCGCAGACGGACTAGGGTCGATACTTTTCACAAATCCGATAAGGTCCCTTTTAGCGCGACGGGTCACATATAAGGAAAATAAGCCATGCCCCCTGGCACCCATTTTTTGTACGGATCGGAATAATTTGAACATTCTGAGAAGTACGAAAATTAGCTGCACGTAGCTGTACGTGGCCATGTTTTTTACGGATTGAGATAATTTGAACAATCTTGGTAGAGGGCCATCCAAAGAATATTTGTGCCAAATTAAGGAATGGCCCGGACAAGCAAAAATCAACTCATTTTTTACATTTGACCTCAAAGTTTGACCTTGACCTTTCATCTTGGAATCTGGTTCTTGCACGCGACACTCCATCTTACTGAGCTTGACATTTGTGCCAAGTTATTTCTGAATCCCTCCATCCATGGTGAAGTTATGGCCCGGACAAGCAAAAATCATCTCATTTTTGACATTTGACCTCCAAGTTTGACCTTGACCTTTGAGCTTGGAATCTGGTTTTTGCACGCGACACTCCGCCTTACTGAGCTTGACATTTGTGCCAAGTTATTTCTGAATCCCTCCATCCATGGTGAAGTTATGGCCCGGACAAGCAAAAATCATCTCATTTTTGACATTTGACCTCCAAGTTTGACCTTGACCTTTGAGCTTGGAATCTGGTTCTTGCACGCGACACTCTGCCTTACTGAGCTTGACATTTGTGCCAAGTTATTTCTGAATCCCTCCATCCATGGTGAAGTTATGGCCCGGACAAGCAAAAATCATCTCATTTTTGACATTTGACCTCCAAGTTTGACCTTGACCTTTGAGCTTGGAATCTGGTTCTTGCACGCGACACTCTGCCTTACTGAGCTTGACATTTGTGCCAAGTTATTTCTGAATCCCTCCATCCATGGTGAAGTTATGGCCCGGACAAGCAAAAATCTTCTCATTTTTGACATTTGACCTCCAAGTTTGACCTTGACCTTTGAGCTTGGAATCTGGTTCTTGCACGCGACACTCCGCCTTACTGAGCTTGACATTTGTGCCAAGTTATTTCTGAATCCCTCCATCCATGGTGAAGTTATGGCCCGGACAAGCAAAAATCTTCTCATTTTTGACATTTGACCTCCAAGTTTGACCTTGACCTTTGAGCTTGGAATCTGGTTCTTGCACGCGACACTCCGCCTTACTGAGCTTGACATTTGTGCCAAGTTATTTCTGAATCCCTCCATCCATGGTGAAGTTATGGCCCGGACAAGCTCCATCCGGACGGACGCACGCACTAACGCACTAACGCACGCACTAACGCACGCACTAACGCACTAACGCACATACACCGAACCGCCATTGTGACAACTATGTCGAGCTCACCGCAAGCGGGCTCGACAAAAACTATATGCCCCCTTAAAGGCCAACCTTTGTTGTAGCTATCTAACAGTTAAAGTAGTCAAACGGTAGAATTTATCAAATATGAAAAATCAACAAAGGGCAGTATCTCCAAATTTTTATATGGTCAACAGAGATTTGCTGTGATATACAGTCTAATTGAATTGACAGACATGGTGAGCCTAATATAAACCCTCCACTTTGGAGATGGGGGGTATAATTATACTTACTAAGAATAGAGTCATGTGTATTTTTTGTTGGTCAGTATATTCAAGTCCTATATCTTGTGGGTATACTATTTGTTCTTGTTCATCTACATATGATTTGAATGCAATCTTACACCAGGCCTCATCTACATCATGTAGCGACCACATCTCACCTAAAATTAATGAATTAATTTATTGGAGTTTATCACCATTTTCAACTGCTATGGTCATATAGCGGCAGCTGGAGCACCAGTGTTTAGGCCAGGCCGCGCCATTGCGGGATTGACGCGTCATTTTCAGATATGGCGCATCAAATTCAGAAATAATGGGTCATTTTGGCGCATCAAATTTAGAGTTAAGATGGTCTTTTTATCTCTTTATTACCAGAACGAATTTAATCGTCAATCACCTGTCAATCATGTTTACAATTAGTCAATTTATGCAGACGCTTTCCTGTGCAAAGTAAAGGCTTTCCGTGATTAATGAGACTTGTTGTAATTTTTCTGTAGACTGGTAGCTGTGAATTTTTATGATCAGACGCTTTATTTTCAATACAAATCGATCCGTGAAAGCTCCTGGGTGATACTTTACCTGGATCGTGAAATACGTAATGAGAGATCGTCTGAATAGAAAAATAAATAAGTTCTTTCATTCTTTGGTCGTTCTAAGGGTGAATCGGGGCCAATATGGCACAAGACTAATGACCAAACACCTCCACTGAATTGAAGAAGCAATAGAATTGTTTGGTATGTATTCCTGGTGGGAAGAAATAAACACAAATCAGCTGCAATTTGGAAACCATGTCTGTTCCTCTGATGCTTTTATTAGGTTTTGTTAGGAAACCCTTTCTTAAAATCGTGAGTGTGAGAGTGCTTTCCTCCAAAAACAAACTGAGAAGTAAGCCAAAACTTCAATGGTTTATCATTTTAAATACACAGCGCTAAGATCTAAAATGTTTGGTAGTTTGATTCAGTGCAGAGATCTACCATCCTGTAGAATACAAAAACCCATCATTTTACTCATTTGCACATCAGACAATGAGTGTTTAATTGTTATTTAGGTAAGTTTGTGGTTTATATCATTGACCCCACTTCAACAAAAAATGGCCCCTACTTTTGACTGGTAATGGGCCAAAATGACCCATCAAATCTGAATCCTGGCCTAAACACTGGAGCACATAACCATGGATTACTGTCAGTTCTCATACCATTACTACAACAACACCCTTATTGAGCCTCTAGCTCCCCCCCCCCCTCCCACATTGATTAACAATTATCAAAGCATTAGTGGGAGACAATTTTGTCTCAAATATATTTGCCGCGACCAGGGATCAAATCCCGGACCTCCTGAGTGAGAATCTGATGTGCTAACAACTACCTTATAGCAGTGGCTTTTCAAAAAAGGAAACAAATAATTCCCTAAATTTACAAAATAATCTTTCAGAACATAACAAAATTGCACTTAAGCTTTTAACACACTTTAATGGTTATACTATATTAAGGGTAAAGAGATGAATAAAATAATGTTTCATGTGTACTTTCTACAATTATTAGGCTGACTTTGAGCTGGGGGTGTTTTACTCAGCCATTCATCTAGATATGGGCCTGTTGTGTCATCTATAATGTAGGGATATCTTTGTTAGGAGTTTCATTAACCCTTTAACAGACAGCAAAATTTTAGACTGGTCTAATTCAAAAATGTTGCAGAATGAGTGGAATTTTACATTATTTGGTATTTTGGGGTAGAAAACATTGTGGGAAACGAAGAAATTGCTTGTCACAAGCAATTTCTTCATTTTCCATGATGTTTTCTGAAGCATTTTCTTGTGAAAGAGTTAAAATGTGCCACTGTGCAGGGATGGGTTAATAGGAAATTTCCTCTATTTGTGTGTATAGCTGTCAGATATTTCACAAACCTTGAGCTGGGGGTGTTTTACTCAGCCATTCATCTAAATATGGACCTGTTGTGTCATCTATTATGTATGGATATCTTTGTTTCAGGAGTTTCTTTAACAGGAAATTCCCTCTATTTGTGTGTATTGCAGAGGGGTCTCTGAAGAAAAGAGCATTAACCCATTTACCAGACAGAATTTTTTTGGCCTGCTCCAAATTGAAAGATACTGCAGACGACAATTTCAAGATGATGAAATTTTAAAAAACTTTCTATTTTGGATTAGAAAGCATTGTGGAAAATGTAGAAATTGCTTGTTACAAGCAATTTCTTCATTTTCAACAATGTTTTCACAAGCATTTCCCATGAGGGGTGACAAAAAGTGTCACTGTGTGGTAATGGGTTAAAGTAACAGAATAAATAACCTTTGGCTGTATGAAATATCTTGTCTCTCACCAAAAGTCAAAGGATATTTTCTTTGCCTAAATGGCATATTATATTTTTTCTAAGGAACACATGGTCAAATACATTGGTACCACAAGTAATTGATATTATTGCCTAAAATGTGTGTTTTCAGTCCATTATGAGCATTGAATAACGGGAAGAAATCGGTCCGATATCGTGAAAACCGGTCGTTAATCGGTAAATTCTCATGCGATATCGGAACGGTTTTGCACTCAAATATCCTCCTCGATCGAGGATTTGTTGTGAGTGATTCATAAAGTTGAAAATAAAATTGAAAATAAAGCTTCGCTCTCAGGCAATAATACATTTTTTGGGCCTCTGAGAATGTTAACGACCTCAAAAACATGAATTAACCCTATAGTAATCAAAATATATAGTCTTGGATTGGCCTATGATAAAAGAAAGTTTCAAACAGCTCAAACTTAGTTTTGAAAGAGATAACAGTGCCATGGTCACAATATGCGCCGCCCCTCCCAGAGACTAAGTTTTAAGGGGCATAACTCCGGCAAAAATCAATGAACCATAAAATGATTCCTTCATGCACATCTACCAATTGAGGTGATAACATTGACCAAGTTTCAAATGATCCAGCCAGAAACTTAGGAGGAGTTGGGCTCACAAGAAAAGTGGACGGACATACCAATGGATGGATGGACAAACAGAGAAGATGATTCCAATATATGACCGCCACCAGCGGCATATAAAAATTAGAATTGTAAGATGATGAAAAATCTAAGATACAAATCGATCAAGAAGATAGCAATCATGAAGGTTATATACTCTACCTCTTGGTACATTTAGATTTACTACAACATACATTGTATCTAAAATCAAACAAGAGGACCATGATGGTCCTATATCGCTCACCTGAACCAAAATGATATGAGCAACACTTTTATTCACTTCAATAAATATTTATGACTTTAAGACTGAAAACGAACTTCTGGTCAATAACGTTGTGAAAATCAAACTCATCCACAATCTTATGGTGCCAAACATTGTGTCCAAAATTTGTCTTGTTTGATAAATAATTGTAGATTCTGGAGTATAAACAAGGTCAAAAACAGCCGAAAACAGCAATTTTGTCAAATTCAAGGGCACATAACTCTCGACTTTTTTATCAGATCAGAATGAAAAACACACTCATTCCAGATCTTATGATCCCCAACATTGTGTGTCCAAGTTTTGTGCTGATTGATCAATAATTGTAGATTCTAGAGTATAAACAAGGTCGAAAACAGCCGAAAATGGCAGTTTAATCAAATTCAAGAGCACATAACTCTCGACTTTCTAGTCAGATCAGGCTGAAAATCAAACTCATCTGAGATCTTATGATACCCAACATTGTGTCCAAGACTTGTCTTGATTTGTCAATAATTGTATATTCTAGAGTGTAAACAAGGTCGAAAACAGTCGAAAACAGCAATTTTGTCAAATTCAAGGGCACATAACTCTCAACTTTTTAATCAGATCAGACTGAAAATCAAACTCATCAAAGATCTTATTGTCTCAAACATTGTTTTCAAGTTTTGTCTTAATTGATAAATAATTGTAAATTCTAGAGTTTTAACAATGTCAAAAACAGCCGAAAACAGCAATTTTATCAAATTCAAGGGCACATAACTCTCATCTTTCTGGTCAGATCAGACTGAAAATCAAACTCATTTGAGATCTGATGGTTTCCAACATTGTGTCCAAGATTAGTCTTGATTGGTCAATAATTGTAGATTCTAGAGTGTAAACAAGGTCGAAAACAGTCCAAAACAGCAAATTTGTCAAATTCAAGGGCACATAACTCTCGACTTTTTGATCAGATCAGACTGAAAATCAAACTCATCAAAGATCTTATGGTCTCAAACATTGTTTTTAAGTTTTGTCTTAATTGATAAATAATTGTAGATTCTAGAGTGTAAACAATGTCAAAAACAGCCAAAAACGACAATTTTATCAAATTCAAGGGCACATAACTCTCATCTTACTGGTCAGATCAGACTGAAAATCAAACTCATTTGAGATCTTATGGCCTGCAACATTGTGTCCAAGATTTGTCTTGATTGGTCAAAAATTGTAGATTCTAGAGTGTAAATAAGGTCGAAAACAGTCAAAAACAGCAATTTTGTCAAATTCAAGGGCTCATTACACACGACTTTCTGATTAGATAAGACTGAAAATCAAACTCATCCCAGATCTTATGATCCCCAATATTGTGTACAAGTTTTGGCTTGATTGATCAATAATTGTAGATTCTAGAGTGTAAACAAGGTCGAAAACAGCCAAAAATGACAATTTTGTCAAATTCAAGGGCAAGTAACTCTGGACTTTCTGATCAGATCAGACTGAAAATCAAACTCATTCCAGATCTCATGGTCCCCAACATTGTGTCCAAGTTTTGTCCTGATTGATGAATAATTGTAGATTCTAGAGTGTAAACAAGGTCAAAACTAGGTATTTTTCGCATTCAAGGGCAGATAACTCCTGACTTTCTAGTTCGATCTGACCCATAATCGAACTCATCCGAGATCTTATAGCCATACATGTTTTGACCAAGTTTGGTCAAGATTGACTTATATTTGTAGATGTTAGAGTGTAAACACAAAATTGTGGACGGACGGACGGACGGACAGACAGACGGACGGACAGACGGACGACGGACAAAAAGTGACCACAATAGCTCACCTTGAGCACTTTGTGCTCAGGTGAGCTAAAAAAAGCTAATTACTTACAGAGTTGTAATCATTTCATCCCTGGTTCTGCGAATAAGCAAAATAGGCCCTGGATACCTGAAATCAATTAAATAACAAGCTTTTAACCATAGTCTTCTTTTCTTTCACAATTTTCTTAAATCTGTTCTCAATTGCCTGGTTGTGTCATTCCTATCAGTAAAATCTTAGGAAAGCATTGAAGCAAATGAAAATAAGCAATTCTTCCTTTTGCATTTTTTCTTTTATCCCAATATTTTCTGAGTTTTATTTTACACAATTCTGTATTTATGTACATCAAATTTCACATGTTGTAACATAATATTCTCAAGGAAAGCATTTAATCACTAACCACACATAATTATGATAATATACAAAATATGCAAAATAATCTAGTCACTGTAAAGCTTTGTCAACTATATTGAAATCTCGAAAATATTGATTTATACCAGTAATTCTCCAAGATGAACAGACAGACAGTAGGGGTATAAATAAAGGTTAACTCACTGTATAACTTGGTCCACTATATTGAGATCTAGGTATTGTGTTATTGTTCTTTCTACCAGACTAGCTGTGAAAGAGACAAAAAGTTTTAAACCCTGGTCGTTCTGAATTTTATTCACCTAATTCAAATTTTATAAACATCCATTTGTCATCTGCAGCTTTGATCATATTTAAATTCTATTGTTTGTTGGGCTTAAAGTGATACAAAACAGGATTTCCATGATGAAAAGTAAAGGCATATTTCTTCATATTACCACATCTTCCGAGTCTTTGCGCAAAATCAAGTATATAAAGAACTGTTTCCACAACCAGATGATGCTACATTGTTCTTATTAAGTTTTCTAGTTATAAACAAATCAGAAAAAAAATGTTATCATACGGACTTCTTAACCGATTACCAAACAACAAAAAAAATTAGCCTACCGGTAGTCCAAACTCATACGTGTTGCAGACAGCAAGTTCCATTGAACAAAAATTAACATTTTTTGGTCTTTCTTGGTAGAAAACATTGTGGGAAATGAAGAAATTGCTTGTCACAAGCAATTTCTTCATTTTCCACAATGTTTTCCAAAGCCTTTATTTTGTGGGGCGTCCAAAAGCGTCAATGTGTGGGAAAGGATCAAATATTTGAAGGAGTCATATATAAAATGTTTAAAGGAATCAAAAATCAAATATTAATTCATGTAGCAATAAATCAAGACATGTTTTGTTGAGTTAGCATTACTATAACTATTTTGAAGTATTTAGAACAATATTTACTTGCAAACGACGGCATCTTTGCATATGCAAGTGGCATAACTTCATCAAATGTAGCATCTAAAATCTGTAGAAGAAAAGGTTGATACAAAGTATTACACCTCCTACTCAAGTACAACAAACGTCATTAAATTGTCAAGTTTAATTTTTTTCCCTTTTCACTGAAATTAGTATTCTTTGATTGAAAAAGTACAGATTTTTGATATAGACAAGATATGTTACGTTTTTATAATAAGTCTCAGACAGACAAATGCACAGACAGATGACCAGACTACGATAAAACAATATGCCCCAAATCTTTAAATACTGGGGCATAAACATAATTCTTATCCCGAATCCTGAAAGGTTCTTAAGACTGAACATATGCATATTAATGACCAAACAGAAGATGAACAGATGTAAAATATTGCAAATGTAACCTTTCTTAGATATTTTCAAGGACAAATAAAAGTAATCTTACCATATATTTAACATCAGGATAATTCATGGCCGCCCATGAAGCTGTATACCCCCCTATAGACCAGGCATACATCACTATATCATTGGGCATAAAGCCTAGTTCATGTATGGCATATTGCATTACTGCGTCTATTGCACATTGTTCCTGACTTGGAAAAGGAACACCCTGGAAAAAATTAAGAAAGTCATTATGCATAAATTCTCTTATTATAGCTCACGTGACCTTATCATTAAATAATTATAAAACTAATATTTCATACTATTCACCGCTCAGATAATATTCACCAATGAATAGTTTTTATTATTATACCTCACATGACTTTCTATTCAATGATAATAAACTATATATTTCGTACTATTAACCGCTCAGAGATCCGAGAGGGTGACATTACGTAATGTCACCCGGTTGACATTATGTAATGTCTACCGCTGCATGTTCTATAAATAGTAATACACTCTTTTGTGACGTCATTAATGACGTCATGTGATATCTAAGAGAAACTTTGCTGACTCATAGTAAATTTTTATATATGGCTTAATTAAAAGAAATTGTTACGTGACCTGTCACGCAAAAAGGGACTTTCTGGGAAAATATGAAAAGATCCTAGGTACAGTCAGTCAGCTTGGACTGCACTATAAGCTGATCATAATCAAAGCTTTCCACTCTAAGCTAGTTTTTTTTATTCTATTTTTTCCTATCTAAGATCTAGATAGATCTAGATTTTAATTGCTTTGTTCGGTATAATAAAATGAATATCACATGCCTCTCAGGGTAATAGTACATATCGTCTACCCTCGACCAGGTTATGTTGACCTCGGCTAACGCCTCGGTCAACATTACCGGTCTCGGGTAGACAATATGTACTATTACCCTGAGAGGCATGTGATATTTATATAATATTACCCGCTGAGTGTACTTTAAATAGAAATTCTGTTTTTTTTTATGACGTAACCGTGACATCACAAGATTTCAAAGCGTTATATTTGCTGAGTCATAGCCAGTTTAACCCTTTCCCAAACAAGACCTGGTTTTGACGTCCCTAATAGAGTTTGAGTTTATTGGGGTTTTACGCCGTTTTCAACTACCAGGGTCATATCGCGGCGGCTGGAGCACCTAACCATGGAGCACCTAACGTCCCTAATAGAAATGGCTTGGGAAAACATTGAGACAAAAGAAGAAAGTGCTGATACTCAGCACTTTCTCCTTTTCTCTCAATATTTTCTGAGCTAAATTGTGCACAAATCCAACGGTAATTAACATCCGTATTGTCGTCTGCAGCAGCTTTCAAATTGGATCACTCTAATTTTTTGTCGTTTGGAAAAGGGTTAACATTATACACATAATGTGACGTGACTTGTTACACAAAAAGGGACCATCTGGAAAAGTATTGATCCTAGTCAGTCTGTGCTTCATGGGTGTAACATGGGAAATATTGATGAAAAAGAATACACATTCTGCATTTTCTTATCCCTCAATGATTTTCAAAGGCTCTTCATTTGGAAATGTCAAAACAAAACAAAAAGATAAAACAACACATACTGAGCTGCCAGCAAATCCAGGATGGTTCCATCCTATCACAGAATATCCCAGTTTTTCTGGTGTTTCCATGGCACCGATTTCATAAAATCCTGCATTACCCTCACAACATACAACCTGGAAAATTATTTTTCAGTAAGAGTGCAACAGTCATACGTCATAAGCTGCTTTTTGCATCTATTCTTCCCCCTTTTCCGTGAAACAGCTTACTTCGGCATAACCTCAACAATATGAGCATAATCAGGTGACTAGAAACAATCTGTGATATATTATCCAAATCTGACATACTTAACGAGATTTGAATGTACGGCTGAAAGGATATTGACTAAGCCAGATATTGAACTTGCATGAAGCAACAAAATGTGTTTGTGAAACACCAATGCCCCCGAAATGGCCAAAGTTAAGTTTTCGGACAGACAGACAGAAAGACATATGGACATGATTAAAACAATATGTTTCTTTCCATACAGAGGCATAAAAATACTTGATTCATAATATTTAGCTTTACTAACTTAGCTGACGAAGCTTAGTTCAAAAAGACTTACCAGTGTTTTCCCCTCTGATGTCGACCTATGTCTCCGATCTAGGAACATTGTATCTATATGATTACCATCCTCGGTCTGTAATTTGGCTCTCTGGCCTCTTCTCTGTAATATGAAATGTTGAGTTGAGAGAAAATATTATGGTAAACCTTCTCAAAATCTGACCAACCTTTCTATTTCTCTTTTTAACAAAAGTTGTCCGGGGAAAACGCAGCTCGTCTATACAGAAGCTTGTCTCAAAAACTGCTAATTTCTTAAAAGTAGGTCAAACTCAAAGGTCAAGATCACAAGATCAGGGGTCATGGTCACAAATGAAAGGTCTTGGCAGGAAGTATCCATGTGTGAAATATCAAGGCTCTATCTATAATAGTGCATGAGATATAGGCCAGGATAAAGTTTTCCAAGTGAAGATGCGACGGGACGCTGACGCCGACACTAGGGCTGTGATATTAGCTCCCCGCACATAAAGTCCCGGCTCGCTAAAAATGAAAACACTTCTGTCGAACAGCAGTGCTGCCATAATAGCAATTGTAGTTCAACAAATTTTCAATTATATTGCAGAAACTAGTGCATCTAATCATAAGTCTCCAACATTTTTTAAAATTTAGTATAAACACAAAATCTAATTAAAGCCACCTGCTACACACCGCAAGTAAATAAGTCCTCCATTGGTGAGAAACACAACTTTTGCTAAATATCAGCTGCAGCTCCAATCAACAATATTCAGATTGATAGTCTTTGATGTTGCCAAAGCTATCATAGACAATGGACAGTGTTCTCCCCAGCCTAATAAGCTGTATCGGCTTCACTACAGCTTCATGTAAATCAGTGAAATGCCCCTACAGCTTCAAAAGTACCCCACAGCTTAACTTATTCAAGATGGTCACCAAATAGAGGAATTTTGAGGTATTTCATCATAGAAACTGATGAATAAAGCATTCTATACAATAAATATGCATAAAACATTATGGGAAAAAAAGAAATTGCTCAAGATGAGCAATTTCTTCTTTTCCCATTATGATTTATACACAATTATTTGCAATAACAATGCGTTGTAAGGTCATATGATATGCAACTACAACTTCAAATTATTCTGCGGAGCACCCAGATGGATATAGAGGACATAGTTCTCACAGAGAGCAGTCTAATATTATGCTCTTTGGTAAAGGGTTTTACAAGCTGTAGTTGCCATGTTTATGAATGAATGTAACTACACAACTGTTTATCATTAGAAATAAACTGTTAGTACAGACATAACACTTTCCCAAACGGCAAAGTTTCAAAATTTTCATTTCAAAAGCTGCTGCAGACGACAAATGGACATTGTTTGAGATAGATTTTGTGTACAATATAGCACAGAAAATATTGAGACAAAAGGAGAAACTACTAGTTATCAACAGTTTCTACTTTTGTTTCAATGTTTTCCCAAGCCTTTTCTATTAGGGACCTCAAAACCAGGTCTTGTTTGGGAAAGGGTTAATCCCTCAAATATTCCAACTAACTTACATCTTCAATGAGCTTGGTTCTACCTTGACAAAGTGGTCCCTCTGAAAAAGACACATTTACAGTGCCCTCCAAAAGTCCTTGGACAAACTCTTTTTTTGGCCTTTTCAGTGAAGTTCATGGCAAAAGTCCAATATTTAGGATATTTTTTGCTTCATTATTATAAAAATCAACAATGACCATGAAAATATTCAAAACCAGTTCTATAATTCTGGCAATTTATTAACAAAAACACATTTTTTGGAAAATGAGCGCTAAATATCAATTATGCCAATAATTTTCAAGACTTAGTATGGCCTGCTGTGGCTTGTATAAAAGCATGTATACGATGCAGCATACTTCAAACAAGGTGTTGCCATGTCTCTGCAGTGACTTGGTCCCAACAAATCCTCACATTATGCTTAACGTCTCCAACGTTTTAGTTGCAGGTCTTTCGGAGACTGGTTTTCATTTGTTGCCAACAATTTTCAATCAGATTGAGGTCAGGGGACTGAGGTGGACAATTTAAACATTGGAAATGGTTTTCCTGCTTCCACTCATTCACAATTTTCGCTCTATGGCGCAATGCTCCATCATCCTGGGATGTAAAGTCATTTCCATATTCTAGAAGATGGGCTGATGGCACTGCATGATCTTGTAAAATCTTGGTGTAACCCTGAGCATTCAGCTTCCCTTCAAAATAAGCCATACACCCAGTATCCCTGCAACTCATTGTTCCCCAATGCATGACACTACAACCTCCAAACTTCACCATGGGAGCAGTACAGTCACTACAAAGCTGCTCACCAGATCTCTGTCTCACGTACACTCTACCATCACTCTGAAACAGAATGAGTTTTGATCATCACTGACAAGTACAGCAGACCAATTCACTACTGACCAGTCCTGGTGTTCTCTGACAAAGTCCAAGCGCAATTGTCTATGATGTGGGATAAGCAAAGGCTTTTGAACAGCGGCATGGAGTCTTCTCCGTACTGTCAATGTTGACGCAAACACATTTGTGTCTCTCCAAGTAGACTGTAGCTGTGGAACGGTCGCGTGTCTGTCCCCAAGTGAAGGTCTTACCATCAGTCTGTCATCCCAAGTACTTGAAACTCTTGGTTTGCCACTTCTAGGCCTGCCATCATGGCTTCCAGTCATTGCATACCTCTTCAGTAAATGGTAAATCATCAATCTGTACAAGATAACGAGCAAACATTTCGAGAAAATGTTACATTTTTACTGTATTTATAACAGTAAGTTATCAATTCATCTAGTAAGCATTGAAATAAAAATGCAATTGCCTACCATGGATGTCCAAACTGCCTAGAAATGTCTGCAACGGAGATACCCTGCTCTCTCATGAGTTGGCAACGAACTCTTCCCTCTTTGGTCAGCATTTTTTTGTAAATTCTTTTCTCAGGTGATCAGGGACTGTTGTTCGAGTCACCAGTTATATGATGTTTCCATTCGCTTTCGAAAATTGGTTCCAAAAGTTGCATACAGACGTGAAATATCTATGCGTCCGTTATTGTGTTAATTATGGATATTTTATAAAATTGATTTATTTCAATGAATCAATGTCTAATTTTGAAGAAAAGTACTAAAATTATCTTAGAGAGTGTTTAATTACCTCCCTGTATTAGAAAGAGTTGGAAAAATCCAGGCATTTTCTCTAAAACCAACTGAAAAAGGCAAAAATGTATAATGAAATATTTGTCCAAGGACTTTTGGAGGGCACTGTATCACTTTGAATAAGTGGCTTTTGTAAGCAAAACACTAATAAAGTTCAGCTTAAAAATGAATTTAAGTAAAACAAGCATTTTCTCTTTTCCTTCCATGCTCTATACACTTACAAACAAGAGATGTTTGTAAAACATATATGCCCCCTGAAGGGCCTACATTTGATATAGGTCAAAGTCCAAGGTCAAGTTAACAAGGTCAAGGTCATGGTCAAATGTGAAAGGTCTTGGTTGGAAGTGTCCATGTGTGAAATATCGAGGCTGTAGGTGTAAAAGGACATGATATATATGCCTGGTTTAAGTTTTTTTAAAAGTAGGTCAAACTCCAAGGTCAAGGTTGCAATATTCAAGGTCATGGTCAAATGTGAAAGGCCTTGGTAGGAGGTGTCTATGTGTGAAATATCAATGCTGTAGGTGTAATAGGACGTAAGATAACTGCTAGGTTAAATATTTCTAAAAGTATGTAAAAATCAAAGGTCAAGGTCACACAGGCCAAGGTCATGGTCAAATGTGAAAGGTCTTGGTAGGAGGTGTCCATGTGTAAAATATCGAGACTGTTTAGGTAACAGGACATGAGATATAGGCCTAGTTTAAGTTTTTTTAAAAGTAGGTCAAACTCCAAGGTCAAAGTCCAAGGTCATGGTCAAAAGTGAAATGTCTTGGTTAAAAGTGACCATGTGTGAAAAATCAAGGCTGTATGTGTGAAATATAGGCCAGATTAATGTATTATAAAAGTAGGTCAAACACCAAGGTCAAGGTCACAAGGTCCAAGGTCATGGTGAAATGTGAAAGGTCTTGGTTGTAGGTGTCCATGTGTCAAATATCAAGGCTGTATGTGTAAAAGGACATGATGTATCGGCTAGGTTAAAGTTTTTTTAAAAGTAGGTCAAAGTCCAAGGTCAAGGTCACAAGGTCATGGTCAAATGTGAAAGGTCTTGGTAGGATGTGTCCATATGTGAAATATCAAGGCTGTATGTGTAATAGCACATGAGATATAGGCCCAGTTTATTTTTTTTAAAGTAGGTCAAACTCCAAGGTCAGGGTCACAAGGTCCAAGGTTATAGCTATATGTGATAGGTCTTGGTCGAAGGTTTCCATGTGTCAAATATCAAGGCTGTATGTATAAAAGGACATGATATATCGGCCAGGTTAAAGTTTTTAAAAAGTAGGTCAAACTCCACAGTCAAGGTCACAAGGTCCAAGGTCATGGTCAATTGTGAAAGGTCTTGGTAGGAGGTGTCCATGTGTGAAATATCAAGGCTGTATGTGTAATAGGTCATGAGATATATGCCCGGTTTATTTTTTTTTAAAGTAGGTCAAACTCCAAGGTCAAGGTCACAAGGTCCAAGGTCATGGTCAAATGTGAACGATGTTGATAGGAGGTATCTATGTGTGAGATATCAAGGCTGTATGTGTAAAAGGACATGAGATATAGGCAAGGTTAAGAATTAAGTGTAAAAATCAACAAAGGGCAATAACTCCAAGAATTTGATCGGCAAGGTTATGGTTCTTGTGCACTGCACCTCTCCATAATCAAATCTACCCATGATTCTACCTTACATACTTTTTGAGTTATGCTGCGGACAAGAATCAAATTTGAAAATCAACAAAGGGCAATAACTCCAAAAATTTGATCGGCAGAGTTACGGTTCTTGTGCACTGCACCTCTCCATAACGAGATATATCAACCTGTAAAGTTTCATGATTCTACCTTACATACATTTTGAGTTATGCTCCGGACAAGAATCAAGTTAAAAAATCAACAAAGGGCAATAACTCAAAAAAGTTGATCGGCAGAGTTACGGTTCTTGTGCACTGCACCTCTCCATAATGAGATCTATCCACCTATGAAGTTTCATAACTCTACTTTAAATACTTTTTGAGTTATGCTCCGGACAAGGTTTGGTCTACGGACAGACCGACTGACCTACGGACCGATCGACCGACACTTGCAAAACAATATACCCCCATTTTCTTCGAAAGGGGGCATAAAAATTTCAATAACTTAAATATTTGAGACTAACTCCCTTCACTTTGATCAATTTGACATTTGATGTGTGGGAGTATTAATTGATTGATTGGGGTTTAACGCCTCTTTCAACTGTCATATCGATGCCACTGGTGGGAAGCCAACTTTACCAGAGAGCATGTTTGCCGCAGCCTGGGATTGAACCCAGAACCTCATGAGTGAGAGTCTGTTCTGAGACAGGTACATGGACATAATACCGTTACAGTTACTGCCCATATATTTCAAGGTGTAGAAAAGGAGACACTCACCAACTAGTGTGTTAATCAAAGCAGTAGCACCAGGATACATCATTCTGCGACCAAATGTGTTAGCACACATATAACTGCAATATGAGAATGACAAATGTTAATCTAATTTTTTTCCTGATTACATACAGATTAAAAGCAATGAATTTACACTGATATTTAAGAGCAAAGATAATTTTGAGGCGAAGGGAGAAAATTTCTTATTTTGCTTCAATGTTTTACAAAGCCTGCACAAGTACAGACATCAAAACCAGGTGTTGTTTGGGAAATGATTATTAAGCTGTAATTTATAATTTACCTTAAAACATCCATCAGTAAATTAAGAATGGAAAATGCAGGTGATCTTGGGGGTGTCTGTACTTTGATCTTTTTAGCTTCCCTGAAATTAAGGTAAATCCAAAAGCTAACTCATTGCAAATATTGGCTTTATACCATGTAAATTACTTTATTTCTTATGTCAATCACTTCTCTATTCAATTTTTCATCTTTTACTTATCCAGATTTGTTCACACTGTACAAAGTAAGTTGAAATAGTATCAAGTAAATGAATTTATTAAAAGCTCTTCAATCCATTAGTTTAAACATACTTTCTTTTCTTGCAATTTAGAACATTTTGTCTCAACTTTGTTGGCTTGAAACTCCAAAAATACTCTCACAGAATATGTCAATATAAAGTCCAACTTCTCTTGATTGGGAAATATTGACCACCGATAGCTCATTCAACAAGAAGCAACAGAGTACTTACCCAACATTGACTTGTGACCAATTCCAATGTACAGGGGAAGCAAAATATTCAAAATCATAGTGAGCTAGTAGTCTCTGTAAAACAAACATAAACAAACGTCAGAAATACAGAAATATCCATGTTAAATTAAAATTTCTATCTACAAATAGGTACGGAGGTCAAATTCAATGATGATTCATTGTGTTTTACACATCCAACATTTGCATATTTGATATTTCAGAAGGGGGGAATTAAATTTTTAACATTTTCTGAAGTCAATTAAAGCCAAGTGTAGATAAAATATTGTAGACAAAGAAGAGAGAAGAAATAAGCCAGCTTACCCTATTTTCAGCATTAAACACTTTCTGAGCATTGACAAGAACAGTCATAAATGTCATGTAATCTGGATTTATCCATCGACCTACACCTAAAATGAACCAAGAATGTGATTTTTAACAGTAACCTTGATGTCAAAGGAAGAGAAGTCTTGCCAAAAGCGACATATGCGTTAGTCTTGAAATTCAAAAGTTATGGCTAAAGTCATAGGGTTCCTTTGCTGTTGTTTTCAAACAAGCATGTACATTGGTCTTACATACATGTCATTATAAAACTTGCCAAAATTGTATCAAGAGCCTCTCTGATGGTTGTAATGGGCTTTTATTGATCACTTGTACTGTTCTAGTATTTAACAAAATCAATTTGTATATAAACTTCTGTGAAATACCAACCTCTACAAAATACAGCTATCATATACATTGTCCCTGCATACATCACAAATCTGCCCAAACTGGCTAAACCCTCTTGCGTAAAGTAGCCTGTAACCAAATATAGAATCCAGCTTGTACAATGCACATTTTTCAATAGAAAATTACACATTTTTCATGATTATTTCATAAATGACAATTTTTTAAGAAAATCAAAATTGGAAGGACAAAATGCTTACTCTCAGAATATGTAATCACGAAATCAAAGCATAGAAAATTTTGAAGGAAAAGTAGAATATACAGGTAGTCCTCACTTACTTATTTTCTTGCAAGGTTTTCTGAATCCTCCTATGTACAATGATACTAATATATGTATATGGCCACTTTCAGCAAACCAGAATTGGTCTACATTGGCCCATTGGTTGATTTATAAAGAATCATTCTGTGATTTCTCCAAGTCTGATAAGCCCCACCCTGCCACGCCACATTTATGGACCAATCAATATTTCACAGAAAATTTAAGTAAAGAGTCACCCAAGGTACATTTCTGCCAAGTTTGGTCAAAATTGGCCGAATGGTTGATTTTTAAAGAATTATTTTTTGATGTCTCTAAGTCTGATAAGCCCCGCCCTGCCACACCCACATTTTTGGACCAATCAAAATTTCACAGACAATTTAAGTAAAGAGTCACCCAAGGAACATTTCTGCCGAGTTTGGTCAAAATTGGCTGAATGGTTGATTTTTAAAGAATTATTTTGTGATTTCTCTAAGCCTGATAAGCCCCGCCCTGCCAAACCCACATTTATGGAGAAGATTTAAGTAAAGAGTCACCCAAAGTACATTTCTGCCAAGTTTGGTCAAAATTGGCTGAATGGTTGATTTTTAAAGAATCATTCTGTGATTTTTCTAAGCCTGATAAGCCCCGCCCTGCCAAGCCCACATTTATGGACCAATCATAATTCTTTGAACAATTTAAGTAAAGGGTCTCCTAAGGAACATTCCTGCAAAGTTTGGTCCAGATTGACCCACTGGTTTGAGAGGAGAAGATTTTTAAAGAAAAAGTCAACGGACGCACACACACACGGACACACGCACGCATGACAGACACAACGCCATGACAATAGCTCGATGGCCTTCGGACAGTGGAGCTAAAAACTAAAATTTAAGCAAAGCTTCATTTTGCCATTAACCTTTTTGCACTATTTTTTCAAAAGGCTTTTTCGGTAGACCTAGTAATCAGAATCATGTTTTGTTTCGCAAAATACTTTTTTATAAGATTTTACACATGTTTTTTATACCGCAATGATAGGGATTTTGAAAAATCACCTCTTCTATACAGAATGCCCATCAGTAAGGGAGAAGTCCAGTATGACAGAGACCAACAAAACCGCATCTGTAATGAAAGTCCAGTATTAGTTTGAGGCAGTTTTAGTCTTGCAAAATAGAACTTCAATGCATAGAATGAGTTCTTTTTTAAACATATTGATTAGTGAGTGACTGTGTATTAACCCTTTCCCAAGCAGCAAACATTTAGACTGTTCCCATTTGTCAGCCGCTGCAAATGACAAAATGGATGTTTAATTGTTTATAAAGATATCATTTGTGGATAATACAGTCAGAAAACAATGTGGCTACGAGGAGAAAAGGTTGATTTATCAGCATAATGCATGTTTTCTTTGTGACACAATGTTTTCCATAGCATTTTCTGCTAGGAATGTCAAAACCAGGTCTTAATTGGGATAGGTTTAATGCTGATTCTTTTGCTGAAATATCTGCTCTTGTCTCTTAAGCTAGTTGCAACCAGTTGCTGTATTATTTCACAAACTTTAAAGCCATCAGATTGATCTTTTTAGGCGGCAGATCATGCATTTTTTCTCCTTCTTTGCATGGATCCGTAAAACAGACCCGTTCCTAATGCCAAAAAGAGTCATTTATTCTCAAAATTTGGAAAGAAAATTCCCAATACAAAAGTTCAAAATCATTTTTCAAGAAAATTTGCTCAAAACCTTTTGTATGTTGAACTAAATATCAAAGAAAGGCTGGAATTCCTTTCAGTTTGATTAAATGTACAAATTTATAAAGAGCACTTACCATTTTTCTTAATTCTGTAATGAAATTATTTTGCCAATTCTTAAGAAAACAACGCATTTTTCCCAATTTGGTTGGTTTCGGACCTGTTCCCAAAACCATGAGGTAAAACGCTGGTTACTCTAAATTTTGCATACTTATGTACAAATTTCAGTGCACCACAAATCCAGGACATGCATGTAGACTACAGTAATTTATGCTTACCGTCCCAATAACTTTGGTAGCTCCTGACTCCAGCAGACCCATCTCATAGTTTCTACCCTACAAATAAAATATATACATTGTGTATGAGAATTAAACCTTGTTGTTAGTGGCGCAAAATTTGGCATGAAAGATAGATATTTGGTCAAAGAAGGGCAGCATTGAAACACTATGTTATTGATTTTTTCCTAATTTAAATTTCTTACAACACAATACTGTCTGCTTGAACAAACATGCAGAGAAAATAAACAATTTTCCAGGGTTTTTTTTTTTTTTTTTACTAACAAATTGGGGCCGAATATCTGTCCCTTCCCCTCTGGGAATTTTTCCCCTAAATCATAATTTTCCCCTCATAAATCAATGTTTTAAAGTGACATTTCAGAATTTTTCCTCATAAATTTCACTTTTATCTTTATCTAAAAGAGCATATTTTCTTATGAAAATTCTGAAAATTTCAAGCCAAAATATTGCTCTGTTTACAAGAAATAGTTATTTTTGTGTTAAAATTAAAGAAAATGTTGTCCACAACAGTTCAGATGTATAAAGAATTTGTCCTTTCTGTCTCAACTTTAAAGGCGTGTTTATCGCTTATCATCAACAACTTCAAAAATCTGATAGCATTTATACCCATTAGAATAACCAATATTGGCATCAAGATATACTTTTAAAAAATGAAATAAATGTAAAATTAATGTCACTTAAACCTTGAACAAGAGGGCCATTGGCCCTGAAGCGCTCACCTGATATAACTTTTGTATACCAATTTTCAGGTTGATTGGACAAAAAATGTGACCTCTAGGGTGCACACAAGGTTTAACTAAGATTTGACCTCTTGACCTAGAATTGATCAAGACAATCATTCTAATCAATTTTCAGGTTGATTGGGCAAAAAATGTGGCCTCTAGAGTGCATACAAGGTTTTACAAAGATTTTATCTCATGACCTAGTTTATGACCCCAGATGACCAAATTCTATCTTGTCCGGGAATTGATCAAGACAATCATTCTGATCAATTTTCAGGTTGATTGGGCAAAAAATGTGGCCTCTAGAGTGCACACAAGGTTTTTCTAAGATTTGACCCCCTGACCTAGTTTTTGTTCCCAGATGACCCAATTTCGACCTTGTCCGAGAATTCATCAAGACAATCATTCTGTACAAATTTCAGGTTGATTGGACAAAAAATGTGGCCTCTAGAGTGCACACAAGGTTTTTCCAAGATTTGACCCCGTGACCTAGTTTTTGACCCCAGATGACCCAATTTCTATCTTGTCCAAGATTTCATCAAGACAATCATTCTGAGCAAATTTCAGGTTGATCGGGCAAAAAATGTGGCCTCTAGAGTGCACACAAGTTTTTCTAAGATTTGACCCTGTGACCTAGTTTTTGACCCCAGATGACCCAATTTCGAACTTGTCCGAGATTTTATCAAGACAATCATTCTGAGCAATTTTCAGGTTGATTGGGCAAAAAATGTGGCCTCTAGAGTGCACACAAGGTTTTTCTAAGATTTGACCCCGTGACCTAGATTTTGACCCCAGATGACCCAATTTCGAACTTGTCCGAGAATTCATCAAGACAATCATTCTCAGCAAATTTCAGGTTGATCGGGCAAAAAATGTGGCCTCTAGAGTGCACACAAGGTTTTTCTAAGATTTGACCCCGTTACCTAGTTTTTGACCCCAGATGACCTAATTTCAAACTTGTCAGAGATTTCATCAAGACAATCATTCTGAGCAAATTTCAGGTTGATTGGGCAAAAAATGTGGCCTCTAGAGTGCGCACAAGGTTTTTCTAAGATTTGACCCCGTGACCTAGTTTTTGACCCCAGATGATCCAATTTCGAACTTGTCCGAGATTTTATCAAGACAATCATTCTGAGCAAATTTCAGCTTGATTGGCCAAAAAATGTGGCCTCTAGAGTGCACACAAGCCAAAGGTTGACGGACGACGGACGACGGACGACGCACGACGGACGACGGACGACGGACACAGCGGTATCACAATACCTCACCATGAGCACTATCGTGCTTAGGTGAGCTAAAAATGTTCTCCCATGGGAATATATCTGTTTACAACCAAAGATCTTCAGTTTATAAGCTTATAGATTACTTTCAAAATCTATCTTCTTTGTTTCTAAAACATTTAGAAGCATTTTCTGTATTCAAGCAAAAAAAAACATTCTTGAAAATTTTTCCCCTATAAGAGCTCATTTGACGCATTTTCCCCCAAATCAAGGGCCCCGGGCCCCTTCCCCTAACATAAAAAGAACCCCTGTTTTCTAAACATGAGCGGTTTTGGCAACCCTAAAGGAAAGAGGGCAAAAAACCATCAAAGAGAAAAGAAGAAAATGCTAGATGATCAGCATTTTCTCCTTTTCTTTCAATATTTTCTGCACTATACCTCCTTTCCTGATCCAGGGTTTTCCATGACGCACAAATCATGCGTGTACGATAGATGATTTCATCTTATCCAAGGCCATAGTGTCCTCTACTGACATGCACTCCTTTTCTGTCATTATCCCGTCCCTGAAATCGGTTGTCCACAGCCTTTCTAATTGTTCTTGCAACACATTATCACTTGACTGTTGGAAATTCACGCTTGCCGAAGGAGTCGAACTTGCATCTCCGATAGGTCCTCGTACAGCCCATCTAAGTTTTGATCGAATCGCATAAGACTGATCCTCATTTCCTGAGCGAACTTCCACCGGAATATGAGCCTCAGGTGCGTCTGTTCCAATTAATAGCATGACATCACTGACGTTAACGTCGGGAATTTGGATATCCGACAGGTATGAAACTTTTCGAATGTCCTTAATGGTAGCGGCAGAACGAAGTGAAATTGGTAACTTCTTCACCGTCCAGACGTTTTTAATTGTAACTGTGCCATCACTATACGCAGAGCTGACATTTAGATCGACTTCACTTCCATGTACATCATTTCCTGTTGAATTCACGGTTGATATTTGGAAAGTTATCCGTTTACCAGTACATCCGATTTTCTTCAATAATCTTTCGTCACATAGGGTTTTATCAGCGACGTCATCCAATAACGCGTGCGTGTGGAAAGATCTGCCGTTTTTACACTGAATCTTTACGGGAATAATTCCTAAACAAGTTTTTACACGAGATCCCTTTGATGTCGCGCAATTCACTGACGGTTGTACAGCTTCATTGTCATCTCTGATCCGAGTCCAGCTGTGCAGTAGTGTGTGGTGCTTACCTGAACATTCACTAACCTTACACATTTTCTCTTTTCGGCATTTTCTAGACATGTGATTTCTTTTTAGACAGTTGAAGCATAACCTGTTTTTTACAACAAAATTTTGCCTATCTTCTAATTTCGTGTTCGTGAATTTTCGACAACTACTAAGATCTGCACATTTGCCGGAACAACAACTACATTCTCTGTCGTCCTCAGAGAACGAAGACAATGTGGTTATTTTCTTTCTATGTACATTTTCAGATGACAAATTTTCAGGTTTTGTGTACTTTTGCTTCGAACTTTCCTGAGCAACGTCGATGCCGTAAATTGAGCTGGCTACGCGCGCTCTTTCACCTACAAATTTCATCAAGTTCTTAAAACATGGCTCTTTACCAGTTTTATAAATAGAGTGCGCAGTATCGGCCCATTTTGTCCTAAGATGCAAAGGCAAACGTCTAACAATTTTTCTTAAGTTCTCAGAATTATCAACGTCAGACACAAATCCTAGCTGCGATAATGTTATTTGGCATTTTTGCATATCCAAAGCTAACTTCGACAACCCATCAACATCTGAAGCCTGAATCTGTGGACCAGTCAATAATTTATCAATGCAGGTTCTAGCAATAACATGAGATCGGCCATAACGAGAGCATAGAATAGACCTAGCTTGTTCATAACCCTTGTTAGAGTCCATCAAAACACAATCCTCAATACATGATTTAGCTTCGCCAGTACAATACTGAATGAGATAGCTCAGTCTTAATCTATTATCACTCACCTTACTTCAGGGGTCGTCACTAACAGTGTCCCGGGATCCCGAGGACACCAAAATTTAAGGAGGGACCCCTGAAATTCTGCATTTTACAGAGTGAAGTGTCCCTGATTTTGCTAAATTACGTATTCGGGACACCTGCTTAAAAAGTCAGTGTCTGACCCTGTACTTTCTACATTAGTCTCCAAGTTTTTGATGAATTTGCAATAATCCAAAACGTTACCATCAAAAGTCAATATCTCGGGTTTTGGTAAATTGAAACCTTCTTGTAGAGTGTTCGCCAATCTATTGAAAGCAATGTCTATTTCACTTGTTGTCGTAGTTGTGGTTGTATTCGATGTAGAAAGTAACCTCGTCTCTTTTTCCACGTTCTTTTGTACGTCCACACGTCTTTGGGTTTCTTCCACGTCCCTGATTTTTGAATCGTGTTCATTTCCGTCATCCTCCCAAACCGATCCCTCGATTCTCGCCTCCTCGATCTCGCTCTCGATATCCAACATTTGTTTTCTATGTTCTATTTCTCGTTGTTCGTGTTCGAGCCGCATCCTTTCTTTCAATGTTTTCATCTTGTTTTCTGCTATCATGCGCTTTATTTTCGCACTTCGGTTTGGTTTCTTGATGAAGCGACCGACCCGATATCCGATTCATTGTCACAATCCTCATTCCACTTTTTGAAATGTTCCTTGAATTCGTCATAGTTTTGTTTCTGGCTTTCATAACTTTCCTCTAGATTTTCAATCACACTGAGTTCTCACAGTTATCTAAGCATGTGAAATGCGCTGTTTTGAAATGTTCATATCTGGAGCATAATGATAGATAAAGTTCGTCTACTTTCTCTTTGTTCTCCTTGTTGACCATATGCTTTTCGAGGTCCTTATACAGTTTAGTAAGTTGCGCCAGATGTGTTGACCGTTGCTTCTTTGCTGTCTCGAAATCCATTTTCATCTCTTATCGTCAAACAGCGTTGTTGAGAATTGTAGTGGGGCTCGGATATCAAAAACGCTCTTTTGAGTTAATACATCTTTAATCTTCGTTAGTTATTATCCAACGGTTATCAATGACAAAAGGTGATGCAGGGGTTTTCCTATGCCAGAGCTTTTCATCCTTCTATAACAGAGGCCGATTTTCGGTGGCTTCCCAATTGGAAAATGGCTTCTTTTTTCCCAATTTCAAAGTAAAAATTTCCCAATTATCAAAACCAAAATTCCCAAAATTTGAAAATAAATAATGATTATTTGCCTACTGGCTATTCTAGTATCAAAGAAGCAGAGTGTGTTCCATTATTCAGTTATTCTGATTATAAAGAGTTAAAAAAATATATTTTTAATTGTATATTTGTTCTCCTCTGTCATTACATTTTTTTCCCAATTTGACCAAAATCCCGCTAAAATTTCCCAAAATGACTGACCAGGGCCCCTTCCCAATTTTTGGAAGAAAAGCCCTGTATGCTTTCTGTGCCTCCTGAAAACGGAGGTGTTCCCAATGCAAAAGGCTGTGTTCCCAAAGCAAATTTTCTTCCATTTTTCCCAATCTATTTAAAATGTTAAATTTGTTATTGAAAAATGAGTGTTTTGCTGGATATTTCAGCCCAAAATGAGCTATTTCGCGCTTTAAAAAATTCCCAATTCAGGCCAGACTCCTTTTCCCAAAAGGGCTAGGAAAACCCCTGTGATGATTCTCAACAAATGAGCTGACTGTTCTTCAAGCCCGCACAACTATAACTGATTTGAAAAACGGTCGTTGCAAAAACATTTACGTCATTTTAACGTCGCGCGTACTTTGGTACGGCGCGACGTTACGATTCGACGAAATGCACTCCTAAGAGCTAGGACGCTCTTACACCCTCTGTAGCCTAATTATTTCATTTTCATGCCGAAATTCAGTCCAAATTGTTAAATAATAGAAAAATGAACGCCCCTTTTGTATATTCGAACCCCTGGCCACTCATAGAAAACCTGGATCTACCACTGGTTGAACTATCATTACACCACAAGTGAAAGTGAAAGTAGACTTTGGCAAGTGCCTGAAGTGTTTTTTTTTTTTCTCCCCATCTTCATGAAGAGATCAGATCAGCTGATAAAGAAAAGATCATGAGCCACAAAAGTTGAATGAGACTCTCTCTCTTCTTCTTCGACATTCAAACAGCATACATCATGCTTTGTAGCAGCAGTAACAAGTATTTACAAGGCTTTTGACGAAAACACAGACCAATGGCTACCCACAATCCAGATTGACCAATGACAAGGAAAGACTTGGACAAACTGATAACGAGAATGATCAATGACTAGAAGATATACACCACATCATTTCTGGCCAGTTGACACTTTTCAAAATTAATCTATCTATCTATCTAGATATTCTGCTGCACACCCTCACGGGTAACTTCGAGCAGTTGCGCGTCTGTGCCAAATTAAAAAAAGAGTGAGAAAAGATAAGAGCTAAAAGACGATGATGATGAATGACAATGAATTTGTTAAAAGAATCAGTGAAAAGATAAAATGATAAAAACACACAGCGGCAGTGCTCAAGGTTTTCGGTGAGAAATTGTGCTGACAGAGGACCTGAAATGGTTCAGGTCCCCTGTCAGTACAACATCTGGTGGCAGAGCGTTCCATTGAACCATGGTAATCGGGAAAAAGGAGTATTTGTAAAAGTCTACTCTGGTGTGGATCTGTCGATAGCTGTCAGGGTGGCTGCATCTGGATGTGCGAGGGTTCTTCTGAATATAGGAGGGTAGGGGGACAGCGACTAGGCCATGAACTATTTTATAGTACATACAAAGGCGGGAATGGGATCGTCGCTGTTCCAATGATTGCCAACCTAATCTGTCCAGCATGGATGTGACACTTGAGTGTCTGGAATAATCACCCAAGGCCCAACGTGCAGCACGACGTTGCACATTCTCAACTTTGTTGATGTTGGACCTTGTGTGAGGATCCCAGACACTGCCTGCATACTCTAACTGCGGTCGGACCAGGGTCTTGTATGCGCACTCTCTGATCTTTACTGACCTTGTCTTCACATTCCGTTTCAGGAACCCAAGAGTTCGATTGGCAGTGGTGGTAATGCGGTCGACATGAGTGTTCCATGACAAGTTGCTGGCTATATCCACTCCAAGATACCGAGCACTGCTCACGGTCTCTAGGGTCTGTCCGTGTAAGGTGTACGTTGTCGGCAAGGGGACCCTAGACTTTGTGACTTGAATAACTTGGCATTTGGAGGGGTTAAAGCTCATGTCCCACTTTTTTGACCATTCTTGTAATCTGTCAAGGTCAGTCTGAAGAGTTGCGCTGTCTTTGTCTTTGTCAGTTATTGTCAGGTAAGCAGCCGTGTCGTCCGCAAACAGCCTCACTTGTGACGTTATGCTGTCTGGTAGGTCGTTGATATATACCAGAAACAAGATCGGTCCGAGGACCGATCCCTGGGGGACCCCAGATGTAACTGGTATAGTATCAGAGCTTTCCCCTTCGAGTACTACTGTCTGCGTCCGACCGCCAAGAAATGCTCGGATCCAAGAGAGGACAGGACCTTGGACACCATATGCATGCAGTTTGTACAGCAACTTCTCATGCGACACCATGTCAAAGGCCTTACTAAAATCTAAGAGGATCAGGTCGGTCTGCTTACCTTGGCTGGCTGAACGGGCAAGGTCCTCAACAAGCATTATGAGTTGTGTCTCGGTGGATCTTTTTTCCCTGAATCCATGCTGGAGCTCGTACAATATATTATTCCTGTCCAGGAACCTAACAAGATTGGACGCAACTATGTGTTCCATGAGTTTACACACTATACAAGTAAGGGATATTGGGCGATAATTAGCTGCTATTGACTTATCTCCTTTCTTGTATAGTGGAGCCACATTAGCCGACGTCCAATCTGTAGGCACCTGTCCAGTTTCTAGAGAGACTGAGAAGATAACCTGTAGTATCGGAGCAATTTGTTTGTGTAATTCCTTCAAGACTAGAGGTTTTATTTTGTCAGGTCCAGCAGCTTTATCTGGTTTGAGGTTCTTCAGTAGTTTTTCGATGCCATTAATTGAGAGGTGGAGATTTGAAAAGATTTCTTCCCTAGGATTGTCTGTAGGTTGTTGGTTCGTCTTGTCATTTAATTTCATCTGGCATAATTGTGCTAAACTTAGAGGAGATTTAGGGGTGAAAACCGATTGGAATTGCTTTTTTTAATGTCAAAAGTGACAGAAGAAAGCACATGATAGAGTTCCTCGATCTTCGGTTTGGGTCTTTTTGAGGGACATCATTTTCCACTTGCGATTTACAGCAATTATTTCAAATATGCAAATCAATTCAGCAAAAAAGTTCTGAGGTCCTGAGTAGTGAGTATCCAACACATGGTGTCACTCCTCAACGAAACGGGCCTATTAAATATATAATAAAATGGGTCAATTTGGCAGCTTCTAGCTCCTCTCAGAAGTCTTTGTGGCACCTTTTACTTAGTCTGCCTGACAGACCATTTCTTTGTCTTTAATTTACTACCAAGAAAGTGGTATCAATAGCACCATCAGCTAAAATCACGCACCCGTGAACACAGCCACCCTTGAAATTTGCCATCTATTTCGGGATCTGCATGTGACACACCCCCATGAAAGGTCACGACCGCGCAAGAAACTAGTTCCCAACAAATTCATTCAAACACATCCTAGCAGTACACTGATGGTCTGTCAGTGTACAGAACCACATTTCATGCATCTACCTATTCTATAGACACAGAATCAATGCAACAAAAGGAGCGTATCCATTTTTGACGGAACTATGTTTGTATACTACGACCCGGAAGCATTTCCCGTTGTGGAGTGTCTCCTATATAATGAAGGATTTTACAAAAAAATTACCAAATCTGTCTCAGGTCAGTGCTTTATGGTGTTTCCAAAGAGAAAACATAAAAAGAGTCTAAAATTTGTCTCTAAATAACAACCAAGTGGCATTTTAAAAAGGGCCCCCCTAACTGCAAAACGATGTCTTTAATGCAATTCTGGGTTGAGACCCCCCTGGCTTACTTGAATTGGAATAAATCAGGAATTTATGGTCAGATTTCCAAAAAATAAAAAGATACTTACTCTGTCGTCCTTAAGCTTTCACAGTAAGATGCATTTTTTGAAAATATTGCATAAAACAATGCGGAAAAAGGGGCTTTTTTAAGACAAATGTCCCTTTTCAGGCTGAAATCCTATTTTTATCATTTATATACATTTTAAACTGTAAAAACTAAAGTCGAATTTTGTAAAAGTAATACTGTAGTGCAGATATATATTTTTACAATAAAATGAATAAAAACAAAGACTGTTTTGGGACAGGAAATGGCCACTACTGGCCAATTAAGCCTCTTAAATCGGATTATGACCAAAGTAAGTATTGGGGAGAGTTAAGGGTTTTTCGCCTTTTCCTACGATGTTTTGAATGTGGAAATACAGCAAATCGTTACTATGCAATTAGTAACACTATTTAAAACGAAACTCATAACTCCTGTGACAAATTAGCAGAAACAGGGCACGTAAAAAGGGGCCAAAATGACAAAATTATCGATTTTCTACTAAAATTCGTTTTTTTGTGGACCTAAAAAATCTTAAAAACGATTGAAATATTTTACACAAGATTCTTCATGCTATTTCCCGTCTTCAGATATTCAAGTTAGCTGAAAACCGTGTGTTTGAGAAGGAAAAAACAAAGGTTTTAAAGACAATACAAATGCGGAAAACACACGAAACAGAAATCAATAGTAAAATAAGTCTTTATAGGATAAAGGGTTTCTGCAGTCTATTTTCATTTAAAAATGCTTTCAAAATATCTTTGAAATTCATAATTACTGCATACGTGTTTCTCCTACTTAAAAATGATTTTGTATAGGAAATAGAAGGAAATCACGAAGGGGGGGGGGGGGGCATACAAAAATGGGGGGGGGGCTAAATGTTAAACATTAAAAAGTCATTTTCTGTTGTTGAAATGGTTAAATATGTATTAAATCGATTTAAAATCCAGAATTTTGTAATAATTTGCTTTATCTATTGTGCGATAAGCAAACCAAAGGGCATTTTGTGCAAAAAAGGTTCATTTCAAATTAAATTTAATGAAAAAATTATGTCACGCACCTTTTTAAATTTAGGCGGGGTGTTTCTGGGATAAAGGGTTTTTCGCCTTTCCAACGATATTTTTAAGCTAGTTTTGCCTTGAACTAGTACTAAACGGAATTACCTATCCAAAAATACACAGGAATTGACAACACAAGCAATCGAGCCCATTTGATGTGGTTTCTAACGTTGTCTTTGTTCTTTTTAACATTTTTTAATTTTTTTAAATTCAAGTTAAAATATGACGTAAATTTCGAAAATATGGTCTATTTTTCACAAATTTTTTACTTTCAGATCAATTGAAGCAACTTCAAACACAAAAATGTGGCTAAAGTTGAAATTTCGTAATTTTCACTTCTGGCTCATATAGGTGTCACTCCTCAACGAAACGGGCCTATTAAATATATAATAAAATGGGTCAATTTGGCAGCTTCTAGCTCCTCTCAGAAGTCTTTGTGGCACCTTTTACTTAGTCTGCCTGACAGACCATTTCTTTGTCTTTAATTTACTACCAAGAAAGTGGTATCAATAGCACCATCAGCTAAAATCACGCACCCGTGATCACAGCCACCCTTGAAATTTGCCATCTATTTCGGGATCTGCATGTGACACACCCCCATGAAAGGTCACGACCGCGCAAGAAACTAGTTCCCAACAAATTCATTCAAACACATCCTAGCAGTACACTGATGGTCTGTCAGTGTACAGAACCACATTTCATGCATCTACCTATTCTATAGACACAGAATCAATGCAACAAAAGGAGCGTATCCATTTTTGACGGAACTATGTTTGTATACTACGACCCGGAAGCATTTCCCGTTGTGGAGTGTCTCCACATAACAACAATGTAAACTATACCCTAATTTAAGTTATTATTTTCGGTTGTCGTGCTCGAAAATTAGCTTCTACAAAAGGATGGATGTGTAGGTCGCTTGATTTCATGTAAAGAAATACTTTACCTCTTGATCTCCCGTCTTAAAAATGCGAAAAAGTCGGGGACCGTAAAAAGCTGCAAGTATGGCTGCCATTTTGTCTCTTTTGGTTCCCGAAGATTGATGGAATTTGTTGACGCAGGCAGGGTACCAGGCAAACATTGTTCTCATTCGTCCAAAGATTGTTTTGCTACAAGTCACTTTTGTACAAAATTCTTTTGCTCTTTTTCTTTCAGTTCGATTATTTTCATGTAGACCCGTCTAATGACCAATCAGAAATAATCAGCCATTCTTAGGTCTAGAAAAGGAAAAAAAATGGATGTTATTTAAGATAGAATTTGTGTGAAATATGGCACAGAAAATATTGAGACAAAAGGAGAAACTGCTGGTTATCAGCAGTTTCTTCTTTTGTCTCAATGTTTTCCAAAGCCTTTTCTATTAGTAAGGACATCAAAACCAGGTCTTGTTTGGGAAAGGGTTAATGAGAGACAAATGACTTGTCAACCGATTAAAATCTACCAGACCACAAAATTTAAGACTTGTCGAAATTCAAAGATGTTGCAGACGACAATTTCAAGCATATTAAATTTGATATTTTTTTAGGAGTAGAAGACATTGTTGGAAATGAAGAAATTGCTTGTCACAATCAATATCTTCATTTCCATGATGTTTTCCAAAGCCTTCAAAGCGTCAAAACATATTAATCACACTGCACCTGAGTGCGGGAATTATAGGGTTTAGTGTCGGAACGGAAACTGACATGATGCCAGGATTCAAGCTAAAGATCCCAAGGTTAATGCTTTCCCAAACAAGGCCTGGTTTTACGTCCCTAATCAACAATGCTTTGAAAATCGCAGCAAGAAAAGAAGAAAGTATAACGATAACCATCATTTTCTCCTTTCCTTTCAGTGCTTTTGTACCTTTCTTTTCTATGCGATGACACATGTAACTGTCATATTTGGCATCAATAATTTAGTCATCTGTATCACCACTCTTAACCCTTTCCCAAACGAAATTTTTTTAGGTTGGTCCTATTTGAAAGCTGCTGCTGACGACACAACAGATCACTAGAGACAGGAATTGAGAGCAAAATGGCTAAGAAAATATTGAGGCAAAAGGAGAAAGTGCTGATTATCAGCACTTTCTTCTTTCGCCTCAATGTTTTCTGGAAACCTTTTTGATTAGGGACGTCAAAACAAGGTCTTGTTTGGGAAGGGTTAACCCAAACCAGATAGATTTTTTTAGTCTAAATGCAAAGATATTATAGATAATAATTCTAAATGAATGGACTTTGATATTTTTCAGTCTTTCTGGGAAGAAATCATTGTGGGAAATGAAGAAATTACTTGTCACAAGTAGTTTCATTTCCCAATGCTTTTATCTTTTAGGGTGCCAAAAAGCATTAAATGTTTGAATGGGTTTAATTTTGTTTGGGAAAGGTTTAACCCTTTCCCAAACAACAAAAATTCAGGGCAATCTAATTCAAAAATTGCTGTAGACGACAAAATTGATTTTAAAAGGAAGGGATTTGAGTAAAATATAGCAAAGAAAATATTGAGACAAAAGGAGAAACTGCTGGTTATCAGCAGTTTCTTCTTTTGTCTCAATGTTTTCCCAAGTCTTTTCTATGAGGGATGTCATACCCGGTCTTGTTTGGCAAAGGGTTAATAGTGTCCAAAGGAATGGCATTGTCACTGATTGGGCTATGCACAGTTCGAGATAAAGGTTGACTCTTATTTCCAAGTGACTGGTCCACCTAACCGTGTGTTCCCAGCATAATCATTTTTTTGCATCAAGACAAAGCACCCATTCCATTTGAGCCTCCAACTACTCCTCCAAAATGAAACAAATGAGCCAGGATCTGGAAAACGGTCCCTTATGGTATTTCAGATCAATATGGATCCAGATCAGCCTGGGTTTACACTTGTCTGATCTATCATCAAGATTCAGGTTGTTCTAGCTTTTTTGTTACCTGTAGCAACTTCATGAATGAAGTATGGATTCTTTTGTGTTCTATAATGGCACTCTCAAATGCTATAACAAGAGCTGTCCGAAGACAGTGCGCTCGACTTTCTAAGTTGCTTAGTTTGGGTTGAATCCCTTTGATAGTATGGAAGTTATTGATGTTTGAAAAAACTTTAACCTTTGTTGCAACGCCGACGCCAACGCCCAGGTGACAGTATAAGCTCTCATTTTCTTCGAAAAGTCGAGCTAAAAATGTTTATACACATCTCTGCTATGATGATGTTTTGTCAAGTCAGTTTGAATATATTGGCCAAGCAGGTATTTAGACCAATACAGAGGATAATTTGTGGTTTGATAGTCTCTAATACTACTGCATGAACCGCTCAGCAGATTCCCAAACGGCAAATTTTAGTATGATCCACTTCAAAAACTGCCACAAATGACAAAACAGAAGTAATTAAAGATAGAATTTGTGTAAAATATGGCATAGAAAATATTGAGACAAAAGGAGAAACTGCTGGTTATCAGCAGTTTCTTCTTTTGCCTAAATATTTTCCCAAGCCATTTGTCTTAGGGACATCAAAAGCAGGTCTTGTTTTGGAAAGGGTTAACCAATTCCCAAACAAGACCTGGTTTTGACATCCCTATGTAAATGAAGAAAATGATATCAAGCTGATAACCAGTACATGTATTTTCTTCTTTTGTCTCAATAATTTCTGTGTCATATTGTACATAAATGCTTTATTTTCATAAACATTATTTTGCTATCTCGAGCAGCTTTCAATTTGGATCATCCTAAAATTTTATATTTTGAGAAAGGTTTAGGAAAGCTGTCTCCTTCATATTCAGTGATATAGTCTATCGGTCTAGACTTGTATACAAACACTAAAACACAAATATATAGTTTTAACATTTACCAAACCATTTATCGTGAGCTATACAAGCAAATTGATGTCCTAGCTCATTTATTCTTAAAAGAGAAGTGTTTATGTAACATCATTTTCAACAACAAGTAGTATATTGTTTGTATACAAGTCTACAGTTATAAACGATGAGTTATACATACAGTTGTGTATAATTTTCAAAACAATAACTGGTTTTGACTTCTGCAACAATGAAAAAAGTTCTGAAAAACATTGAATGTACAAAGAAAATGCCGACTTCAAGCAATTTCTTCTTTTCCCTCAATATTCTGTATGTCATGGCATAACAATAAAACGTCCTGTTTTGGTTCTATTTACGAGTATTTTGACCACTGCAACAAAATTTGGACTTACCCATGAAAAGGGACAAAGGTTTTAACTGAACGATTAGGAGAAAAGGAATAAACACACTCAAATGTTTATAAAATCTCTAATGTACTGTAATCACATATTATCAGTCAACAATAATTCAATATGTTAAACCCTTTCCCAAACAAGACCTGGTTTTGACGTCCCTAATAGAACAGGCTTGGGAAAACATTGAAACAAAAGAAAAAAATGCTGATAACCAGCAGTTTCTCCTTTGGTCTCAATATTTCCTATGCCATATTTAACACAAATCCTATCTTTAATAACTTCAATTTTGTCATGTGTGGCAGGTTTTTAAATGGATCACTCTTAAATTTTGCCGTTCGGGAAATGTTTAACAAATGTATTTCGAGAAATTGAATATCAGAGCCCAGCAAAGTCTGGTGGTCCAAATTAACCCTTTCCCGAACGACAAATTTTTAGGGTTGTCAAATTCAAAAGCTGCAGAAGACAGCAAAATGGATGTTGATTATGATTAAATTTATGTATGATATACTGTAGCATAGAAAACATTGAGACAAAAGGAGAAACTGCTGGTTATCAGCAGTTTCTTCTTTTGCCTCCATGTTTTCCCTAGCCTACTCAATTAGATACATCAAACCCAGGTCCTGTTTGGTAAAGGGTTCGTAAGGAGTTGCAGACTTCTAAGCTGGTCGAAAGGAGTTGCAGACAAAGAAATTAATATTGACCCTTTCCCAAATGACAAACAAGAGCTTCGCAAAGCGGCGCATATACGCCCGAGAGGAGCTTGTCAGTAAAATTGGCCATTTTTTCGATTCAAGGGCAATTAATTCAAACATGAAAAGTTATCAAAAGCTTTTGTTTGCACAACAAGACACCATAGAGATTCATTGTGGCTAGTTTGATTAAATTCTGGTTGAAACTATAGGAGTTGCACACAGGAGAAAATGGACATTTTTGAGAAAATGGGCATTTTTTCTTAAATTCAAGGGCAGATAATTCAAGAACGAAAACAGTTATCTAAATTCCGTAAGCGGTGTGCACAACTAGACACCATGGAGATTCATTGTGGCAAGTTTGATCGAATTCTGATCAAAACTGTAGGAGGAGTTGCGCACACAAGAAAATGGGCATTTTTTTAATTCAAGGGCAGATAATTCAAGAACGAAAATAGTTAATTGAATTCCGTAAGCAGGATGCACAACTAGACACCATGGAGATTCATTGTGGCAAGTTTGATCAAATTCCGATCAAAACTGTAGGAGGAGTTGCGCACACAAGAAATTGCTAACGGACGGACAGACAGACAGACGGACGGACAGACGGACAGACAGACGAGCGGGGCCATAACATAATACGACCCTTCGGGCGTATAATAAAAACTAGGATGGTCCAATTTGAAAGTTGCTGCAGACAACAAAATGGACATTTAAAAAGAAATGATTTTTGTACAATATAGCTAAGAAAATATCGAGACAAAAGGAGAAACTACTGGTTATCAGCAGTTTCTTCTTTTGCCTCAATGTTTTCCCAAGCTTAATCAATAAGGGACGTCAAAACCATGTCTTGTTTGGGAAAGGGTTAAAGCATGTAAAACTAGATGCCGAAGGGCAACATGTCGAGCCCGCTCATTTTGAAGAAAGAAGACCATACCTATGTCTACAGCTGTCATTACAATGGCGTTGTAAAAGTGGGGACAAAATAAGTTGGAATGATGGGGATCATGGTGAGACAGTTTATTGTTCACAAAATATTACATGTCTATGTATTTATAACGAGATACTCCACCTCATGATGGTTAATATTCATGCCAAATTATTTTAATTCCCCCCAAGTAATGACCAAATTTTGGTCCAGACAAGCATAATCCGGACAGACGCACACACGCACATACACCAAACTGCCACTGTGACAACTTTGTCAAGCTCATCGCAAGCGGGCTCAACAAAAATCAACTCATTTTTGATATTTGACCTAAAATTCTGACCTTTACTTTTGAGCTAGCAATCTGGTTCTACAAAAATCAACTCATTTTTTACATTTGACCTCAAAGTGTGACCTTGACCTTTGAGCTTGGAATCTGGTTCTTGCACGCGACACTCCGCCTTACTGAGCTTGACATTTGTGCCAAGTTAAGGAATGGCCCGGACAAGCAAAAATCAACTCATTTTTTACATTTGACCTCAAAGTTTGACCTTGACCTTTCATCTTGGAATCTGGTTCTTGCACGCGACACTCCATCTTACTGAGCTTGACATTTGTGCCAAGTTATTTCTGAATCCCTCCATCCATGGTGAAGTTATGGCCCGGACAAGCAAAAATCATCTCATTTTTGACATTTGACCTCCAAGTTTGACCTTGACCTTTGAGCTTGGAATCTGGTTTTTGCACGCGACACTCCGCCTTACTGAGCTTGACATTTGTGCCAAGTTATTTCTGAATCCCTCCATCCATGGTGAAGTTATGGCCCGGACAAGCAAAAATCATCTCATTTTTGACATTTGACCTCCAAGTTTGACCTTGACCTTTGAGCTTGGAATCTGGTTCTTGCACGCGACACTCTGCCTTACTGAGCTTGACATTTGTGCCAAGTTATTTCTGAATCCCTCCATCCATGGTGAAGTTATGGCCCGGACAAGCAAAAATCATCTCATTTTTGACATTTGACCTCCAAGTTTGACCTTGACCTTTGAGCTTGGAATCTGGTTCTTGCACGCGACACTCTGCCTTACTGAGCTTGACATTTGTGCCAAGTTATTTCTGAATCCCTCCATCCATGGTGAAGTTATGGCCCGGACAAGCAAAAATCTTCTCATTTTTGACATTTGACCTCCAAGTTTGACCTTGACCTTTGAGCTTGGAATCTGGTTCTTGCACGCGACACTCCGCCTTACTGAGCTTGACATTTGTGCCAAGTTATTTCTGAATCCCTCCATCCATGGTGAAGTTATGGCCCGGACAAGCTCCATCCGGACGGACGCACGCACGCACTAACGCACTAACGCACATACACCGAACCGCCATTGTGACAACTATGTCGAGCTCACCGCAAGCGGGCTCGACAAAAATCTTCATGTTATAGCAGAGAAAAGTTAACAGAAAGGAAGTAAATGCTGGTTATAAGCATTTTCTTCTTTCAAAAAAGTTTTTATAAACCCATATCCAGAGAAGTCGTCCAATGGTGCAACTGTTTGGGAAAAAGTTAACCCATTACAAGATGACGAAATTCTAGGATGTTGAAGATGTCGACAAAAATTTCAAGTTACTTGTAATTTTATAATATTTGGTCTTTCTGGGTAAAAAACATTGTGTGAAATGAAGAAATTGCTTGCCACAAACATTTTCATCATTTCCCACAATGTTTTCCAATGCACTTATCTTGTGGGACATCAAAAAACATCATTATGTAGAAATAGGTTAAGGTAGGAACCAATTACAAACATTAGAATCAAAACTGAAAATGGTAACCAGAAATTTTTCATATTTCTTTAGAACATTTATTTTCCCAGAAATCTATCATTCTACCAATGGACAAGAAAATCCCACTTTTATTTTAATGTTCGACATACTTTTTAGACCAATGAAATTGCAGTATATTTTAAAATTTCTTTGCTCTACTTCGCATAAACGGGCTGCCGGCTAGTTTACATCTATACATAGCCACGCCATGTCTCAAATGAACTGCTAGCGAACACTAAGTCATGTAGAGTTTGTATAGTAGATTCTAGGCGATATAAACATTCAATGCGCTGCGCGCATTTGAATGTTTATTTCGCGTAGAATCTTCTATACAGCCTCTATCTAATACATAGAAACATGAAGTCTATACAATCTTCATCTATCGTCTATCCATCCTTTGTGTCGCTAACTGTTTGTGAAATACTCTCCTGAAAAAGAACAAAAATACAGGTTTTCTCATTACAAACTGGAATGTCAATTTTAAATTTCCATTTACCCCGAACTTTTATTTCTGTATAGAGAATCTTACAGAATAGAAAATATCTACAATTAAACATTTTATGATCATTTTCTCCATTTTCCTCAGCTTTTACTTCATTACTGAACTAATATCAATTTCTATGGTGTGTGATTTACTTATTTCATTGTCCCCAGCACCTTTTGAATTGGACCAACCTAAATTTTAGGCTTCTGGAGCCATATTAACCAACATTTCTAAATTGCATTACAAGCCATCTAATTGGGCAAGATGTATGTCTCAGGCAGGTTGATTGTTTTGTAATCTTAACCCATAACCAAACAACTAAATTTAACACTACTCCAAATTTAAAGATGTTGTATAGGACAATTTCATGTGAATAAAATTTAAATTTTTGTGGTCTTTTTGTGTAGAAAACATTGTGATGGAGAAATTGCTTGTCACAAGTAATTTCTTCATTTTCCACACTGTTTTCCCAAACCATTATCTTGTAAGGAGTCAGAAGGAGTCAATGTGTGGTAATGGGTTAAAGGTAAAATAAAACAAGATATGTTTGTGAAACACAAATGCCCCTGTAATGCCAATGTTAAGTTTTCATATTAAGTTTTCGTGTTAATGGTTGATATGGGTTAATCAATGACCTTGAGGAAGGTCATATTGCATAGAACAGATAGATATCATTGAAAGAAGGTTACATACCAAATTTGAGCTTTGTAAGTCAAATTCTTTTGGAGAAAAAGCCAATGTTAAGTTTTCGGACAGATGGACAGACAGACGGACGGACATGAGTAAAACAATTTACCCCCCATCTTTCGATACCGTGGCATAAAAAATAGACTTGTTGGTGAATAACATCCCTGGAAAAGAGCTAAAGTTAACCCTTTCCCAAACAAGACCGGGTTTTGACGCCCCTAATAGAAAAGGCTTGTTTAAATATTGAAACAAAAGAAGAAACTGCTGATAACCAGCAGTTTCTCCTTTTGCATCAATATTTTCTATGGCATATTTTACACAAATTATATCTTTAGTAACTTCAATTTTGTCATTTGTAGCAATTTTTGAAGTGGATTGTCCAAAAATTTTGCCGTTTGGGAAAGGGTTAACATTTTTTCTTTTACCTGAACACAAATATGGACACAGAGATCTTCATTTACATCTGCTGATAGGGATTGTTCTGGTAATTCATCTTCATCTGTCACCATGGATACATTGGTTACCTTAGCAACAGCATTAAATAATGGATCAAGTCCTCTTATTCTACTAATGTTTTCTGGATTTGTTTTCACAAAAGCTGAAAATGAAAATCAATAATTCATTAGTTGTGTTATGGCAAAACAAAATTGTCACAATAAAATACTTTTAACATGGCCTTGGTCATGCATTTTACAATTGTCATTTTACATTGCCTGAAGATTTCTTATGATGTTTTAGATAAAGCGTTTTTAAGAAATAGATTCTGACCGAGATGTTCCAAATGCTCCATACTTCATTTTGATGTCATTTGTATGAAGTATAGAGCATTACCATGGTACCATGAAGCATTCTATTTTTCTGGGCAGAAAACAATATGGGAAATGAAGAAATTGTTAGTCAAAACCAAATTCTCCAATTTCCACATCATTTTCCATACTGTTTTCCGAAGCCCTAATCTTGTGGGGTGTCAAAAAAGGTGCCATACCTCAGGCTCATTATGTTGGAATTGTTTAATCTATATAGCTTAACCCTTTCCAAAACAAGACCTGATTTTAATGTCCCTCATAGAAAAGAATTGGGAAAACATTGAGGCAAAAGAAGAAAATGCTGATAATCAGCATTTTCTCCTTTTGCCTCAATATTTTCTGTGCCATATTGTACACAAATCCTTTCCTTTTTAACGTGACTTTTGTCGTATATTGCAGCTTTCCAATTGCATCATTCAAAAATTTTGTCATTTGGGAGAGGGTTAAATTGTACCTTGAATTTGAGATTTCTGTAGGCCATTGTCTTGTTTTACAGCTAATATAGTTGAGCAAATACCCAGTACAAGTTCGACATCTGCCTCTAAATCCCCATTTTTTAGCATGTACTGAAATGATACAAAATACAATGTACATCGTTCTTCTTTCACAATAGGGAACAATTTTATCCAGTCAACAGTGACTTAATTTCGGACAAACAATGGTATTTTCGTAGGAGTTGCTATAAAATCCCGTACCTATGGCTTGATTCAAGTCAGAAAAATATGATTCCACTCATAGATCTACAGAAACTTTAACTTAATAACTGTTCTTTTTACAGACAAAAATGGGAATGTCTAATGGGAAAATAATACAGTTTTTCAAAAACAACTGATTTTATTCATGATGACCTTGGTGTTGCTAAAATGGACTTGACCCAAAATACAATGTACATCCTTCTTCTTTCACAATAGGGAACAATTTTATCCTGTTACGTAATTTCGGACAAACAATGGTATTTTCGTAGGAGTTGTTATAAAATCCCGTACCTACGGCTTGATTCAAGTCAGAAAATATTATTCCACTCATAGATCTACAAACTTTAACTTAATAACTTTCCTTTTTACAGACAAAAATGGGAATGTCTAATGTGAAAATAATACAGTTTTTCAAAAACAACTGATTTTATTCATGATGACCTTGGTGTTGCTAAAATGGACTTGACCCAAGGATTACCTATACTATGTTCAATATGAAAACAACATCTAAATCTAGATCTAAAGTAAAGTATTTATGGATGGCTTCAAGCAGAATTTTCAAAATTAATTAGATATGAAGATACAATGTCATTGCTTTTAAAAAAAAACTTTGTATCTGCAGCTTAAAACAAGCTGCAGATACGAGGTTTTTGTTGAAAAGCAACAATATGAAGGAGTAATATGACAGAGATGTCCTCTCTTGATGCAGATGTAGAAACATGGTCATGAAAATGCCATGATGTTTAATCTTAAGGTCGAGTATCTGTAATGAGATTCACCCGACGTCCCATTTATTCGGGATTGATCGAAAACATTCGGTGGTGGAACTTTCCACTGCCGAATGTTTACGTCCACACCCAAATAGGTTTGGATACGTAACTACGCTGCTCGAAAAAAGCCGATGTTTTATTTATCTTAAAATAGCGACATTACGGATAATTTACCCCTTGGTTTGGTTTATTGGGGTTTTATGCCGTTTTCAACTACTAAGGTCATATTGCGGCGGCTGGAGCACCTAACCATGGATTCCTGTCATTTCTCATACCAGTATTACCACAACACCCTTACCGAGACTCCAGCTGCTCCCCCACATAGGTTCAAGATATCAAACAATTGATGGGTGATATTTTTGTCAGTAAGGGTATTTACCACGGCCGGGTATCGAACCCTGGACCTCTTGATTGAGAGGAAGATGGGCTACAATCTGCGCCATGGCCGCGGCTAATTTACCAATTATTGGCATACCTGTTCAGGGTCAGGATACTGTACCACACAAATACTCTCACAATCTTCATCGTGGTACATTCTCTGATATAACTCTTCACATAAATAAGGCATAAATGGACCAAGAGCTCAAAGAGGAATTTATTTTAAGAAGTTATCTATAAATTTCTGAATCACCTGTTCAGGATCAGGATACTGTACCACACAAATACTCTCACAATCTTCATCGTGGTACATTCTCTGATATAACTCTTCACATAAATAAGGCATAAATGGACTGAGGGCTCAAAGAGGAATTTATTTTAAGAAGTTATTTATAAATTTCTGAATCACCTGTTCAGGGTCAGGATACTGTACCACACAAATGCTCTCACAACCTTCACCTTGGTACAATCTCTAATATAACTCTTCACACAAATAGGGCATAAATGGACCAAGAGCTCGTAGAAATGTGTCGACCCATTCCCAAATATAGACGCTTTTTCACGTCTTTTATGATAAAGGCTTTGGAAAACATTGTGGCAAATGAAGAAATTGCTTGTCACAAGCAATTTCTTCTTTTTCCACAATGTTTTCTTACCCAAAAAAGGAAAAAATTTTGAAATTAAACCAACTTAAAATTTCGTCTAAAACATCTTTGAATTCGGAACAGTCTAAAATTTTGCCTTCTGGTAATAGGTCAAAAAGCTATAAATTTCTCAATCACCTGTTCAGGGTCAGGATACTGTACCACACAAATACTCTCACAGTCTTCATCTTGGTACATTCTCTGATATAACTCTTCACATAAATAAGGCATAAATGGACCAAGAGCTCGGAGAAATTGTTTAACCCATTCCCACATATAGACGCTTTTTGACGTCTTTTATGATAAGGACTTTGGAAAACATTGAGGCAAATGAAGAAATTGCTTGTCACAAGCAATTTCTTCATTTTCCACAATGTTTTCTAACCCAAAAAGGAAATATTCTTTAAATCAAACCAACTTAAAATTTCGTCTAAAACATCTTTGATTTTGGAACAGTCTAAAATTTTGCCTTCTGGTAATGGGTCAAAAAGCTATAAATTTCTGAATCACCTGTTCAGGGTCAGGATACTGTACCACACAAATACTCTCACAATCTTCACCTTGGTACAATCTCTGATATAACTCTTCACACAAATAAGGCATAAATGGACCAAGAGCTCAAAGAGGAATTTATTTTAAGAAGTTATTTATAAATTTCTGAATCACCTGTTCAGGGTCAGGATACTGTACCACACAAATACTCTCACAGTCTTCACCTTGGTACAATCTCCGATATAACTCTTCACATAAATAAGGCATAAATGGACCAAGAGCTCAAAGAGGAATTTATTTTAAGAAGTTATTTATAAATTTCTGAATCACCTGTTCCGGGTCAGGATACTGTACCACACAAATACTCTCACAGTCTTCATCTTGGTACAATCTCTGATATAACTCTTCACATAAATAAGGCATAAATGGACCAAGAGCTCAAAGAGGAATTTATTTTAAGAAGTTATTTATAAATTTCTCAATCACCTGTTCAGGATCAGGATACTGTACCACACAAATACTCTCACAATCTTCTCCTTGGTACAACCTCTGATATAACTCTTCACATAAATAAGGCATAAACGGATCAAGAGCTCGGAGAAATGTGTCAACCCATTCCCACGTATAGACGCTTTTTGATGTCTTTTATGATAAATACTTTGGAAAACATTGAGACAAAAGAAGAAAATGCTGATCATCAGCATTTTCTTCTTTTGTCTCAATATTTTTTGGCTATATTGTATAAATATCCTCTCTCTCTATCACCATCTATTTTGTCATCTGCAGAAGCAGTTGAATTGGTCCAACCTAAAATTTTGTCGTTTGGGAAAAGGGTTAAAAAGCTATAAATTTCTAAATCACCTGTTCAGGGTCAGGATACTGTACCACACAAATACTCTCACAGTCTTCACCTTGGTACAATCTCTGGTATAACTCTTCACATAAATAAGGCATAAACGGACTGAGGGCTCGTAGAGGAATTTATTTTAAGAAGTTATTTATAAATTTCTGAATCACCTGTTCAGGGTCAGGATACTGTACCACACAAATACTCTCACAGTCTTCACCTTGGTACAATCTCTGGTATAACTCTTCACATAAATAAGGCATAAACGGACTGAGGGCTCGTAGAGGAATTTATTTTAAGAAGTTATTTATAAATTTCTGAATCACCTGTTCAGGGTCAGGATACTGTACCACACAAATGCTCTCACAGTCTTCATCTTGGTACAATCTCTGATATAACTCTTCACATAAATAAGGCATAAATGGACCAAGGGCTCAAAGAGGAATTTATTAAACCCATTCCCACATATAGACGCTTTTTGATGTCTTTTATGATAAATACTTTGGAAAACATGGAGACAAAAGAAGAAAATGCTGATCATCAGCATTTTCTTCTTTTGTCTCAACATTTTTATAAATATCCTCTCCCTCTGTCACCATCTATTTTGTCATCTGCAGAAGCAATTGAATTGGTCCACCCTAAAATTTTGTGGTTTGGGAAAAGGGTTAAAAAGCTTTCAATTTTTAGTCACCTGTTCCGGGTCAGGATACTGTACCACACAAATGCTCTCACAGTCTTCATCTTGGTACAATCTCTGATATAACTCTTCACATAAATAAGGCATAAATGGACCAAGAGCTCAAAGAGGAATTTATTTTTAAGGTTATTTATAAATTTCTGAATCACCTGTTCAGGGTCAGGATACTGCACCACACAAATACTCTCACAGTCTTCATCTTGGTACAATCTCTGATATAACTCTTCACATAAATAAGGCATAAATGGACCAAGAGCTCAGAGAGGAATTTATTTTAAGAAGTTATTTATAAATTTCTGAATCACCTGTTCCGGGTCAGGATACTGTACCACACAAATACTCTCACAGTCTTCATCTTGGTATAACCTCTGATATAACTCTTCACATAAATAAGGCATAAATGGACCAAGGGCTCGGAGAAATGTGTCGACCCATTCCAAAATATAGACGCTTTTTCACGTCTTTTATGATAAAGGCTTTGGAAAACATTGTGGCAAATGAAGAAATTGCTTGTCACAAGCAATTTCTTCATTTTCCACAATGTTTTCTTACCCAAAAAGGAAATATTTTTGAAATTAAACCAACTTAAAATTTCATCGAAAACATCTTTGAATTCCGAACAGTCTAAAATTTTGCCTTCTGGTAATGAGTCAAAAAGCTATAAATTTCTGAATCACCTGTTCAGGGTCAGGATACTGTACCACACAAATACTCTCACAATCTTCATCTTGGTACAATCTCTGATATAACTCTTCACATAAATAAGGCATAAATGGACCAAGAGCTCAAAGAGGAACTTATTATAACCCAATTCCAGATGACAAAATTTGAGACTGGTCCAAATTCAAAGATTTTGCAGACTTCAATTTCAAGTGAATGAAATTTAACTTCGTTTAGTATTTTGGTGTAGAAAACATTGTGGGAAATGAAGAAATTGCTTGTCACAAGCAATTTCTTCATTTTCCATGATGTTTTAAAAAGCCTTTATCTTGTGGAGGCACCGGAAAGCATTAATACATTGGAATGGAATATATAGCTATAATTTTTCAATCACCTGTTCAGGGTCAGGATACTGTACCACACAAACACTCTGACAATCTTCACCTTGGTACAATCTCTGATACAGCTCCTCACACAAATAAGGCATAAATGGACCAAGAGCTCAAAGAGGACTTTATTTTAAGAAGTTATTTATAAATTTCTGAATCACCTGTTCAGGGTCAGGATACTGTACCACACAAATACTCTCACAATCTTCACCTTGGTACAATCTCTGATATAACTCTTCACATAAATAAGGCATAAATGGACCAAGGGCTCGTAGAAATGTGTCGACCCATTCCAAAATATAGACGCTTTTTGTCACAAGCAATTTCTTCATTTTCCACAATGTTTTCTTACCCAAAAAGGAAATATTCTTTAAATCAAACCAACTTAAAATTTCGTCTAAAACATCTTTGAATTCGGAACAGTCTAAAATTTTGCCTTCTGGTAATGGGTCAAAAAGCTATAATTTTCTGAATCACCTGTTCCGGGTCAGGATACTGTACCACACAAATACTCTCACAGTCTTCATCTTGGTACAATCTCTGATATAACTCTTCACATAAATAAGGCATAAATGGACTGAGGGCTCAAAGAGGAATTTATTTCATGAAGTTATTTATAAATTTCTGAATCACCTGTTCAGGGTCAGGATACTGTACCACACAAATACTCTCACAATCTTCATCTTGGTACAATCTCTGATATAACTCTTCACATAAATAAGGCATAAATGGACCAAGAGCTCGGAGAAATTGTTTAACCCATTCCCATGTATAGACGCTTTTTGACCTCTTTTATGATAAAGGCTTTGGAAAACATTGTGGCAAATGAAGAAATTGCTTGTCACAAGCAATTTCTTCATTTTCCACAATGTTTTCTAACCCAAAAAGGAAATATTTTTGAAATTAAACCAACTTAAAATTTCGTCTAAAACATCTTTGAATTCGGAACAGTCTAAAATTTTGCCTTCTAGTAATGGGTCAAAAAGCTATAAATTTCTGAATCACCTGTTCTGGATCAGGATACTGTACCACACAAATACTCTCACAGTCTTCATCTTGGTACAATCTCTGATATAACTCTTCACATAAATAAGGCATAAATGGACCAAGAGCTCGAAGAGGAATTTATTTTAAGAAGTTATTTATAAATTTCTGAATCACCTGTTCAGGGTCAGGATACTGTACCACACAAATACTCTCACAGTCTTCATCTTGGTACAATCTCTGATATAACTCTTCACATAAATAAGGCATAAATGGACTGAGGGCTCAAAGAGGAATTTATTTCATGAAGTTATTTATAAATTTCTGAATCACCTGTTCAGGGTCAGGATACTGTACCACACAAATACTCTCACAATCTTCATCTTGGTACAATCTCTGATATAACTCTTCACATAAATAAGGCATAAATGGACCAAGAGCTCGGAGAAATTGTTTAACCCATTCCCATGTATAGACGCTTTTTGACCTCTTTTATGATAAAGGCTTTGGAAAACATTGTGGCAAATGAAGAAATTGCTTGTCACAAGCAATTTCTTCATTTTCCACAATGTTTTCTAACCCAAAAAGGAAATATTTTTGAAATTAAACCAACTTAAAATTTCGTCTAAAACATCTTTGAATTCGGAACAGTCTAAAATTTTGCCTTCTAGTAATGGGTCAAAAAGCTATAAATTTCTGAATCACCTGTTCTGGATCAGGATACTGTACCACACAAATACTCTCACAATCTTCATCTTGGTACATTCTCTGATATAACTCTTCACATAAATAAGGCATAAATGGACCAAGAGCTCAAAGAGGAATTTATTTTAAGAAGTTATTTATAAATTTCTGAATCACCTGTTCAGGGTCAGGATACTGTACCACACAAATACTCTCACAATCTTCATCTTGGTACAACCTCTGATATAACTCTTCACATAAATAAGGCATAAATGGACCAAGGGCTCAGAGAGGAATTTATTTTAAGAAGTTATTTATAAATTTCTCAATCACCTGTTCAGGGTCAGGATACTGTACCACACAAATACTCTCACAGTCTTCATCTTGGTACAATCTCTGATATAACTCTTCACATAGATAAGGCATAAATGGACCAAGAGCTCGGAGAAATTTTATTAAACCCATTCCCACATATAGACGCTTTTTGACGTCTTTTATGATAAGGACTTTGGAAAACATTGAGACAAAAGAAGAAAATGCTGATCATCAGCATTTTCTTCTTTTGTCTCAATATTTTTTGGCTATATTGTATAAATATCCTCTCCCTCTGTCGCCATCTATTTTGTCGTCTGCAGAAGCAATTGAATTGATCCACCCTAAAATTTTATCGTTTGGGAAAAGGGTTAAAAAGCATTCAATTTCTCAATCACCTGTTCAGGGTCAGGATACTGTACCACACAAATACTCTCACAGTCTTCATCTTGGTACAGTCTCTGATATAACTCTTCACATAAATAAGGCATAAATGGACCAAGAGCTCAAAGAGGAATTTATTTTTAAGGTTATTTATAAATTTCTGAATCACCTGTTCAGGGTCCGGATACTGTACCACACAAATACTCTCACAGTCTTCATCTTGGTACAACCTCTGATATAACTCTTCACACAAATAAGGCATAAACGGACCAAGAGCTCAAAGAGGAACTTATTTTAAGAAGTTATTTATAAATTTCTGAATCACCTGTTCAGGGTCCGGATACTGTACCACACAAATACTCTCACAGTCTTCATCTTGGTACAACCTCTGATATAACTCTTCACACAAATAAGGCATAAACGGACCAAGAGCTCAAAGAGGAACTTATTTTAAGAAGTTATTTATAAATTTCTGAATCACCTGTTCAGGATCAGGATACTGTACCACACAAATACTCTCACAATCTTCACCTTGGTACAATCTCTGATATAACTCCTCACATAAATAAGGCATAAATGGACCAAGAGCTCAAAGAGGAATTTATTTTAAGAAGTTATTTATAAATTTCTGAATCACCTGTTCAGGGCCAGGATACTGTACCACACAAATACTCTCACAATCTTCATCTTGGTACAATCTCTGATACAACTCTTCACACAAATAAGGCATAAATGGATCAAGAGCTCAAAGAGGAATTTATTTTAAGAAGTTATTTATAAATTTCTCAATCACCTGTTCAGGGTCAGGATATTGTACCACACAAATACTCTCACAGTCTTCATCTTGGTACAACCTCTGATATAACTCTTCACATAAATAAGGCATAAATGGACCAAGAGCTCAAAGAGGAATTTATTTTTAAAAGAAGTTATTTATAAATTTCTCAATCACCTGTTCAGGGTCAGGATACTGTACCACACAAATACTCTCACAATCTCCATCTTGGTACAACCTCTGATATAACTCCTCACATAAATAAGGCATAAATGGACTGAGGGCTCGAAGAGGAATTTATTTTAAGAAGTTATTTATAAATTTCTCAATCACCTGTTCGGGGTCAGGATACTGTACCACACAAATGCTCTCACAATCTTCATCTTGGTACAACCTCTGATATAACTCTTCACATAAATAAGGCATAAATGGACCAAGAGCTCGGAGAAATTTTATTAAACCCATTCCCACATATAGACGCTTTTAGACGTCTTTTAAGATAAAGGCTTTGGAAAACATTGTGGCAAATGAAGAAATTGCTTGTCACAAGCAATTTCTTCATTTTCCACAATGTTTTCTTACCCAAAAGAGAAATATTTTTAAAATTAAATCAACTTAAAATTGACGTCTGCAACATCTTTGAATTCAGAACAGTCTAAAATTTTGCCTTCTGGTAATGGGTCAAAAAGCTATAAATTTCTGAATCACCTGTTCAGGGTCAGGATACTGTACCACACAAATACTCTCACAATCTTCATCTTGGTACAATCTTTGATATAACTCTTCACACAAGTAAGGCATAAATGGACTGAGTGCTTGGAGAAATGTGTCGACCCATTCCCAAATATAGACGCTTTTTGACCTTCTTTAAGAAAAAGGCTTTGGAAAACATAGTGGCAAATGAAGAAATTGCTTGTCACAAGCAATTTCTTCATTTTCCACAATGCTTTCTTACCCAAAAAGGAAATATTTTTGAAATTAAACCAACTTAAAATTTCGTCTAAAACATCTATGAATTTGGAACAGTCTAAAATTTTGCCTTCTGGTAATGGGTCAAAAAGCTATAAATTTCTGAATCACCTGTTCAGGGTCAGGATACTGTACCACACAAATACTCTCACAGTCTTCACCTTGGTACAATCTCTGATATAACACTTCACATAAATAAGGCATAAATGGACCAAGGGCTCGGAGAGGAACTTATTTTTAAGAAGTTATTTATAAATTTCTGAATCACCTGTTCAGGGTCAGGGTACTGTACCACACAAATACTCTCACAATCTTCATCTTGGTACAACCTCTGATATAACTCTTCGCATAAATAAGGCATAAATGGATCAAGGGCTCGTAGAAATTTTATTAAACCCATTCCCACATATAGACGCTTTTTGATGTCTTTTAAGATATAGGCTTTGGAAAACATTGTGGCAAATGAAGAAATTGCTTGTCACAAGCAATTTCTTCATTTTCCACAATGCTTTCTTACCCAAATGGAAATATTTTATTTTTGAAATTAAACCAACTTAAAATTTTGTCTAAAACATCCTTGAATTCGGAACAGTCTAAAATTTTGCCTTCTGGTAATGGGTCAAAAAGCTATAAATTTCTGAATCACCTGTTCAGGGTCAGGATACTGTACCACACAAATACTCTCACAGTCTTCACCTTGGTACATTCTCTGATATAACTCTTCACATAAATAAGGCATAAATGGACCAAGAGCTCAAAGAGGAACTTATTAACCCATTTCCAGATGACGAAATTTGAGACTGGTCCAAATTCAAAGATTTTGTAGACTTCAATTTCAAGTGAATGAAATTTAGCTTTGTTTAGTATTTTGGCGTATAAAACATTGTGGGAAATGAAGAAATTGCTTGTCACACGCAATTTCTTCATTTTCCATAATGTTTTAAAAAGCCTTTATCTTGTGGAGGCATCGGAGAGCATTAATACATTGAAATGGAATATATAGCTATAAATTTCTGAATCACCTGTTCAGGGTCAGGATACTGTACCACACAAATACTCTCACAGTCTTCCCCTTGGTACATTCTCTGATATAACTCTTCACATAAATAAGGCATAAATGGACCAAGGGCTCAAAGAGGAATTTATTTTAAGAAGTTATTTATAAATTTCTGAATCACCTGTTCAGGGTCAGGATACTGTACCACACAAATACTCTCACAGTCTTCATCTTGGTACAATCTCTGATATAACTCCTCACACAAATAAGGCATAAATGGACTGAGGGCTCGTAGAAATGTGTCGACACAGGTATGTAGAATTTCTTTTGTTGTTTCTATACTCTCTGGATTGTCTGATTTGAAAGCTAATTTTGTGTATTCCTGAAGATGGATAAATAAAATAATCTATTACGGTAGAACACAGGAGATTTGAAGCATTCTAACCCTTTCCCAAATGGCAAAATTTTAGGGTGACCCACTTCAAAAACTGACACAAAATGACAAAATGGACGGTATTTAAGATAGAATTTGTGTAAAATACGGCAGCAAAAAAAATATTGAGACAAAAGGAGAAACTGCTGGTTATCAGCAGTTTCTTCTTTTGTCTCAATGTTTTCCCAAGCCTTTTCTAATAGGGACGTCAAAACCAAGTCTTGTTTGGGAAGAGGTTTATCTCCAAAAGTTCATATAAAGTCAATGGATTAATTAGCTATGTACACAAAATTCCCATTAAAATAACTAGAAATGAAAAATGCTCTTAGGTATAAAAAAATAAGACTTGATTGCAAATTTTCGCAGGACAGAAACAATCTACCAAATCACATTGACCAATTCATATAATACATATGTGACCCGTCGCGCTAAAAGGGACCTTATCGGGTGTGTGAAAATATCGACCCTAGTCTGTCTGCCCAGTCCGCGCAGCCAGACTAGGGCCGACACTTTTCACTTTTTTTGTAATTTTCTGAATCTGGAATGTTTTCTCTATCTTACTATATGTTCATTTTTCACATACTGTATCTGGTTGACTTGTGCTGAGACTGACAAGTTTATCAAAATTTGGATTTTTGGAGTTCGGATAAGGTCCCTTTTAGCGTGACGGGTCACATATCTTAAAACTGAGGCTTACCAAGTACACATCACAAAAATCTTGTACCCAGAAGTTATGTAAGGCTTTTGTTGCAACAAATAAATCAAGATCGTAAAAACCGTCATCACAAACGTCTACCATCTTTGTTAGGCGACTTAATAACCAGGCATCTATGGGATTGTCTGTAGATATCTCCTAAAATCAGAAAAATATCTCATAATTTTACAAACATTGAAGGAAATCAACAAATAAATCAAGATCGTAAAAACTGTCGTCACAAACATCAACCAGCTTCGTCAGGCGACTTAATAACCAGGCATCTATAGGGTTGTCTGTAGATATCTCCTAAAATCAGTAATATATCTCATAATTTAACAAAACATTGAAGGAAATCAACAAATAAATCAAGATCATAAAAACTGTCATCATAAACATCTACCAGCTTTGTCAGGCGACTTAATAACCAGGCATCTATGGGGTTGTCTGTAGATATCTCCTAAAATCAGTAATATATCTCATAATTTTACAAAACATTGAAGGAAATCAACAAATAAATCAAGATCGTAAAAACTGTCATCATAAACATCTAACATCTTCGTCAAGCAACTTAATAACCAGGCATCTATGGGATTGTCTGTAGATATATCCTGAAAATAGAAAATCTCTGTCATTTTTTACAAAACATTGAAGGAAATCAACAAATAAATCAAGATCGTAAAAACTGTTGTCACAAACATCTACCATCTTTGTCAGGCGACTTAATAACCAGGCATCTATGGGATTGTCTGTTGATATCTCCTGAAATCAGAAAAATATCTTATAATTTTACAAAACATTGAAGGAAATCAACAAATAAATCAAGATCGTAAAAACTGTCATCACAAACATCTACCATCTTTGTCAGGCGACTTAATAACCAGGCATCTATGGGATTGTCTGTCGATATCTCCTGAAATCAGAAAAAAATGTCTTTTTTGTATTATGGATGATCTTGACTAGATCTAATGGTACAAAATTAATCATGACATTCATTCATTCATTTCTTATTTCCTCCATTTTGATACATGAAGATTCAAGACTAGACCAGGGTTTCCGTTTGACTCGGGAGCTCGGGTTTTGACGCATGAAAAATGAAAATGACCCCAATTTGACTCTCCGAAATTTCAACTGATGCATCATTCTGACTCTTGATTTTTACGACCCATGCGTCACCCATCATTCAGGATCAAGGGATATCTACTAATTGACCCATTATTCAGGTCACACCTTTAGTTCAGAGCAGTAAAAAATCGATAATCTGTGTTACGCAATCTTTGGCTGATTTGCAGTCGTGTTTAAAGTGTTAATTTGACATCAGTGATGCATGCGGATTATCAGTCGTAAATCCATTAATTAATTTGTCACAGTCCTTGATTTGTTTTGAAGTAGCTGTGTGGCAATAAAATACACAATCTGCTTGTAAAAATACCAAGAACTATGAAGAAGTTTGTCATCAATCAACAGGTAGCTCTCGGCGGAGGCCATGAAATTCTGATTATATTATCATTGAATATCAAACAGAATCCCTTGTACCTGGATTAATTAATGCTAAGTTTTCTTACTTATTCGAAATATAATTGATCTAGCTGGTTTAAGTTCTTACAGAAAAGGTAAAATGATCAGATATCGTAATTGTCATGGGTTTTGTGGTTTAGACACTGCATTATCAAAGGAAAATTTAAAGGTGCACTTTATCAAAGATGAATATTTTTCTACGAAATTTCCTTGGCATATAAATGAAAAATATTAGCTTTTCAATATCAAGAATTTGATTTCTACCATTTAACACAAGATTTCAATCTTTTACTAAATTTGTTAACAAGAGGGTCAGAATGGCCCTATATCGCTCACCTGAAAGAAGTTTGTGACACGCCCACTTTTTTTACAAATCAAAAATTTGTGAACAAATTTTGAAAAGGGTCACTCAAGGAACATTGTTGCCAAGTTTGGTTCAAATTGGCCCGATGCTTGATTTTTAAAGAGTTTTCTTATGATTTCTCTAAGTTCGATAACCCTGCCCTGCCAAACCCACATTTTTAGACGACTAAGAAAATTTGTGTACGCATTTTTAAAAGAGTCACTCAAGGAAAATTCTTGCTATATTTCGTTCAAATTGGCCCATTGTGTTTTTTATTAAAGAATTTTCTTACGGTGTCTCTAACTTCGATAAGCCACGCCCTGCCACGCCCGCTTTATCTGACGAATCAAAATACGCAAACAAATTTTAAAAAGAGTCACCCAAAGAACATTTCTGTAAAGGTTGGTTCAAATTGGGCCAACGGTTGTTTTTAGAAGAATTTTCTTAGGATTTCAGATTTCTCTAAGTCCGATAAGACATGTCCTGCCACGCCCACTTTTTCTGACGAATCAAAAATTTGCGAACAAGTTTTGAAAAGAGTCACCAAGGGAACATTACTGCAAAGTTCTGTTCAAATTGGGCTTATGGTTGATTTTTAAGGAATTTTCTTAGAATTTCTCTAAGCCTGAGAAGCCACGCCCACTTTTTCTGACAAATCAAAAATTCGCAAACAATTTTTAAGAGAGTCACCAAAGGAACATTTCTGCCAAATTTGGTTCAAATTGGGCAAATGGTTGATTTTTAAGGAATTTTCTTAGAATTTCTCTAAGTCCAATAAGTCACGCCCTGCCACGCCCACTTTTCCTGACGAATCAAAAATTCACAAACAAATTTTGAAGAGAGTCACCCAAGGAACATTTCCGCCAAGTTTGGTTCAAATTGGGCCAATGGTTGATTTTTAAAGAATTTTCTTAGGATTTCTTTAAGTCCGATAAGCCACGCCCTGCCACGCCCACTTTTCCTGACCAATCAAAAATTCACGAACGAATTTTGAAGAGAGTCACCCAAGGAACATTTCCGCCAAGTTTGGTTCAAATTGGGCCAATAGTTGATTTTTAAAGAATTTTCTTAGGATTTCTTTAAGTCCGATAAGCCACGCCCTGCCACGCCAACATTTTTTGATGAATCAAAAATTCGCTAACAAGTTTTAAAAAGGGTCACCCAAGGAACATTTCTGCCACGTTTGGTCAAAATTGACCAGATGGTTGATTTTTAAGGAATTTTCTTAGAATTTCTCTAAGTCCAATAAGTCACGCCCTGCCACGCCCACTTTTCCTGACGAATCAAAAATTCACGAACAAATTTTGAAGAGAGTCACCTAAGGAACATTTCTGCCAAGTTTGGTTCAAATTGGGCCAATGGTTGATTTTTAAAGAATTTCCTTAGGATTTCTCTAAGTCCGATAAGCCACGCCCTGCCACGCCCACATTTTTTGACGAATCAAAAATTCACGAACAAATTTTGAAAAGGGTCACCCAAGGAACATTCCTGCCAAGTTTGGTTGAAATTGACCAAATGGTGTAGGAGGAGAAGATGTTTAAAGAAATGTGAACGGACAGACGGACGGACGACGGACGGTGAGTGACCACAATAGCTCCCCATGAGCACTTCGTGCTCAGGTGAGCTAATAAAGGAGGGGGGGGGGGGGGGGGGGGGGGGGGCGTAAAATGGGGGCAAATGCATTCCTAACCTTCAATTTCAAATCCAAACCCCATCTTGTGGGTACTCATTTGAATAGTATCAATGAGTCGATTCCAATGAGTACCTTCAACATAAGGTTTGATAACAACAATGCTTTTTGAAAAGTCAATATCCCTTATCATCTGTAGCACTCTAAAGGTTGAAAGGTGTTACATTTACTCTTAAAATAAGCACTTTGGTCTTATTGAAACATTTTGATACATTTTCATATAAACAAGAGATGTTTGTAAAACATATATGCCCCCTTCAAGTGCCTACATTTGATGTAGGTCAAAGTCCAAGGTCAAGTTAACAAGGTCCAAGGTCATGGTCAAATATGAAAGGTCTTGGTAGGAGGTGTCTATGTGTGAAATATCAAGGCTGTATATGTAAAAGTAAAATGAAATATAGGCCAGATTAAAGTTTTTAAAAGTAGGCCAAATGCCTAGGTCAAGGTCATGGTCAAATGTGAAAGGTCTTGGTTGGAGGTGTCCATGTGTGAAATATCAAGGCTGTAGGTGTAAAAGGACATGATATATATGCCTGGTTTAAGTTTTTTTAAAAGTAGGTCAAACTCCAAGGTCAAGCTTGCAATATTCAAGGTCATGGTCAAATGTTAAAGGTCTTGGTAGGGGGTGTCTATGTGTGAAATATCAAGGCTGTAGGTGTAATAGGACATAAGATAAAGGCTAGGGTAAAGATTTCTAAAAGTATGTAAAAATTAAAGGTCAAGGTCACACAGGCCAAGGTCATGGTCAAATGTGAAAGGTCTTGGTAGGAGGTGTCCATGTGTAAAATATTGAGGCTGTATAGGTAACAGGACATGAGATATATGCATAGTTTATTTTTTTTATAAGTAGGTCAAACTCCAAGGTCAAGGTCCAAGGTCATGGTCAAATGTGAAATGTCTTAGTTGGAAGTGACCATGTGTGAAATATCAAGGCTATATGTGTAAAATGACATGAAATATAGGCCAGGTTAATGTATTATAAAAGTAGGTCAAACACCAAGGTCAAGGTCACAAGGTCCAAGGACATGGTCAAATGTGAAAGGTCTTGGTAGGAGGTGTCCATGTGTAAGATATCGAGACTGTATAGGTAACAGGACATGAGATATAGGGCTAGTTTAAGTTTTTTAAAAGTAGGTCAAACTTCAAGGTCAAGGTCCAAGGTCATGGTTAAATGTGAAATGTCTTGGTTGGAAGTGACCATGTGTGAAATATCAATGCTGTATGTGTAAAATGACATAAAATATAGGCCAGGTTAATGTATTATAAAAGTAGGTCAAACACTAAGGTCAAGGTCACAAGGTCTAAGGTCATGGTCAAATGTGAAAGGTCTGGGTCGTAGGTGTCCATGTGTCAAATATCAAGGCTGTATGTGTAAAAGGACATGATATATCAGCTAGGTTAAAATTTTATAAAAGTAGGTAAAAGTCCAAGGTCAAGGTCACAAGGTCCAGGGTCATTGTCAAATGTGAAAGGTCTTGGTAAGATGTGTCCATGTGTGAAATATCAAGGCTGTATGTGTAATAGCACATGAGATATATGCCCAGTTTATTTTTTTTTAAAGTAGGTCAAACTCCAAGGTCAGGGTCACAAGGTCCAAGGTCATAGTCATATGTGATAGGTCTTAGTCGGAGGTTTCCATGTGTCAAATATCAAGGATGTATGTGTAAAAGGACATGATATATCGGCCAGGTTAAAGTTTTTAAAATGTAGGTCAAACTCCAATGTCAAGGTCACAAGGTCCAAGGTCATGGTCAATTGTGAAAGGTCTTGGTAGGAGGTGTCCATGTGTGAAATATCAAGGCTGTATGTGTAATAGGTCATGAGATATATGCCCGGTTTAATTTTTTTAAAGTAGGTCAAACTCCAAGGTCAAGGTCACAAGGTCCAAGGTCATGGTCAAATGTGAATGATGTTGATAGGAGGTATCTATGTGTGAGATATCAAGTCTGTATGTGTAAAAATACATGAGATATAGGCAAGGTTAAGAATTAAGTGTAAAAATCAACAAAGGGCAATAACTCCAAAAAGTTGATCGGCAAGGTAATGGTTCTTGTGCACTGCACCTCTCCATAATGAGATCTATCCACCTGTAAAGTTTCATGATTCTACCTTACATACTTTTTGAGTTGTGCTCTGGACAAGAATCAAGTTATAAAATCAACAAAGGGCAATAACTCAAAAATTTTGATCGGCAGAGTTACGGTTCTTGTGCACTGCACCTCTCCATAATGAGATCTATCCACCTGTAAAGTTTCATGATTCTACCTTATATACTTTTTGAGTTATGCTCCGGACAAGAATCAAGTTTGAAAATCAACAAAGGGCAATAACTCCAAAAATATGATCAGCAGAGTTACGGTTCTTGTGCACTGCACCTCTCCATAATGAGATCTATCAACCTGTAAAGTTTCATGATTCTTCCTAACATACTTTTTGAGTTTTGCTCCGGACAAGAATCAAGTTTGAAAATCAACAAAGGGCAATAACTCCAAAAAATTGATCGGCAGAGTTACGGTTCTTGTGCACTGCACCTCTCCATAATGAGATCTATCCACCTGTAAAGTTTCATGATTCTACCTTACATACTTTTTGAGTTGTGCTCTGGACAAGAATCAAGTTATAAAATCAACAAAGGGCAATAACTCAAAAATTTTGATCGGCAGAGTTACGGTTCTTGTGCACTGCACCTCTCCATAATGAGATATATCCACCTGTAAAGTTTCATGATTCTACCTAACATACTTTTTGAGTTATGCTCCGGACAAGAATCAAGTTTGAAAATCAACAAAGGGCAATAACTCCAAAAATTTGATCGGCAGAGTTACGGTTCTTGTGCACTGCACCTCTCCAAGATGAGATCTATCCACCTGTGAAGTTTCATGATTCTACCTAACATACTTTTTGAGTTATGCTCCGGACAAGGTTTGGTCTACGGACAGACCGACCGACCTACGGACGGACCGACCGACCGACCTTCCGACCGACCGACCTTCCGACCGACCGACCGACCTTCCGACCGACCGACCGACACTTGCAAATCAATATACCCCTATTTTCTTCGAAAGGGGGCATAATTACTAAATCAGCATTTTTTCCCCAGTATTTTCAAAAGCAGTTTAACCTTGTTAAGTTTGGGAGAATGTTACAATGAACTCTAAAGAGTGAAGAACATAATCTTAACATTGCCCCCACCCCTCCACCCCTTTATCAATCGATTACGGTTTGATTTTTCTCGCGCTTCATTTTGACTCTTGGGATTTTGGCCTCAAGGGTCAATGACTCTTGGGATTCTTGTCCTAATGGAAACCCTGTAGACCTAAGTTATTCTGAAGAAAAGCCGGTATCCCAACAAGAATTCGATAGTTAAGCAACAAGACTTGTCCGCAGACAACGTAGCTTGCCTATACTAAAGCTTGTCGCGAAAAATAGGAGTCCAATGTCAATGGCCAAGGTCGTACGGTCAAAGGCATAAGGTATCCATAAGTGAAATATAAAGGCTCTATCTCTAATAGTGCATGAGATATATGCCAGGTTTTTAAAAGTAGGTCAAACTCCAAGGTCAAGTTCACAAGGTCAAATGTCAGGGTTCCAAAGAAAGGTCTTGGCAGGAGGTATCCATGTCTGAAATATCACGGCTGTACCATTAATAGTGCATGAGACATTGGCCAGGTTAAAGTTTTTCTAAAAGTAGGTCAAACTCCAAGGTCAAAGTCACAAGGTCAAATGTCATGGTTCCAAATGAAAGGTCTTGGCAGGAGGTATCCATGTGTGAAATATCAAAGATGTATCATTAATAGTGCATGGGCATAGGACAGGTTAAAGTTTTTTTAAAAGTAGGCCAAACTCCAAGGTTAAGGTCACTAGGTCAAGTGTTATGGCCCCAAATGAAAGGTCATAGAAGGAGGCATCCATGTGTGAAATATCAAGGCTGTATAATTAATAGTGCATGAGATATTGGTCAGGTTAAAGTTTTTTAAAAGTAGGTCAAACTCCAAGGTCAAGGTCACTAGCTCAAGTGTTATGGTCCTAAATGAAAGGTCTTGGCAGGAGGCATCCATGTGTGAAATATCAAGGCTGTATCTCAAATAGTGCGCGAGATATACACCAGGTTAAAGGTGTTTTTTTTTTCAAGTGAACACAAAACGCACCACGTCAACACTAAGGCTGTGACATTAGCTCCCCTAACTTAAAGTGCCGGCTTGCTAAAAAATTTCACTGACCTGTAATGAGTTTGGTGGGTGATAATCTGAATCCAGCTTGTCAATCACATATCTAAAACCCTGCCAGATTTTGTTACAAAAATGCCTATAGCTCTGTAAATGACTGATATTCACATTTATCTGTTCATCTGAAAAAGAAATTGAACAACTCAAGGAACAATTTAACTCAGAAAGACAAGATATGTTTGTGAAACATCAATGCCCCCGAAACAGCCATTTTTCTGAAATGTTAAGTTTTTGCATACAGGGCTGATAAGGGTTAACAGATGCCCTTGAGGAAGGTCAAATTGCACGGAACAGATAGATATCATTGAAAGGAAGTTGCATACCAAATTTGAGCTTTGTATGTCAAATACTTTTGGAGAAAAGGCAAATGTTAAGTTTTCTGACGGACAGAGAGATTGATTGCAAAGAAATGCAATATTACAAAATTGACAAGAGATAAAGCAATTCAATAGGCATTCTATAAACAGTCAATTCAAGATAATTATTCTCTTTATTGCCATAGAAAATGCAGCATAGAAAATGCAGGCCAATGACAAAATAGACATATTTAGTTACAAAAAACATTAACCAGAATTTTATAAAAGTACATTGTGTTCTCTACTATGAAAACATTTACCAAACATGTACATGTATAAGTAACCAGCAGACTTCTTTATACCCCCCACAACGAAGTTAGGGGGGGCGGGGGTATACTGGAATCAGGTTGTCTGTCCGTCCGTCCGTCTGTCCGTCCATCTGTGGACATAATTTTGTGTCCTCTTCTCCTCCCACAGTTTTTGACCAATTTTGCTGAAATTTTATCAGGTTGTTTCCTATCATATGAAGTTGTGAACCTGTAATTTTCATCTTGATCCAGTCATTAGTTTCAGAGTTATGCCACTTTGAACTTTTTAATGGGGGGGGGGGGGGGGGGGGGGTAGTCAAAATTTAAAATTTCGTTTCCGTGCTCTAACTCGAGAACCGTTTGACCAAGGATCATGAAACTTAACACAGTTGTTGCCCAGGACCCAAGGAGGTGCCCTATTGTTTTTGGGTCATCAAGGTCAAAGGTCAAGGTCACAATTGGACTTTGTTTAAAATCAGTTTCCGTGCTCTAAGTCAAAAACCTTTTGACCTATAGCATTACTGTAAACCAGGATAAGTTCGCGTCAAGAAATGTTCGCGTTTTTATTCACTCGTACTTCTTCGCGGCGTTTTAAGTTCGCGGATCAATGC